>JAKCOX010000001.1:83293951-84493951 GCA_022605575.1 Laterallus jamaicensis coturniculus
CATTCAGGAAGTTCTGGATAGGCTGGAGAGCTGTGGGAAGAACAAAATGAGATTCAACAAAGGCAAATGTAGGGTCCTGCACCTAGGGAGGAACAACCCCAGGCAGCACTACAGGTTACTTGCTGAAAAGGACCTGGGAGTCCGGGTGGATAACAAGCTATCCATGAGTCAGAATTGTGCTCTTGTGGCCAAGAAGGGAAATGGTGTCCTGACGTGCATTTAGAAGAACATGATCAGCACGTAGAAGGCGTTATCTTCCCCCTGTACTGTGCCCTGGTGAAGTCACATCTGGAGTGCTGCGTCCAGTTCTGGGCTCCCCAGTTCAAAAGAGACAAGGAACTACTGGAGAGCATCCAGAAGTGTGGTACAAGGATGATTAGGGGACTGGAGCATCTCTTGTATGAGGAAAGCCTGAGAGAGCTGGGTCTGTTTAGTCTAGAGAAGACTGAGAGGGAATCTCATCAACACATATAAATATCTAAAGGATGAGTCTCAAAAGGATGAGGCCGGACTCTTTTCAGAGGTGTCCAGTAACAGGACACAAGGTAATGGACCTAAACTGGAACACAGGAAGTTCCACCTGAACATGAGGAAAAACTTCTTTATCTTGAAGGTGATAGAGAACTTGCACAAACTGCCCAGAAAGGTTGTGGAGTCTCCTCTGGAGATATTAAAAATCTGTCTAGACACGATGTAATGCAACCTGCTTTAGGTGATCCTGCTTTAGCAGTGTAGTTGGACTAGATGATCTTCAGAGGTCCCTTCCAACCCACACCATTCTGTGATTCTGTGTGACTAAAGTCACACAGGAGGCAGACCTGATCATGAAAACAGATCTGATTGTGAAAACAGGAGCAGCATGATAATTTTGTTTGAGTCAGTCAGTTTGGCTGTTGAAGATGCCAGAATAGCATCTGCACCAGGACAATAAAGAGGATTTCCTACAGTGATGGTCGTATCTGCAAGAAGCTGCCACTGCTATGGCCCTGGGATGTTACAACCATGAAACAAAGATGCTCTGTGCTGTTTTCTATTAATCAGCAAACCTGAGGGAATATCGATTTAGAAATATGGCACCTGACAAAGAAGATGGACCTCAGAAAAAGATAGAGCTATTTTTTAAAATAGAGGTGTGGAGGTTTCTTTAAAAAAGGAAGAGGCTTGTTTTCTTCTACTTATATATTCATTTTTCATTCAGAAGCAAATTATCTGAGTGTTAGTGCTTGAGATTCATTGGTGTAATTTAGAAATCTTTCCTTTTGATATATGCAGTACGCATATTCATGTGACTTTCATGTGACTTTCATTGCCAGTTCAGGCTACATACATGACTCTGTACTTGTGGACCCTAATTTCAAATTGGAGTTCCTCAACTTTACTTTCTCATCTACTGATATTTTTTCTTTCTTTACTGTTATTGCTTTCTAAAAGCACTTAATTTCAGAGGGTTTTCTCTGCTTCCTCATGAGGTTTCTTAGGTATGTAAGAGCCTCTCAGCTGTACAGTCCTCAACAATACTACATGTGGTCACAAAAATACCAGATCTGACTTTCTATCGGCCCCCTTGACTTGCTATTTGTAAACCTAAAGTCTGTTTCCGCCCTTTATGTACCAACATCCCACTGTATTCATATTAATCCCTCTAAATATATCTATTAATCTCATTAAATAATTTATTAATCTCTCTAAATTCTCAGAGCACATCTGCAAGCAGGGGAGGTAATGCTTCTTGATTCTTAAGCTAAAGCACAGCACACCAAGATACAGAAGTCAAACAGCAAGACTGCTCCATCCTTAGAATTACTTGCCACTCTAATAATAGTTTTGGCCAGGTGTGGCTTCATATTGACTTGATACCAAACACTGGAGAAACCCACTGTTAATCATAGTACTTTATGATCTGCTGGTGGGTCAAGTTGTGTTTCATTTGACTTTAATGTATGTATACACTTAACTATATCAACAAGAGGTAAAATAAAGTCTAGATGGATAACAGCAAAAGGAAAAGTTTTGGATCTCGTTCTATTTGTTGGATGGTATTAATTATAGTTCTGTATAGAAAGCAGTATTAGAAACTACACAGTAAAATATGTATCTCTACATTTTTATTTGGAAAACCATGTATGTTATATATTCAGAAATATAATTCTCCTTGACATACCCAGACAGACAGTTTGGCTTATCAAAACATGGTTGGTAAAGTATGAAAAAAATGAAGAAAAAGAGTAATATAAAATTCCCTTTTTCATCAGATTTGTTCCAGATGTTTTCTCTCATATCAGGTTCACCGTTGTAGCATTTAATTATTTAGATACACTGCATTCTGCTTTGAAGTTTTCTGGGGTTTTTTGAAAAAGATATTTTTAATTGAAGGTCTTTTAGACTGTGAGCAAGTACGCTTCCTAAAATATGTCATGATTAGAAGAAAGTATTAGATGGGTATTGTGTTTGATACTCGTGTGAAGAATACCAAAATGACTTTAGGTAGGGATGATGATGATGCAAAATCTGAACAGTTAAGTTCGCACAGTGTGTTAAACACTATAAACTATTGCATGACTGTTACAAGAAGACAGCCAAAATGCCAAAAATTGAACTAGCTTGAATGTACAGTCTGTCTGAAAAGAATAGGAAATGTAATTGTACTACAGCAGTAAATGGAGAAGGGCCAGTTGTATATTTACTATTAGGTGTATGTAAGAAGAGGATGGGAGATATTCAGTATCAGTAAGAAGGGAAAGGAATAGATGAAAGCCTGTTATTACTGCATAATTAAAGTCTGCCATGCTAGAATCCATCAAATGCTGTTCAGTTGCAAGATGCTATTTACTCCATAAATGTTATATTAAGAATGGCTGTATTTTCAATATAGCTTTTAATAACAAGTATTTCTCATCTAGAAATCTATAAATAAGAATTAGGACACATCCTTATTAGACATTAAGTCAAAATTCATTCTTGGCCTGTCAGTTTCCACAAAGGCTTTCCATAATCTCCTTATAGGTAAAGCAGCTGACAGCTTCTTGCCCAACTAAATTCAATAGGCTTCAGGGAGCTCCACAGTTGTGCTTAGTGCACAACATACATCTCAGTCACTGGAAATTGTTCTTATAAACTATCAAAGACATTTATCTATACATTTTAAAACAATAGGTTTGTACCTGTATCAAAACATCCTGTATCTACGGCACACATTCAAGGGATTCTTGTTTGTCTTCTGAAATGTTCTGGCTTTATTTAGTTTAATTTGACTTTGAAATTTTAATTACATTTCATTTTATACTAAACAGTCCTGTTTAGTTTATCTAGACAATTCCTTCATATGAAACACAGGTGATACACTGTAACTTTGACAGAGTAAGATACATCAAGAATAGGCAAAATAGAAAAACAGTCAGTACAGGAAAGTTAGAGATCTAACTTTACCTTCAGCTGATAAGTAACAAAAAATTAACATACTGAAGCATATACATTTACCCATCAGTAAACCTATATGATACAAGCACATCTCAGGTTGGAAGATTTACATTTGAGGAACACTTGCTGCTCTGTTGCGATGTAGAGCTGTGTCCCAAAGAAAAAACTTCTCTGCTCTTGTATTACTCCAAAATACAAACATCTAAACACACTATGTAAATCAAACAAAAAAAAAGTAAGGTAACAAAAATGGAGAAGACGGTGTTCTTAGGGAGCAGACTAGGAACAATAAAGGGTGGACAACCAAGATCACTTTGAAATGCTAAAAGCGATGCAAATCAGTTTCTGTTATACTTGCAATAATCTCCCACGTAGGCTATTTAAAGCTAATAAATGCAGCTGGTTGGAATGTAATGCTGACAGCTCCATAGTTCTTCAGACTTTCTTTTCTTTCCTAGTCTCAACCTGCCTTAGTCAAGATCATTACACTGAGATGACTAAAAGAAAAAAAGATCCATCTCATGGGAATGAACCTGTCAGTTTACAAAGATGATATATTCTTATGTGCTATTTAGGTTTTATTCTCATGACTTTCCATGCACGTTTCCTCACCTTGAATTTCTCCTTCACACAAAACCATTGTGTGTTTATCTGTGGAAAGTATAGAAACAGTTTTTGTAATTTCAGGTTACATGCATTTTGTTACTGTTTGTTGTAGTTTTGTGGTGAGGCTGTGCTCTTTGGGGGGGAGGGAGGTAGGGGTGGGGAGTGAGGGCACTGCAGGGGTGGCTTCTGCAAAAAGCAGTTAGAAGCTCTCTGTAGGCCTTACAGAGTAAATACCAGCCAACTCAAGGCCAGAGTCGTTGTTGACCAAGGCCAAGCCCGTCAGCGATGGTCACAGCACCTCTGGGAATCACATGTAGGAGGAAAAAAAAAACCAAGCACCCACTTTTTGCCACCAGACAAGGGAGTGAAAAGATGTAAGGAACTGTGCAAACACCAAGGTCAGTGAAGAAGGGAAAGAGGGGAAGAAGGGGGGAAGGGGGAAGTGCCGGAGAGAAAGATTCCCCCACAGCCCAGGAAGAAACCCATGGTGGAGCGGGTGTCCTCCTGCAGCCCAAGGAAGAGGACAGGGAGCAGAGACCCCGTCCGCAGCCCATGAAGAGGCCCCACACTGGAGCGGTTGGAGACATACAGAAGACACTGTGACCCACATTGGATCAAGCCTCTGCTAGCATGTGCAGCCCGTGGAGAGAGACAGACACACAGAGATGACCAAGAGAGAGAGATCCACACTGGAGCAGGTTTCCTGGAGGGGTGGAGGCTAGTAATTCTGTGGAGGACCAGGCTGGAGTAGTCTGGCCTTGAGAAACTGAGAGACGTTCTACGATTTTGACTGCACCCCATAGAAGTGACCCACTCTGGGGTAGCTGGTGAAGAGCTGAAGCCCTGTGGGAAAGGATTAATGTTGGAGAAGTTCATGGAGGACAGTCTCCTGTGACTGGGACACCACACTGGAGCAGGGGAATGCCCCCCTCCCCCACAGCTAAGAAGGAAAACATTGGTGAGGAACTGACTGAAACCCCTGTTCCCCCAGTCCCTGCCTCTCCCCATGCCACAATGGAGGGGGGAAGAAGGGAGCAAAATCATGACTAAGATTAAGTCTGCTAAGAAGGGAGGTGGGAGGTGCTTTAAGATCTGGTCATACTTCTCATTATCCAACTTTGGTCTCACTGTGTGTGCAGTGTAGTGTAATAGATTAGAGTTTCTTTCCTTTACTCTTTGTTGAATCTGTTTTGCCCATGACACTGATTACAGAATGACCTCTCCCTCTCCTTATCTTGACTCCTGAGCCTCTCAATACATATTTTTTCCCCTGTCCAGCTGAAAAGGGGAGTGATAGAGTGACTTTGGGGGTGTCTGGCCTCCAGCCATGGTCAAACCACCACACTTTTATAGAAATCGAGTGCACCTATGAGAAATTATAACTATTTTATCTTGTTCATTATATCTTTCATCCACAACCATAGCTTATTTTATTTTAGTATTATGAAGAAATATGCCTTATGAAATAAATTAGAAGTCATCTTTCCAAAGGTAGGTAAAAATCGTTTTTCCAAAGGTGTATGAGAATAAAGACTTTAATTTTACGAACCTGAAATATGATTTGAATTAGAATTCTTACACTGTTACAACATATTTTGAAGAATATTGAGGGTTATTCTTTCAGGAGAACCTCCTGTAACACAAGGACATCATATTATAAATGTGCTCCACACGATGTGATGGATCAGTAAGTACACTAATTATTTAAGACTGTTCAAAACATACATGCCACAGTGTGAGCCAACAATGACAGCCTTATTAACAAAAACTACAGTGCAGGAGCTGTTCAGGTGATGAGCACTGAGCTTTCACGTGCCTTGAAATAATATTAAACTAGAAATGTCTCCCAGACTACTGTTTCTTCTACTGAGATCACAATAGAATCATACTTCAGACTTTCACAGCTGAATCATGGCTTTATTTACATAACTGTTCCCTCAAATCTGCCCTCAAGGGCAGATGTTTGCCTATAAACACATTCATTTTCAGGACAAATTCCTTAACCCTTTTGAATAATTCTCTGCTTTGAAAAGTTACTAGAATATTGTCTATACGGACAACACTAAGATATAATAATAACCATATTCACATTTTCTTAACCTGTTATGCATGGCCCTGTATCATACTTGCCAATATAACTATATTCATTCCAGTGATGCAAGGTCTGACTGACAGTGTTATAAATATGTAAGTAATCCAGAGAAATGCAAACATTGCAACTAAATTCTTTAGCAACCTTTTACTACTTCACAAGAGTGTTTTCCGTTTTTATTTTATGTTATTCTGTCTTCAGAATTGTCAGGGAAGTCAAGACATTGCATATTCTACATGACAATGAAGCCATCAATCTCAAGCTCATTCTCTGAACAACAATCATCTAAATTAAAATAAAAACATATAATGTGCATATTAATATACTTATATGTGCATCTCAGTGTGACCAAGTGGGTAAAAAGGTTGCATACTGTCATTTCAATATGCACGTGGCCCTGATCCTCCTTCTCTCACTACTACTTCTCTCACTACTCCTTCTCATAACTCCATTTGACTTATCATTCAGGATTTCTAAATATATAATTATGCGTTCTCTTGTAGTAATAGTATATGCTGATACTGAGTACAAAATTAGAGAGAATATGAAGTACTATATTTAATAGCATAAAATGTTGGCTCTTAAGCCTGTATTAATTATTCATTTTTGTGTAACAGGTTCCTCAATACGTGATAGTCTTGGTTAAGTACATATCTGGGATATCACATATTAACTACCAGTGAAAAAGTAATTCAGAAGAGTTAACTTTCCAACTTCATTTAGATTACTTTTGTGATTGCAAATGCTAATGCAAGGGCGGAGTACAGTCTCTTGCTACCTAAAGCTACTGGCCATTAAACAGTCTAGATGCTAGGCTTGATAGCTCATGAATAACTACCAAGGCACTTTACTTGAATTGATGGACTAAATTATTAATTTAGAATTAAAGTGGCCCTATTTCATTTTAGCTTACTTGGTAAATTAAGCTAAAAAGAAATAAAGCTACTTTAACTGTGAATGAGAATTGTCCACAAAGTAGAATAAGTAATTTATTTCAGAGTCACACCTTTAGCTGATCCTGAATGTGCTACGGCCTTCCCACAAAGGCAAGCCTGGAATCTGTCGCCCCATCTCACTGCACATATTTCTTCCAACTAGACATTTAGGTTTTTCTTTTGATGTTTTCTTTCTGTTTGTATGTTTAAGTATTGGATATCTGAAAGAGAGACTCTAAATATCTGCAATTCACAAAGCTGTAACAGGCATAGGCATCCAACAACTAGTGGAAAACCAGTCTATCTGTTTACTTTTTTTTTCCCCATGCTCTCTCTGGTTTTTTTGCAAAGAAACTTTTGCAGGATGCTGGGGTGGATCTCAAGAGAACACGAAGCTGAATGCTCACCTTTAAAATTCAGGTTTTTTTCAACCCGCAGGTTCCCACATAAAAGGAGGAATAGGAGTTAGGTGAAAGGAAAAAGGTCAAATGTTGGCTGTATCAATCTTGTCATTTTTGTCATGGTCACTCAATCTCTCTTTGAGCTCCAAATAAAGGAGTGAATCAGTTAGTGAGAGCCTTTCAGCATGACCCAAAGTAGCACAGCCACAAAGACAGAAAGTAGTGGTAAAGCAAAGATTATAAAGAAAGAAAGCCTGTTTCCAGCCTTTCTTTTTTCAGTCGAAGTATACAAATAGAACAGACTGTAACAATCCTACCTCAAATTATCAGATTGGCTCTAAAAACAAACAAACAAACAAAATTTAAAAATTTTCCTAACAGATTGACCTAAATCTTCTCTCATGCTGTCCCTATGTGGAATTGCTACGTAGTTCTCAGAAAGGTTCCAGGGTTTGGGCAGTGGTCATCTTCTAGGTATTATGATGCAGATCCTCAAAATTTTGTTGGAATTTTTTTTCATTGTGTAGTTCAGTTAGTAAATTCTAGTAGAGAAGCCTTTAGCTTCATCATTTAGTACAGCCTTATTTATTAAAATGAATCATGAGGAAGAATCATTGGATCTGCCCCGAATGTTAAGAAGCATTTAGAATAAAAGTTTCTATTGCTATTTTTGTATCTTTTCAAAGTTTCTGACTTTAAGCATTTGCTGGATAACGACAAATTCGATTAGCTTGGATATCGCATACCAGTGTTGTGATCATCTGGTCCTTGAGTTAATATGACTTACAAAAAAAAGCTGTGTTTCTTTAGTCTCGCTCAGTTGCCCTTAAAAGATGCAATATAGAGGACAGTGGTCAGCTGAGGCCACATTTACCGAGTACTGAACAAGAAGCCATTTAATGGATTTAAGTTTAGAATCAGCCAGACTTAGGGTAGTTATTAGGAAGAAGTGTATATACTGGAACATTTCTTTTTTCCTACTGGTGTATGGACACAAAATTTCTCTATAATATTTATAACAAAATATGTCTATAGAATAAAATGTAGCAGTACTGATGTTAACTCTACCTATCCCACCATACCTGTCCACAACACACGGACATCCCAATCTTTATAAAGCCCAAAGCGAGTCTTTCTTTTTTTTTTTTTAAACTGCCTACTGCCATGAAATAAAATACATATGAGAAATAATAAATAACAGTTGTATCTATGTGGAATATACAATCCAACATCAGATATACATTGTTAATTTGTTCTTTCAGTGAGTTAAAGCTGAGAAAAAGTTATATGTATGTTTTAAAACACCCCTGCTGATCACAACATATTCAGAAATAAGGATTTAAGCATGCTAAAGTGATTGAAAGCTAACTGAAAAGAGGTTTAAATTCAATATCCTTCTTTATTTCTAATTCCTTTCCTAGATAGAAGTTGCTTTTTAGAAAAAAAAGATTTTAAAAAGGAGAAAAAAAAGTGTGCAAGAGCAGAAAAAAAGGTTTCTCATTCAGTAAATCAGAACAAAATTTCCTTTGTGATTCAAAGCATTTTCAAAAACTCTGTATATACATACATGTTTTGAAGTACACATCTTTCTATATTAAAAAAAGCAAGAGCAGGAGTGTTAAGAAAGAAATGATCGGGTACACCTTTTTTTTTTTTTAAATACATTTTTAATGCTTCTGAATAAACTTCGTTGTGAACCGCAAACTGAGCAGAGCACCTACATGCCTGCTCCTATCTACTTTTAACTCACGTCCATGGATTGCATCCTAGATGGTGGCAAACCCACAACTGCAACTCTTCTCAAATGCTGCCACCTAAAGGCTAAGATCAAGTACAACTGGGGAGACGTGTTCATACAGCCAAACCCGGCAAATCTGGTTCGCAACTGTGCAACGCTTGGGAGCAAAACACAGCCTCGCAGGGCTGATGCTCGGGCCAGCACGCACCAAACGCATTCGTGTTTAATCACGAGTGGATAACTACCCTACAATACTTATTTTCGGACACAGATCGGAAAGGGGATGGAGTCGATGTTAAGGTTTGCTTGAGTCTTTGGTTAGTTGCATTACTGAAACATCATTAAATTCATAAATCAGTTAAACAAAATTAAACAGCAACTACAGAAATATTTCTATGAGCTGAATGACACCACTGAAAATCTCTAAACTTGTCTTCTAGTTAAAAATACGTTTCCTTTAATTTGAATATCAAATTAATGTCAACTTCTTAAAAAAAAAGAACTCACAATATATTTGAACGTTTCTAATTCTGATCATCTCTTAAATAGGCAGAAAAATATCCTAAGCAGGGAAAAATTAGTACATAGCTCTAAAAGTTTCAAGTTAAAGACTTCATAACTAAAAAAAAAACCAAAACCAACCACCCAAAATCCTGCCCAACAGATTTTTTTGCTAGATCTAGATTAAGTTTTACATATAAAGTAGTTCTTGAGAGATGATTTAAAACTGTCACAAAAATTAAGTAGATCTTTTCATTACACTGATAAATGGTGGTTTATGTCACAGGAAAGATATTCTGTGTTATGGGAAGCATAACAAAGTAATTTAAATGTACCATCTTTGCAATGCTTTAAACAGTCTCAAATAGTTGAAAAAATATAATGCTATAATCAACAGATGTAATGCTGGGCAGATTTTAACTAGCTGAGTATATAATCACTTGACTTTATATGAGAGGAGGAAAATAAGACGCTATGACTGGAAGAAATGAACGCATGAGAAGTTTCAAAGTGTAGGCTGTGGTCTCTGGTTTGAAAACAGAAGCAAAGCAAGTTCTGCAGATAGAGGCAGTATCTCTTATTATACCAACTAATGATGTTAGAAAAAAATAAACACAATTTGGGGGTTTTGGACTGAAACAAACCTTCCTCCCTACCCCCAATTTTGGGAATAGACTTAATCCCTCACCCTACAAGACCCTGATGCATGCAGCGCAGACAATACATTTTTGACTGGTGTATTTGACATAAATAGTAGTAGCTTCCCAGTCCCTGACTTGCATCCCTACCTGTCAGTGTCCTTCTATTTCTATTGACTATGAGAAAGACATAATTAAGTCAGAGGGATACAAAATAATTTGGTGTTGCTTTTTTTTTTAATTATTAAATTGCAACCAACAATTACCCAGTTGCACTGGTATTGAAGAGTTCTCCAAACATGTAATTTTGCCTCTTCAATTGCTAGCTTTCTGATGCAAAAAACTGAGTTTAGGAATAAGAGCATCCTGATTTATGTGGACTAAAATGAAATGTAAATTTCACATTGCATGAAGAAAGATTTCAGCGGCTATGTTTCTTTACTTCCTTGTTTAGGCCTTGATTTTAGCAAATTATTTCCATGAAAAACAACAGTCAATGCATAAAAGAAAAGTGTAACACAGCCAAGGAATAGAAAAAAAAGAGTTTCCTGAAAAGTATTTTTTAAAGACTTGTTCATTAGCAGGAAATATTAATCTTTTAGCATATCTATGGAATACGTGTATTAAAACACTGCAGTGATGACAGTTTCTACAGGATTGCCATTGTGTACACACTCCTTTATTTCAGTTCCAGTTTTCTGTCCTCGGACATGATCTACGCCAATACTCCCCACTAAAATAAAACCAGAAGTTTAGATGCTCTCCTTTCAGTTAGCTGATGGGGCTGGCCCTCAGTGCTGCTGATGTGAGTGATGATTAAGTACATCAGGATACCCAAGGTGTACACCAGTCCCTGACACTTCATGTCTGGAAAGTCTCTGTACTTCTTTCCGGCCTGTATGTCTGCTTGTCTTCTCTGTGGGGTTGGGTTGTAGACAGAGGACAAATCCAGACATCAGAATTGGAATGTGCTACAAGGTTCTAAAAGTTTGGACATAATTTAGCAGTAAAAATAAAAAAAGACTCATTATTCTGGCAACTTGGGAAAACAATCAGATTCTTAAAAATATTATTCAGATAAATTAATGTTGCGTGCCATTTCCTAGAATGTGGGATTTTTTGGCAACTGATTCCAATAAGAAAAAAGTTTGGCTATATGTGACGCTCATTATTTTTGTCAATGGCATTATTTTCCATTGCTTTTATTTGCGCAGAAATTCTTTCAAGACTTGGTAACAATTAGTTAGCAGTGCTGTGCAAGACAGAACATTTTTACAGACTGTAATGGTGTGAACCGCACAGGTCCTCAGTCTAATAGCAACCCGTCTCAGTCAGCTTGCACAGGGTAGCATACAGATACACTACTGTGGGTCTAGGTGTAATTAAAGAGATTTTGCTTCCACGAGGATATGAAAATTTGTGTGCTCTATGAATGCTGCTCGACTGATTCAGATACCGAGGGTATTGAGGAAGAATTATTTGGACACTTCTGCACATAACACAGCTACTAGTATATTCAAAGAACACATAATTCAGAGGGTGTGCTCTATGTATAGGTATTTAATGGAAAGAATAAGAAGGCTTAATCTCTTTTTCAGGGAAATGTAAAATTGATATAGTTCTGATTTGATTCCTCCTTGTGATAACCATTGTGAGATTTCAGGTGTTTCAAGTTCCTAAAGCTAACAGAGGACTTAAGAAAAAAAGCAAAACCAAAAAGTAAGTTCTTTACTACATTGCAGTTGGAGATCTTATCCTGTAAGCTTTTTCTTTCTGTAAAACCCTGATTGTTTCAATAACATACCATGAAAGACTGATAGGCATCCTTGTAGGCTTATTCTGCAACCCTTCTTCCGGCTTAGAAGGAATGTCCTTTAGGCCCTTAACACTAAACATGAGACTGTCTGATTCCTATAGATGTATTTCATATACTTTTTTCAAGTGTCATATGGTACCCTTCTAATTATGTTTTATGGGAAACATGCTTATATCGTCAATTTTTTTCTATTCATTAGCCATTTTCATTGCAAAGAAGTAGCAAAAGAAAGCATAGTTAATTGCATAAGAGGCCAATTCAGGACAAATGCAATGTTTTCCCATCACATCCCATCACACAAGGTTGCCATTTCTCCACTTTTTAAATGTCTATCCCTTGCTGCTAACACACAAAATTGAACACTGCCTGTGGCATTTACTGTACCTTCATCTGCTGGATTAAATGTTGTCTCAGCTGCTCTTCTCTGTCCCTTAGGGACCAAAACCGTTACCATTCAGAATACTCTCAGCAGCAGAAGCAGCAGAACACCAATGTCTCGTCCAGCACAAAGGTGATAGTTCACTACGATACTTGCCTATGCACCTTTTTTACTCATTTTTTTCATGTTTTCATCACATTTATAGGCTTTTTTTTTTGGTATCAAGCAGGGACCTGAAGGATTAATCACTCTCTTACAATTCCCAAGCACATTTCATTAGAAGTGAGCCAAAACCCAGAACTGCTCCTGGGCAGAGTTGCGTGAAGGATGGAAATTTTATTTCGCATAGGATTATCAGATGTGCAGCTTGAGAAGACAGGGCAATGGCTCAATGATCCAGGAAATGTTTCCAGTTCCTTCGGATTTCTTTTCATCTTACAGTACTACTCTGGAGCTTTCAAAGTCTGACTTCAATCAAAGTCAAAATGGAAAGCAACAAATTTTCAAGTTCTCCATTGAGGAAAAAAAAAAATCCTTTACAGTGTTTTAGTTGAAACTGCTTCTTCTGCAATTTGATGAAACAATTATTTGGGGAATTGGCTTTGGACATCTTTCAGTTGCCTCCCTGATTTCATCCCCAAGTAATTCTGAGAAAATTGACTGGATCTCATCCCAGTTGAGGCAGAGAAGCTTACTCCGGTAGTATACAATCGTGCTCAAATTTCCAGAGGAGTTTTGCAAAGATATAGGTATGGAACCAAATCCTCCAAACTGCAGTGATTTTAGGAATAATGCTGAAACTCTGTGGCTTGAATTCTCTTGTTACAGTATTGTGAGAAATCAAACTGCAGAAAGGAACTGACAACATCTATAACATCACCTTATTTCCCTTGTCAGTATTTCGAGAGTAAAGTTTTTATGAAAGCATGTAAACAAAAGAAAGCTACTTGTTAAACCCTAAAACCTGATTATTTTTTCCTTTGTTTAAGATGTTTCCTTTTTATTTACCATTCTGAATGCAATGCATATATCTACCTCAGTATTTCTCATCTGATCAGTAGATGCATTGAAGATTTGGTCCCTCATAGGACAGGGTTACCTTGGATGCTTTCCAAAATCCCAGTGTCTATAAAAGATTCTCTGAAAGTGCATAAAGATTTACTCAGCTGTGTTTTTAACCACGAGAGCAGGTGTTCTTGTTTTTGGAAGATACCTTCTAGTATTTGATGGCAGATGGAAACTTATACTAAGTACTTATACTAAGTATTAACTATCATGAAACGAGAACGCAGACCGAAGCTATCCCTCATTCGTACTCCTAGGAAATCAGTCATATTGTACAGTGTGGACTTTCAGTCCCTGGCAACTAAGTTGAGAATGAGAGAGAAGGCTAAGACAAGCATCATTTTAAAGATGTATCTGCTTACTCTATCTGCAGTAGGCGTTATCCAAATACTTTGTTCAGGTATTCACCTGCTCCTGAGTGATAAAAAATTCAAAAGAATATTCAAAGCAACCAGAAAATTCTGCATATCATTTCAGCTTAACTTGAAGCTTCTGAACTTCATTAAACTTCAATTAACTTTTCAAAACTATCATCTGTCTTTTATCTTACTAATTTCAGCCATAACCTAAAGCAAGAACAAAACCCATGAGGGAAGCTATGCTGATCGTGAAGAACATCGGAAACTTTAGCAAAGATGCCTTCAATACTGTTTCAGAACCAAAACCCTTGATGTGAGCCTCATAAAACTCTGAAAATTTTCAGCCTCATGCAAATAACACATGTGAGCCTTCAGGAGCTGAAGGCATCAAAGCATGTTGACTAGCTTTTGCCTCTCCCCATACGATTACCTACTGATTCACATGATGAGAACATATCCATACATTCTCCGGGGAATTCAGATCTTTTGATGGAAGGATTTCAAGCATATTTGTATTTACATTCCAGGCTTGAAAAATAAATTCTTACAACTTCTCTTTTTGGCTAAGGGGTACACATTGAGGTGTCAGAAATGTCTGTCATAGCTTTTTTTCACTAGATCCCGGGAATATCTAGACAAGCACTGGTCATACTCTATGTGTTCAGGCACACCTCAGGCACTGCTGAGGGTCAGCAAATGGATCCACCTTTTTGAAGGAACAGTATACAGGGTACACTTGATACCTCCCTAAAGAAATGGAGCTAAATGAAGCTCTGACCAGCTTCACAGTGCAGATTTGTGGTTGGTTTTTAGAAGGGTTGGTTTTGGGTTTTGTGAGGGTTGGGTGTTTGGTTGGGTTATTTTTCCCAAAGCTGATACAGTTGAAAGCAAAAGCACACGTGGAACATCCTTGCAAACAGTCACTCACGTATTTGGACAGGAGTCCTATTATGAACTCCTACAGTCAGTGCACATATGTGATGTCTGCTGTCTACCTTCGTGCTCATCTCAACTTCAAAGCATAGTGCTTGTTTACAAGTTCATCAAACCCTTCCCCGGGGATATAGGTGTCAAGCAATGAAAGGTGACTGCTTAGATGCCAGTGAATGATCTGTTTAGAAGGGAAACATTTCTGAAGTGGTGAATAAGAACTGAAGAGTTTCTCTGCTCTGCGACTTTAAGTTAGTAATTATGACAGCAGCCCAAAATATATAACCAGTTTCTACATTTATTATTATTTTACATATAGATTATATTCAAACACTGTTCAGATGTAATTTGCCAAGAGATTCTGTTGCCTTTACATTTCCTCATCATCTTTTAAGTACTTTGTATGAAGTGTGCTTGCTGATTTTCCTCTACTTCTGAACATCTAATTTTGCTTTATCTTCTGAGGTTCTGTTGAATTTCTTAGACTATCATCACATAAAACCACCACTATTACCTGCCTCACTTACCTCTCCATTTCTCCTCTAAGTTTTTCTCTCCATTCTCAGTATGCCATGTTTCTCAACTTCCCTCTGATGTTTCACACTTTATTCATTTCTTATTCTCCTCTCCCCTCTTCATTTAATATTTCCTTCTGAAGCCAGCCACCCTCCCTTCTCGTCCATCATTTTTTTTCTTCCTGCTAGCTGGAACGTGGCTGTTTGTCACTTGCTCTATTATGGAACTGTTCCCACAGTATTTCATGAAAATAACATCAGAGTCAGTATTCTTCCAGCAGTTTTCATCTTATTTTTCAGATTCCGGATGAGTGGGAAGGGTAACAGCAGGAGGAAAGAGTCTGATTCTAATAAAAAACAACTGTTAACCATAAAATATCTCACCTTCTTTGAAAAAAAGTCCCTTTAAGGACTTTGTGAAATCCTTTAACCATCATCACTACATGCTCCCTATCACTGATAATCACACCTGTTGATAGCTATCTGCCAAAAAAAGATAACATAAGAAAGCGAGATCTAGAATTCATAGGCAGTTGAGAATGCCAATGTAACAGGCTGATTTACAGCAGGTGCCTCAGTGACTCATGAAGGCCACCTGACTGTGCCAAAAATGTATTGAGCATGATATCTTTTGTGGAAGCATCCCTCCCGCTGACAATGATACCAGCTGCCAAAATGCACCACAAAGGAGTAAATCCAGCAGGCTTCAAGTTACAACTTTTTACATTTTTGAAAAACTTCCGAAATATAGGAGAAGCTGCCTGCTTAAACCTACAGTAAAATACCTGATTTTAAATGGATCGGAATTTTGTGTTTTAATACTTCTCGGGTAGGTAGAAGTCATATGCATCCAGCAACAGCACCTCTCCCCCTTCCTGTAGGGCTTCAGGAAACAAATAGCAGACGGAGCCACACAAAACGAAATTAGCAGTTCAAGTGCCAAAGGTGTTGGAGTTGTAAGGATGGATAGGAGGGTAAAAAGCGGAACCAGCCTGGATGTGGTAATAGCACAGCGGGTTTTAAATGGAAAAATCCTTCTATGGAGTTCTTTAAGAACTGCACATTGCCTTACATAATGGGGCTTGAATCTCAGTTGTCCCTAGGCGCTACCACAAGCCACTTGATTAATAGTTAATCATTAGCGCAGTACGCGTTAGGCTCATTTTATAGCTTCCCAAGTAATTCTGATTTAGTGGAGCAGTGTTGGAAATAGAAACATTATAGTTCACACTAGCCTAAGGACACCAGTGAAACGCAGCCTACAGATCAAGAACAGCAGGTTGTTGTCTGAGAAGGCATCAAACATACCTGTTAGTCAAGAGACAGTAGAAACACAACCCCGGTATTTTGTCTTTTTAAGTATTATCAGCTATGAAGTTGTTGTCAAAGCTATCTTCAAGAGCCTTAGCCTTTTTTATGTGTGAATGTCAGTGTTGTCTCAAAGCAAACTCTTGAGTCAGGTTGAGTTTAATAGTATAGGATTGGTTATAGGTTTGGAAATACAGCCTTGTAGGACAGATTTGTTAGTCTGGGGATCCCTAGGCTGCTTCTGTATCATGTTTGGGTCAAATGTTTTTGGGTTAAAACCAAGTGCGATCTTTGGAACGTTTATGTTATATATATTTATATTATAGTTCATATGTACAAATTGCAGTGTACCTATAACTCTAAAGTTGGGATATTAAATTACTTCTGAAAAATAAGTAAAGCTTCTTTCTTACACAGGTTGAATTAACAGTAACTAGAATTAGTAAGAACTAACTCCTCTACTTCAGAGTTATCTTGCCTAAAATGAGCCAAAGTAATTACTAGAATATAGCAATGTTGCCCTCTTTGGTCTTCACTGTACATCTTTTAGTCAGATTTTGTACCACAGCACTGGATTTTTAATAAAAATCTGTGGGAGGTCTGCATGTACACATGTGTAGAACACACTCAAGAGAAATGCACTAATGATAAACAGATCTGTAGTGTGAAACTGAGAATATGTACTTGTTCTTAGTAGATTTTGGCACTAACAGCTAACAAATGTGGATCCGTGTTACAGTTCAATACTGTAACAAGCTTTTCAAATAAAGCTCATGTGAAATAATATTCATTAGAAAGGACAGTGTAAAATTGCCTTCATAGAGGATGGAGAAAAAAAGAACTGAATTCTGGAAGACAGCTTACTTTAAAACTGAAATGAGCTTTACCCCTCATTTGCAATATTTATAAATTTAGTTGTCAAATTGGTTTTGCTATGCAAATGTTGTTTACTCTATGTCACTGTCACCTTTCAGTTCCTATCACTTAACTGATAGGAAGTGCTTAAAATTAAGCTTTGAAGCTACTGAACAAACTATAAAAATGTTTTCCACCCTAGAAAATCCAAGGCTCCCCACTACTAATTAGTGCTGCTAATAGGTTTGTGGCTTTTTTTCTTTTGCAAATATTGCTTGAAAAACATTTAGAAGTGCCTCCTATATTTCACCGATCAAAATTATCATACGTATTATCTTTTCCTATCTTTGATCAAAAGCACCATTATACAAATAAAACCAGAAGCCCATCAAGTAAACTTCATTTAGCAACCATCTGTAGCAGACACTGTATCAACATGTGAAGATACAGTTAGTCTTCACCAGAAAAATAATAACAAAACCTCCGAGACAGGTTCTCATATGAATATACTGAAAGTGGGAACCAGGTAACTTTTCCCACTGACAAAGAGAATCCTGGACTAATAGAATTGCAAACTTCCAAAACCCACTCTCTTCCTAATATGCTTCTGCTCCAGCACACTCATTTACCCACAGCAAACGGCACAGGCAGGTGGGTATACATCTTGTGGCCTCAACTGCTCCTATTTTACAGTCAAAAATAGGCTGTATGCCACCTTAAAAAAATGTACATGAGTTTAGTCATAAAGTGGGTATAAAAACATAAAGATGTTCTTATATTTTCAGTTGACTCAGTGAAGCTAGTGGTTTGTGCTTGTCATTTAGGAGCAATCTGTCGAAGCTAGTTGATCCACACTTTCAGTGACTTGCTACTTCCTGAACTGTTTTTACCTGAACAAAGTGTGCTTCGGAAAACATGCAAACAAGAGTTCTCTGTTCCCTGGCAATTTGTATTCACTTGCCACATTTAGAAGAAAGAGGTACAAGAAGCAGAGCAGCGGAGAAACAGACCCAATATGTCCTGATTTTCTGTTTTCTCCTGAAACATGTACCGGCAAAAACCTGATTAGAAAGAAAAAAAAAATCATTCTGCCTAATAGGAGCTAGCAAGGAACATATGGCATGACATAGATTGTACACATTGAGACATCAGTCAACATGGCAAGAAGCTGAAGCAACATCCACAAATTACAACCTTAATTGCTAAAAATAATTAAACAGATTGGCAGGCATTTTAAAAATCACACATGGGCATCCAGTAGCCATGGAAAGTGCGTAGGACTTAGTGATGTAAATAGTGATGTCATTTATCATTTTAAATGTCCTTGCTATTATTTAAAATATCAGTATTTGAGAGCTTTAAAAACATCGAAATGATGCTATGCCCAAGTTTGACTGAGACAAACATCTCTAATGAAGTACTTTTCACTCCTTTCTCTCACAGTACCTCTACATACTATGCTTGAATTTTAAATCAGTTGGGTATTTATGGTGTTGCAAGATTTCCAAAAGTATCATACTTTACAGGTGTCTGTAAATGTGAAAAGTATCCTAATTTTTAGAGAGGGGGGAAATAGAATTTTTTTTGGAAGGGCAAAATCAAAAGTTATTTAACTCTCAGTAAGTTAAAGCCCTAAACAGAGCTTCTATTTTCCCCAGTCTGAAAGCTAATTTTTAAGGAAATGAGACAAAGCTCTGATTAAAATTTCTCCTCATCTCCTTTCATCAAAAAAGTGAACTCATTTAAGGAAGAAAGGATTCTGTGCAATTTTTTTGTTTGTTTGTTGGGGGTTTGTTTGTTTGTTTAAATAACTGACTCCTTCTCAGCCCTAGATTGAAGGACTTCTGCTAAATATTGTGCAGGCTTCCCTGAAAAGACAGCATAGTTATGTATCTGCTGAGCCTTCACTAGAGAAACAATGATAATTTACTAAAAAGGTAAGTACCTGAGTTTCAGCTTTCCAGTGAACCTTGGGGTTGCTGAATTAAATGTGAAAGAGGAAAAAAACAAGAGTTTCGTGACAACAGGAAAATAGAATGCCTGCCTTCTTCGCAAAGAAACCCCACCAAATTAGACTTGTTCATATTCATGACCTCTTTTTCCTCCAACTCTTCATGAATATTCAGTAAACAACTTTTCTTCAAAAGAATATTCACGGCTACCAAAATCTCTGTAAGCCAGTGTGTACGTGAGAGCATTTGCGGTACTATACCAGCATACTGAAGGATTTGTACAGTCAATTCACCAACTGATTAAGAGCACTGAGTTCAGGTGGAAATGGAAGGATTCCCCTCCCTTCTGCTTGGAAAGCTTAGGCCAGAGAGAGCGATGTGACTCAGAGAAACCATTCCAAGAAATAAATAACACTAAATAATCAGCTGGGATTGCACAATCTTAATAAAAAAAAAAATTACGTAATGCATGTACCGCGTACTTCGGAGCAGTTTGATGAAACACGTGTCCCACCCCCCTCCCCCCCAAGACACCCACTCCGGCAGAGGCCTGAGACACTGAAAACGGCCTTGCTCCCCGGAGGGCAGCCCCGCCACCACTACAGACAGACCCAGAGCCGCGCAGGGCGGGTCGCAGCGCTCCGCCGCCGCCGGCTCAGCCTCCAGCTCAGCCCCTAGCCGCCGCTCGGCCCACCCCCCGCCCCGCCCGCCGCTAGTGGGAGCCGGGAGACCGCGCACGGCCTGAGGGAGGGCGGCTCTGGGAGAAGGGAGTGTGTATGGCGGGGGGACGGACACACGGACACGGGCGCGGCACCCCTCCTTCCCACCGCCTTCGGAGCGCTCGGGGCCGCTGCAGCGGCTGTCTGCTGTTTGGTAATTAGAGGGTTATGGCATGAGAAAAACCCCACCAGCGGGCTGATTTATTTATTTAATTTTCACACGAGCTGAGTCAGCACGCTCTAGTGATTTCTAGATGCTTCTCTCCCTAACCTCGCTTCAATTTTAAAGCGTCTCAGTGCGCCAGGGCCACGACTTGAGCGGGAGAGGGAGCAGCCCTGGTAAAGATCCAGTCCTGTGCTGCGGCTCCGGGTGGTACCCTTACTGCAGGACATGGCCGTGATTAATTTAATACTTCCTTAACTTCCAGAGTGTCAGTAGCGTGACGGCTGATGTTTTACAAAGGATACTGAAAGGATATTCGGAATTAAATGTAGTCCTTTCCACGTGCAAAAGGTTTTGTTAATTTATTGTGTCCCTTGTCCCCAAAACTCTTACAAGATTTTATGTAGGAGTTGTGAAAAACACGTCGCCTAGAGGCCTGCACGGCCGCAGCTGTAGCAG
Source organism: Laterallus jamaicensis coturniculus (assembly GCA_022605575.1). NCBI lineage: Eukaryota > Metazoa > Chordata > Aves > Gruiformes > Rallidae > Laterallus > Laterallus jamaicensis. The sequence goes on from JAKCOX010000001.1 coordinate 83,314,800, forward strand.
CACCAGCACAACTGCTCAATATAAATTTTAATACAATTCCTCTGATAAAATCTACGGTCATAAAAACACAAGCTGGCTTTCAGAAGGTGCCCTGTTTTAATTGTGTATTTTAGAAATTAAATCTATCAACTACAGCACTTTATTTTAGCATGTTCATGAGAAATACTACTTTGAACTCAAATTCAATTATTTGCCTCATTAATATGGTTGCCAGGAATAAAATTTTGTTTAAAAGCAATAATGAAAGATACTTATTTCCAATTTTCCCATGCATATGGCTAGTACAGGCTTGAAGACCTTTATTCTTGTGATGTTTTTCCTTTTTCTTTTTTCTTAGACATTTTCTTAAATATAAAATAATGATCAGAGCTAGGGATGAATTAAGTAGTAATGGGGCTAGGAAGACAACAGGTGACAAAAAATCAGGATGAAGGATGTGTTGAAATAGAGCTGGACAGGTTAGAGAAACAAGTATGCCACAGTCCCTGATATTTTCTCTATGTGAAACGATTGGGCACTTCTGATGTGTATACTTTCACTAGCATGTACAACAAAAAAATTACACTTATTACACTTAAGAAAGAAACAGAACAGAATTAAGATTTGGTAATTAGATACCAGAGTTACCTTGTAGCTCTGAAATGCAGCATTGCTATCTCTGGTACCAGACCATGAGCTTTGTACTGAGTTTGCAAGGCCTCGGGCTTGCCCTGACTGAACTCTTCTTGACTTGCCTACAGCAGTTTTTTTCCTACACTGACTTTTCTAGCAGAACTGAATGCTATGGCTATTTATTTATTTTTTTATTTTTTATTTATAAACTACTTTTTTTTTTTTACTTTTGTTTATCTTTCTATGTAACAGATATTGTTTTGTAGAGAAGACAGTAAGAATCAGCTACTCCTTTCACATAGACACATCCTGCACTAAGACCCAGAGGAGGAGTGGGAGGATGAGCACAATGCCCAAAGTGTTGAAACTTAGAAGTGTGTGTATTACAATTTAAACTATATTGTTACTATTATTGAAACTTTGTATAGCATAACCCTATTTTTCCTGTAGTAATACTAGGAAGACACTACCATGATTGTGTTGCAAGAGTAAGTACAAAAAGAAAAGTCCAGGGCAACAGGGCACATGGGAATCATAGAAGTTTCAGGGCAGTGATGAGGAGAAAGGTGTGCAGTGCAGAATAGAAAGCAACATCAAAAGTTCTCTGTTTAAAATAAAAAGTCAGCAGTACAGCAATAGGTAATGAAAAAACTGCACAAGGGGAATATTAAAAAAAAAAAAGTGGAAATCTGCTAAAATATCACAGTGATTGAAATGTCTGCTTTGTTATGATTTTAGGAGGTTTTAAACCTCCTAAATTTAATAGAAAACTTAAACTAAATCTCCACCAAGCTGTAACTACTGCTTATCCTGAGAAAGGACAGAGCATTCAGAAATGGTTGGTGAAAAGGGACCTCTTTTTCTTCAAGTGGCAGAAGAGAACACTGTCTTCTAGGACTCCCTGTAGCTGAGGAGAACACAAACCCCAATTCGCACTTTGCCTGTTGATAACTGGGAATTTGCATACCCCAAGCAGCTGAATGTGTCACACCACACTCTAGGTCTGGGGTGTTTGTTCTACGGTAAGGCTGTGACTCTCATTTTTCACTGTGAGATGGCTTCTTGGTTCAAACTGCATCTGAAGCAACTGAGGCAAGGGACAAGGGGATTAAAACAGATACTCCATTGCAGCAAAGATGTGCTAGATATAGAGGTGCTACCAAAATTAAATGTGCTAGTTAACACTGTGCTTGGATTGGCAGCTGCCAGGATTGATTGAAGGCTATCCTAATCAAGCAAAAAGGGCTAAAGCACAGGATCAAGCACTGTCCTGTGAACATCCATAATGTGTGGACAGTGCTCGACACGTCTTTTGCCAGAGCTGGATCATGCTGTCCCAGTTGCCTCCTGGGCATGGCTGTAAGAATAACATTGGTGTCATGGGGCAACCAGCCGCCTTCTGGAGAATTTTAATTTAATTGCTTGTCAATCAACAGAAACTGCTGATCAGTCTTTTAGGTACCAGAAAAAAGAAGAGCACTGGCAACTAAATAAACACATAAACATCTGTCTTCTCCACTGTCTCAGCTCTCTATTTTCTCCACTGGTTACATTCAGTCCTCCAAAATTTCACTGGGGAGGGTCCAGGTAGTGGGGTGTCAGTTGATGTATGCATAGCTGTTTTCTGCTGCTCTAAGAAAAACATTTTTCTGCCGTCCTATGGCCAGGGCTTTCATGCTGTGGTCACTGCCCTGTACTACTCAGTTTCCTGATGCTCCATTCCTAATGTCCCTGTCCCAGCGTGAGTCATTCACAGCCACAGTTCCCAGGGGTGATGTGACTCCTTGCCTGACAGTGCCTTTCATACATAGATACCCCTGAGCAGGTTCCTAAGCTTCTCTGTCTTGATGGTAGTTTGGTGCCAGGTGGCTTTTTCTACCAGTGTTGGTCCCAGTTTTGAAGGGAAAAGCATTTGGTGAAATGGATGAAAACTCCCATGCCGCTTTTCCTCAGGGCCAGGGCAGAGAGTTTACTAGCGCAGACACAGTCACAATGACTGCTTAATGCACTCTTAATACTTTGACATGTATACCCTAAAATCACTCTCTATTTAAATTTGTGTTAGCCGTAAAATCTTGTGTAATGGGTTCAAAACCTGAGTATTTTCCCTCTTCCGGGCACGCCTTGGGAGTTAGGTCACTGCTATAAAAAGAAATAATTCTATATACATGTAAATATGCATATTACATAAGAATCTAGTGTCTTGAAAACGTTCATTAAGTTTTGAGACAGATGGTCCCAATCAAGAAAAAAAACATCCCAGGCAGCTGTCTGAATACGAACCTACTGACTTTTAAGGTGTGACCCAGGGATCCTTCCTGCTTGCTTCTTTTTACTTGACACATACATGAAATAGGCTGCTTAGGTGGTATGCACCACTCTGTCACAAGTAGCTTAACCCTCATTCATAAACACCACCTCATGAATAAATTAAAGTTGAAATAGATCTCTCTCTATTTTTCAGTGTTTCCTTTATAACTCATTTGGGTTTTTATTTCAGGACAACATGATGAGAGACCACATACAACAGGATATAATCAAACTGCAGAAGGTTATAACGCTAGGGTAATGTTCAGTTTCATAATGATAAATTCAATTTATTTTTCCCTAAATTAAAAGAAAAAAAGCTCAGTTTTTCACTCCTAACAAACAAAATGGTCAGATATTTCAGTAAATAGAAAAAAGACTATAAATTATGAAATATAATTCTTCTCCTAGTCATATTGCTGGCGGTACTTAAGAATGCATCGTTATGCATAATTCTCCATTCACTCAGTCTCCTGTAATGCAAAGTACAAGGCCTTGGCTTTCGTATCGCTTTCCTACCCTAGACAATTTCAGTATGTTTGATTTGTATTTTGTATGTGTATTTGTATACCTTACTTGTGTACCTTATTTAGTATTTTTTGTAACTTCTCTGGGGACCATACCATCCTGTTAAATTTTTACAAAGGGTTTTTTTTTTTAAAGAAATAGTAAATAATTGCTTTTATTCTATTATAAAGATGATTTAATTCTTCATTTATAACTGTATCATGCTTTATGACTGTTGTGGTTTATACCTCAACGGAAAGCTGAGGCCACAAAGGTCAGACCAAAAAGCCCCCCTACCTCTTTAAGAGGTGGAGGATGGGCGAACGGAGCTAGCTGCAAAGCCAGAGGAAAAAAAAACCACAGGCTTGCAAGGTTAGGATAAGGATAGTTTACTAAACAACAGGGAAAAGTATGAAAACAACTAACTACAGTGCTATTATTATATACAGTGCAAACCTCTCACCACACTATGTCATTTGAGCCATGCCCGAACTGATTCAGATTCCCGAACGCAGCACTCCCCGAGCCCAGCACCCCCGGGCACCCCCCTCACCACCTCCTGCCACGCCGATCCCGAAAGAGAGAGAGAGAGAACCCGGAACTCCCACACGCCTGCTCAGACCAGCACTTCCTGTGCCCGGAGCAGGTACTGATAGGTCCGGAGTCTCCCCCGGAACTGGCACTGCAGCTGCCCAGACCGGGACTTCCCGTGCCTGGGTCCGAAGTCGCCCCTGCAAGGGGGGGGGGCAGCCTGTCTGATCATGATGCAATTGGCATGGAATACTCTCAGGGCTAACATAGCCTGCTGCTGGGCTGAACCCAGGACAATGACTTTGGCTCCTTTTACTTATCTTCTTCCCTTATTAGAAATCTGTTTTTATCAAATACATCCAATTAAAAAATCCTCTTGCAGATTTTTATGCAGTGCCAGTAATTATGCTCTGATTTTTTGGTGTACTAAGAACTGACTCTCCATTCCCAGAATTCTGGTGCATTCATTTGAATGACTCATTTTAATGTGTTTTTTCTCACCTTATTATTTATTCAAGACCTGACAATCATTATGAGATTTTCATTTGTTATTTAATCCTGCAAATCAGAAATATATGTACTTGTTCCCAGTGCAGAAATTGTATTGTTTTATTCTTGAGGTGCACACCCACAGATTCTGTTGGGTGAAAAACTGAAGCTGTATATCTACTTAGAGAAAGATAGATCATAGTTATAAAAAGCGACAGAAAAAGTCATTCTTCTGTCTATCCCAGTGACCTAAATAATTCCTGACAGGTATTTGTCTACCTTCTCTTAAAAACACCCATTAACAGAAATTCTACATCACTGCACTCCACTCAAACACCCAATCAATCTTTCTTTTCAGATGTTTTTCCCAGTGTCCCATGCTGCCCTTGAAGCCTGTTATTTGAGAATGCTGTATTACCTTTCTCATCATAGCATCCATTTACCTATTCAAAGACTGCTATGATATCTTCTCCACTCTTTTTCAAGATTTAACAACCTCAAATACCTTCCTCAGAGGCCATATTTTCTAGACCTCTTACCTGTTTCACTGTTTTTCTCTGCACTCCGTAATTGCTTTACATCTGTCTCGAAGCTTGATGGAGTACTTGAGCTGAAGTCTTACCTGCATTAAACAGCATGGAAGGATTACTCCTACAGGTTATATTCCTGTTGATATATCCCAGTAGGATATTTGCCTTGTTTGCAGTAGCTTAATAACATTGACTCATGCAGAATTTGTCATCAACTCCAAATCTGAGATCTTTTTCTGCAGAACTTCTGCATACTTAGTTGTTTCTTGTCTTTCACTAAACAGCCGTTGAGTCCTTCCCAGATGCAGAACTTCAGATTCCTCTTTACTGAACTTTATGCATTTCATATATAAAATTTATTCACAGTAAATATGTATTGGTGATTTAGGTGTCTTTAGGCACCCATTGTGGAGCAATAACAAAAAAATATAGAAGATGCTAACATGAAAGCACAGCTTTTGATTTCATTGCTTACGCTGATACCAATATACCTTCAAGCATTCCTTTCCTAAATTAAAAAAAGACCTGAAAATCAGTTCATATATCTGAAAGGGAACGCCAGTAAGTTCAGTAGGCTCAGGGTTGAGGTGGTTTTGTGTTGTTTATTGGTTTGCTTGGTTTTGGGGTTTTTTTTTTCTTTTATTTCATGGGAAAACATCTGGCTGAACTGACAGCCTTGGGCAGCAAAGTTTTCTTATTCATCAGCAGAAAATTTTAGCTTGAGCATTGGGATCATACACTTTTCCACTATTGTATTTCAGATCTTGACCCTGGAGAAACCACTCCCTTGTAGTAACAAGTCAATTCATTTTCCATATCCACTCAGTTCTTGGTCAGTCTGCCAGGATTGCCTAGAGCAAAGATTTTGGAATATGGAAAGCAGTTCTTTAAGGACCATTTAGAATGAAATAACCTATACATTTTTAAGTCCAGTCTACACAGAAACCTTGTGCCATTTTGACTGATGCAGTTGAACTATTACAGCTTTTCAGTGTGGATTCACTTTTGTGTTTTTACCATTAATCGAGCCAAAAGGCAGGGGAGCAGAGGCACCCCTGATTTCATCATACAGTAGCGTGTTTTTCATGGTCAGTCCAGTCTAATGATTTTCTATTCCCCAGCCTCTGGGCATTCCCTCAGCCCTGCTCCACACCCCTGTATAGTTAGTTCCCTGCCCTCCTTCACCCTGACGTGACTTTTTCTGGAACTGCATTGCAAAGTACATCAGTGCTAAAATTTACAGGACTTAAATGTGCCAGGTTTTGTAGTGCTTCACTGCTGCTGTTGGCAGCACAGCCATGCAAGAATCGCAAAGATGGAGCTGAGAGGGGGTGAGCTGGGACTCCTGGTGAGAAAACATGGCTAAAAGAGGTGAGTTGTGATAACCTCCTAAAACACATTCCTCTCTACTGAAATGTTAATATCGTGCTGCTGCCTTGCTCTCTAATACACCTGTTAAACCACACAGTTGGGGGGATGAAAATCAGAATCAAAGTTTTGCTTCAATGAATAGTTAATTGTGCAGAAACAGCAGTAAAAATGAGATAGACTGAGAAATTATGACCCCCATGGAACTGAACAGTGGCTGCAAACCTGTTTGAAATCAGGGATTTGAAAACTAACATCTTTTACCAGTAGGTACAACAGGTAGGAATTACCTTTTTCTCAGGGAAGGCCTGACCTGGCTTCCACATGTAATCCAAAATCCCTGAGCAGAGACACATGCCTTACTCTGAACATTGAGGGGCAGAGTTTATCCCCAATTCCTATCAAAGTGTTTTCTATAGAGTGGTTTAATCAGGTGCTTACTCAGAACCACACTGTGCTCTGCCAGGCCCATTGTCAGTCTCTGGCTTTACTGCATACTCTGACAGTGCCGCATGAAGGTATCAAAGTCCACTTTAAATGATGTAGCTTCCTACTGCAGGGAGCCTGTTTCTCAAGGTACATTAGGCTGCACAACATGCCTTACAGTAGACTGTTTCAGTACCAAAGCTGGGTATTTCTGCACTGGACATCTCTATAGCCCACAAACATAATGCAGACATACCTTTCTCTCTGATGCCTCTCTCCCATGAGACGTTGTACAGGGACTCTGGGCACCTAATTCAGTTCTAATGATTTGATTCTGCTAGCCAGATGAATATCTAAAAATGCAAAATCACCCAAAATTTCTTGCACAATTAAACTTGAAGTCCCATGCTGTTCAATAGAATGTAGTATCCTAAAACTGTGATACTCAGAGATAGCAAATTTGTACTGAAGCTTGTGAGAGACCGGTACTCTCACAGAGCTATACATTTAGATCTGGGTTTTACAGATGACATTGTAAAAAGGTCATAGGCATCTAAAGTGGGACATAACCAGGATTTAGGAACTGAAATACAAAACACAGAAGCTTGAAATACCTACTTTGCTGCTGCTTACTCATGTCTGAAGTCTGCAGAGCTCTAAGTTTCCAAAATTAAAGCTCTCATGGTACCTGAAGTTCTGCTTTGGGATTTGCTAACGAATGAAGCACTGATCTTAGAGTAAGCCCTATCAGGCTTCACAAACTAGATTTTTCTCTACTGTATTTGCAGAATGGGCTCAATCTGTTAAGCCCTACCAGAGCAAACCTATTGTACTCTGTTCTTCTAATGAAGTTGAGTATGAGATGTTGTATTTGAAGGGTTAAAGCAGTCATAATAGGGTATTCAGGAGCTTTCTTTTCTATACTTGTCAGAGGAACTTTGAACACTTATTTCCCATAGATGTATTTGCACAATAGCTATACATTAATAGGGAAAAAAAGGAGGGGGAGGAAGAAAAAAAGAAGGAAAGAAAAATAGAAAGAGAAAAAAAAAAGCATTTCTTAACTGTTGAGACTATTCAACTTTGCATATAGTAATTTGTCAGGCCAGAGTATATACATATGCAAGTATGACCATGACTCTTAAAACAGTGGCTTAAATAACATATATTTCAAAATGTCAAAATATTTAGGCAATTAGGGAAGTGAGCCTCCCCTTGCTTCCCAAAGTAAGTTATAACCACTAAAACCCGCTATACACTAGTGAAACAATCTACATTGTTTTGTTTGCAAAGCCTATTTTACAGTTCAATAGTTATTAAAACATATCAGTACTCTGAGTATGAGCTCCATGGCTTCCTATAGTGAAAGAATATGATATCTACTGAGGCAAAAGGCATCAGTTTCAAGCAATCTGTATAGTACTGAAGGTAATCATTTAAAAATAGGTTAAAAGTTATGAAAAAGGTCTTCTTCCTGCTCTCATTTTCCTAGTGCCTTCACCTTGAGTTGTGCTCACCCTGTTCCCAATGGAGATAACAGAAGCACAGAGTGTTCTGCAGCAGCAAGGAGCTAAAGGACCAGGTGAGAGGGCATATTCCCCATCTTTGATTGCTGAGTGATGGCCTGCTGAGGTCAGTAATGAGAAAATCTCATTTTACTAAAATGTTCAAGCATATTATTACTTCCTGCGAAAGAGGGTAGGATTGAAACATATGCCTGAAATTAAATACATTATTTAAGTATGTTTCTGTATAGGTCATGTCATCATCTGAAATTATTTGATAACTAGGTCAGTAAAAAACACATTTAAACAGCCACTCTCCTAAAAGGTCTAATGTTTCAATTGGCAAAGATAATTATTTTCTCTTACATGATAATCTTCCAAAGGCATGGCTGAGATGCTATATTATGGAAGTATATAATTGTTCACATTGATGTGTAGTTGTTGCAAGGATAAATACAAGTCTTCCATTTCTATGTCCATCTCACACCTTGCAATGTCCAAATGCACTTGAAAAAAATCATACCTTCAAATACTAAGGGGTTACTATTTTTTTCTTTGTTGTCATTAACCACTATGGTATGAATGAAAAATAAAAATAAACCACCCACAATTTCTAAACAAATCTGAATATGTAATTTTGAAGAGTTATTCATAACTCATTTGGCCCATTACTTCCAATTATAATACACTGCTGTTGCAAGTAAAATGGCAAACTGTTGATTAGCTGTTTGTTATAAGGTGAAATTCAACTTTATAATAGAGAGCTCTGTTTCTAAGAAATAACAAGCTTTACTGAAAACACTGTTGCATACTTCATCTCTTTTTACTTAGCTGCATTTAAAAAAAAAATAAAAATGACAAGTTACTTATTTTGCCTGATGGTTCCCAGAAAACAAGAAGTAACAGTGAAAAATGCAGATCAGGATAATAGAGGCATAATTACAAGAATCCAGAATAAAACTCATGGATTTGAACTCTTAATCAGTTGCCAAGACCTTGTTGATGTCTGAGGTAATTTGCTGAGACAACATCATATCATGGAAAAATGTCCAATCAGCAAATTGAGTATGTTAACAATTTAACCTGGATGTACTAATGCATTATATTATTTTTTGATCTTAAAATAAGAGTAAGACTCATCCGATTAAATATGGATTACCTATATAAAGTTGATATCTATAAATGAGCTAGACGACTCATTTTATAATCAATGGAGAGAAATAGGCATTTTAGGGGCCTGATTCATCTTGTGATTCATTTTGTGTTGAGGAAAGCAAACCACACATCATCAGAAAAACCTGCTGGAGACCATAAGTGTAAGCCTAAATTCTAGCACATACATAACTGACATATGTTACAGATTATTATGTTTACATAGATGTATATGTCACTGTTTTACTTAAAGCCTATTAGACTGTAATAACATTGTGAGTATTACATAACTTCTTGTTCTCTGCTACTGTAGTTCTGTAAAAAACAAGATGTGTTAAAAACATTAGCATGGAAGGAAAAAAAACTTCTAGTATATAAACTATTGAGTAAGAAGAAAAACACCAACTTAATTCACTTGGATACTTTTTTTTTTCTCAGAAGTCTTCTGTGAATAATTTTTACCTTACAGATGTCTATAAACCATGCATTTTTCAAATAAACTATTAGTAAAATAACCCAGCAAAACAAGACACCAGTTTATTATTACGTAAGTCAAATTGAATCTGCTGCAGCTTATTTACCATTTTGTCCAAAATGAATTTTATATGCTTTGCAATTATACAGTGTTCTAAAGCACTTGAAAAAATATTCTATGAACCTATGCACTATTTTACCATTTTAAAAAATCCCTAGGAATTTTGTCAAAAATCACTATGATACAAGTTATGGTTTAAGAATGATAATGCTATAATTTTAATACCATAATAAATGAATGGAATTAGAAGAATTTTCCAGATAAACTTCCAGTCATTTTATTATTACGCCCTAAGCTCTCTGGCCCACTCAGATCCTTAATTCCTCCAGTGTTTCCTCTCATGCACACCCTCATTGACCTTCTTGGTGGTATCAATATGCTGGACAAACAAAGCTATAAGTAGTGAAAGTTGGAAGGAAGAAAAGCATTACATGCAAAGTAAGTACTGTGAAGGACTGGGTTGTTCAACTACAAACACTGGTGACAGCCAACATGGCCTCATTAAGGTCAAGTCATGCCCGACCAATTTGGTGGCCTTCTATGACAGGGTTACAGTGTTGGTGGATAAGGAAAGAACAACTGATGTAATCTACCTGGAAATATGAAAAGCATTTGACACTGCCCCAGATTACATTCTTGCCTCTAAATTAGAGACATGGATTTGACAGAAGAACCACTCTGTGGAGGGCCACAAAGATAATCTGAGGGTTGGAACACCTCTCTTATGAAGACAGGGTGACAGAGTTGGGCTTGGAGTAATGGGTTTTGATGAAAGGGGGTAGGTTTAGATTAGATATTAGGAAGAAATTCTTTACTGTAAGGGTGGTGAGGCACTGGAACAGGCTGCCCAGAGAAGCTGTGGCTGCCCCCTCCCTGGCAGTGTCTAAGGCCGGGCTGGGTGAGTCTCTGGGCAGCCTGGTCTAGTGGAGGTTGTCCCTGCCCACAGCAGGGCGGTTGGAAAGAGATGATGCCTTCCAACCTGAACCATTCTATGATAATGTGAGTCTTTACCTGTATAAAATTTTCAGATGATGCTATAAATAAAAATTTGCTGTTCTTTCTTTGTTTCTTTTTGCTACATGGAGCTTTACGCTTCTAATTTGCCCATCTTCTGAAATACTGTCATCTTTCATGTTGCTAAGTAGCACCAGAAATATTGCCAGTATTCATAAAAGGGATGTGACAGTAAAAACTTGAGGAGCATTTGGTATTGAAAAAGCCAGTCTGCATAAAAATGAGATTTCAAGGGCTAAACCGAAAAATATGTAGAACATTTCTGCAGATGAAAATGGTTAATAAATGATGATTCAAATGCACATTTCCAGTTAGAAACTAATATGTCTCCAACAGAGGTGCCTACAGTAGAGGAAAAACTGTCCTGCACTCACTGCTGCTGCAGTATTCCCAGGACAACAGACAACAGAAATAAACCACTTACAAACTAGCCTAGCTGCAATTCTATAGAGCTGGCAGTAGCTACTCACTCATGAATAACAAGTGTCTTCGTGCAAATGGGAGACCTACCACAAAATATTAGTGACAGTCTAGTGAGTATGTCCTAGGTTCTATGAAGCGACATGCAAATGTATGGAAATATGGATTCCTTCATCATTAGATTTTGTTAATGCACCACAAATTTTAACCCTGTTGAGTCTGTTCATTCTTTCCCACAGAGGACTGGACACTGCAAGGAAAACACCCTACCAAGGTTGTCACTTGATATTCTAGTCACACTGGGGACATGGTTTCCCATTCCCGGCATTTCAGCCTATTGAGTATGAAGAAGTAACTGTTATTCCGCACTCAAAGCCAACATTTTCCACTTGAGACACAATTCCAACAAAGTTAATGTCAGATGAAGAAAGCATCAATTCATTTTGCAAGTAAATTTGTTATCTAGTTTTTGACAACATGTATTGTTTGTGTGCAATGCTGCAGGCAAGAGAACTCTTAAAAAAATAAAAGAGGGGAAGGGAGATTTTTTTACTATTGAAATATTCACAGACAGCATTATATGCAGATCAGGGTATTTTAAAAAGATGTCACAGTTCCTTTTTTGGCATTAGCCCTAGCACAAGTGGATTATATCTACATTTCATATTTTATTAAAAGAAAAAATCCATACCACTCAGTTATGAGGAAGGCTTAAATATATTTATTTAACACCATTGAAATATAATTCCTGATAGCTATTGTGGGATTCCTTAAGCAACCATATGACAAGTTAAATTTTTTGTCTTGTAAAACATTATCCCAAACTACATTGAAACTTGAGAAACAATGGACATAGAAACTATATCTGAAAATGAACACTAATTTAATCACTTCACATAGCTAACTGTATATGTATACCTTCCCTCCTATGTAATGCAAGTATCACTGCATTTTTTCTAAATATCTTTATAAACTATGTTTAAGTTTTCTTTCGATCATTGCTTAAATGGAATACAATAATGAAAACAATTTTTTTGATCATATTATGTCTCACACAAATATGACTTATGCATGTTGCATAAAGAAGACATAAATGTTTTTTAAAACCATAAATTCTTCCCTGCTGGTTTTCCATGTCACCTATTTCTCAAATACTTTGTACAGGAGGAGGAAAAGTGCAACTAGTGGGTCCAGCACAAAACATCAACTATGAAGTTATCAATTTAGCAAACTTAGCAATACCTTACTGAGGTGGACACATAAGGCTATCTGAAAAGTAAAAAATTTAGTGTTCCCACTAGAAGATATGGTTACTAAAACAGATAATTTAAGAAACAGGTTACTCACATAAAAAAAAAAAACAACAAAAAACAAACCCTGACAACCCAACCACAAAAAGAAAAATAAAACACAAAAAATCAACCCCAAACTGAAAAGGCCTGCAGCTCTTATTATACTTTATTCTGTTAGATTGCAATTGATTCAGTGGGAAAGACTACCATACACAAGACATAAATAAAGATTTCTATTTGAAGAAAAGTTGGCAGTGTAATCTGAATGAAAATTTTAAACAAATTGCTTTTACCTAGGTTTTCTCATTCTGTGTTACGAACAATGCAACTTCTGTGCTAAGATATTAAATAAATGTGTTCATATTTTTATCTGTAGATTCATATTGGCATTGGTAAGGCCACACCTTGAATACTGTGTTCATTTTTGGGCCCTTCACTACAGGAAAGACATTGAGGTCCTGAAGTGTGTCCAGAGAAGGACAACCAGGCTGGGGAAGGGGCTGGAGAGCAAAACTTACAGGGAGCGTCTGAGGGAACTGGGGTTGCTTAGCCTGGAGAAGGCCAAGGGGAGACCTTATCACTGCCTACAGTTACCTGAAAGGAGGCTGTAGAGTGACAGGTGTTGGTGTCTTCACCCAAGTGACAGGTGAAAGGATGAGGGGGAATGGATTCAAGATGTGCCAGGGCAGGTTCAGATTAGACATGAAGTAAAAATTTTTCACCGAAAGGGTTGTTGGGCACTGGGACACACTGCCCAGGGAGGTGCTTGTGTTACCATCCCTGGATGTATTTAAAAGGTGGGTAGACAAGGTGCTCCGTGATATGGTTTATTAGAGGACAGGTACAGTTGGGCTCGATCTCAAAGGTCTTTTCCAACCTAGTGATTCTGTGATATTTAATAATACACCAATAGGCCAGAATTGTATCTCATATGTGAAATATGTGTGTGTTTTGTGAAATAAATTCAAGTTATAAGAAAACCAACGTCCTTTAGTACAATTCCATATGCACTTTTCACAGAAATGGAACTGTTATTCATAGTGTCTTGACTAAATTCTAATGTGGGAACATCTGCAAATCTAAATGTGTCCTGTAACTTGAATAATGTCATTTTTATTTCTCTGAAGGAATTATTCAACTGTCAGAGATTGGCACAGGAGAATTCAAGCTTACACTTCAGCATTGACTAATTAATCACATCCCAAAACATTCCTGTGAATTTAGTATTCCAGTCTTTAGATATGAAAACCGAAGCAATTTCTTAATTGACTCATCTGAAACTATAGAAAATTTTAATAGCAACACAACACTAATTAATTAAAAACTGAGTTTCCAATTTCTCATACGATACAAAAGCTGCTAGTTCTAACCCTTCATTAAAAGGATATTGCCAGAGTCACGTCAGAAGAAAAGTTCAATCTGATCTTTATGCACGAGAGCCAATGTTTTAACAGTTTGCATGAAAAATAAAATAACTTTTATTTCTCCCCAAAACCAGGAAACTACCTCCTGTTAGAATACTGATTATCAACTCAGCTAGCTCATGAGCAGCTCATGTACATATACTGTACACAAAATCATACTTCACCCTCCCACTTAATTTTTTGTGGATCTTGGTAGTTTGGTAGGGTTTCCTGTGAGCTGTATGTTTATTAGATGAGTAATACAGTCTTTTTTTTTCCTTATTTATGGCCACTCTGCCATAGACTGGTCATGGACTTCTAGTTTTGTAGTAACTAATCATGAAGGTATGTTGCAAGCTCCAAACTTTAGTGAGTTGTATTTCCAGACAATCAAATGTGAGAGAATATTGATTGTAGACAGACACATTATATGCACCTTTCCCAGTACTCAGTTCCATATTGACTTCATTAGCCATGTTTCCAACTAGATAATCAGACAAGACATTAGTATGCACTGATGTCCCTGCTTTTGCAGCCTCTCCCAGAAAAGAGGAAAGGAAACCAAACCTAGAAGAAAAATGACAAGCATACCCTGATCTGAACAATATGGATGTCAGAACTCCAGGCACTGTGAAACATGTTTCCTGAAAGCTGGACATATCCACAGATGGTCTCAGGGAGATCAATAGATAATTGAAAATAATTTCTATAACTGTAATGTAGAAAGACCAGAAAATATTCAATTTCCAAGTGTTATGAAACATAACACTTAGTAATGTAGGTCTTGCATAAAATAAAAAAGCTCTATTATTTTATCTTCTTTTTTAAGAATAATTTTTTGACATGGTATGTGTCTCTGGCAAGCTTCCAAGGCAGACTTGGAACTGAAATACATGTATAAGCTCAGTTCATGGACTAATTGAACCTTTCAAGATCTGTGTATGTTACTGAACCTTTTCCCTAGAAGCATCATCCAAATTTTTTATTTTTATTTTGCATATGATCGCACTTGGGAGTTTTTTAAGCTACAGCTTCTGGAGACTTGTGCCCCTGTCAGAATCTTAGTTATCATTAAAAGGTTTAAATCTGTAGCCCTCACTGATAGAGGGGAAAGCCTGAAGATTAGACGCACATTCTAAATTTCAGAACCTAGAGGCAGAATACCAACTGTATTATCTTAAAAAGTGACCATAACAAACTACATAAAATTCAATCCAATTTCATCATGTTTGATGCCCAGCAGTTGATTGAAAGCCTGGGAGTTACTGCAATCATGAACTGTGGTCTATCCATACTTCCTCATCTGAATCATAATGGATTATCAGTCTAAAAACCACCAGCATTTATTTATTCTCAGTGCTCCATATGAAACTTCACTAAAGGAATACCTTATCATGTTTGTCTTGGATAACTCAAAAAAGAAGAAAATTAAGACTGTACAATATACTATGCAGCTGATTTCTCTCTAAGTCATGCAATTCAAGTCATGGGTTGCTCTTCCTGGTGAAGGACACGTCTCATGCAGGTGCACATTTTCTTTTAGTTTAGAAGGTCCTAAAATAACTGATTAAAAGCTCTTATAATCTGGTTTTAGAAGATCACACGTGGAACTACTTCTTAGTATACCTGTAGGTATCAATAGACTCATCTAGGGCAGTGATGATCCTATATGAATTAATTATACAGAAAAGATGATGGTGATTCAGTGCAGTGATGGTGATTCAGTGCAGTGAAACTATACATTATTAGTGGGGCCGATATGCAGATGAACCAGTCAGTACAAAGCTTAACTGAAGTCTTTGCCAAAAACTTGATGCAAATCAACATCTGGCTCAGACATGGTAGGAGATGCTGTCCCATCTGGCTGGAAGTGAACCATCATATTAAGAAAAAAAAAAAAGAAAATCAGAAAGGACCATCTAATTCCCATCTTTCCTTAAAGGCGGACAGCCCTAAGAAGTAAAAAATTATGATGGTAAGGTTTTAACCATTCAAAGTAAAGTACTGTCATTAAAACAAAAAGGAAAAAAAATAGGAAAAAAAAAAAAAAGCAAGTATCATATAGTGGCCTGCTGGAAATGTTGAATCTACTGAAACTCAAAAACACAGATGTGCTCTCAAGGATAGACTCATTATGATGACTACTCTTTTAGAGCCTGAGTTAGAAACCTTTACAGCTGATGCAAGATCTGTGGAATTAAAAATAAGCAATTACAAGACACCTATGCTGGAAGGAGTTAATTTATTTAAAACATTGAGTGATTTCCACTCTCTCTTTCCTTTTCTTAAAATTCAAACCCCCAAATAGCCTATTTTTTCCCCACAGGATTCCTTTTCACCTCACTTCTACTTAAACAGTTCACATAAATGTTTTGTCGCCTCCTGAGCTTGATTATGGTTCTGAGCAGACATTTAACTGTCATCAATAACGTTAGACAGAAATCCATAGTATTTTATTCTCAGATTCCCCACAGGTTTCAATGATTCCTTTCTCCTTTACTGGGGAGACAAATCAGAGACCTAGGCACTGATGCACTGAATGGTCTCATATTGATGGACTAGTAAATGTCTAGACAGTTGTCGCTCAACTGTATTACATCGCAATACAGACAAGATATATCTTGTATTAGTAGATGGAAAGTGACTCATTTAACTTAATCCTTACTGTTTTGAAGGGAAAAGTGAATCATTAAGAGACTACATTTTTCTGTGTTAACACAGTTAACTCCTATGTGCCTTATATATATATATGAAATGCTTACTTTTTAAAATTCACCATTAAGGAGAAGGAATGTATTGTGACAATTTTGTCATGAAGCACCTACTGCATTATTTGTGGTAATTCTTATTCTAAACTCCTAATTTCAGTTGTAGTTTCAGGAAGATTTCTATTTATGTCTTCAAATATAGATGACTTTGATATAAAAGTTAAAAAGTATCTTTTGGAAGTTATTTGGTATTCCAGAAGCAAAACTCAAATTAGGAAGATAGAAATTATTTAGAGTTATGTAGAATTATGTAGTAATTCAGAATTATCTAACTTCTTTTGCAAAATAATTCTTATAGTAGTTTCTTTTTCTAAGCAATCATTGCTCTCAGGTGATTGTTTAGAAACAGTCACTGCTGTCAGGTAAGTGTCCTGCCTCATATGTCAAGATTGCAGATTGTGACAAAAAGGACAATGTCAGAGAATGGCTTTGCCATCAGTACTACATTATTCTTAACATAAATTACCTATTTCATTTAACGGTGGATATAGTCCTAGCCTATACCCAGAAATAACTAATTTGCTAAATCAGAGTCAGTGTTCCTCCTCCTGGAGCTACTAAATCAAATATGTTCCTGTGCTATATGGACTTAAGCAGTGGAGGCCTACAGATATGCTTAAGAAAATAATTCCATCTCAGCAAAAGTAAATGCCTAAGATTACTATGCATCTTACAAATATGAATGAACTAGGGCTCCTAGGTTTTCTGTAAACTTCATTATCACATTTTAAATATGGGGAACGAAACACCACACATCCAGTTAAGTAACTTTCACTCACACCAAAATTTTTCTTACATATGATTTTCTAGAGAAATATCTTAAAGACTGAACACAAAGAGGTTATGTCATTAAATAAATAACTCAAACCTGTGTCTGAATGCACTAGGAAGCATTGGTACATGGCTGCAGCAGACCAGCTACATTGATTCCACAGTTGTTGCAGTATTTAAGTACCAATTCAGCATCATTAATTTATTTTTCTCCACTAGCCCTTCCAGAAGAATGCTATCAGCACAACAAAAATGAACAGACTTTGATGAAAAATAGATGACAAACACCACTTCAGAATGGATGGAGGCAATTTCCTGTACAGGTAAATCCAGATCCAAACACTTCAGCTTTGCCTGATATTTCAAAAGAACATCTAATGTTTGTTAGCTCTAGCAATCATTTAAGGATTGAAAACAATCCATTAAAATTCAAGTAATTCATGCAGGAAATATATTGAATGTGTTCACCTGAGCAATTTTATCTGCCTCTGTAGGGAAGACTTTTTTTTCTCCTGTTACAGGGAATGTGCACCATGCTTAATCTAAACATAAACATTTCCTGTTCTACAGTGATGTTACTCTCATATTTTCAGCATCCTAAATGAGGGTAAGTTATTACCATGCTTTACAATAATTTAACTTCTTGTAATATGTGGTCATTTTTATAGAGATATCTTTAACTCATTGTCTCAGCTCTAAGGCATTTACATTGGCTTTGCCCTGGTCCCAATAATGAATAATCTCTGATAAGAAAAATTAATTTCATAAAAGGAAAAAAAAATGCAATGCAAAGTAGAAAGGTTTACCTTCTTAACCCCTTAATTTGACATGGAATCACAACAAGATTAAAGACTTCTCGGAGTATGGCAGCTTTCCATTGTAAGGATGGAGAGAAAAACTTCTAGAGTGATGCCAACAAAAGCAAATTTTATCTCATGGGAATCTTACAAACTTCTATTGCTTTCAAATGGATCTTTCCTTCCATATT
This sequence comes from Laterallus jamaicensis coturniculus, assembly GCA_022605575.1. Lineage (NCBI taxonomy): Eukaryota > Metazoa > Chordata > Aves > Gruiformes > Rallidae > Laterallus > Laterallus jamaicensis. The sequence continues at coordinate 83,333,418 of JAKCOX010000001.1, forward strand.
CCTTTTGTAGCATCACCCAAACTCACACACTAAATTGCTTATATAGCTTTATGATTTAGGAATTCATATACTTCTCTGGTAATGTTTTCACCTTACCCATCTAAAGTTTACAATCTTACATTCTTCTGATTAACTACAAAGCTATGTGATGTCATCACTTCTTCCTTGTGATGTGCCTAGCTTCGCTAATGGCTATTTTCATTTAATATATCCTCTATGAATTTAATTATTTTCAGTAGAAAGAAGTCTAATCAAAGCATCACTTAAATTATTGCAGTACTGAGTTGTTCTTAGGATAAGCACATTTGCATTCAGTTAATATTTTTAACCACTACATTGCACTGTTTTGACAACTTCTTTGGAAGAAAAATGGTTCAGCTCTTTTCAGAACAGGATTTTAATTTGAATTGATTGCTGCAAACTATAGGTAAAGAGAATAAAAAGACAATAAGTATGCTGTTGTAGTTCTACATTGAGTCTAGCTACTGCATACTTATTTTGAACACTTGCATTATATGCATTGTGTTAAATAACCTATGCAAATAGAAATATCTTTATTAAATAAGGTCTTAATCTTGAAAGGTCATTGTTTTCAGTTAGCTTGAACTCCTGGTCAGGACAAATTCTGAGGCACTAATCCTGCAATCACACCTCTACTTGAATTTAAGGATGTAAGCAACCTCACTCAGGTGTCAAGTATGTAGGATCACTGGTCCATGTTTTTGTGTTTTCTAAGTTGAGAGGCTGTTGCAGTGGAAGACTGATTTCCCTCCTGTCATTTCAAGCACGCATATAATTTAAGAATATAGTGATTACTTCTGTGAATCTAATTACTTTAAACTACTTGAAACATTACTTTAATAAAACAAACTTAATTATGGGACATCTTTAACTCATTGTCTCGGCTCCAAGGCATTTACATTGGTTTTACCCTCGACCCATGAATGAATAATTTCTGATATAAAATATTAATTTCAGAAAAGGAGAAAAAAATTCAATCAAAAGTAGAAAGGTTTACTTTTGTAACCCCTTAATTTGACAGATAATCACAAGAGTAAAGACTTCTCAGAGCATGGCAGCTTTCCATTGTTTATACTCTAAAAAGAAGCAGAATCTGGTAATGGTGGCGAACCTGACATTCTTCTCTAGGCTTTAGTCTTTCACAACATACGTGGAACAAGATATCCATTCTTCCACTTCTGGGTCTGAACACTTTGAAATAGTTTGGCAGAGAACGTTTTAGTTGACAGTCTACATTACTTTTTTTTTCCACTTTAAATGAAAGATGTTTAAGGTATCAGAACCAATTATAAACCGGGATGCTTTGGGAAATGCAAAGTAGAAGGTTGCCCTGTCTGTAACCAAAAAAACAATGGACAGGAAGGGGGAATCCTGGCCATGTTGTTCCTTAATGGAGAGAACTTCCATGGGACCTGCAGAATCCCTCAAACATTTCCAAGGAAAGCAGAAGCATGAGAAGCTCAGACTAGCAATGGGGATAAAAAAAGAAAGAAAGGAACAGAAGGAAGACAGTAAAAAGAGACCTTTGTTCATAACATGAGTAGATGAAGCAACAAAGACTTGTCTTCCTCTGTCTCCTAAGAGCTAAACACACTAAAGATTTTGCAATGAAGAAGATGCAAAAAAAGTGGCTTTCTATATCCTCATCAAAAATATGGTATAAGGAAATGTCCATTTGCTGTCAGGTCTCAGATTTATAGCACTTCAGCATGAAGCACTTTAGAATATCAGTGTAACCCTTTACTTATGATGACAAAAGGGACCTGCTATTCTACTGTTAGCTTTCCTTTTGTAGTTCCTCCACATTGGCTTTGTGATCGTACGCATTGCCTACTGTGTTGATTCTTAAAGATTTTATTTAAAAATAAATAATTATACTTTGTTATTCACCCAAACTGTGTTCAAAGATTGAAAGCTAGAAAAAAAAGTAATGTTCATCAGAAGACCAAAGTTAATGTTATCATATGAAAAAGAATCACCTATACATTTGTGTATTGAACATCAGGAACTCCTACCTCAATGGACTATCCGTTACCTGCACAAACAGATCACTGTGTAACCTGTGAATGAACTATAATTACACAAAAAGTCTTAGACCACATTAAAAATATATATACAATATATGTGTATACATCTACATATGTATTTCTGTATGTGTATATGAGGTTGCAAAAAAAGTGTGAGACCACACATGACACCAAAAGCAGTGTAAAATGGAACTAATTACATGTTTTGGCAACTGCATCCATCTTACATCTCAGAATTTTAATCATTATTTTATGGCTGACGTGAATTACACTAGCCTAGATAAAATATTTGTTCTTTATCAGTACTTTAGAAAACAGAGCTTCTCTAGAGCTAACATCCATTGTAGTCTTGTTTGCAAGATGTGTGCCAAAGATTAGAATTAGTGTGAAGAATCAGAAGTTGGGATGCTTATCTATAGGGTACTGATGTAAAACAACAGTAGTAAAGCCAAACCAAATTTCTCATAGTGCCATTTTTCAAATTTTCTGTTTTGTAATATCACTGATCTTTTTATGATGACTTCACTCGGTTGATGTCACATTACATGGAAGAGAAGATGGTATTTTCATATGTGGACAGTGGCTGGAGATGCTCTGTACTTTAGTCAAAGATCGTGAGTGACAGTAAATGGAAAAAGAACTGTGCTACAGATGTTCATTTATCTCCATTTTGTTTAATTTGTGCCATCTTTCTACACCTTACTTAAAAACATTGAATATACATTATTATACACAAATATTAAAAGATTCATATCTTGCAGCTCTGTAGTCCACAGCACAGGAAAGACAGGAGGGCTGCAAAAATGATTAGAGGGCTGGAGCACTTCTCCTGTGAAGACAGGCTGAGAGAGTTGGTCTTGTTCAATCTGGAGAAGAGAAGGTTCCAGGGAGACCTTATAGCACCCTTCCAGTACCTTAGGGGGCCTAAGTGGGATGGTAAGGGTAATTCAATTTTACTTCTAAATGTAGTTTTTTTGTCAGTAATTATATTAATCTGGTTAAGATAAGCAATCAGAATCATGGAAAACAATAGACAGAAATTACTCTAGTAAATACTTTCTAAAAAGAAGATTCTGAGAAACTGAGATAGGAATGCCTGTGGCTTCCTGGCTGGATTTGTGTTCTGGTGGCTTGAGTCTCATCTCTGAAATGGTCTACTGATCAGCAAGCCGTGTGAAACGTAGCTCAGATGATTTACTTTGAAAATAAATTATTATTCCAAGTTACAGGGCAAAATCCATCTCCAATATCCGTAATATCTGCTGTGTAGTCCCAATCACTCCTTGTCACTCTGTCTGACAGGGGCAGTCCCTTATACACCATTTCTGTTATACCCATTCCTACACAGTGACAGATTTAGAGGGGGGAAAAAGCCCCCCAAACCAGAGACATGGTTTCCTCCTTGCTGTGTCTGTGCTAGAAAGGAAGAGCAGTCTGTCCTCATATGTTTAAACTTTGATAGAAATCTTGGTCCCTTATCCAGCTGGTTTATACCCAGCTAGAAGACAGTCTTGAGCCCTGACCAACTCATTTTTCAAGATTAGAAAAGCTTCCCAAATGAGGTGTCAGAGGGTATGCTTGAAGCCTGAGAGCCATTTAGGGAAGTCTTAAATGTTGCAAGTCTCTGGGAGCATAGCTTAAAGAGATACTGGATTTGGCAGTGAAGCTGGCCAAATATATAAATGTTTCTTCATTACATACTTCCCCAAACTTCTTTTTTCCTGTTCCAGTGACTACAGTTTCCTCTTCCACATTTGTACAGTTGTTTCTGGAGCTGCGACACAATCTACATCACTAAAATGATACTGGCTAAAATCAACTTATTTTGGGGAGGTAATTCTTCACAATACTTTTTGTCCAATTGCACTCGTCTTTATCCCCTTAGAGATAGGCAAGAGATTGGGAAAGACATGACTGTGGTTCTGAGGTTAATTTGTAACATGTTTTCTGGAGAGGTCTCTCTATATTTGATTGACGCTATATTCTACAAAGGTCTGACAATTCTTTGTGTGTGTTTAATGCTATCATGCAAAATATAAAGTAAACGAGAACTGAAGTTGCAATTTACCACTGTGAAGAGTCCTGCTTGTTGTGATATTTACCATGAAATAAGAGAAAGACATGTCTTTGCTCCTAAAGGGTCTGTTAAGCATCATTGTGGGTATTTCTTAGCTAGAATCTAACAGATTCCAGGTTCAATTTCCAATGCAGCTTTTCCTTTAGGTGCATGTTCTTCCCTTCCTTTCCTCACTGAAAGTCTAGGATTATATGAAACAGTTCTACATAGGAAGCTAATAGATGATGGAGTAGATCTGTAGATCTATGAATATGAAATAATTTTTTCTCCAGAACATATCTTTCATGCCACACCAGGAGACTACTGTGATTTAGTCAGGAAAATGCAGTGTAAATAGGAGGGAAACATTTTGTTAATCAAACTATGAATGTTGTTACATGTATTTGCTGCTCTCTCCAACTCCTTAAAGATAAAAGAGAGCTCCTTTTATTACTCTCTCAAAATTCCAGCAAAATCACCTAAGACAACCCAATCTGGTAATTGTACCATATTTGCTAATGGAGGTGCAAGAATAAATATGGTACAAGATTCTGCTCACATTCATGGCTTTGGAAAGAGAGAAGTAGCAGCAAGCAGATGAAGAAGAAAGAAAAAGTTGTAACATATGTGTCATAACTAAACATTTATAACTTTGCAGTATTCCGATTCCATCCACCTTTTCTAGTACAAATTACCTATTTTAAGAGAATGGCCAAGAAAGGCAGAGAAGTGTAGTTCTGTTCAGTTTATGAGAGAAGGTACTAAATTACTCCTTCCATGAAAAAAGGAAAGGCACAGACCCATCAGCTCTCATTACTGTTATTTTGTCTGAGTGGGCAGAACAACCTGAACTCTAACTTTTGTATTTCACTTCTTGCATTTTAACACTGTCATCCAATTGGGGAAAAGTGTGATTGCACTATAAACTGGGAATTTATAGTTGCCTTGAACTATATAAAACCAAACTTCAGTAAGGATATAAAACTAAGCATGTGCTCTTTTAGAAATCAAAGTGATTAGCTGCAGTTTCCAAATGGCACATAGTCACACACCTGCAGTCACCACACAGAGAAAAATTACATCTTAAAGCCCATTAGTTAAGTTTGAGTGACTGCAGTTTACCAACCTGTACTGACAGAGCTGGTCTTCGCACTGAAAACTAGTATGAATTGCAGTGGCTTTAAGAGGAAGTACATTCAAAGTTAATTCATTTGTTTATTAAGTTTTCATGCATATTTTCCCTTTGATATTTTGTTCTTCCAAAGGCAGTGAAGGGCAAGCTCTTTTCTTTATGTGCTGAAACTAGGCTATGTCTAGAAATGTCAAAAATAATATTCATCAGTGAAGACTGCTAACTGGTGCTGATTATGATAATGCATCTGATTCATAAAAAGATTAAGCCTTTTGTTTTAAATAAAAGCATCTTCTGCCACTATTCTGTCTAAAGGTCTGCATTTAGGTGCTTTTAAACACATCTGTTTCTTCAGGGTGCTTCTTGGCACTTACTGTACTGCTTATTTCTTGACTTTCAGCAAAGTAATTTTTTTCCAAGTGTTTTTATGTTTTGGACAATGTATAATATAACTTTGGTATTTCAGCGTAATCAATGATAGCAAGCAGTACTACTTCCAGCAAAATTTTGCCTCAGCTTGCGCAATATGGTCAATCTCCTTCAGAGATTCTATTTTTTTTTTTAAATAAAAATACTGTTTCATCTAACCCTAGTTAAAATTGATCATACAAAATAAATACGAACAACAGTATGAAACCTCCTACAATAGAGATTTTTTTGATGGCCCGAAAATTTAGTGTGGTACTTTCACTTTGCACAGAAGGCAAAGGGCATCATGAAAGGACTAGCCACTTTCTGTTCTAGGCAGGTGAAAAAACCAAAACAAACCAAAAGAAAAAAAAAAACAACAACCTAACTTGGACCTTTTGAATTTGCCTTCTGACACATTAACACATATATATGAATATAAGCATTACATATATTGCAGGTAGGTATATATGCAAATATAACATAAAAATTTTTTTAAAATCCCGAAGTTACAGAATATTCTACAGAAATCTCAACTGTCAGAATATATTTATCTTTATCAATATTTATCAATATAGTGATAGGTGCTTTATATATATAAATGTAAACATATATAAATTTAAAAAATATACAAATAAAATTACTTTTTATATACTATTGGGAATCACTGTGGAGACCAGAAACTGATGAGAAAAAAACCAACAAAAAAATCCTGTAATAAAAACTAGTAGGTAAAAAGTGCAGAAAATAGTTCTAATGCCATAGTAAGTATCATTTAGTTCCCATACTCTCATGCTAGATATACATGAGGAGGGGAGGGGAGGGGAGGGGAGGGGAGGGGAGGGGAGGGGAGGGGAGGGGAAGGGAAGGGAAAGGAAAGGAAAGGAAAGGAAAGGAAAGGAAAGGAAAGGAAAGGAAAGGAAAGGAAAGGAAAGGAAAGGAAAGGAAAGGAAAGGAAAGGAAAGGAAAGGAAAGGAAAGGAAAGGAAAGGAAAGGAAAGGAAAGGAAAGGAAAGGAAAGGAAAGGAAAGGAAAGGAAAGGAAAGGAAAGGAAAGGAAAGGAAAGGAAAGGAAAGGAAAGGAAAGGAAAGGAAAGGAAAGGAAAGGAAAGGAAAGGAAAGGAAAGGAAAGGAAAGGGGGAAATACATAAGAAAATTCTTAAATGGCAAACATATGCAGAACTTACTGGTCAATTTAAACCAGCTGGACAACAGATTCAAATAATTTTTAATTTAGGAACATTCTGAAACTTAAGTGGCTTTTTTTTCTTCTACTATTAAAATATTTGTTCATTTGATAAAATTATAAATTTTTCTTGGCTGTACCTTAGTTTTGTTACAAACCATAATCCCTGAAATTGTACTGATAAAAGTTATTTCTTTTTTTGATATTCTACCTACTTTGCTATTTTTCTCTTGAAATATTTTTCTTATTCCTGACTGTTACTCATATATCATGATTATTATTTCATATCTGAGCAGGGTATACTCTAGAGTTTCCTATAATATCCTCGCTGCTTTGACATTTTCATTTTTTTGACAACGTATTAAAAAAAATAAATCCATCCACTTGCTGTTTTTCGGTTAACCTAACCAGGATAAAGTAGGGGTAAGCTACAACCCACGATAGATTTCTTCTTACTTTAAAGGTGTTCATAGAAGAGATGGAGGCAGATCTCAGAGATGCATGGTAAAAGAACAAGAAGCAGTAGTCACCAGCAACAAGGGAAGCACTGACTGGACATGAGAAAAAACCCTGTACAATGAGAGTAGATAAACCTTAGAACAGATGTCTCACAGAGGCTGTTGAACATCAGTTCTTGGAGAATTTAAAAAGCTGACCGGGTAAGACCCTGAACAACATGATGTAACTTTGAAGTTGTCCTTCCTTGGAGGTAGCAATTGATTGTGATGACCTCCAGAGGTTCCTTCCAGCCCTTTGCTCACACAGTAATCATTCTCCCATCGGGTGCTAGCTACTTTTTGTTTTGGCTCTCACTCATCTTGAATTTACGATCTGGGATGTCTGGGTGAACACACATTCTGAAAAACAGGGGTTAAAGCAGTTGGCTACAGATGTACCTGAGTTTTCAACCTGTTTAATGGTTTTGAAAATGTGTATTACAGTTCAGAAATAGCATGGTATGAAGAGTCTAGCATTTTCCTCAATTGTATATTCTGGCCAGAAAACGATTCTATTATGCATAGTTGTCGGTCTTCAGGCACATGGACAGAAACCTAAGAAGTTTGTTTTTATCACAGCAAAACACTATATTGAAAAAAATAAGCATATCACTGCATGAATACTTCTCTGCAGCCCAGTAATTTTGATAATGACAATATTGCATACTAGCCAGACAAATAGTGCCCTTATTTTACATCTGCAATTTGTACCTGAGAAGCATGCACAAAAAGATATTGTGAAAAGTTATCATTTAGGCTATAATACTTCTTTGTACTCTCAGGCCAATGATGTGTACATTTATTTTAAAGATAATGAGCCTTACAGGTGAAATGGATTAAGTCTTATGGCATCCATACCTTGAATCTATAATCACATTATTATTTCCAAATTTAGAGTCAAAATGCTGTAAGGAGCCCAAGGATACTGCTATTATGTCAGCTCCATGGGGGGAAGATCGGGAGAGCAAAAGGTACTCACAATTTGATGGCAGTCCAGGCTGAGATAAATAAATATCAGCTTCAAAAGTTAGAAACTTACTTAATGAACCAAGTGTTTCAAATAAAGAATACTTGAGAGATTTGGGAGAAATATTTACAGAGAGAAGGAATTCCACTACAAGTTAGCAATGGCATTTATAGATTAGAAACATATTAATCTAAATTCCTCAGAATTTCTCATTGATTTTGTTGAGTGCGCTGTCAATAAACCTGACTTGTTTTATAGTATATAATATACAACTTAGTGGTATCCAGTTTTAACCTTGCCCCCCTCTCCCTCCCCAATACCACCACTTTTTTAAATTCAAGAATCAGATAATTCATATTTTGCCACCTAAGAAATTGCAACACATTGAATGAAGTGCTCAGAAACTTGAATGTTAAGAATTGCCTTACACCAGATAAGACATCCCTATAGATTGATAGTCTGTAGCTGACAGTAGCCATTATCAGATAAGCCTTTAGAGGAGTGTCTTCAACTTCCTGTGAAGAAAAATACTGATGCACTTAAATACTGCAAGCAGCATCATACTTTCCTTTCCCTGTCAACCTCACTTTTAACTTTCTCATCTCAGGCAGCCACAAGCAATGGTCTACAATTTTATACCCTTCTCTAAATCACCAACCCTTCTTTTAACACTGTACAAAATAATGTAAAACTCTATTATCCCTTTTCTTGACCCTGTGTCCCTTGGCTTCACTTTTACCAGTAAGGCTTGAATTTTGGTTTTAAAAATAGCCTTTTGGAAGAAAGGTTGTTTGATTAAAAAAAGATTGAGGAAGAGTGGTAGGGAGAAACTTAGCAACGCAGGCTACTGTTTGCGTACCATGGGTTTTAGCAGTAACAGTGGAAGGTAAGAGGCAATGTGATTAGAAGAAAAACAGCCACAGAGGACCTAGCTGAATAGGTGGGAAATCTTACGGAAAACAAAAGGCAATCAAAAATATATGAAAGTGGTAAAAAATATACAGAATAAGGGAACTGGAAGAAAGATCAAAACATTATAGAACTTCTGGCAGTGTTTTAAAGATTTTTTTTCAAATGGGGGTAATAGAGAACAAAGATAGATGTTATATTAACTGAGAAAGTGGCTTAGACATGTTCCAAATATTTTGTCTACACTTGCTTCTTTCATCTAACTGCAGGGTGGCATTTCAGTTACACTTCACCCAAATCTGATCCTATTTTCCATGCCTTATAGTTGTTTAATTTTAGCTAACATATTCCAACTTGGTTACTGAAAGATGAGAAAAGAATTAAATTGTCAAACTCCACAGCTGCTGCAATAATAAAATGGTTTCTATATTTTTCTAAAGAATTTCTTGACTGAAACCTTGAGAATGATACTTAGAATTTAATTGTATCTTTATTTCAAAGTTCTTACCGTAATCCATTTTTTTTGTATGTGTATGACAACTACTAGGATATTAAATGTGTGATTTTTTTCTATACAAGTATATGAGCATAGGCCTCAGAGGAAACTAGTAGACAAGAGAACTGAGTTCACCACTTAGTTACGCAACTGTGCAACAGCATTTTCAAGTAGAAATAGGCCACAGAGCATCCATCCTGCAATTTGCTACTCATTTCAGGTCTCAAATCTCATCCAAACATTTTTCAAACTATTTTTAGATTTGCGGGGTAAAACAATTCCAAGGAACACAACAGCCATCTTAGAGAAGGTAGCCAAAAGAAATAACAAACCTTGGCAAGGACAAAAGATGAATGCAGTCCAGAAAAACAAAAGGGCATATCATGCTATGCACCAGCAGAAAAAATAAAAATTCAGTGTTGAAGCAGGCCACATGCCAGCACTGCTACGTGCAGTGCAAAATACAGATATCTTTGAAACCACATTCAATGTGATAATCTAAGTACCAAAAGCAGTCTAGCAAAAGCCACATGGAGTCTATCCTGAATTACTGTGCTCTGGTCAGAAGGGAGAGCACTTTCAGAACATAAGTGAGACAAAATCACCTCAGAGAGCACAACACTGCAGCTGGTACCACCAACAGTTGTGGAATTCCTTGCTTCACAAGATAACACATAAACTATGTGAAAACATATTAAAATGTGTATATAAAACCATAATAAAATATACACAAAATTAAAACTTAAAAAGTTCATAAGAATGGTCTTATTAATGGTTGTATTCAACTAAAATGATGTTACCTGAAGGATCAGCCTTCCATTTAATAATTAGTTTGCTAAAATTTACTCCAGATGACATAATGGTTGTCGGAAAGGTTGGAAAAGACTCCTGGAGGTCATCTGCTCCATCCCCAAATCAAGCAGGATCACCTAGAGCCGGTTTCCCAGGATCATGTCCAGGTGGCTTTTAAATATCTCCAAGGAGGGAGGGAGACTCAACAACTTTTATATGCAACCTGTGCTGGTTCTCAGTCATCTTCACAGTGAGGTGTTTCCTGATGTTTAGTTAGTGAGGTGTTCCTGTGTTTCAGTTTGTGCCCTTGGCCTCTAGTCCTGTCCCTGGGCATCATTGAAAAGAGCCTGGCTCTGTCCTCTTTTCAACCTCTCTTCAGACTTATAAAAAAATTGGTAAGATCACCCTTAGGCTTCTCATCTCTAGACTGAACAGTCACAGATCTCTCAGTCTTCCCTCACAGGCCTGATGCTGCAGTCAGTTTTCTTTATAGCTCATCACTGGACTCGGTCGTCTGTTTTTAATCTAGAGCAAATGTGTTCTCTGGATGTAGTGCAACTGACAGCAAGATGGGGCATTCTTGGGTGCTTTCATCAACTTGGGAATGAAAATACCCTTAAGAAGAAGGGAAATATGCTTGTAAATTAGAAACAGTTGCTCCAAAACACTGAGGATGAAATTCTCCATAAGAAGACCTTAAGACAGCAAGTAAGAAACACCTTCAAAAGCTCATGACAAGACAGGACACAATAATCACACTACCTGGTCTACTCCATTTTCCTAAGCTTCCTTCTTGCTGAGCAATTTGCATTAAAACTAGATTTAATGGCTACCTTTTGTAGACAAGTATGTAAGGCAAACACCTGGTGACTATGAAGACAGTGGATTTTAAATTGCAGGGGCTTTCAGACAAAAACGGACAAAGTGTTTCTAAGTGGCTAAAATTAGTTTAAGGTGGCTGGATCTCTGTTTAGAGCTGTGGAGTCCGGAAACAACTGCTCTCTTTCCTATCAAAGAAAGCAGAATCCAAGAAAACATCTGATCCATGCCCCTCTCAAGCACTGAAGTGGGAACGCAGAGGACCATAGGGGAGGATTCTTGCTTAGATATAGGAAAGGTTCACATTTAAATACAGATGTTGCTTATTTGAAAGGGAAATGTTTCATGTGAGGGTTAGACCTAACTGTAAAGCAGCTAACTTAGCCTCCACATGAAGATTAGGCCTCTGTGCCCTATAGTAATACAGATAAGTAACCTTTATAGGAAACACTATTGAAATTACATAAATTAATGAACAGGTGTTAAAAGACATTTCACAAAATGAAGTGTATGTAAATTAATCATACAACAAAGACCTTGAGACATATACAACTACTTTCTATATACAACTGCAACTAAGTAACCCTAAAGTAGGCTTTTATTGGTGGCCTTGGAAGATGATCAGGACATCTGTGTACTGTGCACATCCTGTGAAACTTGTGGAGCTTGAGAAAAATTATAGGAGCAAATAGGGGATCAAAAAAACCCACAGTGGTGCCTTGAACTTGTCTTGAACTCTCTCCTCTTCTGTGTTCTGTGATCCCTGCAGCTGCACCTAAGGGTCTGAGACAACACCAATTACGTCCATCCTTAATACACAGAAATGGAGATCTTTCCAACTCCTTTCTTAAATGTTCTGTCTTTGACCCTTATAGAAAATCTGGCAACTAGGTAGGGCTTTGCAGCATATCCTGAAGGTCAGCAGTGAAGGTTAAAAAAAAAAAAAAGTAAAACTTGGCATAAAAACACCTAAATAAAGGACTGACATCTTGCCACTGTTATCTATTTCCACAAGAGGTAAATGAGGTCATGCCTAACTGCATTTATATCAAGTTAAGCAGCCCAAAAGAACAGCTCAAAAACCCCTTTAGGCTTGCAGAGGTCCTAAACGGTCATTATCTTACATAGGACAAATTAAGGGACATTTACTGAGGGACTAGGAGAATCTTTAATTAAGGTGAAGAATAAATCCTGTCTTGCAATCCCTATACTTGTTTGGTTCCAATTTGGAGCATAAGTAAAGTGGGTAGATTAAAAGAAGAAAAGAAACAGACTCTTCCATAGGAACCTGCATGTCTGTGAAGCTTGAAGATGTAAAACCATTGAAACCCTCCAAAATAACTATATTGTTTTCTTAAACCAAATAAATAGAAAAGAAAAATGTTTTCTATTTAATGTCATAATTAATTCTGCAAACATTATTCTTGTGCTCCTGTGGAGTTAATTACAAATCAGTTTAGTATAATTAGATATTAATATCCTTGGCAATATTTCCTAATAACTCTTAAGTTAGCAGTATCGTTGCTCGATAGAGATGTTTTATCATTGTAGGCCAGATCCTGCAATCCTGCGAGAACCAGCTGATTGCTTGCTGAAGAAATATTAGACAGCATTGCAGAATCTCACCTTAACATCTAAAATTTTAATGCTAAAGAAAAATTCATGCACATTGTTTTTCAAGCCTATCTGAAGAGTTTAGTTGAACCTTACACAGAATCATTCAAATCTTTAAAAACTTTTCCAAAATTCAGAGCATAGCATAAATTTTCATCTCAGTATTTACAAATATATTGCAAAATATAAAGTGCAGGTTGGTGTTATCTAAAGAAAGATGTGTGGTTGTCAGGCGGATTTGTCCCAGCCCTTATGGCCCTCTCTGGAGGCATACAACCACATAAGGCAAAGCATGGCCACCAACACTTCCATTTCTGTTAAAATGCAGAATCTAAGAGAGAAATTCTGAGCAGAACCCTGAAAGGTGGGAGGAATATTATGAGAAATGAATCAATGCATATCTTGCAGGGTGGTAGGGAAATACAATGTCCTATATGTCTTTTGGCCATCACCATCCCACAGCTCTGTTCTGGCTCAGAAACTCCCGACAATGCTTCCCATACATTCAGTAGTTACGGAGTTTCTGATTCTTCACGTAATTCACAACTATGGGATCAATTAAACAAGTGCTACATCAGCAGAAAAACCATGCACATAGCTTGAAATAGAGATGCCTGTCATTTTCTTATTTTATACTTCATTAAAGACTTCAGCCCATACTTAGTGTATCAATATTATATAGATTGAGAATCACTTGACATTCAGAGTGTAAACAGTCTTAGCTGAAAAAGTTTCATGAAAGAAACCAGGTATATTGATATCTTGCTTAATCTGGAACCCTCATTAAAAATATTGGGTTTTTTAAAAATAATTTCCTATCTAAGATAACTGTTCTCAGAAATGTTCAGTCATAGAATTGATATCTAGGCATTTAGGGTGTCCCTGACCATGGCAAGTGGGTTGGAAATAGATGATCATTTAAGTTCAGTTCATCCCCATTTTATAATTCTATGATTTTATTATTTCTGTCATCTTTTTAGCAGTGGTAACTACAACCAGAAAGGATGCCTTCAGTGAAATGAGTAGCAAGGACCAAGTGCTGGTAACTAAAAGAGGGAAGTGATGAAAGCTCTGGGGCAGGTTCTGCAAAACAGTTACTGTTGGGGTAACAGGTATACTATTACCCTTTGAGATTTGAGGGTAGAAAGCTAAGTTCACGCTCATGACAGGTAAATCTATGGAACTTAATCACAGAATCATAGAACAATAGATTGGTTTGGGCTGGAAGGAACCTTTAGATCACCTAGTTTCAACCGCCTGCCATGGGCAGGGACACTCCACTATACCAGATTGCCCAAAGCCCCATCCAACCTCAGCTTGAACACTGACAGGATGTGGCCATCCACAACTTCTCTGGGCAACCTATTCCACTGCCTACCACCCTCACTAAGAATTTCTTCCTAATATCTAGAATCACAGAATATCCTGACTTGGAAGGGACCCATAAAGGTCAAGTGCAACTCTAATCCAAATCTACCCTCTCAGTTTAAAGCCATTTGCTCTTGCATATCACTACATGCCCTTGTAAACAGTGCCTCTCCAGCTTTCTTCTAGAACCCTTTAGGTATAGGAAAGCTGCTACAAGTTCTCCCTGGAGCCTTCTTTTCTCCATGCTGGATAACCCCAGCCTGTCTTCATAGGATAGGTGCTCCAGCCCTTCATTGCCTTCCTCTGGAGTAACTCTAACAGGTCTTTATTTTGTTGGGGGTCCCATAGCTGGACGCAGTACTCCAGGTTGAATCTCACAAGACTGTAGTAGAGAGATAGAATCACCTCCCTTGACATGCTGATCACCGTGCTTTTGATGCAGCCCAGGATACAGTTGGCTTTCTTGGAGGCAAGCCCACATTGCCAGTTCACGTTGAGCTTCACATCCACCAACATCCCCAAGACCCTCTCCTTAGAGCTGTTCTGAATTCATTCTCCACCCAGCCTGTAGTTGTGCTTGGGACTGCACTGACCCACATGCAGAATCTTGCACTTGGCCTCATTGAACTTCATGCAGTTCACACAGGCCTATCTCTCCAGCCTGTTAAGGTCCCTATAGATGGCATCCCTTCTATCCAGTGTGCTGACCACAGCACACAGCTTGATGACAATGGCATACCATGCAGGATGATGCACTCCCACTGTCCTTGTCATCAGCAAAGATGTTAAACAGTGCTGGTCCCAGTACCAGCCCCAGAGGAACACCAATCATCACTAGTCCCCAGTTAGACATCGAGCTATCTATCTCTGAGTGCAACCACCCAGCCAATTCCTTATACACTCAGTTATCCTCTGTTAATTCAATTTATCTCCAATTTAGAGACAAGGATGTCCTGCAGGACAATGTTAAATGCTTTTCAGAAGTCCAGGTAGATGACATCAGTTGTTCTTCCCTTATCTACCAGTGCTGTAACCCTGTCATAGGCCACCAGATTTGTTGGGCACAATTTGCCTTTAGTGAAGTCATGTTGGCTTCAAAGTGAAGAAAATCCATATTGCTTTAGTGGAGGATACCACTAACTTAAGGTTGACGGGAAAGTAGTTTGTGGAAAGAATGTAGCTTATTTAGCCAGGTAGATGTATGACTCTTGCTGAACCTAATAGGGACATTTCTGCAAGGGATCAATATTCTCCATTAGTAAAATCCATGTATATATCTATGCCTGTACCATGGTGTAGAACAAGACAAATTTGGATAGTGAAGTAGCCTGTATTAGAAAGTCTGGGAAATTAAGTGGAGTCCCTTGACTCCTCATTGATTGTCAAAAACTTAGATAAAAAACTCTTTCAGTTACACAGGATCATCAGGGCCAATTGGTGACATACTGTGGCCAGGGCATTCTGACCTAGAGGTGCCAAAGGAACATTAGACTTGCCTGCTTCATCACAAATCCAGGAACACATCTGATAGAGACTCTCAGCATTGTTTTGGGTTTGTTTCTGAGAAATAAGTGCTATTTTTTAGGGCTGTACAGCTTTTTCTTGTGATTCTGTTCTTTGAAGTCAAGGTAAATGTGCTTCAGATGAGAAATCCACAAAAAAACCCTGTTGTAGTGGATAAGGAAAAGAACAGAGGACCAAAAGAGAAAAGTAAGGAGGAAGAAGAGTAGCAAAGGACCTTGGTAACAAGAATTTGTAGATGGAAAAACAACTCCACCATGAAATATTTTTGGGTCCCCACAAGGACTGATCATGCAGAACGCTACTTCAATTAAACTGCAGATAGGATCTGTCACGGCAGTTTGTGCGCTTGGCTTCATTTTGTGCAAGGCTGCAAGCTCAAGGAAGTGAAGGATTCCCGACGCTTATCACAAAGTTAAAAAGTAAAATTTTGCATTTGAGTGACAAGGCAAATGAGCAACCTCTCAGTGAATGTATATGTGGACTTTCACTACAGAACAATAACAGAATTTGTCACAGCTCTAAACTGGAGAAAAACCTAACTGAGATGAAACATGGTAAAATATCAATATCGTAAATTTTCTTTCCAAATCATAAAGAAAGTTGCCAGATTCCTTCACAGACTGTAAATAGTGTAATCCATGATCCAATACAATCATAAAACCATTTATCTAATTTACAAATCATGAAAGAATTGAGTCATACATCAAGGCAAGGACAAATTTTAATTATTTCAGGAAGACAGAGTTGTCATTGATCTTAAACCCAACAAAGGGGCAAAGAAGCATGAGCCCTTATTTTTATTCCCTTAGATGTTATACTGAAAGCACGTGTGTGTGCATTCTCAAATACACAGAAACTGTAAGTACAGCGGATAGATGACTTACTGTTTGGAGAAACATTCATAAGAATGTAATAAATCAGTATTATCACCATGGAAAAATACTGTGCCTGTGTACATAAGGCATACAATACATAAGACAAAAAATATTTGAATACTCATAAATGTAACTCCTAGGAAAGACTCAAAAATAAGCAATTAAAGCCCACCCGGCTTTTTAGTTGTATCTTAATGTCTGAGATTGAAGTGGCTCAGGTAGATCTGGACTGGCAACATAAGGGTGGATTATTTATAGCTCAGTGGGCCCATAAGACCTCAGGCCATCAAGGAATTGACTCAATATATAGATGGGTTCATGACTGAGAGGTGGATTTGAGCATAGACACTAATGTACAGGTCATCCATGAATGTGAAAATGCTGTGAACAAGCAAGCCAAGTAGTTAAAACCTCTCTGGTATGAAGGATGATGGCTGAAATATAAATTTGGGGAGGCCTGACAGATTGATTATATCACATTCCCACAAACCTGCCAAGAAGTGCCATGTGCTTACAATGGTGGAAGCAAGCACTGGATGGCTGGAAACATACCCTGTGTCCCATGTCACTGCCTGGAACACTCCTGGGTCTTGAAAAGCAAGTCCTGTGATGACATGGCACCCCAGAAAGAATTGAGTTAAACAACAGGACTCATTTCAAAAACACCCTCATAGACACTGGGCCAAAGAGCAAGGCACTGAGTGGGTGCATTACCCCTATCATACACCAGCCTCTGGGAAAATTCAATACAGCGGACTGTAAAGACCTCGCTGAGAGTGGTGGGACCTTCCAACATTGGGATAGACATTTAGGAAGGGCTGCCTGTTTATCCAGCACTAGGGGGTGTACCAATCGATCTGACCCTGCCAATCAAACTTCCATGCACTGTAGAAGGGGATAAAGTCCACAGAGTGCATTAGAAGAATATGTTAGGGAAAACAGTCTGCGTTACTCCTGCCTCAGCTAAAGGCAAACCCATTTGTGGGACAGCTTTTATTCAAGGATATGAGTGCACCTGGTCATACAGAAAGATGGAGAAGTCCAATGTGCACCTCAAGGGGATCTGACTTTGGATGAGAATAGCCAGTGATTTACACTGTATGATGGTGATTGCTCCATAATATTGTTACATGTCATCACTACTATGATTTCTATGGAATAAAGGGTGGATACTGCCCTGTTTTCAGCTAGGATAGTAAATTTGCTTTCTAGTAGCTGTATGGTACTGTGGTTTGGATTTAGTATGAGAATAATGTTGATAGCATACTGATGGTTTTAGTTGTTGCAAGGTAGTTTTACTGTCTACACTAAGTGAGGACTTTTCAGCTTCTCACAAGGTGCATAAGAAGCTGTGACAGATGACCCAGACTGGCAAAAAGGATATTCCGTACCAAAAAATGTCATTCTCCATATATAACTGGGGAAGCTATGCAGGAGGTAGAGTCACTGTTCAGAAACAGCCTGGACATTGGGGGTTTTTTTATCCTTCTGCATTGGTGTGGAATTGCATTTGTGCATAACTTGTATTATTATTATTATTGTTGTTGTTGTTGTTGTTACTATTGCTATTACTATTGTTATCACCATCATTATCTTCCTTTGTTATCCTATTAAACCCACAAGGATTTTTTTGTTTTCATTCTGTTCCCCATCCCCTTGTGGGGGGAGGAGCAAGTGAGCAGCTGTGTGGTGTTTAGCTGACTGTTGGGGCAAAACCACGACACTTAATCTCCTTAGACAAAACCACTCAGAATAACAGAATTTAAATGAAAAAAAATCTCCTAGAGTAATTTACATTTACCTCCTATACAACACATTTCTAGTTCATAAATTTTGCAAGGGAGGGCAATAGTCTACTACATAAGTAAATACTATCAAGCCAAACATCTTGGGGCATAGTTTCTTGAAATAAATTGTATTACAGATCAAGACTCAATGTGATGAATTTACTATTTTATTCAATAAACCATTACAATGATTAATTACTCTCACTCTAAGAAGGTGTGATTTATTACTAATTTCACTTCACCTAACCTCTATCATCAGACATTGGAACTCATGCTTCATTCATGCAGATCCATCTACCACGACCAAAATTTCTGCTCATCCTCTGTAATTTCTTTTCATATTTTTTCATTTGCTATGCATTCTTTTTACTGTGGTTAAAGATTTTGTAGAAGATTTCCAAAGTTAAAATAGCCACCATCAGCTTCTATCCTGTAATGCATTTTAAATATTTTAGACTTCATATTTCCTAGCATTGTTGTGTATTCCTGTAAATCTTCTGTTTCACCATCAGCTTATCCCTGATGTGATCCTTTTGTATGCAAACAGTATATGAACCATTCAGAGAAGCACAAAAGTGGCAATTGAGAATCTTACTGAGATAATTCTTTTATTTTTTCTTTTATATTTCAAGAAATAGCACAAAATTTCTGAAAAGTTTAGGAAAAATATGTCCTATGTAAATAAATTTTTTTTCTGACCTTTCTTCCCTCTTTTTACACTAACGTATGTTGGCTACTGTTTATGGATTGTCTTATTTACATCAGAGAGCTTCATTACACTCAGTATTTCTATATTTTTACAGATTTGTACATAATTTATTCTGTTACATTTAATATAATTAAGTGTGGACTCAAAGTACTGTCTGAGACCCTACCTTCAAGGTATTTTATGACATAAAAGTTAAAGCAGGAATATTGCTCGGGGCATTTTTTCTGCCACTAAGTTCAATATAAATATTAATATCATACTAGCTATATTTTTAGAATTTAATTTTTAGCTCAGTTTTATCACTACCTTGCAGATAGACAGTTTTAAAGTGTACTATTTTAGCCCTGTAAAATCCCCTGTGCTGTTTATCTTAATGTATTTTACGATGTTTTTGTCAGAATTTCATACATTTTTTCAGAGGTCTAAATACTGCTTTATTTTTATGTCAGTCTTTTCATGGCTTAGATGCAGCTATATTGACAAAGTCTCACATCTGTTTATAAGATCACATTTAACCTGTTCGTACTTTAAAAAGATACTCTGATCAGCCAAAAGCAAAAAATTCAATTCAAATTTAAGACTCACAACCTTTGTAGCTTCTAAGTAAAAGTTCACAAGTTTAAGCATAGCTTTTCAGTGAAGAGTCAAGCTTCTTCACACTGAATTGTTTTTACATTACTGTTTTTCAACTAAGCTTTCAATTATCTCTTTGTCAAGGAAGTAACAAAAATACTATCCAGTTTGTTAAGTGTTTTGGGTTTATACAATGGAAAAGATATCTAAACCATAAACTGTGGATTTAGAGGATTTTACAATACAATTCCATTTTTAAGCATGGAATTATTATTGATTTTATTTCAGTGTGTTCTTCCTGCTAGTAGAAATGTCAGTGTTTTTTTAGATAGTTGCCTATGACTATCCAAATATAGCATGGAGGATGCTGGAGCCAAAATAATTTTAATGTCAGGGATACGCCCCAAAATTGAAACCTGAGAGTCTTGGAAGGAAAAATCCCCCAAAACATCACATAAAAATCTGTGGGACAGCCCAGAAAGGCTGTGGAACCTCCTCCACCTTTGCTGGTTTCCAAGACTCAGGTAGATAAGGCTGTAACTGATCTTAGCTTGTTCAGGGATGGTCTGGCTTTTAGCAGGTGGGTACATCAGATGATCTTTGAAGGTCCCTTCCAACCAGCTTTTCTATGACACAGTGATTCTACAGTGCCGTTTTCCCAAATATACTTTGAATGTACGGAGGGTGTATTTACAGCTCACCAGACATAACTATCATCAGTTATATTCTCCCCTCTTTTTCTTAAGTATGTGAACTAGTAAATGGACCTAGGAAGAAGGGGGAGGACAGAATAAGAAACTTTTCTGAGAAGAAAGTAGAGATTTTTCCAATGCTTTAGATAATCGCATGCAAATGCAGCAAAAATATGAGCAGGAATTCTTAACAAATTAAAAGAATGATGAAGATAATGACTTAACTGAAATAACAGATGCTCATGAGAAAAAGTGTCTAGAATACGAATGCATAAGAGATTAGTGAGGGACAGAGAAAAAGGGGTAGCTGCATGGCGGGATATAACCACGCACACTAAATACTATCAACATGGGAGGAAGTATCGAAGGGGTTCTGATGCACTTCAACTTAGGCCTGCTTTAAAAAATATTTTCATTAACATCATTAATGCTGGAAAAGTGAAAATGCTTATTAAGGCAACAGATGACACCAGGTGCATAGACATCATCAGACAGGATTAGAATTCAAAAGCATATTGAATTAGTAGGAGGCACATGAAAAAAGGATATAATTCAAAAGAGAGAAATGAAAGATGATCTATGTGGGGAAAAAAATCAAATATGTCACCACAAGACAGAGAAAAAAATAGCTGATTAAAAATATATCACACTTGTGAAGAATGTATACACCATAACAGGCTGTTTAGACTGGAGTATATCTTGCACATCATATGAAATCATCCTGTTGATAAGATGGGTAAGACCTCAAATGCAGCACTGTGTCCAGTTTTAGGGGCCACGTTTCAAAAAAGTGAAGGATGACAATGAGAATGATCAGAAGAATCTGACAACAAAGTTTGAAATAACTGAATTTTCTCATCTGCAGGAAGAGGCACATAGAATAGTAGTGCTCAAGGATGTAAAAAATTCTAGTCAGAAAGGAGGAAATATTTTCTGTATGTCCATAGCTGATGGAAGAAAGAACTGATCACAGAATCACAGAATCGCAAGGTTGGAAAAGACCTTTGAAGATCATCAAGTCCAACCAATCCCATCCTAAGCTAAACCATATCCCTAAGTACCTCATCTACCCTTTTTTTGAACACATCCAGGGAAGGTGACTCAACCCCCTCCCTGGGCAGCCTGTTCCAGGCCCTGACAACTCTTTCAGTAAAAAATTTTTTCTAATGTCTAATCTGAACCTTCCCTGGTGCAGCTTCTTGCCATTTCCCCTTGTCCTATCTCCTGTCACCTGGCTGAAGAAACCACCACCCACCTCGCCACAACCTCCCTTCAGGTAGTCGTAGGTGATGATAAGGTCTCCCTTCATCCTGCTCTCCAAGCTAAGCAGCCCCAGATCCCTGAGCCGTGCATCATATGATTTGCCCTCCATCCCCTTCACCATCCTGGTTGCCCTTCTCTGGACTCACTCGAGGACATCAATGTCCTTCTTGTGTTGAGAAGCCCAGAACTGGACACAATACTTGAGGTGTGGCCTCACCAATGCAGAGTACAGGGGCACAATTCCTTCCCTAGACCTACTGGCCACACTGATATTACAATGAGAAATCAAAGGGTGTAAAAATTTGCTGATGATAAAGGTGGTGAAGCATTGGAATATATTGCTTGTGAATGCTTAAATGGGGTTGTGGTGGTGTCATTAAGGAGACGTTCAGGTAACACCTGTAAAACATGACAATCATAGCCTGGAGTAGAATAGTAAACTAGATGGCTTTGCAAAGTCTCTTACAAACTTCATATTATGAATATATGATGTTGATTTGTTCATTGGTTTAGTTTCGTGGGATTTTTCCCCCTTCAAAATCTTGGGAAGAAATCCCCAAGAATTAAAGGGCTTTTTTCCCCAAAAGTTTATTTTTAAAAATTGCTGGAAGGCTGAAATTGTCAACTAAATTCTTCAACTATAACTAAAAATAACTTTCCCAGATACATGTATCAGAGTCCTTTAGAAATTCAAGTATTATGTATGTAGAGAAAACAAAAATGCTTTTTTTTTTTCTTTTAGAAACTAAGAACTTGGTATATAGAAAAGACTTTCCTTTTGGAAAGATAAGAAAGGAAATAAATTATCCTTCAGTGATCCCTTCCTCCATTCTTCTTCTTTTCTCACAGACTTACTGTGCTTTAGCAACAGGCTTTCAAATGTCTGAACAATTTAAAATGGGATTGCCAATACATTTGGTGATATAAGTTGCAAGATGAAGACACATGAATATTGACAGTGAAGGAAAATATAATGGAAAAAAAGTGTTACACAAAAAACGTGTCAAATGGCAAAAGTCTTGAAACTAATGTCTGGAAGGAAGTGGAATCTCTTATGGCATGTGTTAATGATGGCCAGACAAAATGCCCATATTCAAATGCTTCAGGCACACTACTATAAAGGAACTGAACTTTTCACTAAATAATTTATGCTAAAATATGTATTTTCTGACATTAGATTTCAGTGCTTGGAAAGAATTGACCTGATTTACATAATATTCTTATGCTGAGGATCTGACTCTAAAAAAGACTTAGCTTAATAATATGTTTTTAACACAACTTTCCATTGCATATGCCAAGTTAAGTTGCATCCTAGGTTATTCTTCATTAACCTGTAACTATGGACGTAAGTATTAAAGGATGTAAAACCAGAAAAAAAACAATAATACCACTGCCATTTCAGATAATAAATATTTGTATAATTCAAAATTCTTTTTTCCAAATTAATTTGTCAACATTTCAAATGAGAATGGATTTGATTTTACTCCAGTAATTTCAGAAACTCAGCAGCAATTATTGTTTGACTAAATAAGGCAGTAGACAGTGGGGAAAAAACCTCTCCACCCAAGTAACCAAAAATACTTTTACAGTTCAGCAGTTTGTCATTGCACCACTTTACTTGAAACAATAAACTTTCCTAACAAGCTTACTGCCCCAGTCTAGTTTTCATGAGGTGAAACTAATCATACCCAATATCAAGGGCCTCTATTGTAGAGCCAGTCTATAGATATTAAATTACCATAGCAAACATTTTTTTTTTCAAAATTATTCTTGTTTTTTTAAAGATGAGAAATTGCAACATTTAGCAGTTCGGTTCTATATCTAAGGTAACAGTGTCAGTCAGGGATGAAGGCAGAAATAGAAACAGTTTCATAGGTACTAATCCAATAAATATGATGACACGTACTAAACACAGTTTTCTAGGAAACTGAAGAATCTACATACTATTAAAATACATTTCAAAAGAATATAGAATGTGAAAATACAAGTTATGGGGTATCACAAAAGGAAGGGCTTCATCAGACTCATTAATACAGGGTATATAGGCACTGGATTGACAACAGACAAGCTAGCAGCACATAAAGTAGATTATGCTTCAGCTTTGCTTGGTATCTGGTGACAAGTTGATGAATGATAGTATATGTCTGTTCTCTGGTTCACAATTTAATTATGCTTTTGATACAGTTAGAATAGCTGAGAACGTGAGCAAGAAATCTAAGGAACATGATACGTTAATGTTTACCCATTATCATACAGATCTTAAAAAAAGAATAAAATCAGATAAATTTCAGATTTCAAAGTTGTATATAAGCCTTGATAAACCTAGTATACTTGTGCCCTATTTGGAAAGAAAAAAATGTAGACGAAAATACTGAGAACAACTGAAAGAAAACCACAGTACTATGAAAAGCTTAGAAGTCAGTGAAGTGCCTTTCTCTGTTGATCATCAAAGAAAGCATCTAACATCTTCCCCCAATTGCCTGTGTATTTTGTCTGAACTGAAAAGGTCTGATTGCCATGGTGTCAAAGTATACAACTTTTTCAAATATAAAAGTCAGAAATCAGTTCTGTTGAATGGAATCTTTGTCAATATAGATAAAAGGTCAGTACAATTTTATCTACAATATAGGATAAGGTTGACCCCTAGAATAAAAGCTTTGTTGTTGCTTTATGTGCTACAAAACATACTCTTTTGACACATTAATTCTTTTCTCAGCCTTTTATCTGAAAACACACTGATGGATATTGTAAAAATAAGGCATTATTATGAGGCAGTGTTATGTACGACTTCTTTTAGGGAAGTTCAGTACCATCGCATATTTTTTTGTACTGGTTAACTTTCAGTTGAATGCTCGCCTTTTCATAATCATCACAACTTCAGGCATCTGTATTAAAATAAACTTGTTAGCCATAAAAAGGTAGGACAGTAGTTTGAAATAGGAATTCTTATTTCAAAAGCGTGTAACAATCTGTGAAATTAATTTATCATGCACAGTAAAGTTTTCAGACATATTTAAACATAAATTGCCCTATGGGACCTAGAAGCTCAAGGTCCATGCATGAAGTTCTCTGACAAAGCAATTAAAACTTTATCCTGCATCAAAAGCAGCACACACAGTGGAGACTGCAGTCACTTTTCTAAGCAAGGTTGCTGTCAAGTTGCCTACCTACAGAAAATATGACTAGCTCTAGGTAGCTATATCTGAAAACGTTTGCCTAAAGCGATCTAATAAATAGTAGGCAACTACAGAAGACTGTATCTAGATCTGTAAGTACTACTTCCTCTTCTAGAAGGGATAAATATTTTTTAAGCACATAGCTGAAGGCAAGGGGATATAGATATAATACATGTATACCTTTATGTACACATAGAGGTTTACAATTGCACTTCAAAGATTTTATACTTTCTGTCATATGAAACACAGAATTTAAAATGACTAAATAGTTTAGGAAATACTTAAATAAAAATAGAGTGCAACAGATTAATTTATGCTTAAGATGCAAGAAAGTTTACCAAAGTTTTTCAACACTGTCACCTTCTAAATCAGTCTAAACATTACTCATTTGCAATATCTAAAGCTATAAGTTAATGCCAGTCAACAAAAGACTATCAATTACATTACCTACAGGTGAATTAATTTTAAAAGTACAGGGCTTAATGGTTGTAAAGGTTTTATTGGTTTGGGCAGCATTTTCTAATTAAAGGAAAGGGAGGTTACACTTACTGATACCTTAACGTTAAAGAGTGTACACTAACCAGAACTGTTAATGAGGAATTAGGCACATGGCTCCCATTATTGTTAATGGAATTTTCATGCTCCATTCTCTGTGTATCAAGTAAAAGATATAAACCTCAAGGCATTGTTTAGAGAAGGTGCTGCCAAATTGCACACTGCAGAACAAGATACAATTTTTCAGAGGATTTATGTGTTCTAGAAACATTGGCAGCTTATCTCATGTATTATTACTTGAATGAACTTTAATGAAGTTGTGTGTTATTTCACTCTTTAAAGTCCTTGTGTAGTTCTCAGGTCATTCCAGCTTGCAATTGACTATCTGGAAAGCACTGCAGTCTTTGTGGACATTTTCTCCAGATTACTTTTACTGTATGAACGCAAAGGAGTAATTCTCTCTCACTGGCTAGCTGAGATACCATAGTGCTTACATTAGGCATCCAGACTTCTTATGGAGATATCCTGCCTCCTTGCACAAATGCTCCTCAAAAGACAAGATAATAGCTACCCTCTTAAATTCACTGAGGTAGCATCTAATCTGATCTATTGATACAACCTTTAGTGGGCTTCTCGTTACTGGTCTGTCCACTGTCAAGACTTGGCCTTACTAACACCGGACTGCAACTCTTGACTAGGGGGGCATGTGCTTTTGAGGTTTCTATGTAGCTCAAATAAATCAATGTAAATTCCAGGCTCTTCAGCAGTCAGGTAGCTTCCTACTGTGAAACAGTTTTAACATCTCTCTCTGTAATCCTGTACTGCAACATTTTAGCTGCATTGATATTCAGAGAAAGTTACCGTGGCAATTAATCCCAATCATCCTTAAACTTTGGTCATGAGAGAGAAGAAGTAGTGTTTATTTCATCTGAGAGTCATGTTTTGGTTTTTTACTCATAGAACACTTTGCTGTTATTGTTGTTGCATTTTCTCCCCAACACTGTATCACATATTATTTTCACAGCTATACTGAGCGTCCAGCAAGAAGTCCAGCTCATCATGGATTTTTGCAGTATGTGTTAATGATAGATATAACAGTTCCATGACTGTAATTTCTCTGGTGCCACAAAGTAGTAAGTATTGTCAAACACTGAATTTTATATGAAAATATGTTTTTGAGATTTGCACTAACCATAGATGTCATTCATCTTAAATACAGAAAGCTTATAATGAATTTTTTTCTTGTATATTGAGATACATATGCAATCACATTTTTTAAAAAAATCTATTATTTGTTCAGCACTTGAATATAAACTGTCTGAATTTAGTCGACTTTTTCAATGAAACATTTCTTCAGACATGGTAAATTAGATAGCCTAACTCCACAGCTTCTTTGCAAGAGACTGCCAAACCGTGCATTTAAAGAAATCAGTGCTGCTGAAAAAAAAAGCAGGCTTAGCACACTACAACTACCATCTCAGCAAAGAAAGGGGGTTTTGCTGACTTTATGCAGGATTTTTCCTCTTACAAGCTGCTTAAGTGGGTCACTATATCTTATTAGTTTACTGGCCCAAGGGCAATTTAAAAATTTGACTGAATTTTATCTGTGTATGTAACGCTTTAATCTTATTCCCATATATTTATGTTAGTTGCAGGGGAAAGCTGAATAATTTCTTTGTGATTAGAAACTATTGGAGTTCATGGAGAAATCAATGTACCTCTGAGAGCTCTAGTACGAGCATAACTTCTACAAATGCGGTACGCGCTTTGTAAGAGAGCTCTCATTGCCACATTAGATCACGTTTTTCCAGGGGGGTTTTCCCACTCCTTCATTCTTTACAATTATTCCTGATAATTTAACAGTGGTCGTTTAGTCAGCAGGGTCATTACAGCAGCAAGCTAACTCCTTCTCAAATCAATATGAGCTTTTCTGTACATTTTCATGTGAGTGGGATCAGACCACAGGAATGAACATGACAAACAGGCCCTCTGGCCAGCTGACACACCATTATAAATATGTAACTTCACAAAGACCTCTGTTTCCTGGAACTACAGCTGCCAGCAACAATTTACTTTTTCTTTCCTCCACAGCGTACTAAGGAATAAAAGCAAAATATATTCTTGTCTCTGGATTGGTGATGTTAACCAACAAACGCCCTCATGCTTGAAGATAAGACGAGGGATCTGCATGAAGGGAGCAGTTCTTGTCAGGAGAAGTAAAATCTTAACCCCAAGTGTGTTAGTTGTAAATGACACTGCATATTTTTTAGATTAAAGGTAAAGTACACTGACATATGGCTAATTTAAACTATAGTGATTACCCTACCTATAAAAAAACCCTGTGGTATAAAATTATTTTTGTGAATATATGTGAAAAATTAAGTGAGACATCACTTCTATAAGAGTTGACCAAGGTAAGGTACCCAAAAGAATACTGCACTTGCCCCACAGAGTGTGGACAAGCCAGCACCCGGCCATGCAGCACATGCCCTCATCTGTGCTGACCGTGAATGTTATGGACACTGATCTTATAGATGAGGAGGTCTTGACATAGCTTGTACTGGAACTGGGGTTGGACTGGATTCAGCAGATGCCAGATCTATTCTTGGGACAGAACGAGTTTGACTTGATTTCAGACTTTGCTAGCAAAGCATAGAGATGACAGTTTTCTAGTCCTAGGCAATATGCACACGTAGAGTTTTGTGTTTGAAGAATAAGACAGCAATGGAAAGCAAGCAGGCTCAGCTATTTAACGAATTAAACAGTAGAGAAAGAGGGAAGAGCGGAACTAAAATTAAGCTGCAGTATTGTCTGAGAGCACACATCTCCATGGATATGAGCATTTCTTTAAAAGTGGTGAGGAAAACTGTACATTAAGAAAGGAGGAAAACTTTGGGGTTTCAGCCGTAATATTTTTAAGAACAGAAAGAACAGAAAACATGTCTATTTTTTAAGTGCTAGCAGCAACTGTTTACTAAATAATGTGTCATCTCCTTACACTGAAGTTCTACCAGTAAAATGTCACTGCTTAAAGCTGTTAGTATATACTGATCTATTCCAGAACTTGTACCCACAAACAACGACAAGATTATAGACCAAATAAAGACCAGTGCTCAAGATGAAGCAATGTAAAGCTGCAGAATTCAAATAGTTCTACTATATTTATTTTTTAAACCCCATTCAAAACTAGAGGCTTAGCAGAAGGAGAGAAAGATGAAAAGCACAAAATCTCTGGCATAGTAATGTTTATTGTTTGCACATAGGAAAAAAAATACAGTGTTGAATGAAGGTGTCAGTAAGACAATGAAATGCATTAGAGATGATCACATCAAGAGCTATATTACTACACAATGGTAACCATATCACTATGTGCATGGGTGTTTTTAAGTTGCAAAAGCAATCAATAGAGCAAGCTAAGCCCTTGTGATAACCTCCATTTAGTCTTCAAAAACTGATACTGGGATTCAGTTGTGAATAGCATCTTTTCTAAGAAGTATTGAGCAAAATGTCCAAATACATGACATGGGAGGAATATACTTCAGACAGAACGTTAAATTCAAGCCTTCTTTGACCCTTCAGGGACTAAATGATAATGTGCAAACCTACAGCTACATCTTTAAGAAATTCATACTTCTTAGCTTTTATCCCTTTTCCTCAGAATGGAACTGACAGTAAATGATATCTAATCATAAGCAAGTGTTAAGGGCTTGCAGTAAAAATAGTATAACTCTATGCTAAAATTTCTAGCATCAATCAGTCATCAAAAGAAGTAAGTTTATGCCGGAATTAGATGTAATTTCTGTCTGAAGGCCTAAGGTTCCCACTTCTTCTATTCACTCCAGAACAAAACTGGGGGGGAGGGGGTGTTTATGTAATAGCACTGCTTCCTTTGGGGTGCAATTCATCAAACTAAATTTAGTGGTTTGAAATCAAGAATATCTCCAGAAGATCCTAATCCAGCAACAATATGAAAAGGTTCTATTGTCTAATTGAAAGGTCCAGCCCTTGCATATAGAAGTCCTAATCTCTCAGTTACATAAATTTGGTACTTTATTTTTGGTGACACTACTACAAAATACATTAGAAATGGGCCATTTATGGAGGTACTGCTGATTCTAGTCAACCTGTTCAACAAATTATTTCAAAATAAATACTTCTGTAAGGCTGCAAGAGGCCAATTATGTTGCAGGATGGAAGCCTGATGTAGGTGCTATTCCATGTGTGTGATACATAACTCAATTTACCATTTCCTACAGCTGTAGGCAGAATTTCTATAATCAGAAACTAAATTCTTTCTCATAACATTAAGCAGTTCATTCAGTTCAGGACTGAAGAATCTAACAATATTCCAAGTTTACAGAAAATTGAGTGTGATTTCCAGATTTCCAACCTTTTCTCTTCATTTGAGCAATTTGTGTATTAAAGTTTCTACATTTTTAAAGTTTTCTATGAAGTAAAAGTTATTGCTTTGTTCCTGCAGAAGAAAATATTATTCATTTCTTATATACTGGTACTCTTGGAAAGAATTTTTTTAAAATTTATTTGCTTGAAATTGACCAAATCTCTCATTTTTAGTGATAGAAACCACCTGCATTTCAGGGAGGGAAAAAAAAGACTTAATGAAAATGATAAAATCAATGATTCCCCATGCATCTGGCTACAATAAAATGGTTCGGAAATTTATGTTCCCTGAATCTTAGTCAGCGGTTTGGTCCTTTGAAGTTTTTCAACTGGAGGCCTTTTGGTCTGGAACTGTGGGATTTTTGACTTCTGGAGAACAAATACTCAGGATAACTCATGAATACGGAGTTCAAATATAGAAAACAATTATACGCAAATATATATATATATATGCACTAGAATATCCTGCCTTTTTATTCTTATTTCTTTTTATCCTTTATATCTTAATTAAGCTTTTTTTGACCTTTATACCACAAATGTATTTTATAATCAGAGGAAAAAACTGCATGTTACATTGTTACTTTTTATATATTTATATGTTTATATATTTATATTTTTTCATATATTAAAATGAAAACTCAATAGAAATAAAGGTTTAATGGCCTGATGGATAAAGGGGAAGAAAGCATTTGAGGACACTATCTTTAAACAGACATAATCAAGCATTTTAGAGAACTATGAAGTTGCTTGTGAAGGCACTTAAAATGTGCCATGTGGATGCTTCCTACACTGGACAGATGTCTTACCTACAACATTTTCATGTTAAAAGAAAGTATTTTCTGCATGTCCACCTGTTTCCACTGCATTTGCTTTATCTCATCAAAAGAAACAGATTATCTTTGCCTGCTAAGACTTTGATTGAAAAGATCTACAGTCTCTCTTGGTTTTCCTTCAGTAATATCTTACATATGGTGGAGAAAGGTAGAAGAAATGCAAAAATTCCCAGGCAACAGATAGGCAGACAAAACACTTTTAGGTAGCAGCTGTTGTTCTCCTCCTGGTGCTGCACTCCTGATGTTTTAACTTTCCCTTTTCAGTAGAGGTGTGTTTTTACTGTTTTACTTCTGGTTTCTTCCCAGCTGTAGTACATAACTGAGCATCAGGAAAAAACCTGTCTCTTGTTGAACTGACCTTCCTCATTAAAAAATGGACACTTGGCAACTGCAGGTGTCACTTTAAGTTGTGGGTTTGTATTTTAGTGCAGAGCTGTCTCAATTATCACTCGCACAGATGTGTGCCTTACTGCTAGGCTTAAGCTCTTTTTTTTGATTTTATGCAATACATGAGTAAGTAGTTTAAAAAATAAACAAGTATTCTAACTAGAGATGGTCACTTTCCATACACCACTTAATCAGAATTTACAGCTTGTTATCTCAGCTCTGGCAGATGCCTGGTGAGAGAGACAGGCAACTGATGCACTCAACAATTCTATTTCCTAGCACGACATAATAGAGCTAGAGGGAGCATTTTTATTTTGTTGTGTTGCTGCTATTTCATACATAGTCTATGTATGTTCTTGCAATATATTTTAAGTCTGAGTACTCCTTCAAGCAACTTACAGACTTTCACTGTAGTATGGTGAACTAAATGTTAAGAAAAAACTACAGCTAAGTAAATTAATGTATGAGTTCATTCTTAGAATTACAATGGTAATTAAAAAAGAGAGATGAAGCAAGAAAAATAAAGATACAATGTAATTGCCTAGGCAATACAGGATTCTGACCATGTCATCCATTCCCTGTCACCTTCCTCACAAAGTGACACAATTGGAAGCAATCCTAGCAGGAGGGTTTAAAACTATGTGGCAATTTTTCCATATGTTAAATCTGTTCTTTAGAAAAGTCTGAATTATAGCTTTAGAAACATGTGGAAGCAAGTCAAAACAGTGCAATGCTACTGTCAAAATTAATGACACCGAGTCACCAAATTAAAGAACTGTTTCTGTTTTACATATTTTTACTATGCCTCATTGTGTTTCTAGCTATATCGATATGCTGACAAACTAAGTAAATATACAGGGTATAATAAATAAGTAATACCAAATAAAAATATGGGGTATAATAAATAATACCTTTGCCAGGGTATTTTATTTGAACTACTTAGACTCCAGCATAGAGTGCAAAAGACTGTACTAGTATCAAGCATTTAAAACTTCTTCCTAAAAAATGCCATGTAGGCAAAACTAATGTTTGGTTTTGATCAAAATAACAAGATGAAATTTGAACATATCAGTTTATAGATTTCTCTCTTACTTTACTTCTCAGTTCAATATTTTTGTGTTGCTAAGAAGAAACTGGCTTATCTCTGTGGAGTGATTTATTAATTACTTTATTCACAAATCAGAAGATGTAACGGAATCCATGATGAACTATCTGTGGGAATATAGGCTGTGCATACTCAAGCATTTCAGCATTTTCACAAGTACTGTTGTTTATATGTGCATAAAAATAACTGAGAAAGGAGAAGAAAAATTCTGAAGCTCTCTCACATATTAAGGGCAAAAGCATGAGGTTGATAAAACTGCAGCTATGTTTTTCAGCTCCCTTTTGGTCACTGATTACATGCAACAGTCAGCATTTCGATGTTGATCCAAATCCTGCATCTCTTCCTTTCTCCATTTCACTCCATCTCTCCATTTTTGCAACATCCTACATGTCTGAGGTTTATTGTTTGTCTGGCTGCAAACAAGAGGCACAAGTATTTCTTAACAATAAAAGCACTTGCTGAGAAAGTGGATAACTAGCAGTGGGAAGAATTCAACTTATTTTATTGCCCTTCCCTAAGGACAATACAAAAGTTACAGAAAATACAGAGATCTACAGTTGGTAGAGCATACAGGCACTTTCTTTATTATCTGTTCACGGACATCTAATGCTTTGGCAGTCCTCCAAACATGCATATATAATACAGGGAACCACTTTTCTCATAAAAAAAAGAAGTGTTTGCTGGCACAGATTTCAGATGTAGTTGGCTATCTTTTAAATCAGCAGCTAAAACTCAGCCCCTGCCCTACCATCATGGATAAAGTAGTCTTTGTTACTCTGGCAGAACTGAAAGGAAGAATTGAAACTTACTCCTTCCTCCCCCTGGCTTCACTTAGACCAGAACTCCCTAATTAGAATTTATTTTTTTCAGTTCTTCATATATTCTTTTCTGAACCATGAACCTTTTAACTTAAATTATATTAGCTTGTTTAATTTTGTGTATGAAAAAAAACCTTGGAAAGTTAATGCTTTGCTCAGATTTTACTGAATCCATGATGATACATTAGTTGGTTTTTTGGGTTTTTTTGCTTTCTGTAGTTTAACAAGTAATAATAAAAAGTTATTGCTTATCATAAAGCAGTGAAGATTGTGAACTTCAATTGTGGTGTCAAGCCCTAGAAAACAAGTTTTCACAAGTCACAGACAAATCCTTTACAAGTGGTAGCTTCTTTCAGCTGAGAGGCTGAATGGATATGGAAATTATTAGTCTGAGGCAATGCAGACCTGTGCAGGGTTCATACACTTATAAATGTCAGACAGCTAGTGAGCCCAAAAATCAGCTTCCAGACTGCCTTGTAGTTTCCCTGATATCAAGCTAAACAAAACACAATGCCTGTAGAAACATGAGTCACATGGATTATTAGTGATTTTTCATCAGGTTTTCTGTTGCTTTTTTGCATGAATTATGCCTCATTCTAATTACGCCCTAATCTAATATAAATAACACTGGTTATCCCTGGAGTCCTCCAAATGATATGATAATTGCTCTCTGTCTATGGGAAAAGTAACACAGGCAAAGAGTGGTTCCAGGTACCAAAGGAGACAAATGGGGAGGTCAACTGCATAAACATACGCTCAGCTCTGTAACTGCATAGAACCCTCATCGATGCTGTAAAAGCAGAACTGACATCAAAACGAGCTTGTACTAATCACAGTAGTTTCACTTATTGTTACCTTGGCCATGATGAAGAGCAGCCTATGGACGCCATCCTGTTGCAAAGAGTCATCTCTACCTGGACTGCAAAATCAGTGCTTCCTAGTGTTGCCTACTCTCCGTTTTGGACTAAAATAAATACACAGTCTCAGAGCAGGGCTAACAAAGGGAAGGCATTGACTTATATGTTAGGCCATTGAAAGATAATCACCCCAGATAATAAAGAAGCCTCAGCCAAAGAGAGATGGCTTATTAGTGCAGAGGTTGCCTGGTAACAGGAGTTTGGCAGGTGCCTGTTATCATTTGATGAAAGCTGATGAGGGAGTCACACTGAAGAAGATTGGATCATTATAAAAGAACAGCAATTTGCCCTTATGGCTCAAGTTGAGGGATATAATACAGCAAGTGTCTATTGAGATAAGAGGTAACTTTTTTTTTCCTTAGTGTAGAGGGAGAAAGTTCTCTTTTTATGGGGTCTTGCAGGGAAATGATTGAGCTACGGGACTCTCGGTCTCTGTGCAGGTCTTCCAGGGGCTGCCCTGGTGCTTTCTAGGCTTCATTGAGGCATCTTCCTGTTTTCTGCTGTTCTATGGTCTCTTCTACCTTTTTCTCACACAAAAGCAACTATGAGTTTAGAAACCTTGTGCAGTGCCTAAAGTGCTCATCTTGATGATAAAGGGTGATCTTTACTGATGCTCTAAGGGTAGAGGGATTTCAAGTGTGGGAAATGCTAGACTGTGCTTTCTACGCCTAAAACTCTAGGTCTCTGTACCCAAGAGATCTGACTGCCTTTAACTCTGAAATAATCTTGCTTACATAGGAAAGTTCCATGTTATCAGTGACTGGATCCCCCAGCAGCTACTTAATAGGTAACAAGCAGGAGCTGCTCAGTCAGTTGCTATCTTGAGGCAACCCTGTTCTAGGCTAAGTGGATGCATTCTAAATAGAGAATCATTTTTTCACCTTCCAAAGGCCCCTGCAGAATGATTTACAGTCTCTTACACTACAGTTCAGGAGAGTTATAAATAGAGCAAAGGACAAGACCCAAATAGCGGACGCAGCTGAAGTGAAATTCAGGCAAAACGTTTGGGAGTTCTTGTTTTGTTTTGTTTTGTTTTTTAAAGAGTAGGGAGAGAAGTACACCCTGCTTAGGAACCTAAAATCCTTTCATATCTGACATTAGCTGACATCTTTTGTGATAAGTTAGCATTACTTCCAGGCAGCAATCTAGTTTTATCTAGAGAGTTCATGATTGTGCAAGTAGGTATTCCTTTATCTGGTGAAAGAGCTGACTTACCCAACTGCATCAAGATCACAGCTGCTCTATCCTCCTCCTTGGCTATATGTGGAGAGAGAAATAAAAGTGATGTAGTAACTAAGCCCTGGACAGGTTTTGACAAAAGCAAGTAGCTGCAGCCCTGACTGGGAAACCCAACTCTGTGAAAGACAGCAATGTGTCTCCTTGACTGACTGTTCCCAAAACACATCAGCTCATCCTCCCGTTCCTCCTTCTCTCTCCTAGCCATGCTGCCAGACCTCCTCCTTCTCACCAGCCCTGGTTTTCACTTAAGTCCTTTGTTAGCTACTTCAAAATAAGTAAATTTCCCCTCTTTTCTTGCTGGATTAGTTTTCTTCTAGGACTGTGAATGAAGTCAGCTCTCAGAGGAGCTTGGTCAGATACAGAGCAGAAAGAAACTGTAGGTCAGGAGTAGAGAAAAGGACAATTTCCCTTTTGCCAGAAGTGAGTTGTTTTAACTGCTTTACCTCATGTCAGGTAGCTTCAATCTCAATATTCTAACAGGTCAACTCCTCAAGATACCCTCTAAATCCTCCTTAGTACGCTGATTTCCATTCAAAAGGCATATGCCTAACTTCTAAGCATGCCACTGCTTGCTTACCAACAAAATATTTTTACTGCGGCTTAAATGAATACCAGAAAAAAGACCCCAAACACAATAAAAATTTCTAGAGGTATTCACTCAAGGAATTCTGCAGTGTTGTTCAAATTTTGAGCAAATGAGGTTTAGTCATAGAAATGTCAAAGAAATCACGTTAGACTTGGAACTTGAGTTGTTGCACTGAATGGTGATATATATCATGTAAGATAGAAAGCAACTTGATGACAGGGTTACCAAAAGCCCTTGATGCAGAGGCAATTAAATGAGACAGTCAAGGTTCTGCCAACACCCTTTGCAGTAAGAACTGCTCACCCCCACACAATACTTTGTGCGAATGTCATGACAGAAAATTAATTTCAAACTTTGTATCCAGCCAATAACTCTTGTGGCACTTTGGGTTGTGTTGGTTTTTTTTCCTCTCTAAGAATGTGACTTTCTCTATGAATGTGACTCTGGTAAAAAAAAGAATTTAAGGTGGGTTTTTTTCCTAAAGTATATTTATCCCATCTTCTGCTCCTCACAGGGATTTCAAATCCTTGTTCTATGTAATTTGAAGTCTATATCTTACTTAAATTTGAGAAAAGTATTGATTTGATTGCTTTTTGTGAGCCAAGGGAGAGATTAAATTTTATTCAGAATATTCTTCTCATATTATTCTCTTGCAAAAATCCTTCATTTCACTAACTGAATGAGAACGTGTCTTGTGGGTACTTAGTAAAGTCTGGAGCAGAAATCCTCCAAAATTTCTATTTTATTAACACAATAGCTTCACTTATTCTGGTATTGTTTTTCAAAGTTATTGAGGCATTTGAAAATGCAGATAGACCACAGTGGGATTGACAAATGCCCTTGAACAGCCCGTTTCTACTTCAATGCTGTATCTAACATGTCTGAGAAAAGTGCCTACCTGCATCCTTAAGCATCTGACTTTTACATTGTTGTAAACTAGCCCTCTGTTTCAGACTTCAAGCACATTCTAAGTGCATTTTGCTTCATGTTTTTTCTCAGGTAGCTAGGCAGTGCTATGCACAGTGTGTGTGCCACTGCATATTTTATAAGTCTACTTGCAAATGACACAAACAATAGAAACAGAGAAGTTCCAGTTTACTATAGTTCTTCAAGAGGAGTCAAATCCTAGTTTGGGGTTTTTTTTACTTAGTTATTCCATAACAAAAATGGAATTTAACCATTTGGCTGAGGACACTTATGTGAATAACCATTCCTTTTACAGAATAAAAAAGTTAAAACATTTACATTTTTATGCCCGCAGATACAAATTTAGGATCACCTGTTTCTATAAAACTTCTGATATTTATCAGATACAGATGATGAATTGATCACTAAGATGAGCTGTTCAACCACCTTGTTGCTCCTTAAAGACAACTAAGTCTCTCAAAGAAGAATGTTTTTGTAGTCAGGCCTGAGTTATCATAGTCCAGAGGTGCTCCTACCTTATCCCACGAATAAACCTAATAGCTTTTAAGACGGTGGATCTTCTGATGCCTCTTAAAGTATCCTGCTGTATCCTGCAGCCATTATTTAACATATTTCTCTGTGTAGCTGAGGAAAATAGTTATACTGATTTCTTTTCAACATCAGATTTTCTCAGTATTTTGGGAAGGCTCTAAGCCAAGACCCAAACTGCAGAAGGAAGTTATGGGTTTAAGGAGGTTGTTAATCAAGCACCTCTGTTGTTTGTAAAGCTTAAGATTTGATCCTTGGCTTTGATTTCAGTAACTGCCTTTCCAGAAGATCAGTGAAATTATTATTCTCAACAAAAGTTTGTGCATATGCAGTGTATGCATATCTCTTTGTGTAAAATGCATCACTTGGTGTGAAACTGAAGCTAAAAGGGTTAAAACAACAAGGAAAAAGAGAGAAGAGACTACTGTAACCATAATTAGCAAGCTGTATGGTGCTCTGAGGTCTGATCTGTGGAAGAGTATTGAAATATTGGGCAGGGTTTAGAGAAATGCCACAAGAATGACTTTAGGTCTGTAAAAAGATTAAAATGTTGAGGAACACCATCTGAAAGATGACTTGATCATGCTCCATAAGAGGATAAAGTAGAGATCTCTGTGGTCTCTGAAGGTCGTGAGAGACAAATCCTGTCTACCTGGAGTAGAGGTTGTAGTTTATCACCTTGTAGTGAAGTGGATTCTGTATTATGGGGGAGTTAAATGAGGATGATGTAGTTTTTGTTCGTTTCCTTTTTTGTTCTGTTCTGTTTTGTTGTGTTGTTTGTTTTTTTTCTCTAGAGCATACTCTATTTAAACAGCCAATTATTAGATTTTACGTAGAAGCAACAACTCTTCACTTTTCTCTGCAAAAGTTATACAAAATGAAGCTATGGATCCCCTCTGGCATATTGCCAATATACTAAAATATTTTACAGGTAAAATTAAGCGATGTAATAATAAGCTAAAATGTTTCACACTATAAAAAAAAAAAGTCCCCCTGAAAAACTCCCTACATCTTATCTCACCGTCCTTCTATACTATAAAAAATGTACACAACTTTCCCAAGGATTTTTAAATTCACAAGATTTTTCAGGGGGGGTCAGGACTGTATGTAACTGAGCCTCTGATGCATCTGCGGAAGTTCAGACAACTTTATGTATGCTTTTTTGCACTCAGGTTCTTAAAGCAATACAGCTTTGAATTTACTATCCCAAGGCACCTGCTCATCTATTGGCCCAGCCTTCACTCAGTATTAAAAACAATGCCTTGGACTTTATTATTTAGGAAATAGAAACAAAACCAGACATGTGAAAGGTGTTCTTGTCTGAGTAGATAAGAGGAGAGCTAAGATAATTCAGAGCCATTACAGCATCTTCCTTTGCCTGTTTACCAAAACTGCATCATAATGTTGTGCACTGTAGAGCTGCTCCTGTTTTCTACTGAGAGAAGTAGTTGCATTTCTGTGATGCATGAAGTAATTAATCTGTGTAGCTTATAAAGCACTTAGGGTTCCTTCGGGATAAAAAGCACTTAAAAATGTAAGGTATTAGTATTTCTTACGTGTTTAAGTTGTCAAATCTTCTTACTTTCTTATCACTCAAATCAGCTTAAAATTCACTTTTGCAGTGAAACCCACAAACACTAATTCAGTTTAATTAAAAATCTATTGCATACACATCATTTTTAATGGAGGCAGATGCCTGGATAGAAAACCCCTCTGAATCTTGCTCATGCAGTATGTTGTGGCGGACCAGCTTTCCTTGGCACTTCCACCCATGTACAGGAGCAGGCAGTTCTTTTGATTGACTCACAATCTGAAAATCCTTTTGCTGGGGTCAAAGCCCCCCCCCCCACCCAACCAAACCAAAAACCAAAACACAAACCCACATTTAGATTTCTGTGCTTTTCTTCCCCAGGACTTGCTACCAGAATGATAATGAACATATGCAAAGGTTCATTATGCATGTACTTTCTTTCCCCTGTTCCTCCTCACTCTCCTCCCACTCTGCAAGGTTTCAGTAAGTCTAGGATGCTGCAAATGCCGTTTTCTAATCCTTCACCCAAATGCCATTTCAGTAATTCTTACATTGCTGAAGAAAGCTTGTACAAGACTTTCTAGTTAAGTGCTTTAGTGTGATGGGACTGTGGCTGACATTTATGTCAGCACCTTCTGTGATTTAAAAGGCAGCAGAAGTGCTTGGTGGAGGGCGGGCATTAGCATATGTGCCCTCACGGCAGCTGTAGGGCTGAAGCTGCAATTGGGGCTGGGTGTGGGAAGGTTGGTGCACCAAAACGAAAATAATTTTCTATACATTATTGTATGAGTTCGAAAAATATTGTTCACTTTGAATTGTTCAGTAATGTCAGACTGAAAGAAGCTTATTACTAAACAAAGCAAAATTCAAAACAAATTACAATAATTAATTCTTTAATTGAGAAATTTGTTGAGATTCAAAAGACTGTGCTTCAGAAAATGAGCATTGCAGCCTAATAGCTTGTTTGACTGCTAAAACTGCAAGTCACCGTGGCTTAGAAAGCAGCTGCAATAGCATGATCTGAAGATACATTTCTCAGTTCTAGCCAATAACTTGTATGTTAAGCATCCTTAGATCGCAAAACCATTTGGTCAATAAAGCATATTCTTTAAGATTTCTTTCTCTTGTAGTTAATACTGAAGCTCCAGTTGTAGAAAAAGAACACCTAATGATGTACTCTGAGTCTTCATAATGGAGGACAATCATGTGCATTACCTCAACATAAAAAAGTGAGTTAACGACAGGGATTTAGCTTTAACTCTGAATTTCCTGGCTTTCTCAGACTTAAACAAGACCCTTAATGTTACTTTAATGTAGTTTTCGGTGGTATAATTCTTCTTAATTCTGTCCATTGCAGTCCTTTGATACTTTATGAATTACTTATCTCACATTAATAAGGCTTAACACGGAGTATTAACCTCCTATACATTCCTAA
Organism: Laterallus jamaicensis coturniculus; assembly: GCA_022605575.1. NCBI lineage: Eukaryota > Metazoa > Chordata > Aves > Gruiformes > Rallidae > Laterallus > Laterallus jamaicensis. Next base: position 83,373,509 of record JAKCOX010000001.1, read on the forward strand.
TTAGTTTTTAATGAATTTTAGTTTCCTTGTTAGAAAAAGAGCTAGCTAGCTAACTACCACAAATTTAATCTCCATTACTGGAGCATAAGACAACCACCCCTGGGGATGCATGTCCTTGAGATTTTCACGTTAAACAAGCAGCTTTATAAAGGAGTCAAGGAAACTTGATATGTGTGTCTCAGCTTATCCCCTCAACTTTGATGGTGTAATGAGTCCTGAACTATTTATAACTACTGGCAAAATACACTATATAAGCTTCAAGAGATTTCTATAATATATTGAGATACTGCAAAAAATTAAAAGGCTAAATTACTATCCACCTGACAGCCTTATACACTGGAGTAGGAAGGGAAGAAAAGGTGAATTAATGCATTTTCTAATAAACTCTTGAGTTCAACAATAGCAACAGTCATTATATTACATGCAATGGAAAATATAATTTCCATTTTTGGACATGATATTCACACTTTTCCCTTGAATAGTTTTTTGTGAATGAATTTTAAGAAACATATGCCTGAGTTAATACCATTTTGTGCATAGCTCAAACAAACATGTTGCAAGTAACCATTTGACAGGGGACCTACTAGAGTACAGGTTACAAATGTGGGGGGTTTTTCACTTTGGTAGTGCTTTCAAGAAATATAAATGTGGATAAAATTTTTTAACTAGCACACCAGGATAAGTAAAAGGAACAGCATCTCATTATGAACTGCAGCAGTTGCTCAGTAATGAATTACAGAAAAGTTTTTTTCTGGCTGTACACAGGGTGCTGCTGAAGCAGTGCTCGGTGCTGGGATCAAGTCAGAGAAGCACAAACCATCTAAGACCTTTGGTTCTATTGGGGGGGGTACCGCAAGAAGAATGCTCTTCATGCTGGCTCTTCAAGTTCAGGATTTGATTTCTTTGTTCATTTAGCAAAGCCCTATAATTTTGCATTCAGCACATGCTTGAGGAGCTGTTTGCCAGTCACTTAATGCATCTCCTGAGGGGATCGCAGAATCACTAGGTTGAAAAAGACCTTTGAGATCGAGCCCAACTGTACCTGTCCTCTAATAAACCATATCACGGACCGGCACCTTGTCTACCCACCTTTTAAATACGTCCAGAGATGGTGACACAAGCACCTCCCTGGGCAGTATGTCCCAGTGCCCAACAAGCCTTTCGGTGAAGAACTTTTACCTGATGTCTAATCTGAACCTACCCTGGCACATCTTGAGTCCATTCCCCCTCAGCCTTTCACCTGTCACTTGGGTGAAGAAACCAACACCTGTAACTCTACAGCCTCCTTTCAGATAACTGTAGGCAGTGATAAGGTCTCCCCTCAGCCTCCTCTTCTCCCAGGTCCCTCAGCCGCTCCCTGTAAGGTTTGCTTTCTCGCCCCTTCACCAGCCTGGCTGCCCTTCTCTGGACATGCTCGAGGACCTTGATGTCTTTCTTGTAGTGAGGGGTCCAAAACTGAACACAGCACTTGAGGTGCGGCCTCACTAATGCTGAGTACAGGGGCACAATCACTTTCCTGGACCTGCTGGCCATGATCTCTCTGATACAAACCAAGATGCCATTAGCCTTCTTGGACACCTCAGCACATTGTTGGCTCATATTCAGTCAGCAGTCAACCAACACGCCCTGGTCCTTATCTACCTGGGATGTGTGAGAAGGCATGGTACTCTGGGGTTGGTGTAGGTCTGCAGTGGAGGGCTCAGTTTTTCACACATCTTATCTGCTATTGTTCTACCAAGCACACAGGCATTCTTGGCATTAGATGTATGATATTTCAGAATGAGAAGACATCTGAAGAGCTGCATAAAGTGGGAGATTGCAATTGCACGTATTGGACATTTTTCTAAGTGCAAGTAAACATTTCCTTACAATAACACAAATTATATTTGGTTCATTTCTTTTTGTCAACAAACAGGAGCAAAAAAGAAGTGACAGTGTCCCAGACAGTGAAAATTTATATATGCATAAATATACACTATTAAAACATTTTAAAATCAGAAATCCAATACGAAATACAACATTCATTTAAAGAATATGGTTCTGAATTCTGAAATCCTTTCCATGGCGTTTTTACAAAGTTTCAAGCAAAAATTAGAAATATGGAATGCTCATCAGTCATGATGGGGAATAGTCACTAAGCTAGGACAAAAAAAAAGCCCCCAGATAGCTGAGCAATCCAGACCGAAAGCATAGATACTTTTCCAGAGATCACAATCAACAAAAAAAATCTCATACCCTTTAGATCTTAGTGGGGCAAAGGCCTGGCACAGTAGGCTCTGCATCACCAGTGAATTCATCTCATTAATCTTTTACTTACAAACCACAGTAATAAATACAGGGTTATCATGCATACATCAATTACACTGCACACTGCATGTTGCATGTTGAGACCTATCACTGTGTAGCAGCTGATGTGAAACAGAGCAGCTGAAAATGAAAGGCTATCCAAATCCATGAAATGCTCGAGGCAACTTAATCACTGAGCCTGACACACAAAGTACAGACACAGTATACAGATGTGGTTTAGCTGGGTTCACAACCTTATTAACTTAATTCATCTCAGGGTTAGCAAGCAATAACTTGTACAGTGCAAATCATCAATCCTCTCCATTAGAGGCTGTCATCAGCCCATGACCCATCCATGACTGGCCTTAGCCGTTGCGAAGCTCTGTTGCTCTCACTTTGTGTGGTGGTTTGGGGGAAAGGGAGTACTCTCTTCATCACACTGAAAAACAACAGCTGTTGGAAAATGTTTCTTTTCCCTAAATCCAGCATCAGGTGATCAGGGTTTGACAAGCCAGCCAGTGAACTAGACAGCTGCTATCAGATAGAGTTATCCATTCACTGAGCTACCTTCATTAAACCCTCAGTTTTCCAGATGGTTAAACCAGCCATATCTACTTCCCAGTTTAAGAGAAATACTACTTTTTCCTCATATGGTTCTAAAGTCAAATGTAGCACCTGACTGTCAGATAGGATAATGTTCTCTTCCTTCTGTTATACAGCAGATTGCTACTGCTCTCTCTTTCCCTCTCCCTGTCTCTCACTGAGAGGGATGAAGAAACTGCTGCTGACATGAAAAATACTTTAAGTCCAATCATTAATACTTCTTCCTGTATTTTCTTCGAATACTCAATTTCCTGCCTCCAAATACTCACAATATCTGTAAACAGAAGAGACAGACCAGCCTAGGAGATAGAAGCTAAGGAACTTTTTCAAACTTACTAAGTTTTTCATCTCAGTTCTGTGCTGGTGGGACAAACAATATTGCCAATCACAGCAGCAATATCTGAGGTGAAATGTGAACCTCTCCAAAAATCCTATTAATTTTTCTGTATCAGGAATGTATAAACACCAAAACTAGCTTTAAATATATAAAAATGCAATTCTGACTGAACCGAACAGCATAGAATTGGGGTTTTTGCAGCGGGATGAATGGGAATCACAAAAATGCTTTTTCATAGAATCATAGAATCATAGAATGGCAAGGGTTGGAAGGGACCCCAAGGATCATAGAGCTCCAACCCTCCTGCCACAGGCAGGGACACCAACCTCAGGCCTGGAGCTACACAAGGTTGCCCAGGGCCCCATCCAACCTGGCCTTGAACACCCCCAGGGATGGGGCATCAACTACTTCTCTGGGCAGCCTGTTCCAGCACCTCACCACTCTTTCTGTAAAAAACTTCCCCTTAATATCCAATCTAAACCTTCCCTCCTTCAGCTTTAAACCATTCCCCCTTGTCCTGCCATTATCTGCCCTTTTAAAAAGTTGATTCCCCTCCTGTTTGTATGGTCCCTTCAGGTACTGGAAGGCTGCAATGAGGTCCCCCCGCAGCCTTCTCTTCTCCAGGCTGAACAAGCCCAGCTCCCTCAGCCTCTCCTTGTAGGGCAGGTGCTCCAGCCCTCTAATCATCTTTGTGGCTCCTCTGAACCCTCTTCAACAGTTCTACATCCTTCTTGTATTGGGGGCCCCAGATCTGGACACAGTACTCCAGATGGGGCCTCACGAGGGCAGAGTAGAGAGGGACAATCACCTCCCTGTCCCTGCTGGCCACCCCTGTGCCTACACAGTTAAATAGCTATGCCTCATTCTTGTTGCTGAGTACTTTCAGGGAATTCCTCCTAGAACTATCTGCCAGATTGGTTGGTGGGTGAACATCTTGGGTTTCTGTTATTATAAATGGTGTATACACATACTAACTTTGCATCTGCAACCACTTCCTTCTTCTGAGATAAACCATGTTGATCCACCATTCAGTTCAGTGTTACACTGTTTACTTGTGACCCTTAGATGTATATGCTTTATTACATTTCAAATAAGCCTTAACAGAATTTTTTTTTCTCATTCTTAAACACACGGTTTCTTTAAAGCAGGCAGAAACTTCAAGTGTAGAATGTTAACTTGTTGCAATGATTGCATCCTGGTAAGTGATGATACTTCTGTGGTACTACTTTTTTCCATGACTGTCACAGCTGGATTGGCCAAATAGACATTCTTTCAAAATATACCACACGTTCATTTTAAAAGACTAATCTAGATGTTCAGTTATTCACAAATGTGTGTACAAGAGCACCACTAAAAAAGTGTATCTGAAAGATGCAGCTTTTATAAAATGGCAGAAAAAGCCTCAAGTGCTCAAATTGTCATTGCATATTTTGGCAAGTCTTTCAGCAAATATTGATCTCCTTAGATTTTACAGGCTTTCAAAAATATGACAAAATCTTTAGCATTTAGACCACTCAAACTGTCTTCTACTGAATACATTTATTTCAACCATTCAAACTGTCTTCTATGGAATACATTTATCACTGACACATAGGAGAAAATTGTCTAATAAATGTTATATGGGAAGATAAGTAGCAAAAGAAACAGAAGTACGACATTGCCACATGTAGTCATTCATTTTGAATATAATAAGACAATTTCCTGTAGGACAGGAAGGCTAAGACTGTTGCTACAGTCACTAGGTATGGACTGCCCATCAAAGCTCATTTTTAAGGACAGAATAAATTAGAAGTTGTATCGGAGCTTATTGATCTAACTTTGATCTTAGCCTTATTTGGAGGAGGGAGTGTGTGTGAAGTGTAATGGATGGCCTTCATAGGTGCTTTTTTCCCTAAATAGTTCTATGAGTTTCTGAAAGACTGGAAAGAGGAAGATAAAAGTAATGAATAAGGAAAGAAGGAAAAGTAGAATATAAAAGAAGTTGGTTTGGGGTAACAAGCTTTTGAATCAGAATGACTAGTTGGCAGGTAACAAGCATGTTCAAGGGGAAAGAATGAAGACATAATAGCCAATGATATCAATGATCTTCAAGATGTTTATAGTGGTCTCTTCAGTATCTGCTTCTGTTGGTGGAGTATCAGCTTCAGCCTTGCTCTCCACCTTAAACTTCTCTGTCTCTCGAGTTCTCAGTGTCTTCAGGGAATTTTTCTCTCGTTGACATGATTACAGTTGTTTGCAGATTCTTCTCTGAACTGTTTCAGGATGACATGAACTATTTAATAGCTTGAATGTTATTCAGATGAGTTCTTGACATGACACTCAATTCCCCATGAGATTATTTAGGTTAAGGTTAGTGATTCAGTGCTAAAATTGGCAAGACAGATTCTATTCTTCAGACTGTCTGAAGATACGGTTTTAACTTTTGCTAAATAACTTTTTTTTCTCTACTGTGTGATATCCTGGCTTTCCCCAGTTGGTATTTTTCTCATCTTGAGCCATGCAATCCTGTGCTGAGTATAGCTGCATATATGTGATAAGGCCAGCTTTGTTTCCTTTGGTGAAACTGAATTACTCAACGGTGGCATGCCCCTTTTTCCTTTGCTCTGTCACTATCACATACAAATAATTTTTGAACTATAGATAAGAAAGCTTGCTGATTTATAGGAAAGGTCATGGCATATCCAAACTTCATAAGTACTGTTGATGATCCCAGCTGAGGAATAATTAGGTTCATACTCCCATTCAAGAAATGATAGTTAATCTGTTTCCATGTTTGCAGCTAGTCAGTCTTCACAGGACCATCATAACACTAATGTTTAACAGATTGGAGACAGATTTTACACAGCTGAATATTTCACTGATCTGTTTCCAGAAGTGATGAATGGAATAGGATGGTTGGAAAGGCTTCTGTGCGCTATCCCACTGTGTACCCCATTCAGTCTTATGCCAATTTTTCTAGTAGGCTCCTAAATTACATGTGTGAAATGTTTAACGAAGATTAAAATTCATGCTTATTCATGTTTCATTTTTGAAAGGTTTTGAATAACGTGGACTGAAATCACAGACTCTTCCAAGGTTTATTTGGTTGTGGTTGTGGTTTATTTATTTTAGACAAATAAAAGAGAAAAGCTAGAAGTGTAAAAGGAAAACATGTGCATTGAAGAAAATATATGTAAATGTTACCAAATAGAATAGTTCATGGATTGGAATCTTATAAAGACACTTTGCTCTTCAAAATTCTTATAGCAGTTTCAGCTCATTTTGAAATAAAAGTGTATGACACCAACATTATTAAAAAGAAGAAAAAAAGTAAGGAAGAGAGGAACTGGTATGGAAACCATTGACAATGAATCAGTAGAAATGTATATCAAAAACCCAACCCCCCTCATAATTCCCCACAAAACTATTTGAAAGAATCAGAGAAAGGAAGGGCCTTGCCTTATTAATTAGCATATTCAGCTCCTTGGCAAAAATATTTACACAATAATCTGCATTTTTAATCCAGGTTAGAAGAACCTTCCTATATTACTATAAAGATTTCCTACATAGAGAAACATCTCTCCGCCCTTACCAAATAAACAAATTAATATTTAAACAGAGTACTTTTTACCCATAGAAACATCTTTATACTGGAAATCTTCTACACAATATGCGATTTCTGGTAAAGCTTACAAACAGTTATTTGGTTACCTAGATATTTAACATTCTAATTTACTTGGAAGCTTGTCATCTGAGAAAAGGCTCTGATTTGGTGAAGTAATTAATGGCCAATGGAATAAATTACTGGTGCCAGTAATTAATGGCCACTGGAATTTGAATGTAGTAAGTCACACGACAAGTCTGCATGTTGCGTATTGATTTTTCATTCTGCAAACAAGAATGGAAATGGATATGTAAAATGCAATTTTTTTTTTCCCTGTAGTAATGTAAAAACATGGCATATGAACTTCAAGTCTACGAGTTACATTATACATACATTAAATGACTCTCAGATAATCTCTTGAATTCGTACCTCTTGTCTTATTTAAAGTTATTAACTGTAGTAAGGAATGCTCTACCTCATTCATTGGTTTGGCTTCCTTTTTTTTAGCCAGTGGGTTCCACTTACTGCAATACATTCATATCAGCCTAAGAAGCTGTCTTTTAAAAAATATGTTAATGTAAGTGATTTATAAAACATTGCCATTACTTCATAGCTTGTACTGATTTTCCTCCTGTTCAGCTGTATGACAAAACATATTTTAAAAATTGTAGGCAATCATAGTTTGAGGTCCAATCCATCCCCATATTTATGGGATTTTTAGATCTTTAGTGAAAAGCTAGTTCCACATCTAGTTGGCCTTTTGAGTCGAACTGTCAGTATGATTCTTCAAAGGAAGGAAAAAGAAAGGGTAGCTCAAAGCAAGTGATTTCTATGTCATGAGCTCTCATTAACTTGGCTTTTTCTACCAAAGGTACCAGACAGTACTGTAGTGTAGACCACTGTGGCTATTAAAACTTTCCTTAATTGCTGAATTTCAGGTGAATTTCAACGTAAAGCAATATGGGCTAAATGGAATTGTCACCTAGGCCGTCCCTTTAAAATTATTTCTTGAACTAATGCTCAGTCAGGCAAGAACTGTCTTTGTCAGAATTTTTAATTTAGAAGAAGCTGAATCATTTATTATTTTCACACCAAACATTTTTTAATTTTTGGAATCCAAATTGTTATTTTTGAATAGCAATGTCAAGTTACAGATAGAATCTTGCATTCTTCTGTCAAAACTTTTCTTGAAGACTCTTAGGTGGTATCTAATTTAACTGGCACTTCAGCACTATCTTGAATGCTTTAACTTAGGGGTATAAAAAAGGGTATTCAATTTGCCTAATCCAATGGTCAAAATTTCCTAGTCAGTAAGAGGAGAAGCGCAGAAAATTTACAATTGTAGATTTAACTTCATACTATTCATTATCTTCAGAGATAAGCCTAGCCCACTAAAATGAAGGACCAGCTTACTCAAGCATGAGTACAGATAGTCAATAGGAGGTTTTCCAGCCTCTTGAAATCCAATCTGTCTGATCCTAGCCTGATGTATGGCACCGGATGCCCTGGGGTATGTCCTATAATTGTAGATTAAACAGAGATCTTCTGGTTTTCTTAAGTACCTAAACACAAGCCCATGGGAATCCTCAATAGAGCTTGCTCTCTTTCTTGTTGAAACTAAAGCAATGTGCAACCAAGAATACAAGTATCAGAGGTCCAGACACAAGCTGGCCTGTATCTTAATCTAGCGGTAAGAGTAATCACCAAGGGAGCACATATGTTCAGGTCTTCTGTTCTCCAAAATGCTATAAATTTCACAATATCAAATACTAAATAAGCAAACGAACAAAAACAGATCCGAGAGAAGCATTTTCTAAAAGTAAAGATGTATCAGTCAGTTCTAAGTATTCAGAGCTCTGAAGACTGGACAGATAGGTGATATCTTGGATTTTGAAGTTGTCAGCAGGATTTAGGTAGATTGCATGCCTACTAATGTCAGTACAAGCTGAAGGGCAGGGCTGTAATTCAAGATCATATAGTCATATTAATATAACAGATTTTTGCTAAAAAATACCAAAACAAAGGTTAGCTCTTCTGTGTTACAGTCAATAAAAAAAAAGCTTACATCAGCCCAACAGGAACCTGATGGAAGAATGGAAACAAGGATAATAGAAAGGATTACAGAGTAATACCATATCATTAGTTGATTAGAAAGCCAAAAGAACAGGGGAATGCATTTAGACTTCGGGTCACAGAGAAGGAGATTAGTAAGGGGAGAAACTGTTGACCTTCATTCATTTCTTATGAAAGGCCCCTTTTTTGAGAGAGAAAACTCCATACATGCATCAGTACTTGTAATCATAAAAAAGGATATTAATGCTGTTATTTTCTGGGCCTGATGATCAGCCTGTATCAATAAAGCATGAAAGACCGAGTGAGACTCTTTATTGAGGATTCAATTTACTACCTACATGGCAGTGAATAGTTGAGTTTCTTATCAATGTCAAAAGTGGGATAAAATTTAGAAAAGGTATTTTGTTAAGTGTAACAGAAAGAATATTTAATTTCATTTTCATTATGTATAATAGGGGAAACCTAAACAATTGTTTTAGAGAAAAATCTATATCTAATGGTGTAAGAAAATAATAACACTAAACGCAACTCTATAAACAAATAATTTTGGGTTTGGACCAATTAAAGCCATAAAGCATAGTCAACCTTCAATTAGGAATATGGTTAATGAAGCATGCTAAGAGCTGTTTTTTCCATGTGATTTAAAGAAGGATCTTATCTAGTTGACATGATCTAGCTTATGTTTACATGAATCCATATTCATTACTTCCTTTATTCAGTCTGAGACCATGGCAACACACATAAGTCTTGAGCCTGACTGTCTGATTCAGTAGGAAAAAGAAAATCTGTGCTTTGTGTTTGATACTTCTTGGGTTTAATGCTGTCAGTACCAATGACTTCTCATTCTTTGACTGGAAAGAGGGTAATCATAATAAAGAAAGGAGCCATAAGACCGCAGAGGAAGGCTACTTAAGACTCCTAGAAATCATTTACAGTTAGTAAACAGAAACTACACCAAGTAAAAAAGCACATTCCCCTGATTAACTATACTGTCATATGACAGCACCAACCCTGGAAGTGTTTTAGTTCAACCCAAAGAATGTCCTGTCAGGAGGCCAGGAGGCCTTCTTATTGCATAGTGTTGATTCATACACCATGGTTTGCAGAGTAAGAACATGCCTGCTGTATCAGTCATCCATGGGCTCAGAAAACAGCTCCTGTCCCACTTGGTGATATAGATACAGCCCTGCAAAGGAAGTTTTCCCTTACAGTTCATAGAAAGAGAGCTCCTAGAAGTGCTATAAATATGAACAAATGGGAATCATGATGCATGGCTATTAGAGTGTCCCCTGCATCTATTTCCATTACCTTCGTAACTTTGGTCTTAAGATACAGCAAAAGCCCAGATAATCTATCTAATGCTTCAGTAGTTATCTTTATTGCAAAAAATTGTACAAAGCGCTGAATACATACATATTCAATTTATATGCAATACAAGACAAAAGGCATCAGCCTCCACCCATCATGCTATAAAAAACATCAGAAGAACCTCAGATAGACATAGAAGTTTAATGAAAATTGTAACTCCACCAGCTGGTGTTTTAGGATAATTTTGCACAACCATGATGTGTTTGGTTTCTGTGATCACACCACAGCTGAGTTGCAAACCACTGTTGCAGAATGGCAGCTCTAATTCTTCTACTGAACATTTAGGTTGAAATTAGTATTAAGCAAAAATTTTAAATCAAAAGGTAACATAAAATAAAAACAATAAATCACCTTTCAATAAAGAAATCTTAAAAACCATGCCACTGACTACATCTTTAGGGGTTTTTTTGTTTTCGTAAATTTTAAAATGTCATAAAAAAATTACTATTTCAAAGATGCTTCTGTAAATCAACCTCATAACTTAATTTGAGAAAAAAATCCAATGAACCAATGGGCTTTAAACATCAGAGGTTAATATGGATTTCTTCCCCCAATTTTTCAGCATTTTCAATAGTAAATAGCTGAATTTATGGTCCAGATTAATTAGTTTTGTAGCATCTTGATAAGCTTTCTGACAGTAATTTGCAAAAGTCTCCTTATGGATCTTATATTTCCTATTGGACATTTATTTTCTATTTAGTTCCTATCACTGAAAAGTTTTTTTAGATCATTCAAATACTGTTCTGAATGTCTGTAGACAGTTCTTTACTTTAAGATACATCTTTTGTTTCCACTAAATTGACTTTCTTCTTTTAACTACCTTTCTGGAATGTATTTTCAGTAACGCCATCCTTTCAAACTATATCTCTTGGTGCAACTGAAGGGAACCATCAATAATGTAATACAGCAAATAAATTAAGTCACACCTGAAGAACTCTGAATGAGAGAGCAACCTGCTTTTATTATGATGTCACTTGGCTTGTTAGCTATATTTCTGTATTCTTGAATGAGAGTAATTATTTTTGTATTCTTGAATGAGAACAATTATGAGAATAATAATATGTGGGTTTTATTAATAGTATTGTTGTTGTTTTGAGTGGCTGGATTCTGGTGGAGGGAGGGGGCTGCAGGGGTGGCTTCTGCAAGAAGCAGCTAGAAGTTTCCCTTAGGTCTGACAAACACCATCTTCCTCAAGGTCAGAGTTGTTGCTGTCCAAGGCCGAGCCAAACTGTAATGGTCACAACACCTCTGGGAATCACATTTACAAAGAAAAAAAACCTGCAAGCAGCCATTTTTAGCCACCAGAGAAAGGAGTGAGAAGATGTAAGAAACTGTGCAGACACCAAGGTCAGTGAAGAAGGGTGGGGAGGAAAAAAGGTGCTCCAGGTACTGGAGAGAAAGATTCCCCTGCAGCCCAGGAAGAATCCCATGGTGGAGCGGATGTCCCTCCGCAGCCTATGGAAGAGGACAGGGAGCAGAGACCCCACCTGCAGCCCGTGGAGAGGCCTCATGCTGGAGCAGGAGATGCTGTGACCTGTGTTGGAGTAAGCCTCTGCCAGAACTTGCAGCCCATGGAGAGAGACAGAGACACAGAGATGAGAGAGAGAGAGATCTGCGTTGGAGCAGTTTTGCTGAGGGAGAAGGCTTGTGACTCTGTGGGGGACCAGGCTGGAGCAGTCTGGGCCTGAGAGACTGAGGGACATTTTAGGATTTTATGACTGCACTCCATAGCAGTGACCCATGCCCGGGCATCTGGTGAGGAGCTGAAACCCTGTGGGAAAGGACTCGTGTTGGAGAAGTTCGTGGAGGACTGTCACCTGTGGGTGGGACCCCATGGTGCAGCAGGCGAAGGGTGTGAGGAATGCCCCCCCATCCTCCAGCGAAGAAGGTGAACATCTCATAAGGAACTGACTGAAACCCCCATTCCCCCATTCCCTGCCCCTCCTTGTTCCACCATGTAATCATGATTGAAGTGGAGTCTGATAAGAAGGGAGAGGTGCAGGGAGGTGTTTTAAGATCTGGTCGCACTTCTCATTATCTGACTCTGGTTTCCCTGTGTGTAATAAATTACAGAGTTTTCTTTCCTTTATTCTGTGTTGAGTTTGTTTTGCCCGTGACGCTGATTGCAGAATGATCTCTCCCTGTCCTTATCTTGACTCCTAAGGCTCTCAAAATATATTTTCTTCCCTGTCCAGCTGAAAAGGGGAGTGATAGAGCAGCTTTGATGTGTGTCTGGCCTCCAGCCAGGGTCAAACCACCACAAGTATGCATTATGAAATACTAGCAATGTACTGAGCACTTTACAAGACTAAACCCAAGTTATTCTTTTCCGTGGCTCCGAATTTTGCAAAGAGAATATGTTAGATCTTAACTTAAATAAAATCCAGGAGCGTAAAAGGAAGGAAAAAAACCCAACAAAACAAACAAAAAGGAAAACCAAACCAAAAACCAACCAACGAAAAAGAAAAGAACCACAAACCAACCCAGAAAAGCACATTTTAGAAAACAGGGAAGTGGGAATATGTAGAATAAATAATTCTTTGTAACTCTCAGCAGAATATTCAAAGAACAATGACTCCACATACGATCTATATAAATCTGAGCATGTCCTTCACCACCAAACTACATAAATATGGCTCAATATCCCTTGGTCCTTGCCCTGTATCACTAAAGATAGGATTCTTATAATCTAACTTTAAATGGTTACGCTGTAGATAGCTGCATCTCAACTTCACAATCTAGGCTTCCTTTACTATGAAGGAAGAGAAAGGCTCTTCTGAAGTGCAGTTTATCTTCACCGCTTTATATGTGTGTTTTGGAAGACCTGCACTTTAGAATTAAAGACTGAGCCAGATGATCTTTTGAGATCCCTTCCAACAAGGGCTGTCCTATCATTCTGTGATTCTGCAAATTTGCTCTTCTTCTCTAAGACATTGACAATAAAAGGGATGCAAAAGATCAAGTCAGATCTTTGAACTGAATAAATTAATCTCATTCTGCATACCTAAATGCCATCTATCAAATGAATTCCTTTGATTACTTTCTTTTGCGCATTCATCCAAATATTTAAAAGTAGCTCTGCTCTAGATAGCCTACTTAAATATGTCCAAAACAATTTTGGGAAATTTTTGGTGTTAAGCAGCTGTTATTGTCTGAATAGAAGTCAGCAGTTTGCACAGTTGACCAAGAAGGCCAACAGCATCCTGGCTTGTATCAGGATTAGTGCGGACAGCAGGGTGAAGAAAGTTATTATTCCCCTGTATTTGGCGCTGGTGAGGTCACACCTTGAGTGCTGTCTTTATTTTTTGGGCCCCTCACTGTCAGAAGAACAATCTTTTCCAATCTAAATTATTCCATTATTATTTGCTACAAATCTAGTCCTTTTAGGTCCTGCTGATTTTAATTTGATGGGATGTTGTGGGGTTTTTTTTAGGAGTTTTGGTTTTGGTTTTTAAACTTAATCTATATCTTTTGTAGATTTCTGTATTTTCTAAGCTTGTTTAAAGAAAGACTTAATATACAACCAGAAATTAACGTAGCTGCTTGGTCATTCCCCCTCACTGCAGCAGAACAGAGAATCCGATGAGCAAAGATTGTCCTGGCTTCAGCTAAACCACAACAAAGACTCATTGGTTAAGATAAACAGTTTAACAGGTGAAGTTAAAAAGAAGAAAAAATGAAAGTAAAGCAAATGATGCAAAGACATCACCTTTCAGAAGTAGACTGATACCCAGCTAGTCTGTGAGCAATGACTACCTTCCCAAAGCCCCCTTCCTTCAGTTTTTGTTGCTGAACTAGAGGTAGAATATCATCACAGTGGTCCATTTGGGTCAGCTTTCCTGGCTGTGTCCCCTCTTCTTCTGTGCCCCCCAACTTCATGTGCATACCCAACACGCTTATTGGGGAACAGAGCGTGAAAGTAGAAAGCTTTCGCACTCCTCAGCAACAGCCAACACACTGGTGTGTCACCAATACTGTTTTAGTCACAAATCTGAAGTAAATCAATTTACAGGCTGCTATGAAGAAAATTAACTCCATACCAGCCAGACCCAGTACAATATACAACGTTACAATGATTAGCAATGAGATGATTACTGATCTACCTGCTCATGCTTGTAATTTATTCCCAGCAAATCATGTATTTGCATGAAATTAAGTTTAAGTGTATCAGTATTTAGAGGAAAAAAAATATTATGTTCTAACTATCCAATGCCAGGCATTACAAAGTAGAATAATGATTACACTTACAGAAATGCATCTTAAAGATTGAAATGGTTTTAATCCTGAGCAGTAGTACTATGCAGGAACTACATGACAGTATCTGAGGCAGTTTCTTACATGTATTTCAGCTTACATTGCTTGTATTTTATTAAAAAGAAATCTTTTCGCAATCTTACTTCTTATATTATTGAGAGGAAAAGTTTTTTCACTAATTCGAAAGGCACCAGGAATACCGTGGGCATTACTATCATAAATACTGACTAATATCATTATGAAGTGTTTTTCTTCTTTGCATGTATGTAGAAATAAATAAAGTCACATTTCTATAAATTGGGCATCTTATTGCCTGAAGCATCATACAGAAAAAAAAAGATAATGATATGTAAATGCTCAGAGCTCTCGGTGGTCTGTTACACCTGAATGATTTTCTTTAGAAGGAGTCTGAGAGCCTGCCACATAACATGACCATCCAAAAGCAATAAAATTGCATCGGTATGATGGAACTTCTTCCCATCAGAGTTCTCTAAGTTGTTATATTTTTACTGAAAAAATTCCTACCAGCAAAGATAACTTAGAGTCATATTATCGTAACATGGTTTGGGTTAAGAGAGACCTTAAAAGGTCATCTGGTTCAACAACATCCTCCTCCCCCACCCCCAACCATCAGGGACATCTTCAAGTAGATCAGATTGATCAGAGCCCTATCCAGCCTGAGAGTAAATGTTTCTAGGGAACATGTTGGGTTAAAATTTATATAATGCAGTTTTAAATGTATATATACATAATAGTTAAATATGTACTATATATTTGTTCTGTCATTACAGTTGTTTATTCTCATTATCCAAACTCAAGAATTCAAACAAAACATTGTTGCTTCTAAACACTTCCAAGTCAGATTTTCTTTTCCTTTGACAGCCACAACTAGACATGTGACACTTATTTTTGAGTCACTACTGACACCTTTATTACATCTCTTGAATTCTTGAAGTGCCATGTGCTTGTCAGGGTGGACTGACACTGCTGTCACACTGCTATACAATTACATAAAAAAGCTAAATCAAATATACCTTACTCCAGCTGTTCAGGTGTGTCTCTCAACCAGACAAAAGCAATCTTACCCATTAAACTGTATTGATAAAACACAGTAAGACGTTTTGGTTTTTCTTCTTACTTCAAATGACTGTATTTGACAATTGGTGCTGCAGAAAAAAACCGGTGTGTACACGGCCAGTGGATTCAACAACATATCAAAATCAGGCAAGCCTTTTCCGTGACCAAGGGTCACAAAGAAGTGGAGAGCTGATCTGGCATTGACCTCTTTCTGGACCTGTGTGCAGGCTTTGATACAGAAATCAATTTAATTCCTTTAGCCTACTCTGAGGTGGTATAACAATTTTTTTCAAGCTTAAAATTTCTTCTGATTCAAGGTTAGGATATCAAACTTGAGTCACAATGGATGAGATACCTGAATTGGCCTATCTTGGAAATGTCTTAATTAATGAACAGATTTTGTCATAATAAGGTGACTTTGCTAATCTTTTTAAAGAAAGTAAAAACACCAAGAACTAATTTTTTTCCTCCCTAGTTTAAACTATTAGGGCTCTTCTGCCTTCTTTAAGGATATGCTTTATGTCCATCAATTGCATCTCTAATAAATTAAACCTGTATGTACTGAAGTTAATTAGTAGGTAGCTAGAAAAAGAGAGTTGTTAGAAAATTAGATAGATAAAGCTGTCAGCCTGGACAACAAGAAGACCAAATGGGATATGTCTCTTATTACCCACAACAGAAGCAGCTTGAAAGTAAAATGAAAGAAAAATCCTTCCATGCATCATTTGTTTCACTGGGATTACTATATAAACATGAGTGAAATTAGACAATCAATGACAGATCTTTGCTGTGAGACATATGTCTTCACAGCATATGTATTCAAAAACAAACAAACAAATAAGGTGCAGTGCAGCTGTTAATAGAAAAGGCAGGAGACAAACAAAACAAGTAAAAGTAAACCATTCTTTTTTCACACTGAAATCTTTGCTTGAAATAAAACCAATAATCTTCTCTCTTTTATATGGAGACCTATGACCATTTCACTGTGCACATCTTAGTCTTAATTTTATCTTAGTCTTCAAAGAGATCTTCTGGTATGTCACAGGATGAGAAGAGAGCCTTAATTCTCACTTTTTCCAGCATGGCCAGAAGTGCAATGTACCGTGCCTTTTGGAAAAGGCTGCTTTCATGGGTTATACTGACAAAAGCATTAACATCTTCCACCAGCCCTATATTAAGTGAAGGGCGTGCAAGAATGTGAAGGGGCTTGCTGAATTTCAGGACTTTGGCCAACAGATGACTCTCCCAGGGCACCGCTGAACGTTAACCTCTGAATCCCACATTTCAAACTGTGATGAACAAGACTGGAGGGTCCTAACACGATGAAAGAAAAAGTACCCCAGTGGTAAAGCTGTAGTTTTGTGTGTTGCTACAGGTATTATGGCAGGGAGGGACCCTTTAGTACTTTTATTGTGTAAACCCTTCCGAGTTTGTTTAATTAGTTTTACGTCGCTGAAGTTTTACCAGCTGCCCACCACTTGCAGGACACAAAAGTGCATTACGGCATCCAACTAAGCCTCTCTGATTCCTGCCTTCTCAAACTGTTATTTTACTAGGTTTTTTTAATTTTAATTAGACCGCTACATTTCTGAAAATTGAGAAATATTAATTATTAAATAATTAATATTTCAGAAACAGAAGAACAGAAAGAGCAGAGAGAATGGTATCAGACATATATAGACAGAGATGGAATATATTATCTAGGACAAGTAAAGTTTTTATTTTTAAATGAAGGTTTTAACTGAGGCTGATAGGTCTAAACATATCAATATGTATTTCACAAAAACACATCGCTACCACTGTGTTTCACTGGACCCTCCTAGAGCTGCTCCTACTACTTTATGTTATTCAAAATATCTGGTGCTACTCTATGTTTGCACATAGAGACCATTGAATCATAATTCAGTCAGGGAGCTGGTCTAATCTGATACGTTCAAAATGTTCAGCAGTTACGGCCATTGGGATTTCAGTATTTTTGTATAATGAGGTTCAAGAACAATCTGTTCAGAGATGACAGTGGCTCAGGAAAAAGCTTTGAATCACATTAATACAAAGGTAGCAATAATAACTGGTACTGTCGCACTTTAGTAATGAATAGTGAAGTACAAATACTGAAAATAGAATGGAGAAAGGAAAGAAATCCAGCCTCATGGAAAGATGAAGCTTACACTAAAACACTGAAATGAATTTATCATTACTGACTTTAACCTCAGATTGTATTATTCTGAATGTTGTTTTTTATGTCTCCGTTACTAGGGAGCTTACACAATTTGAACCTCTGACATTCTCATCTCTGAAAACTGATGAAGAATTTTTGCATTCATTAACCTTATTACACTTTTATCAGTCTCAGAATTAAAAACAAACAAATAAGAAGGCTGCTATATCCTGAACAGTAAGAGGTTCAGCTGCAACAAACAGTCACTGAAACAAGAACAAAAGGTAATGGTAAAAACCAGCTGATGAAATAGCTAGTGAAAGCAGACTTGAGTAGAAAGGACTGAGACTGAAATAAAATAATCAATTATCAATGGCCAACGGGCATTTGATCTGTGAAAAGAAGAGGGATTTCCTTCCTTTCTCTTCTATTTATTTTTGTTTGGGTTTTTTGTTGGCCATATATAGTGAGCAAGGGTATATACTTTCATACCTGAATTTGAAGGATTTCATTTTAAGAGAAAAAATCTATTATAAAAAAAGGGATAAAAGTCCCATGAGTAACGCAATATGGAACATCTATTTTTCACATAAAGGGCAGCTGCTTTGTATAGGATAGTCTTCAAAAGGCAAAGATAGGCACCTGAAAATAGGCTATCTTTCAAAACTATAAGCAAAAATTAGGCTAATTCTTGCTTCCTGTGGTATCTATCCCAAGACATGAAGTTCTGAGTAACGTTTTTGCCACATTCCTGCAGCCATGAGGCTACAGCTCATATTTAAAGCCCAAAGTTAAAGAATTCTGTTAATTTAGAAATCACAGCAGGTAATCTGTCATTATTAATTTCCAAAAGTTTTTAAAGTAATTAAAATTAAAATTGACATTGGAAACACACAACAAAAATAAAACACTTACTGAGCCTCTGTAGGATTATTTAGTGACTCGGTAAGACTTTCTTAGGTGCCTCCACGCTGTGACGTTAGTCTTTACAATTCTGCAGTGGGGTTTTAATGCTGCCATCACTCATACTACATGGATTCTTGCTTTTTTGCACATTCTGACCAGGAACAAATATTTTCTTCTGAGGAAACTGGGGTGACAGTGGTCCAAGCCAGAGTCTGGACCAACATACAATACAAATACAAGCTAAGATGTGCGACTCAGTCCAAGCCCCCTTCCTGGCATTAATAACTAATGTATTTTAGTCCTACCTGTCTAATACTAATATCAAAACCTAATGTGTTTCAGTACCTCCTATCTCATTTTATTATAGTATCTCTCTGCCAGATAAGCAAGATAAGAGCACAAGAACAAAGATGAGGAGGAGGAAAAGGGAACAGGAAAGGCTGACTTACAATTAATTTGACCCTCATGAGGTTACTTTCTGAGGGTATCAGGCATAGTAACAGATGTAAATCCTACTTTTAAAAGTAGTAATTGTTTACCCTTGATTTTTTCACTGAAAGAATGTTCAGAGATTCTAATTTCATGAGCTGTTTAAGACATAAATTATAGAAACACACAGATAAGCCAACTGAGAGTTTAAGAAATAGCATGAATTATCACTTGTGACACATCACAATAAATGCAAGATGCCTTATCCTCATAATTTCTCACTAAAAGACCAATTATCACACCCAGAACTCCTTCAAGAGTTTGGTTCTGATCTTCATTTTCCTAATACATGCTTGACTGAAATTATGAAAGATATACTATAAAGCTTATATTTTGTGTGCTTGGAGCTTTTAATATTTCATTATTGGTTTTGTGGTTTAGGAAAGTGTGCTTTCCTTCCTTAATATGCTGTCTACCTGGCTATGTATGTTTGAGCCAAATAAACACCTCTAAGAAATATTCTCAGAAAAGGAAATTTTGCAAAAGTTCTCTTGGGCAGCATTGCCTTAAAGGGCCTCCATTACAATTATAAAATATTTCCCATTTAAATGCTTTTCTTTTAAATAATGTAAGTATCATTACATTTTTACAGTGAATTCACACTATTATTTTTAAACTTTTGAAAAATAATTTGAAGATAAAAATACTAAAACCAACTTAAAGCTTAATTGTTCACTACAACAACATTCACTTAGCTCTGTCTTCAAAAGAAATTTTTTTTCTTATCAAAAAATGAAAGGTGATAGGCCTTAAAAGTTTGAGGTGTTGAGATTTTTAAGGTCCAAGAAGAATCAGTTTCAAAGATCTCTGAATCAAGAGACAACATGCAGAGGCTTTCTATCACCCCTTTCCAATCAATACAAGTTACTCTTACACTGCAAATAAAGGAGTACAGGCTCTTTGGGAGAATCCTTTAATTTTAACTGCACCCAAAAATCAGAAATTTTAATCCTCACACCATAGCGCAGGATAAAATAATGACAGTTGACTTCAGAGAGCCCTCTCAGTCTGCTATGTATTTCATCATTAAAGGATTATCCAATTAAGCTCTCCAGTAGATGAAAGAGATCTTTATGTTGACCCTGTCTTGAGACACACAGATAGATCTAATGAAAGGTTTCTGCACGTCTGAAACTGCAGAATCGCTCAGACACCAAAACTGCGAAGAGGGTTTGAGCTTCCAGAGCTTCCTGCCGAGCATCACTGCAAGTGGTAGGGGAGACCTAACAGCTTCAGAAAAGCTTATTGATAAATCTCCACACACTATAGAGATGACTCTCCTCCACCAGCCAGTAAAAAATGCCAACTGCAAGTGTTTCTGACCTCCTGCTTGTGCTCTGCCTTGCTTGGATGCCTGACCTAGCGTTGAGGACAGGTGCCTCTGTCCTTGCAGGAGTAAATCCATTGCATTGACTTTCCACTACGGGATTCTAAGGATTTAGGCATAAAAGAACATTCGTTTGTTTTTTCATTTTCTTTTTTGTTAAAGTTGTAGCAATTTATGAAAGGAATATGAGATTTGTGGAAGTAAAAAGGGAGACATAGAAACACAGTCCATAGCTTTGTGCAGTATCACAAAATCTCTCTTATATCTGCCACTGGTTCGAAAGAAAGTAGAAGTGACTCCATGCAATTGCTACAAAGACTAAGCCAAATGACATCTAAGCACATACTCCCATGTAACTGCCACATGTCACTTCCTGCTCTTTGCTTTGATTCGATCAATTTCAATTGTCGGTGTGTAAATGGAAAAAGAAGTGGGATTTCCTAGACAAATAATCCCCAGTCACCAAAAGCAGCAGAAGACAAAATAGTCTGGGGATGTTTTCAAATATGATCTGAACCACCAGGCACGAATTTCCATTTTTTCTCCCATCCCCCTCCTTCCTGTAATGCTGCAGCCACTCTGGAAATCTGCCTTGTTCCCCAGGGTGGAGTGAAGCTTTCACAGCATGCTAAACTCCATGCTACCATGACCAGCTTTTCTCTGAGATGTGTCTTCAGCCCCATTCAAAGCTTACCATGGCCTTGGAACCCTTTAATTACTGTGATTTTTATCCTTTTGTTCCAGCATGCATATTGCAGATTCTCCTTTCTCTTAATCTACCTGTGGTATGAAACCAGAAGCAGGTAAATTTTAAGAGACATTCCATCCTGTTGGGAGGCCAAGGACCAACAGCCGTCCTCTGCCCATCCCATGGACTTTGGTGAAACTTGAGCAGGAGAAGAATGCCAAGCTGTGCCTGGCAATGATGTTGGGCTGGAGAGCAGAGCGCAGCTGCAGATCGACTGCTGGGGAATTTTAACGCCAAACCGAAAGACATGTAATGAGCTTCAAGCACTTCCCAGGTTTGGCAGCTGCTGAGCAGGGGGCATGTGGAGTGCCAAGATACAACCTCAAACCTAGAGTCACTGCCTCCTAACTTAAAAGCTAATTCTCCATGATGTCTCAATGTGCCATTTATGCTGTGCCACCAGGGAACTCAGACATGCTGCACTTGCCTACCTGATATGAATTCTCCTTTGATAGTTACCAGATTGCCTATTAGTTAAAGCAGTATAAATGTAGTACACGCGGTTTATATACCACCTGCATATTCACAGTTCTGCCACGAAATAGGAAATGATAAAACTTTTACAAACATCGATTTTATGGCAGACTGCCTCAGGGGAAAATCACATCTTTTGTTAAGGCAATAGCCTTCTGCTAAATGGAAATCACGTTGCTGAAAATCCCCTTCTGTGTTGTCCATTTAATCTTTGCTTGTAATTTTTGTGATTTTTTTTTTTTTTTAGCTTTCATCCTACAATAATGCTCTGAGTATCAAAAGATAATGTTGGCAGACATCTAACAATGGAATATACACAAAACAAGAAATGTGAAATGTGGGAGTTTTTCTATCTAGCTGATGTGTCTGCCCTACATGTGGTATAAGTTAAACAACCAGTCAGATAAAAATTCAGGTTATGATTATCTATTGCCAGTCACTGCAATGCTTGGTATTATAATCTAATAGACTTTTGACATGCAAACCTTATGAGGCTATCTGTGCAATAAGACGGGAAAAAATTGTCTGATAGTGTCTCTATGCAGTGCTGATCAGTAGCACAGAAATTACAATCAACAAGTAATGTATAGAATGTAACTTATCTGTCTGTATCTTTTAGTATAACTGTATACTGTATATAAAAAAGAACATTTAAAAAGGAGGCTGCAGGATTTGCTAATGATCAATCTCTTCCTCATGCTCAACAGCAAAAATATCTTCTGTTGCTTCCTCTCCTGAAGACAGGAGCCATTTACAGGTAGAATGCAGACAAAAGAGACTGCCAGATTTACAGTGGATGAGATCAATTGATTGTAAAAAAGTGTGGATTACTGTTCTTCCATAGAAACGGCCCTGACTCTGAACCCCCATATTGCTGCCTCTATGAGCTGGGGAAAAAAATACCAAACCAGGACAAAATCCTGCCTGAGCTAGACATGATTAGTATATTCTGCCTTGAGACAATGCGTGGGAACAACCTATAGAAAGTGACTTTTTCCTTGAACCTTCCTACAATCTCACCTTCAGCCATTCAAGGCTGAGATGCATCACCATGACTATAGATAGGAAAGAAAGAGGGAGAGCTTCTCAGCATCCTGCTTTTTTTCCCTCTTCTACTCCCTCTTCTACAGAGAAAGGGAGCACACAACAGAAAATCTACATAGGAAGAGAAATGATGTATTGTAAATGGTTAACAAAACATCCAGAGGTCAATAAATTCTCATCCTATAGTCTCCAGGAGCAATTTTAATCTAAAAGGTATTACACTGTTATTGGTATGCAATATTGTAATTCAGTGTGACCAATGGAAATGGTATTCAGTATTAAATAGCCAGGAAAGCAGCAGGACCAAACTATCTGCATCTCATTTCAGATTTAATTATTGCAATAACATCTCATTTGCTTCAAGGTATTATAATTATCTTCTCATTTAAATGGAGTGGTATTTTAATATGAATGCAGTTAATGAGGCAATAGGTTGAAAATGTCCATAGCATTGGGCTTTAAAGTAGAACAAACTGTTTAAAAAATTGATAGTCACTGAAAGTTAAATGCATTTTCATTCTGCCAAATGCAAAGTATACACTCAAGTGATTTATAATAGTTTTTACAAATTGCAGTGGTTTTAAGTTAAAAATTGGTAATAAATGCAGGTATTAATTAAGATTTCTTCTGCTGCATTTGACCATTTAGACTGTATCGGGCCATGATTTAAAATGTAAATGTTCATTTAATTTAAAGACAAAGAAAGAAGAAAAGTCTGTCACAGCAAGCTTTCAGTTCTCTTGCACATTAATGAAAGTATTCTGGTCTAGCTATAATTTATCTAGATGTTAAAAATTAATCTTTCAATAATCCTGTGTACAAACATTAACATTTTATTTCCTAACTAAAAGCTATTGGATTATATGCATTCAACATATATTATTTTAAAAATAATACTCTAAAAATTATTTAGAATTGATTCTGAATTATAAAGTGTTCTCTGAAAACTTTAAAATAAATTATTATTGCTCTGATTTACAATTTTAAAATCCCCCAAAGCTGATGGAGATGTTCCTGAATAACTATGTTATAGCCCTGCAACACTCATATCCATAACCCAGGATAAGATGTTCCCTAAGAAAGTAAATTATTTTTTTTTAATGTCATTGACAATATTTTGTCATTATTAAATAACCTATTACAGGCACTTTGGCCTAAACTAGTTATTTCCCTATGGATTACTTTGAGGCACTGCAGCTGATTGATACCACTTGCAAAGCTGTTTCTGCTGCCTGTAAAAGCCTGAAACACTGTACTTTTCAAGTTGACAATTTCTATTTGGCCATTAGAGATTGCTAACATTTTAATTTTTTTTTTAAAGTGAGATATAGCATCATATATTCGACACATAGAACTGTTGAAAGATAACTCAGAAGTACAGCAAAAGTGCTTTGTTCACTAAGCATCAGGGAACAGTCACAGGCAGATGATTTTAAAAAAATCATTTTACAAAATGCGGTGAGGTTACTACTAAATGATTACATTATTTTTCTCCTACCCTGCTTACATTTTCACTTTTGACCTTGTTCCCTTTGAAACCTGAGATATTTTTCCCCTGTCTGTCACTGTCAGCTTTCCCCCATTTTTTTTATTTTCCACCCAACACAGTGATTTCTTTTACATCAGTTTACTTCAAAGTGAACTTCAGCTGCATTCTCTATGACCACATCAAGCATTTCTATATGCTAACATTTTATTCTCTTCCAAACTTGCAGATTTGAGCATCAAAATTAATCTATGAGGAGAGGAGCAATACCAAGAGGGATTCACACAGATTATTTCGTGCACCTCTAATATGCTAATACCACAGGATTGTTCCCAGTTCTGCTATTCAAACATACATCTTTCTCTGATGCTAACACAACTAAATTTTTGGTAGACTGCTTGCAATCACTTTTGTTGTTGTTGCAATCATTATTATTGGCTAGCTCTGGTTTGCAGTTTCCTAAAGCATTTAGCTGTTACAGACCCCTTTCAAATCTGTAGTGTATTTGCCCTTCCCTGGCTTTCTCTGCTCCAACTTCGTTACCATAAAACTTGCCTAATTCTATTTTTTTTTATTAAATAATGTATCAAAAACTATTGCACACAGTCATGTTAACCCTCTTGAATCTGTTACCAGAAACAGCAAATCCCAGTGGGACACGTACATTTCTGCAGTAACTCCTGATTAAGATGTCCCAGAGTTACAGCTCTGTGTTTGGAAAATATAATACTCTTTGAATATTCTGCTCTACATGACTTATGCCTGCTGTGCTAATCAGTCATGTCGCTCAATAGCTATTTTGAGGTCTTACAGCTTATTTTTTTAAAACTGGAAAATTGATTCAATCAGGATGATGCACAGTAACATTTTTAGTGACTTAACCATTGTCCAGAAATGTTCAGGCTGTGGAGCAACTATCATAAAGATGGTATCATAAAGATACCCATAAAGGGTATCTTCTCATCCAAAGCTCTCAGCACTTAGATATCACAACATACAATGTCATTGCTTTGGAGGCCTTGCCAATAGTTGTCATTAACAAATGTCTGTAATCTGAGGGTTCAATTTTAACAGCAGGATAACCATTGGTAGTACCACTTCATCCCAAATGATTAAGCCAAAAGCTCTTTCTATATTTGGGTACAACCAGAGGGGCATTGAATCCCACTAAACTGCACTTGCATAAATATCTGGCCATGTCTCTACCTTTTCTGCCATCAGCATTACTTCTATCCATAGCTTCACCTGTCCAGGAGTTCAGAGTAGGAATGTCATGGATCAGTCACGGATCTTCCAGTTTCAAATGCCCCATGCTGTACTACGGGGGTTGGTTATTCCTTATTCTGGCCCAGAAACTGGCCTATGTTCTTCTGCCCACAAATGGGGCCAAAATTTAGACAGGTGTCCTAACACTGCTATACTATTATTTTTTGCTTCTGTGGCAAGTATTAAGTTTATCTGGTTTGTCCCACTAGAATTAGCCTTTAATTCCTTCATTCCAACAAACAGGCTACCAAATCCTAGTAGCTTGGGAAGAAGCATTCTATAATTTCAGTTCTTTGTCCTTCCCTCTTTGTAAATATGGTCATCCTTTCTGTTTTCTGCCTCACTGTCAGTTTATGCTATGAGCAGGGAGGATGTTAGAATGTTTTCGTCCTGCATGGATGTGGGTACTCCAATAAACATTCCAGATTTTTTTTTCTCCCTCTGTGCTTGTGCAGAGTCATCTATAGTGACAAAATAGCACTGCAAAAGTCATCAGTGCACTGAACATTTCATCTAGCTCTATGTGCAAAAGGCAAATGTCAGGTGCCAGATTTATGACTCCACAGGATATAAATATTCCCTCTCTGGAAAGGTCATGCAAGATTATCATCAATATATGAAGCAGGCAGTGACAAGAGTGTCCATTTCAGTACCTTTAGTTGTTTGTAGATCTATAATTTGCTGTACAGTTGTTTTACAACCACCATAATGATTAGCCAATATGCAGTAATGTTATCTTCTGATTGTACAGTAATGGTCTTTCATAGACTTCGAATCACAGCTTTGCCATGAAAGAGCAAATTCCTTTGAAAATGGCTTCTTATTCCTGATTGAATAGAACTGATTTCTTGTACTCTACATATGAAGTCCATCCATTATCTCCAAACTCTGTCTTACAGGATTCATTTCCCATTGGAGTTCTCTAGAATTTATTAATTACTGATGGGCTGTTACAGTAAAAAACCGGCTTTTTTCCCCCCCTTTTTTTATTAGATTTACAATGCTCTTTAAACAATTGTATCTGGTTCTAACTCACCATTGAGGAATCACACTGGATTGACTAGTTGAAGCATAACCTGGTCATGTCTTACAGATCCAGCTCCTGCTTTAAATTTTGACAACATATCCAGATGTTTTCCTGTCCAGAATATTTAACCTTTTTATGTTTGAGGGACTGAGGCTATTCTCTAGTCCCTCACCCTTTCTGCTTAAAATTTTGGTGAAATCCTTCCCTGGCTTGTCTCTGTTGGCATCTGAGGCTACCACAGCCCTTGCTGCAACAAAGCACTTCCATGTTTTCATGCCATTTGTCTCAGTAATGTTCCTTCCACAAGTACAGACTCCAGACTGTCAGTTGTATGTACTGGAAGGGAAACTAGCACCTGACTAGTCTTGGTTACTTGTCTTTCCAGGATTTTCATTCTTCACTTTCTAGATATTTGCATGTTAAGGCTACTTTAATATTAGATTCCTCTTTCAAACCAGATGGCCATTCAAATTATGTCCCCTACACCAATTTCCTTAAAATCCCCACATTATGTGACAAAAAAACTTTTCAAAATGTACAGATCTGTTCTTTCATACTTGTATCGGATTCTTTTTATGATCCATACAATTACTAAGTTCTCAACTTCCAATTGGCAAGCTTTAGAGAAACACACACTTTTCCCTTGCAGTCATCTTTTTTGCACAGCGAAATCTATGACCTCAGGCTCCCATGTCCAATGAATCTCCATTCTGGTTTCTCTTTGCTGTAAAATTCAGACATCTCAGTACTTCAGACATGCCAGTGCTTCAGTGCTGCAATGAATAGTGCTGCAGTAAGCACAACTGTAAGAGACAGAGCTTTCATGTGCATACAGCATGCTCAGACTCTGCTGTTTCCAACTACATCAAAAACAACTTCAATTATGCCCTTAGTCCACACTAATATATGTCCTTCACGAAAACTGTTCTTTTTTCAGTTCTGCCATAACCTTCGTTATCTTTCCCTCAGAAAAAAGTCAGTTACAGCTGAGCGTGCATATCAGAAACTTAGGATAAAGCACATGATAGAAAAACTATAATTGTTTCAGTATCCCCAAAAGTCAATGTGAAGGTTAAACTGAAAAGAAATTCAAGTATGTTAAGAAAGAAACACACAGCATAATCCCTATGCAATCTAAATTCTTGTACTGTAGTAACACCACAAAGAAACCATTTAGTTTCTGTTAAGATTTTCAGAGCATGTGATTCCAAATCTTGTTAAACTGATTTTTGGAACATATTTTCTTCTTTTTTTCTTGCTAGTTTCACACTAGTCAAACATAATTCACACATTTCTTTACCTTGACATGTCTCAGAACAGAGAGTGAGGAATGCCAATGTTTTTGTCAATGTACATATTTAACCCTTCCACTGCTGTTCTTCATTAGCATTTGAAAGAGTGCCTTTTAAGCAGTCAGCAGGGCAAGTCAAAGTGTGTAGGCAGACATTTACTATTATTATTATTATTACTACTATTATTATTATCTGAGGGGTTTTTCCTAACTTTAGGTTTTCAGGCATCTAAGCCTTGTCTAGAAGCAGACGCAGCAAGCTTAAAACTAAAATATATACAGAAACAACTATTAATTTGTACATTTATATCTGCCTTAAAATGTAGTTTAGTAAAAGTTGATCTAGTGAACAAAATAATTAGTACATAGGGCCCAGTGTCCACACTATATGCATTTTTGCTTAGTCTTTTGATTAGTCTTAGTATGATATGGAAAACTGAAGGCCCAAAGTAGTAATATACACTCCTGGAGCTCATCTTCTAGTTTGCTTCTATTCCATAGGAATACCTGGTATGAATTCTGAGCTTGTTCCTTGCCATGGATTAGGCAGAGTAACTGGGAGATCCTATTTGAAAGTGTACACCCAATCCACACTAAAATGACCATGTGCCTGCATGCTAATGTGCCTCACTGATGGATCTAATTAAGTTGAGCTTACACTTCCCATCTTCACTTAGACCTGTCTGTACAATAAAAGACATCACCTTTTCCTACAAAATTTCCCACATTTCTAACCTTAGACTCTGATGTCTCTAGCTACTATATGCTAAATGTCTGTATGCTTACTCCTGTCATGGAATGGCATGTTGGCAACCTGTCACAAGTGGAGCTCCCCAGGATCTGATTTTGTGTCCAATACAGTTTAATATCTTCATAAATGATAAAGATTATAAAATCAAGTGTATCCCAATGAAGCTTGCGGGTGACATGAAACTGAGTGGGGAAGTAGACATTTTGGAAGGGAAAGCCACCCTGCAGGAAGACCTGGATAAGCTGAAAGAGTGGGCTAACAAGAATCTTACCAAGTTCAGCAAGGACAAATGTAAGGTCTTGCACCTGGGAAAACATAATCTGGAAGTGCAGCACCAGGAGAACAGCTCTGTGGAGAGTGACCTGGGAGTCAGTGACGGACAACAAGCTCAATATGATTGAACAGTGTACTTGCAGGAGCAAAAAACGCCAACAGGATGCTGGGCTACATAAACAAGGGCATCACCATCAGAGATGATGTCATTACCCCGTTCTACTAAATACTTGCCAGGCCACACATGGAATACTATATTCAGTTTTGGTCTCGACTATACAAAAAGATGTGGACAGGCTGGAGAGGGTCCAGACAATGTCCACCAGGATGGTCAAAGGACTAGGAAGCCTGTTGCATAAAGAAAGGCTGAGAAAACTGGGGGTTTTTTCAGGGTTGAGAAAAGAAGGCTTAAGGGGGGACCTCATCACCATGTCCCAGTACTTAAAGGGTGGCTACAAAGAAGATGGAGACTCCCTTTTTACAAGGAGCCACATGGAAAAGATGAGGGGTAATGGGTGTAAATTACTCCTGGGGAGATTCCAATTGGATAGAAGAGAAAAGGTTTTCACTACGAGAACAACTAGCCATTGGAATAATCTCCCCATGGGAGTGTTTGATTCCCCAGTGTTGGATGCTTTTAAGATTCAGCTGGACATGGTGTCCGGCCATCTTGTCTAGATGTTGCTTTTGTCCAGCCAGAGCTTTTGCCAAGAGAGGTTGGACCAGATGATCCTGGCACCAACCTGAGATTCTATGATTCTATGATTATTCAACCATGAAAGAAAGGAAGATGGGAACCAGCTACCAACACTCACTGTCCTCTGCTTAGTTAGTTTACTGCTTCCTATAGTAGAAATGTGGCCAGAAATTTAAAATTTTCTTACATGAAAGAATAACTGAAACTCGGACAATAGTAAGCCCATAGGTTAATAAGCGCATGGCCATTTTGCTGCAGTCTGTTGATTGCCACTGGCTGTATCAGAGTTATTTTTTTCCTAACAGCTTCAAATTAGAGGGCAGAAATGGATTGCATCATTTACTTCCTACACATCAAGCTGCTTTTTTTTTCCTTCCTTTTCTTCTTGAATGGGTAGAAAGATTATATTTTTCCTGGTGGAATATGGGTAGTTTCCCCTCACAAAGGGACCTCAATGAACCAACAAAGAAAAACTTCTGCAGGACTATTTTAGTGCTCCAGGCAACATGGGAACAGCTGAAAAGCGCTACTAGATAACTCTGGCACATGTGTACACATGAGCAGCACATCATCAGAGTGGGAATGATGTTTGTTTGCAGACTGGGGAAAAGGTACTGTCCATTGTGTCCAACTATTATTCTATTGTGGATACTATCTAATATTTAACTTAAAGCATTTTGGAGACCTATGCTTCTTCTGTGATACTGTAATAAGATACTTTCTCTTCTACATCACCATTCCCACTCTTGGCCGTAGGTGTCCGATCACTGCCTCTCCCTGGTGGAGTGAGCAGAAGGGGTACAGCAGACTGAGCGTGGGAAGCACTTATTTGCTGGAGTTCTCTTCCGGACAGCTCCAGCACTCCCCCTCACTGCACTGCACTGGCTTTGTGGGGTTTTTTTCTGCTTTTCATGATAAGCCAAATTCTCCTCTCTGTGTAAAAAGGCTGTGGGTGTATTGTGCTTGATCTGGCAGTAGGACTGCAGAAGAAAAAAAAAAAAACAATCTACAAGGTTTTTTTGTACCTTAATAGGAAAGCTCCATTAAATTTTGTGAATAAAAACATCACTGATGAAGCAAACAGAGGTTTGGTGAGGGGACTAAATTACAGGGGGTGCTGAAGTAGCAGAAAGTCTGATGCACATATCTACAGAGCAGATATATATATTTTCTGCTGTATAAGAAGGCTGAAAATTTTAAAAGGTAAAATTTGTGGTCTATATGTACAAAACTGTCCTATAAACAAAAATGTGATTTTACATTTATTTTTAACAGACTCCCTATACTAGCTTGTTTTTAGAATTACATTAATGAAGCACAAATCAAGTTGCTGGAGTTCATTAACCTAATCCCTCCTCACAGGCCAGGACAATTGAGCATCTCTCCATCTTGCTCTAGTGTACTACATGAAGGCTTACTCTTCTCTAAAAACAGAAAATCAAGCAGATTAGTCAGAAGGGTGTGCACACCTTACTGCATATGACTCTCTAAAGATGAACAGGAAACTTTAAAGAGTCAAATAATTTTTAAAAATTTGTTTTTTAAGAGAAGCCAATGTCTTCCATAAGGCATATATTATTTGTACGGAATAGCAGTAATGCAGTAGAAGACCTAAAACAGCTGTTCAAATTCTGTTGCATTTGTGGGACTAAGGATCTCAGCAAATACAGGCTCCACTTGGTCAGCCAAAGATATTCCCAAAGACAGAGAGAACTATAGTACAAAAAAAACCCCAAAAAAAAAACCCCAAAAAAACAAAACCCAAAAAAACCTACACACATTTTAAACCCCTTTTTGATATGTGTGATTTTGTGTGCTGTTTTTGACATGCAACAATAGTAAATGTAAGCTACAGCAAATTAAAATATTTTCTGAAATAATTTCAAATGCCACATATGAAACCATCTGACCAAAACAGCCTACACCAGCGTAAACAGTTAAGTTTTCAGTAATTTACTGTTGTTCCTTTAGTATCAGCATGTTGAGCTGCAGTATGCAATTGGAATTTATAAAGAGTAAAAACTGCCATCCTGTAGGAAATCCTGGTGACTCAACGTCTTGTTTAATTTAAAACTTTTTTTTTTTTAATGACTGTATGGATATGGCAAAATATCTCACTTTGACATTTTTGATTAAAAGGATTTTTTTTCAAATTAAAAATATTTCATTTGAGCTTGTATGGTTTGTCAGTCGCAATTACCATGGCTCTTCATACTTTTATTCCCTCCAACAGACAAAACTCTCAAACCACTTAGATCACTTTAATGGCATTAATGGTCTTCAGACTTCCAACAACAAACAGTAGGAACCAGAGTTCCTAACAATGATACAGAAACAGTGTGGGAACCATTTATGCGCCTGATCTCAGTCCATTTGGAAAAGAAGTGCCAAAGTTGTGATGCATCACAGACATAGCCTGCTCACCTGTGCTAGGACACAGGTGATTCAACCAGCTCAAAAACTACAATGAATTCTGACAAACAAATTCCAGGGATGAAAGGCATTGTGCAGCTCTAGCTCTCATGAAATAAATAACTGACCTACAGATCGAAAGTAAAACATTTCAGCGTGGTATGTCAGGTCAAATCATTTAACTTCCCTTCCATCAGACTTGAAGTATTTTTTAATGATTTTTTTAAATTTAAGAAAATCAAATCAACTTTTTTTTTTTTTTTCCGGGAAACTTAGTTTTGCCTAAGCTCTACTTTCTACTTTTAAAAACCTCACATAAAATTCTCAGCCAGTTTAGAGATTGACATTTCTCAAGATTGAAAAGAAAACAGGAATCCAGCCAAAACCCAAGGATATTCTTTCTTCCCATCTCCTTAATCTGCTACAGTTTCTACTATGAGCAGTCAGAAACCCAAGTTAATTTTTTGCAAAATCTGAGGAAAGAACACTACCTGAAACCTTGAGTTCCAAGAAGGGGAGCAGGCAGGGAACGAGGTACATGTTCCCAGGCTGCAGGGTCTGCCTCCTTGCCTGGCAAAGGCAAAAGAGCTTGTTTCCAAAACACTGACAAATCCCCCAAGTAGCTGTGCTCAGGTTGTGAAGTTATGCTGGCATTTTCTTGACAATGTTTGTATGTAGTGATCACTTTTACATGGAGTTATGCAAGAACCACTAGAAATTACTTGGGCAATGTACCACAAGAACAGCTTTTAATGTTTTCAGAAATGTCTCTGCATCGGTTACAAGAGGCTTGCTGCAGGAAGAGGACTCTGAAGGAAATACAACTTCAAGCAGTGCTTTTATCACAGTCCCACATGAGAAATGGAGAGTGAGTCCATTTTACGATGCCCTGAGCTACTAAGTCTAGATGGATGAGCTACAGAGGAAAATCAAAACAGATGTCCAGCCAGAAACAAATTAATCTTATTCTCTCTCAAGAGAGTTAAGGTTGTCTAACCTTGACCTCCATGACAAGACTGGCTTTTTGACTGGATGAAGTTGGGTCTAGCTACTCTTCGGTGTTAATTTCCTTTCATACAGTTCAGTTTTTGAGCTTTTCAAAAAGGAAAAAAAGGCATGATGACAGGGGAGTGACTTTAGCTTTGCAAGTTTTCATAACTCTGTGATTTAGCCCAAAATGAAAGTTCATTCACTTATTAAATAGCACAGAGTGCCCTTAAGGTTATGATGCCCTCGCTAGAAAGTAAGATTTGATTATCTCATTGACAGCTAGCCCCAAATGTTTCATGAAACAGCACAAAAAGCTGAGCTTGGCTGCCTGACAGCTCTGTTATGGAACTCAACTCTATTACGATTTCTCCTGCATGTGAATCTCTAACAGGGACATGAGAAGATGAGTACACATATGAATTAAAGAGTAAAGAGCATATTTTAAGTAGATAGCCCCAGCACTCAGAGATATATTGTTCTTTCTTTGCCCTCACTCTTGATTAAGTTTTTTTGCTGTAACACTGAGCCATCTTCAAATCCATCAGCCCCTGAGCAACCACAAATATATAAGCCCCTGAGCATGGCTCACCCCAAAAAGCCACATCTGTTTCAGTCGCTATGCAGCCACAAATGAGCAGCAACACAATTATAACATTGCTCATAACAAGTGAAATTCAGAATGCTGCTTACATTGCTGCTTGCAGTGATAACAAAATTATGAGAGCAACAACAAACACTGAAATCATTCAAGCAAACAAACTGGAATACACACTAGGGTTTAGTGGCAGCCACATCCGAGTGCTTTCTCTAGGCTTTCTCTAGGCTTTCTTCCTCCCTTGATGTAATTTTTCCCTTTGACCACATCTCACTGTACATCAAAAAAAGCCATTCTTTCTTGTCGAATGTGCAAATTGGATGCATGCTATGAGATGAAGAAGGGTAGAGGTAACATGAATCTTAAACTGACAAATAAAAGAAGAAACGGAAAAGGAAGTTAACCCAAATAATCTACTTGCACGTATTCAGAAATCTTTGAAGAGCTATGTGCATACTCCAAGTTGCAGCAGGCCTGCGGGCGGCTTTAATTTGCATGAACGGCTCCAGCACAGAAGCGAAGGGCTGGATGACTGGACGACCTTGGCAGCATCCTGAGGGTCACTGAAATGCAGTTTCTTCAGTCAGGCTCAGAGGGACTGTTCTGTTAAGAGATATATGCCAGTATTTTCTTTCTTCAGGTTCTTCTTTTCTTTAGGAAACATAATTCCGGGTGCAGTAAGGCTGTAATATTCTCTGTTGAAATTTGACTGTTTCAGAAATTTGAGTATTTCCCTCTCTGAATATTGTCTCACTGTATTCTATTAATCTGTCTTGTGATCTTAGCACAGTTTTGGGACACTTAGCATGGCATTACTATTCATCACTATGTTAATCGACATAAGCTGTATATCTTACAGGATTTTGATTGTCATCAAATCAGCATGTGAAGATCCACTGCATGCCCCTTTCCCTCCTATTTCTGAGATAAAGCTGCAGAAAATACACAGGTAGCATGCTTCAGGCAGCAACAGTGGCAGCATCGCCAGGGTTTGATACCTATTTCATAATTAATTCAAACAGTTTCTGCTCACTACCCACTGATTAAGTCTGTTACGTTTTGGCTGGATACCATTACAGTGAACATAGTCATCACCCATATTCTACTATGGATAAACAAAAAATACGTATTTCTATTCAAAAAAGATAATATCCTAATTAAAAAAATAGATCTTAAAATGCTAAGGAAGTAAAATTTAGGCATGTGTCTAAAATTTAAACACAAACTGAGTAACTGTCTGTGAAAGCAGACACTCAAATTCCTCTGTTAACAAGGAGAACTTGTAGCGATGGGACAAGGGGCAATGGCTTTAAGCTGAAGAGGGTAGGTTTAGGTTAAATGTCAGGAAGAAATTCTTTCCAATGAGGGTGGTGAGGCACTGCAACAGTTGCCCAGAGAGGCTGTGGAAACCCCATTCCTGGAGGCATTTAAGGCCAGGTTGGATGGGGCTTTGGGCAACCTGGTCTAGTGAGGGTATCCCCACCCATGGCAGGAGGGTTGGAATTTGATGAACTATGAGGCCCCTTCCAACCCAAAGCATCCTTTGATTCTATGAACTTATTTCTTTTTTCTTGATGATAGCTTAAGTTTGCAATTAGATCAATATACTTCATGGCTAGGAGAATGGGTAGGATAAATGCAGGAGCCAATAAAGATGATAACACAAGCTAAAATGCCAAACATATGTAGAGCTACTCCATTGTTTCAACACATTTCATCTTCTAAAAAACCTGGGCATAGCAAAGATGAGGTGACAAGATGACACAATGGAGAGAAAAAGGCAAATTATACAGAACTCTGCTCAATTTTCTTGAGCCAGAAATAATATCCCACAGACTGATCTCCTCATTCCTGGTTTGTATATATGATACTGCACCTCAAACTCAGAAATGAAAAGAACCTCCTTTAAAAAGGCTCCATTTAGTACAAAACATTATGGTTTAACTCCAATCAATTTTGCTTGGCAAAACGGATTGTCACAGACATATCAGTTTTGCATTCTCTGTGCGTTAGTGCCTTCTGAATTCAGAGTCCAGTTCAAGGTCTGTGTCCTGCTATTCATAGCCCTAGGAAATTATTCTTTTGTGTAAGGGGCCATTCTGGTTGAGTAACCTTAGACAGATGAAAACCACAAAAGCAAACTTGACAAGAACTAACAAAACATAACAGGAAGAGATTGATCCACATTCATCACTATAATACCCAAAAAACTGGAACAGCAAAGGAAAAAACCACTCTTACTCATGTACTTCAGAAACCAATTTTGCCTTTAGAAGTAACAGCAAAATATGCACAATTTAAGCACATTGGCAAAGAAAAGTAAGTTTGGGTCCCACATTGAAACAGTGAATGGTGTCACACATGTACTAACACTTAAAATGAGAGAAAAAAGCAGTTAGGATTTCTCAGCACTGTGTAGGGCTCAGGTCCAAATAGGATATGCAAATATATTTACTTTTGAGTGATGCATTTAAACTCTGATTAGAGCTCTTGGGAAGCTAGTACAGCCAGTGGAGCCCAGGAAGCAAGTCCAGGCTCTACTGCTATCCCTGGATCATAATTCTGAAAAATTACAGCAATTCTGTAACTCTGCCCAGAAAATCCCTTAACAAATATATAGGTGCTATTCATTTTGATAGACCGCCCCATCACAAATTAGAATTAGGCCATTCATTAATTCTGGTCTTTTCCAAGGTCTTACAGTTTTGCAGGGAGTTTCACATAACATTTCTTCTCCAATTTTTATATTCTCTTAAACCCATCAGTGTCTTATAACTCTCTTGAAAAAAAAAATTATGTATGGAAAACAACGTGAAAATATGAACAATACGCTCTGCAAAATGGAAGTGACAGAAGACACAGTCATTACCTAAAGACAGATCATCAGTTTTCAGAGTTTTCAAATGCAAGTATGCACAACTACCAGTGCTTGTCCTTTATGCCACAAGCTTCGGTTATGCAATGTGCCATGGCTATGGAAATCCCATGTACACCCAAGGTGCCTAAGTTTACCTTCAAAGTCCACCTGATGCAAATACCTCCTTCAGTACTGCCTGGTTTGAGCACAAAACAGACCAATAACATTTTTTGAAATTAAACATATAAATTCTGATCATAAACCATTCCATGGGTGAATTGGGAGAGATTTTAGCATATAGCTTAAATTGCAGATCAACCTAGCTCAGATCTCATGTTTGGCAAAAGCTGGTGTCTGCTTTCCACACACACTTTTAAGACCTGTGGTCTGTGTTTGATGAGGAAGCACTGCCACATATGTGTGCTTTGCCATCCTTCAGAACAGTTACTTCTTATCATTTTATACACTCCTCTATATGTCTCGCTTTATATTAATTATATTTTCCAGTGTGGGTAAAAAAGAAGCTACTGGGGAATTTTTACTTTTTATAACAATTTCTTTACCTGTTTTTTTCTTTCATAAGGAAGACAGCATTGCAGGTGGTAACAAGTAATTCTCTTTGTAACAGTCATGATTTGCCATGTCACTGCTATGTTTTTCAGAATCAGAGGTGCAAATGAACAATTCTGAAACACTCTTTTTGAAGTTTGTTTTTTTTTAAATCAAGCTTTTCGGTTTTATTTTAATTACCTTCTGCCAAAATTTTTAATCAAGGTCAAAGTTACAACTAAACACTTAAAACTGTCAGGTTTTTTTCAGGTTTGATCCCCCTCCCCGCCTTTACCCCCCATAAAATGTGTTTTTCCCTCCTGATTTCAAACAAAGTTTAAAGTCACAAGAAACTTCATGGCATTTAAATTTTACTCTCCCAAAAGCTCTGCTTCGAGGTCTGTCCAAAGTATCACTTGGCTCATACATATTTTGTAAGAGGATCAGCAATATAAAAAAATCTGTGAAAAAGCAAAAATGTCCCTACTCATACATGCTACTCAAATGATCCCTTGCTAAAACTACAAACTAAACAAAATAATTCTGTGTGCTACTGTATTTTCTGGCAGTTATACCATCATGAGTAAACTGCCTAATTACATAAACAGCCACGATATTTCTGGGTCAGTTGACAACTGCATTTGGAGGCACAGGAGTCCCAAGGAATATCTGAAAGTCATAACTGGCAAAAGCTACATCTGCAGTATTTCCGTGTTTAACTTAAGGGGCAATGATTCAGTCATTCAACATTTGTCCACCAATCAACCAAATGCCAAGTCATTATTTTAAGGCCCTGGACTCAATATGTAGATGTTCCTTCACAAACTAAGCAGCATTTTTTCAGATACTAAGAATTTTTTCAGCATTTATTACAAAATTGACAGGCTTCTAAGAAGACAAAAATAAAAAAATCACATATTAAAAAACCTTGTCCTTAACAAAATATGAGGCTTCAAGAAATAATAGCAAAAGTACATGCTGAGATGAGGATAAATTTAAGCTTTAAATGTATATATATTACTAAGTTGGACAGCTAGAACACTTGTCTCTTTTCTCACAGACATTTCTTCCTTTCTAGTTCTTTCTTCAAAATTATTCCTAATTTAATGCTGCTTAAATGAGAAGAGAATTAGAGCCTTTCTTTTTTATTTGAGCACAATGTTCTTGAATCATAAGATCTAGTGCAGAGATATATTAATAATTCACCTTTCTCAGAGAGGGATAGGCCTACTGTACAGAAGAGGGTAGCTTTCACTTCAATATCTGTCAGCAAGAACAGCTGAGAAGAGGCTGTGATCCGGTGAATCTTGTTCTAGCCTTCGCCTTTGCTGTTCTTTCTGCAACTACTTACAATTGCTCCAGCCTAATTCTGTCCTGGATTTCTCCCTACCGGGCACCTCTGACAGGAATTTATATCACTGTAAGATATCAAAGCCATAAGGATGGAATATGAAATATTTTATACAATTTTCCATTTGCAGCACACTTTATTCCACTGTTCTTAATAGGTATGTATTGCATGAACATGAAAAATCCATTAATATGGATACAAATACTGCATGCAGTCTTTACTCATCAATCTCCGTTAAAGTTTGTTTGCATAAAGACTAAATTTAGTCCTGATGCTTCAAAATAAATAGAAAACTACCCCTTCCTCCCGCCCCTTCTGCCCTCCACAAAAAGCTTTCAGTTGTAGCACTTGGAGAAAAAGGTACATAAAGCCCATAAATGAGTCAGACCCAACTACCACTTTAATCAAACTTGTAGTACTTGGCTGTAAAGCACTACAAAAAAGTAAGAAAAACTGAAACACCCTTAAGGATAATTGAACAAGCCAGGACTGCCATCATACAGGGAATAAATATTGGAAAAACAATAATCTAGAAAGGCTGATGCTGAGAGAATTAAATTAAATACCCATGGAAGTTAATTACTGGGAAAGTAAAAAGTGTATTGGAAGGAGCAAAAGAGAAGATAGACAAATAAACCTGCTACCAACTAAACTTGATTCCAACTATTCCTACTTCTAATCCCTGTAGTGTGTAAATCACAGTGACTAATTGGGCAGGAGGGATTCACAGTATTGCAAGAAGAATAAAAATTTAGCCCACACTTTTTTCCTTTATTGAATTTCATCTGTGTCTGTTTATTGGAATTCTTGGTAACTACCGTGGTGTTACAGATTAGAAAATGACAGATCTTTTCCAATTCATTTTTTCTCATTTCAACATTTTTTATTGTTTGGAGAAATGATTCAGTGTGCATCCACTCCTCTCTAAAGGCAGTGGACTGCCAAAACCACTTGTGGTGTTCATTTGGTATTCACTTCTTCTCCCCATTCTGGTTTACAGCTATCTTTTAGCATTTCACATAAAGACAAGACACAGCAAATATGGTGTGAGAACATTCTCTAAGGAGAGGTCGAATCATCTCTGTACTTCAGCTGCACTTGGTGTTTCTCCTGTTATGTCCACTTGAAAAAAGGACACCTATTTCTCAGCAATGGCTGGAAGTAGCCTAAAGAACATGAAATGTCACGTGGGAGGTGTACTGGTCCTTACCCAGAAGACTACTGTACATTGAGGAATTAGTGATCCAGGTAACAGGCTGTCATGGTTAGCTCCAGCCAGCAGCTGAGCACCATGCAGCCACTCTCTTGCCCCCCCCACTGTGGGGGAGAAAAAACCCTTGTGGGTTGGGATAAGGACATTTTACTGGAACAGCAAAGGGGGGTGGAGAAATAACAACAAGAAGACTTGCAACAAAATACACAAAACTGGTGGTGCAGAATGCAGCTTCTCACCAAACTGCACAACTCAAACCACACATCTCAGAGCCATCCTGAAAACAGACTGTCCCCAAACAACATGGCCTGGAGTCACACCGCCCCTCCCTGACTAGCCCCCTTTTATATCAAGCATGGCATTGTTGGCATGGAATACCCCCTTCGGCCAGTTGGGGTGACCTGTCCTAGCTATGTCCCCTCCCAGATTCCTCGGTGGGGTGCCTGCCCAATTGCAAGGCAGCAAGAAAAGCTAAGAAGTCCTCAACTGCTTCACAGCAACTAAAACCATCTGTGTATTATCAGCACTGCTCTCATCCTAACTCCCAAACACAGGGCTGCACCAGCTACCAGAAAGAAAATTAACTCAAACCTAGCCAAAACCAGGACACAGACAACATGAATAGCCACAGGCCTGTGCTGACCTGTACTACGCTGCATACCCAACATGGCTTCCA
Source organism: Laterallus jamaicensis coturniculus (assembly GCA_022605575.1). Classification (NCBI taxonomy): domain Eukaryota; kingdom Metazoa; phylum Chordata; class Aves; order Gruiformes; family Rallidae; genus Laterallus; species Laterallus jamaicensis. Next base: position 83,413,670 of record JAKCOX010000001.1, read on the forward strand.
GGCCATCCTTGGCTGCAGGATAAACTTAGATGGCCAGTTGTAGGAGAGGAGGCTGCAGGCAGCTCACACTTGGCACTGGCGATTACATTACCCATGTGTCCTTCTTGTCTTTGCCTTAAACTGAAGCAGCAAGTTCTTATGCAAGCATTCATTTCTCTCACAGTAGCTATGATGAATAGAGTAGTATTCATCTGAGAAAATACCAGAAGAACTTTAAAGTGCTGGCAAACCTCTCCATGGACAGGATCTGCACTGTGTCATCTATCCAGACTGGAGTGTCATCTAATGATACTGCACAACTTGGCGTTCTCACATGTGAAGAACCATGAGATTACCTATTCTCTTTTCCATTTTTCTGCTTACTCCAATAAATGGCATTGTCAGCAATACTTTATGCAGCCTGAGTGTACTTCTTACTGGGATTATAATGAACACTGCCACTACTGGGATCTAACACAAAAACTTGGAGTGAAATGGCCCTGAACACTAAAAACTTTTGCTACAATTCTTCTAATATCATAGTTCTCAGTGCATTAGAATTATATTTTGCTATCCTTCTTTAAAAAGGCAGTTATAAAGCTGATACACATCTCACAAATTTACAAACTTCATTATAATTCCAATGCTCACTTGTTCTCAGAAGCAGCTTAATTAAATATTGAAAGGTTATTTCTTTGAGGTCCCATTTTAAATGGATTGTATTAAAAAATATATTTTAGAGAGCTGAAATGAGTTATAAAGATTTACATAGAAAAGCTTTAATTGCCTTTCACCAATCTATTTCAGTGCAGCACTATGCATTCAAAACTACTGTAAGAGATATAATATTCTATCACCGTCTTTAACACAGACTGTATCATGGCTTCCATGATATATGGATGGGAGGAAAACGCATGTCTCATGTCTTGAGGTTAGCAAGGTATCCTTTGATACTCTCTCCTATAAAATTGTTGCAGCCAAATAACTGAAATATGGACTGCATAAGGGAGCAAAAAGGTGGGTTGGAATTTTGACCTCACAGCGTTGCAAATAGCAGCACAATGTTCAGCTGACAGCTGGCTAACTAGTCTTTTTAAGAGCCCAAATATTGGGCCAGAACTCACTCTTGAATAGTTTGTACACACCACCAAAGACAGAGTCAGACTTAGAGGTGGACAGCAGTATGATGAGAGGCACTGGACACAGTCTGCAACATATAATCATAGAATCCTAAAATGCTTTTGGTTGGGAGGGACCTGACCTTCAAAGGTCCTCTAGTTCCAACCCGCCTGCCATGGGCAGGGACACTCTTCACTAGACCATGTTGCTCAAAAGCCCCATCCGACCTGGCTTTGAATACTTCCATGGATGGGGCATCAACAACTTCTCCAGGCAACCTGTCCCTAAGAAACCCAAAATTTGTCTGAGCAAAATGTCTTCCTTTTATCCAATTTAAATCAATCCTCTTTCAGTTTAAAGCTTTGCCCCTTGTCCTGACACTACAGGTACAGGTTAAAAAAAAAAATATCTTAGTCCCTCTTTCATATAAGTCCATTTTATATATTGAAAGGACACGATAAGGTCTCCTTGGAGCCTCTTCTTTTACAGACCACAACTCTCAGTTTTTCTTCATAGGAAACATGGCATTTTCCAACTTTATGTACAAATTTACCATGAGGGTGATCAAACACTGGAACAAGTTGTCTAGACAGGTGGTGGAGATGTGCCCCTGGAGATATTAAAAACTCAGCTATAAAAGTCCCTCAGAAACTTGATATAATCAGTCCCCTTGGGTGGAGAAACAATAAATACTTAACACGTCTAAAACCTGAATCTTCAACAGCTTACAGTGCAGCTGGAAAATGAATTCTCTTGTCATACTATGAATGCTTTTAAAATCTCAAAGATTTACCTATCTTTTAGCAGAAAACATTTTAAGAGATTTAACTTTTAAGAGAAAACATTTAAAATTTTCACAAAGCATTTTTTTAATTTGGTCTAGGTCATTTGGTTATGACCTTTAAGACAATTGTTTCACTAGGATTAGCTTATTTTTCAAAATGTCATTTGCTGGTAAAAAAAGTGAGGTCTTTCATTTTGAAAAGGTCAAAAAGCTTTGACCTTTTCAAAACTCTTTTGAGAAAAAAAAAACTGTCAAAAAAGTTTGTTTTGTGAATAGCTGAATGTAATTGTTACAACAAAACAACTCCATTTTGCAGACCTACTGTTCACTTTAAAAACTTTGTGGTATGGCTATCACTGAAGACACATGATCAGACTTCAAAAAAATGCTGAGTCTTTCACCTTTTTTCTGCTTGACTAAAGGAAAATTTCATTTTCCTTCATGAAGAGCAGCAACCTACCAGGACACAAGAATTTAATCTGTAGTAATTAACATATTTTTACTTCCAACCATCATTTACAATAACAATTATAAATAAAGATGCATAAAATTATTTTTTAATATCACCCATTAAGTATAAATAAAAGCTAGAAAAAGGAAAAAGTTTCTTGCCCCATGATAGTGAGAATTCCTGTCTGACTTACAATGTTTTTCTCAGCCTGTCAGAACCGCAGCACCTCTGGGCATGACATTTCTCTTGGATGAATGTCTCCTCCACAGTTTGTTAGACATTGCATACTGATGTGTTGATTCCCCAAAGGTGACATCATTACAAGAGGTGTTATCTTTTTCATGTTGTCAGAAAAACTGTCCAGCTTTTTTCTTTAAGCAATCTTCTACTATTTCTTTTCCCCTTCCTTTCACAGAGTATTTAAGAATAACATATTGCACAATTATTGTCCCCTTCTGCTACTTGTTGAACAAAAATTTCATATAGCTTCTGATTCTGAAACACCATGAAACAAATTATCTACATTTTAACTAGTTAATCTTATTTTTTTCAACAAGATTTTTTGCAGTATCTTCCCCCCAGCCCCACATTAAAAGGGCTACAGCAACATATTAGCTCCCACGTCACACATTACATACTTTACTTTTGATTTTGGTAAAATCCAGAATATCAAGTCATTCTAAACACCTATATTCTGTCCCAATTTGCTAATACTGTCTCTGAGTTATGCATTCATATGGAATTAAAAGTAATCAATACTTAAGTAATTTCATTTCAATTTTCCAATTAAATCTATGAAGATGGACTTTTATTCATTTATACGCTTTGCAATTCATTCTGAAGTCATTGAGCCTCTGCAAAAATGCATAAGCCCATCATGCTGTTTCAGACTGCAAATCACAGTTTAAAATTACACAGGATGTTCATATAAAGAATGAATTATGGAAAACTTCTTTGACAAAATTGATAAGGTGTTAGCAACGTTAACTCAGCAACTTCTATCAGACTGCATGATTCACTCATATGAGGAGAGAGAACAGGCCTTCCTGTGGCTTGCTGCAGATTGTATTAAGAGAAATTAGGAACTGAAATTTCCTGCACCCTTATACAAGATGGAAGTGGATGCAGCAATATGGTGGATAAGATATATACACATCTGACCCATACAAGCCTAAATTGTTTGGAGTAACAGGATCAGAATGGGGCAAATCTGGCAAAAATTAATGTAAAAACTGCAAAGGGGTGCCATACTAATTTCTCTACTTTCTTGCCAATATCCCATGCTTTTGATTTACAGTGATCCAGCAGTCCTCACTTGAGCAACAGCTGACAATTCTAACAAACTACCCCTAATATCTTCTTTTTACCACAGTGCTTCCTGGATGTCTTAAGAAGATGATGGTATCCTCACTTCCCTGGCAATCACTGCCCGACAAACAATAGCAGTTTGTGTGTGCAGACTGTGACAGGGAAACATAAAAATAGCTGCAGGTGGATGTAAGACTGGAGGGGAAGTGGGCTACTGAGGTCCTCCTGGGGAAGACACAGATCCCCAAGATGCCCCACCATCTTCTCCAGCAGCACTGGCACTCCCAACCTTGGCAGCATAGCAGCATAGAAAAAGGGTACATATTTCTAAGTCCTATTGTACAATAATAATTTTGAGGGGATTATTCCTAATGAAGTTGTACTGTACTTGGGTACTAAAAGAAATTGCATTACAGTTGGATCTAAAAAGCACTTCATATGTTTCAATGTGATTGTTCAGTTTTCAGTTAGGCTAACAAAACCTTGTCTCCACACACATATGATGTATTTCCTTCTGCCCAGGACAAGATTTTGAGTGTAAGAATATTTAAGTAATTAAAGCAAATGCAGCTACTCAGGAATCAAAGCACCAAATAACCTCCCTAAATGGTTTACAGGGATGGGGACGGGGAGCAAGAAAGGCAAGCAAACGAATAAAACCCTCAAATGTGCTGAACAAGATTTCTGCAGAAGTATTACAACCCTTTTTTTAAGTCTCTCCCTTTCTTTCAGATTTTTAACAGTATTAGCTGCAGTATTAACTGCTATGGAAACTGTTACTGTTGCTGTGACATCAGCAGTGGTCAAAATAGTGTTTCAGAAAGAGAAATGCAAACACAAGCAATATTCTGCTGCTCTGGGTTTTGTTTTGTTTTGTTTTGTTTTTCTTGCACAAACATGCCATGCAGCTCTGAGACATTTCAGACTGGCAAAAATTAGGATGTTATAGCCACTGGCTGCTAAAACCACGTGCAGTGAGGGGAACAGCTATGGTATGGACACCAAAACTCAGCCTGGAACCTCCATTTTTACGATAGTGTCCTGAATTTTCATTGCATTTGCGCTCAAAGTCACTTCTCCCTTCCTCCCTCCATCTCTGTATCCTGAGGAACACCCTGGAGGACTCTGTCATCCTGCTCTCACTTATGGCATTCTCCAGGGTTGAAGAGCTGGCTCTTGCTTACAGCCTGAGCAGAGTTTGTTTTTTTGTTTCCATCCTGTAAAAAATAAGATTACTATATTCCTCACTTCAACTACACAAACAGAAAGTAGCATCAGTAATCTGGCTGTGGCCCTTCTATTGTAGGTAAGTAATTCAGCCCATGCTTAGATCTAGAGAAGAACTGGAAACAGGAACTAAGAGTTATAGGAGGATTGGGAAAATTTCTGGTATTGATTTTTCAGGTATCTTATGCCATACTTTCAGTAGACTGTCAGGAGTAAAAACTGAGTTTAAAAAAAACCCCAAAAAACAAAACCCCACAAATTTCAACCTGCTCATTGTGACTGAGACCTAGAAGAACATTTGCCATTTGCTCTCTTTTCTTCTAAAGCAGGAATAACTCCAGTGCAACTTCCAGCTGGGAATTCACTGCTATGCAGAAGGCAGCCTGATTTTCAACAGTTGCTCAAACCCACCAGTCCTCACAGCAGGAGTGATCATTCTATAACTGGTGAGACATACCTCCACAGATCATGCATGAAGGTTGCTCTTGTCATAGTGCTGGCAGGAGGCAGAACACCGCAGAAGCCCTGTTTAACAGTTCTCAGAAGCAGTCTTAATCCAGCGCTGGCTCAGAGTGCCAATCTGCACCAGATTAGGAAGGTAAAACATGGAGGTTTTCAAACCCTGTGACCAGCTAAGCATTGCACAAAAAGCTTAAAATGAGGTCTATGATGTATTGCTGCTGGAGTTTCAGTAGAACCATATGTAAGTAAGGATCTCATTGGACCCTAAATTAGGGCCTCAGCACAGCCCAGAGCCAGTTACACTGTGGCTTCTGGAAAAAGTCTAACTGAATTATAAATATTTTATTTCATTCAAGAAAGGGCAGCTTAAAAAAAAGAGTAACACCTGACTTTCTTTGGTAAGAAATGGAGATACAATTCAATTTACAAATATATAGGGATAAAATTTACTTCCAGGACCAGCAAAATTAAATTGAAATACACTTTCCAAATGTTGCTGTTGTCACAAATTCCATCTGTTCTACAAGTTAAATCCCGAGCTGGGAATACCATAAAAACCAGAACAGAGTGGAAACCATCAGAAGCTTATTAAAAGAAGCACTTTTAAGCAAATCTTTTACAAACGCTCTGTATTTATGAAGCTGCTATAAAAAAAAACCTACAAAGGCAGATGAGGCGTTCATGGCATACAATCAATCCCCAGCTAGTTTATGCATCAAGAAAACAAAAATAAATTTAAGTCATATATCAAACAAATAAATATAATCTAACACTTATCATTCCCTTTTTGTTAATTTAGTGGAATAAAAACAATTGTCCCTGATGTCCGGCTGTATCCTTCTTCCTAATGATTCAGTAGCTGGTTTACTTTTGCTGTTTTTGAAAGCGCAATATATTCTCATGACTGACAGGATGACAGAAGAGGTTTGACCTGGCTACCACTTTCATAATGAAGTTTCTCTACTCAAACAGAAATGTAATTCAAGCCTTGTATTACTCCTTATGAAAGGAATCTTCCATACTTTGAGACAGTGACCCCAGTAGGCATATTTTTCCCCAAGACCACTCACCAACAAGGACAAAAAGGAAAGAAGCTATTTGAAAAAAATTCGTTTTATGTTATAAGATGGCTGTTTTGTCAGAACACAGAACTAGGGGTGCTTCACGAAGCTAAAGCAATAAGATTAACTCTTCAAAGCAAAAATGCTCTCTAAACTAAAAAGATGACTGAAAACTATTCTTACTTTGAGAAGTCTATAAAAGTAATCTTATTTACTGGCTGAACTCTGGCTGGTACTGTACTATATGCTGAAACACTTTTTATAAGTAAAGGTATTTCTTTACATACCAAAATGTCTGCTGACCTTTTGAAAATTTATTACAATTTGTAGATGAGCTCTCAATCATAGATTTATAATGAGTTGCAGTCAGTTAACCACGTCTTAAGCTGTAAAACTGATGCAAAACTGATACCCCTCCGGAATAAATGCGACAAATTATTTCTCATATTATGTATTAAAGATTAGCACATTTTTGGTATATGTAAGAAATTAATCATCTGTGAATAATTAAAATTGTGAAAAATATGTAGGTATAATCTCCTAAACATATATTGAACTGAATTTTGTTGGGAAAACATTCATGAAGTTATCAATTGCTATATTTTCCTCCAGCATTTATTTAATTTGTTTTACTGATAACAGGTCTACCTGGCTCAATGATCATCTTTTTAATATCCTAGTATTTGAGCTATTACATTGCTCAAACATCATGGCAGGAGTGAGCTAAAGAAACAAAAAGTTCATTGTTAAATTAGTAACATACTGAGAAAGAGTAAGAAAATTTTGATGTAAAAATCACATTCTGATACACAGATGTAATACATGCCATACTAAAAAAAACCCAACCACTGCCTCTTAAAATTAAACATTGGAGGTAATCACAGAAAAAAAGATCTTGCAAAACAGTATGTTTGAAAATCATTGCTTTAGTTCTGTTCAGTGAGTAGTGGTTCAAGTTCCATCAAATGGTTTTACAATGAAGTTCATATTCTAAGAAATTTGCTCACTTCTTACACAGGAAAACTTCCAGTAACTTTAATGGAATTTTGCCTGGATAAGGAGCCTCAAGATCCTTGCATTAGTGTATTATGCACCATTTGATAAGTGAGAAAGTAATGACTCAGAAAATGGTAATAATTTTCTTTGGTCTACTCACTCCTAAATGGTTCAACATAACTTCTCTTGTAAATTATAACTGTCACAAAACCCAGGTCTTCAACCTACATTTTGAACAACATTCAAAAGAAAACCAAAAGAAAAACAAAGTAGCAAATTCATCCAGGTTTTAAGCTTTCTTTTAAGATGTCCTCAAACATAATGAGCAAATTATGGGTCCTCCAGATATAAAAGTCACAGCAAAGCATCAGCTATAAGTTTGCATTATCTAAAGAAGCAGTAGGAAAATTCTCACTCAGCCAAAACACAAGACATCAATGACCTTGGCACAACCATGATCACCAGCCAGGTGACAGAAAAATGTGGCTCAGCTCTCATGAGGAAAAAAAAAAAAAAGTTCATTATGTAAATTGCAGCTGAACTCTTCTTGTATGTTCATTTTAATAATCCTCACAATTTCATTTTTCAACAACTTTTTATTTTTAAATTCTGAATAATGATACTGATATTGGAATTTGTATTAGAAGGAATATAAGAAAGCGTCTTTTGTATAAAGAGATGATTTGCACATGTATATGTGTGTGTGTGTCTTTTTTTTTTTCCTCTTTTTTTTTCTTTCTAATATCTGTTTGCATAAGTTGCCTAGACATTGTGACCTCCAGAGAAGACAGCAGTTCTTTAATTGTCTAAGCATTTATTGTCACAGCTTTTCAGCAAGTATCCAATTTTCCAGTCAGGATATCAAGAAAAAGAGCATTCAATATGCCTTTACATAGGATTTCTGTGAAAGATCTATTAACTCTCATTCTAGTGCTTTCAGCAGAAAACTGCTTTCCTGTGGTCATTTTGTAAACTTCTTTCCATGGGTAAATCAAAGTGGGGTGAAGGAGAGAACTGAAAAAGTATTAATTACCTACTGCTGTTGGGCAATACATTAGAAAAGAAGATGTACAGAAAGAACAATTCTACATGCTTAGGATGCAAGAGAAAAGGATTTTTTGTCCAAAGCCTATAGCAGAAGGATTTGCATTGCACTGATTAAAAAAGAGAAAAGGGAGTATAAAGTGGGCTTAGAAACATTATAGGAGATTTTTCTTCTTCTCTAGGTATTATAGTGGTTTTATTATATAAGTAGTAAAAGCAGATTGAAAACTACTGGCATTGCCACTACTATGTATTCAATAGAGTAATTTAATCACATAGATATTTCAACCTAAATTAATGAAACTCTGCTTCATGCAGATGACTGAAAGGTCTTAGATTACAGGTCTTCCATACCACTACTAAATCCTGCAGCAGTTTCCTCTTGGTTTGAAGGGACCTCAAAGATCATCTAGTTCCAACCCCCTGACATGGGCAGGGTCACCCTCCACTAGACCACGCTGCCCAAAGCTTTGAACCTTCCTGACTTGGAACACTTCTAGGGACAGGGCATCCATAGCTGCCCTTTGGCAACCTGTTCCAGTGCCTCACCGTTATCACAGTAAACAATTTCTTCCTAATGTTGAATCCAAGTCAACTCCTTTTTAGTTGAAACCCATTATCTACCACTACACTACCTAAGAGTCCCTCTCCAGCTTTCCTGTAAGCCCCCTTTAGGAGCTGGAAAGCTACAATAAGGTCTCCCTGGAGCCTTCACTTCTCCAGGCTGAACAAGCCCAGCTCTCTCTGCCAGTCTTCATAGGAGAGGGGCTCTGAACATCTTTGTGGCCCTCCTCTGGACTTGCTCCAACAGCTCCATGTCTTTCTTGTATTGGTGACCCCTGAGCTGGACACCGTACTCCAGGTGGAGCCTCAGGAGAGCAGAATAGAGGGAGAATTACCTCCCTTGACCTGCTGGTCATGCTGGTTTTGATGCAATTCAGGATACGGTTGGCTTTCTGAGCTCCAGGCATACATTGCCAACTCATGTTGCGCTTTACATCAATCAACACTCTCAATTGCTTCTCCTCGGGACTGCTCTCAAACAATTCTTCACCCAGCCTCTAGTGGTGCTTGGGATTGTGCCAACCCATGTACAGGACCTTGTACTAACCCCTGAAGAATGCCACTTGTCAGTGATCTCCATTTGGACATTGAGACGTTGAACATGACTCTTTATCCACTGAGTGGTCTGTCCGCCCAATTCCATGTCTCTCCAATTTAGAGACAAGGATGTCACGCAGGACAGTGTCAAATGCCTTGCACAAGTCCAGGTAGATCTGTCACTCTTCCCTTATCCACCAATGCTGTAATCCCATCACAGAATGCCACCAAATTTGTTTGGCATGATCTGCCCTAAGTTAAGCTATGCTGGCTGTCACCAATCACCTTCTTACTTTCCATGTGCTTAAGCATAGTTTCCAGGAGGATTTGTTCCATGATCTTGCCAGGCAGAGGTGAGACTGACCAGTCAGTAGTTCCACAGGTCTTCCTTTTTTCCCTTTTTAAAAATAGGGGCTATATTTCCCCTTAAATTTCTTTATGTGGAATGCAACAGATTCATTGGGGGGGAGGGGTGCTTAGAGAACAATTCAGTCGGATTCCAGACATGTTTACTGCCTGATCGTTAGGACATTCACCTGGAAAATGGCAATATGGGTTTGAATCCCTTTCACATCTGAACTAAACATTAGGCTACTTAAGAAAGATGGAAAGGCATGAGGGTGATTTCTGAAAAGAATTAAGTCAATTTATTTATATGTTTGTTTGCTTGTTTGTTTATTTTATATACTGAAGAAACACTTTGGTCAGGAAGTGACTCAGGATGGTAATGCTTCCCAGTAGTGCTGAGTATGGTACATAAATCACACAGAGATATGTAATTTAAGATGTATTTCTTTGTTCAGCATTTCCGACTGGCTAACTGAGAGGGTCCCTGCTCAGCATGTTGCTTTTTCTAAATCCTTTGCCAAGACACCTAACTCTGAGAAAGACTGTACAGGAAGCCTTTTCATTTTACTAGTAGAGCTTTAGATGTCAGCAGGTTAAAAGTTAGGCACTATACTACTAAGCACCTATGTCTCATCTTTTTGTGGCTCTACAGTCTTAGAAAACAATTCAAATTCAGATTTTTCAGCTTATACAAACTTGGTCTACTACCTCAAGAGACCTATACCAATTTATACTGGCCCTGATTTTACAATTAAAGCATTACCTAATATTATTCATAACAAGCACTCAATCACAATCCACATATGTAATAGAAAAAGAAGTGATTAATGCTTGAAAACTGGCATGAGAACATTAATTTCTCTTTAGACAACCTAAGTAATAGGCAAAGTGAACACCAGCTTGATGGTATGGTTCTTTTCTAGACCTGCAATTTGTACAGAGGGCATAACCAAGATCTGATTGATGAGTGATTTGCACAGCTTACCCCTTAGCCCAAAGGAAAGAAGCATTCTGTGAGAATGGCTCAGTTGGTAGTTGTCCTATTACAGAATGACAAGTGATTTGATTGTGATACACAGTGTAAGTGCTCTGTTCTCATTAAAAATGAACATGCTGTGGGAGACTTTTACCACTTACTCTACAGGTACCCACTGTGAAATGCTAAGATATAATGAATATGTAATTTGGATATGTCTTTTATGGAAAAATTCAATGAACCCAAAACAAAACTTGGGAAGAACCCCCAAGGTTAGATGTAATTTTCCGTGCCTGTTCTACCTACAGCTTTAAATGAGGTGACTTGCCATCTTTGAGCTGTAACACCTTTCTTTGCAAATATTTACCAGACTGCCATGTCAGACTGTGGTATGTAGTACTATAACAGAATAGGCAAACTATCTGTTACATATTATAAGTGGAGATCCACCCCTCTGCCACAAGAAAATTTCAGAGTCTGTATACACATTGCAAAACGCGCATGGTATTTCTGTGGGACATTTTTCATTCATCTGTGGCTATCTTATCTGAGGTCTGCCCACTGTTTGCAGGATGATGTCTGATATTATAATAATCAGGGCAGGTCCAAAACAGCAGCACTAACCAAGCTTTTTTTTTTTTCCCCAGCCTGGAACTCCAACCCACAAACATTCAACTAAAATCCATTTCAAAAACCCCACCACACTTCAAATAAAAATGCAGAAATAGACAATATTTACTGCTCATAAAATGACAGGTTTGAAATCTTGTGACCAAGCTTTCAGGGTGAAATTATTATCCGTAAGTGGAGTATCCCAGCTTCAGCACAAGTTATATAACACCTACTTCCAGTATTCAAAATGGTCATAAATTCAGCCTTCAATCTGTGAAATACAGCATTATAAACATGTTACACAACACCACGGTGATTTTTACATGTCCCTCCGTGATGTCTGCAGTCATATGTTTGAAAACTAAGGCATCCAAAGCATTAAAGAGTAATAATGGAAAACAATAAAAACCCCAAAGTTTCTTTTGGGGGGCAGTTGAGTTTTTGTTTGTTTGTTTTAAACAAACCTCATTGCACAAGTATCATACATAGAATATGCAGAGTGAGAGAAGTACCAGTGTTTGCAGAAGTCTGTAAGAGTTGCATATGGCTTGCTCAGTCATTATCTCTGTAGCCACTTCCATTACACTATATGCATCCATCAAACCTGGTTACTGATGAAATGCATGCATATATCTACAACGTCGCACTGAACTTGAAATGCAGTAAATCTGTCTAGAGCAAAAGCTAACATGCTATAATGCTATCACATTTTTCTAGGGTCAGCAATGTTAATTTTGACTTCTCAAATGGTCAGGAAAAGCATTCCTCTTTTATTTTCAATCCCTGAACAATATTTTTGGACAATGCTGAAATGGAGTCAATTAAAATCTTTTGATACTCTCATCAGTAACTCTGCTACACTCAAAACTAAATAATTTAAAAAGAAAGTAAAAGTTATTAAAGGAGCCAGATTGTCTCCTTCATGGAGCATAAAGCAAAAGTCAAAAGCAGAGCAAATCAGAGACGGAACTAATCAGACACGCTAAGAAAAAATAGTTTTGTTCTATGTTCAGCGGATATATCTGTATTTGGAAAGTTAATAGACTCTCATAAATACAGTTCACTGCATTTAATTGTTTTTAAACACCCCAAAAGGACCTATGCACCATAAGACATAAAGGTATTGGAGGACATGTGGATTTGGGCATGAGAGCCACAAGAGCTCCTTTCTGGACAAAGAAATTCTCTCATCTATTCAGATTTGCTGCATTAATACGTTTTATTTCCTGATGAACTGAAACATACGGGATGCAGTTCTAAAAGCTCTGCAGCAAGTTCTAGATCATAAAAAGGCTTCTTAACGGTGCAGTGTTCGAGGGGTCCTATCCTACCCATTTTCTATTCTAGCACTTTTGATTTGGAATCAGGTATTACTTCTTCAGACCTCATAGTTCCAGTTCATCTCAGCCCTGGCCTTTAATGATCACTTTGCTGAAAACAAAAAATTTATTCTGAATCTGAGGAAAACTACTTAGCATTTTTGTTGTGTTGCAGTGAAGGGGATTTCCAACATTATACCAAACCACAAACACATATGAAGTGTTACATGGTATCTGGTCAAACTTCGTTAGTTACACAATAACTGCTACTAATTTTGTGTATCTGGAATCCAGCCAGTCCTCAAACAATGGCAAATAGGAGGGGAATAAGGAGTTTTCTCTTTTTCCAAGGCCTCTCCAAATGCAATGCAGAATTGCAGGAGTCCTAGCCAGTACTCAAGGGAGTGTATGGATTGCTGCCAAGTTCTCTACTCAAGAGCAACTTACATACCAGGAACGATAGAGAAACGTGGAACAATAGCCCTCCCGTGCCCTTGTGCTGATAGCCACTGGTCTGCTGTGCTAAAGATCACTGCTACATGCCTCCCCTTTCAAGTGATGTCAGACTGCTACCAGGCAAAATGTCTTCTAGTGTCGCAAAAGGAGAAGCGCTATAAATTTAGCTCATAATGATTTATGTGAGTCCTTCCAAAAGAAAATAATGGGGTTTATGTTGGGAAGAACTTTCAAAAGCTTCTAAGAGCAAAACTCGGAAGTGTATTAGTCACTGAGGTGCCACAGTCCTACTGAAGGACATGTGGACCCAGCTAATTAGAAATGTATCTAGTATGAGCATCTTTGATCTATCTCCACCTATTTTTAATTCATTCAATTAAAAATTGGCATTAAGAAGGCTCTTAAATTAGTTAAAAGCATACAGACAACTTAAGTGCTGTTTTGCTAACTGAAAAAAATGCTCTCATTCTTATCCTTATATTTGAAATGCATACACATTGCAGAAACATTCAAATGTATTGACTAAAGCAGATGCATCACTAGTTTGAATAAGAATGAGGCAATGGTAGATCTGACAGTACTCCTTGCAGAGGCTCAACAGTGTTTCTAGGCACCATGTGAGTATAAGCTCAGCCAGTTACTTCATTTTTTTGGATAATTTAACCTGTTATCAAGAGGTTAGGTCCAGTGTTCTTCATTAAGGAACTTGTTATGAATACCATATATTTATATGAACTTCTGTAAAACTGTATTTCTTGGGGTTTATGTTCTCAAAATGTATGTTTTGTCTTCAGACAGCAGTCCACTATATAAAAAATTATATTTACTGTTACAGGTTTAATAAGCTTAGCTGCTTTACATGTGAGGCATACAGTATTAGAATTTGGAGGTCAGAAAACTCTGATTAAGATGAATAATAGAAAAAAGGTTTGACAGGATATTATTTTACCTCAGTATATAATTTGCAAGTGTATAAGATCTCATCATCCATATAACAGAAGCTATTTTTAATCAGGAAGATCAAGGATTAATCTTTTATATTCTTTCATCACATAAGCTTTTATCATCTGTTAATAATATAACTTTTATGTAATGTTAGATGTTGCAACTCATCAAACAGTAGAAAGATTAAAGTAAGAAAAAGAAACATATGTAGGCCACAGTGAAAAAAATATAGATAGAAATAATTAGAAACCAGAAAAGTAAACAGATGCAAAATGCTAAGAACAAGCAAATGCCATCCAAAGAAATTTAAACAGGATCACGAAAATCTGTCACATACAAAATTAGAATACCCCTGGAGAGCACACATTCTTAATGACTGCATAACAAAATAATAATTTTAATTATTAGTTGAGGAGGTCCCTTACATTGGTTGGAAAATGTACAAAATTATCCTTTCAAAGAAACCCAACCTGTTGTAAGCAGTGAAACACAGTATTTCCCTTAGGAGAAAAGGCTTTGTAAATTCCTAAACTATTGAAGATAATAGAAGCTTTTAAATGGAAAGGGGAAAAAAAATAAAAATCAGTCTACAATACAAATGTGATGTTTAAATATTAGATGCAACATGGAAACTGAAATGCATTTGAAGTGCCACTTAATCGTACACTCATCTAGAAGCTAATCAGTTAAGAAATGTATCTAATTTTATAGCATTAAATAAATTTTAGTGTAACTTGTTTGTTATTGAAACACTAAATATAAGGACAAGAGCACAGGTAATGGAAATGTGAATTTTAGAGTGCCTCAGTGAATGCAAACTATGTGAGTCTACAAAAGCTTTTTCTTATTCCAGAAGGAGCAGGTTTCTGTCCCTGCCTGTCACTGAGCAGCAGCTGTCAAAAGAGAGCCCTTATCTTAATTTTTTTTTCCAGAAGATGGCAATCAAAACAGAAGATGTAGCCTCCTATCGTGAATTACAAACATGGTGCCTTGTACTCCTGCAATTCCCCCGCTGTCTGGAGACTATCGTGGCACTACAACATCTCCTAATGTTTGATATCCCACTTAACCCCCAGCTACTTGAAGCATTTGAGAGGAACAAATACAGAAGAAGGTACAAACATGCTCTCTGCAGCCTCACACCATCACGGTCTGTCACATCAGGACTGTGAAATCATAGCAGGGAAAGGGGCAAGACTCTGCAAAGGACCCGAAAGAGGAACATGCGGCTGTACAATTTGGGAGATTGCATGCATTTGGCACATTCAGCTGCTTAAGACACTTCATGTTGCTCATCTCTGGAGCACTGACAAACAGAGGATGATGATAATGCAGCAGGTAGTATCTTTCTGTCTGCTTGCTTTTGTGAATGGACAGTGACATGCACTGCCTTCGTAAAAGGGATCTCAAAGACTGAAGGGATCATGGAAGAAGCAGGAAAAGCATGACCACAAATTTGAAAGTGGTACAAGATGATCTGCCAGTAACAGGTCACAGCATGCCTAACAGCTTGGTATTTCCTTGGAATAAAGTACTGGAGAGCAGGGTAACCTCTTTGGGACACAGAGAAGCATCCCTTCAGTCCAGTATTCTGACTTTGTACTTCAGAAAGAAAATGTCAGAGGCTCCCAGTACTCCCATCCTCCTGGTCCCCTTCAGCCAGCAGTTAGCTGAGCACTAAAGCATAAAGGCTTACATCTCATTTTCTTTTCTCTGAAACCCCTAATTTCTTACAGAAATAACCTGTACTGTGAGTTACAGGTTGTTTTTTGTTTGATTTTTCCCCTATTTTTGAGCAGATACAGTTCATTTAGAATGCAATAAACTAAAACAGCATTTCAAGTTGCCCCTCCCAACCTGTATTACCATGTCTCTATAAACAGCTCCATTAACTGTCAAAATACTTAGTCAATGAGTTTTGCTTCCCACTGAAGTTTCTCACTATTCTCTCTTTCTGACTGAGCCAAGCTATTGCATCACCTGTGCATGGAAAAATGTTTACATTTTGAAACAGAAGGCACTCTGACAGGTTTCCAAGTAATTGTTGCTTCTTTGCTTAGAAAAGTCATTAATTCCCATTTTCCTCCTTGGAAAATTAAAAAAAAAAACAACAAAAAAGCAAACAAAAAACTATAGCACAGACTCATCATCACCCTGACATCTACATGATGTCTTTCCTCTCTTAACAGCAATTACTTCCAGACTTTCCCACTGACCTTTTACTAGTCCCTCTTGCAACCCCACCTCCCAGTATAACAGTATCTTCCCCTGAGGTCTGGCAGAAATGCAAGGGTTCATAGCTCACAAATAATTACTTGCTGTGGCCATGAATGCAGTCAAAGCAAATTTATAGCAACAGAGTTCCAGCAGATCAAATATCCTAACTAGTGCCTATTTATATAGACTGATTTTCTCATACCAGACACACAGAGTCCTTGACACTAGATGACAGTAACTGGTATAGGTGGTCTGTCTCTTCTCCCGCCTAGAGGGAGTGCTTAATTCATCCTTATTGTTTCTGGACTGACTAGTTCCATAATAAATTACTCTCGTCTGTATTCTTCATTCGGTGGTTCAATAGCCAATGAGATTTACAACGTAGATGTAGAGAGGAACAAGAAAAGTCTCACTTTTGGTAATATACCTTCTGACTATATTTTACTTTGTGTTTAATCTTCCCATGCTCATTTGGGAATCCAAAGCTTTG
Source organism: Laterallus jamaicensis coturniculus (assembly GCA_022605575.1). NCBI lineage: Eukaryota > Metazoa > Chordata > Aves > Gruiformes > Rallidae > Laterallus > Laterallus jamaicensis. The sequence goes on from JAKCOX010000001.1 coordinate 83,430,565, forward strand.
GGGAATATCCTGGAGACAGGTGATCACACTACAGATTTGTCCACTCTTTTTCCTGATCTCTGATAAACAGGTCAATCTCAAAGCATTATAAAGCTGACTGCTCACTTTCTCTTCTTTACCCTTCTTTCTCCTGTTTACCTACTTTTCAATAGATTGGTCTTTGCCTCTCACCTCACATCAGGGAATTTGAAATCCTACAGTTCTTATGTAGCACATAAAGACAAGAAAAGAAAATCCCATATCAGGCAAAGGAGAAAATGTACTTGTTTCTCTGATTTTATTCTACAGTCTGGGCAGCGCAATTTGCAGTCACATCAACATAGCTAATCTCAGCAATGACATGATGGTAATCATGTTTAAATGGACCCACAGGATACCTTAATAGAACCATCTTTTGTTTACTCTGACATACAGAGAGATACCTTTCTTCTTAGCTCTTCAGGAAAAGCCCTAGAAATTCATCTATGTTGACAGGTAACTTATGCTAAAGATAACCGGTACTCAAGAATAGAGGCTTCACTAGTTATTGCTAATTTCATAATACTAAGAACGGAGGTTTTTACACCCCTCAAAAAAAAGTATAGGTGCACAATGTATTTTAAAATTAAATTTACTGTACATCCTGATTTGCTCTAGGCACAGTAATTACCTTGTAGATCACTCCTAGCACAAATTGATTTTCTCACTTTTCTAAGAGTATGCTCAATCTCATTCCCAAATAAAACACTGTACCTACTTGGAAAGCAGAACTCAGAAGGAAAGCAAGTAAATGATGAATTAGCCAATACTTCTGGAGAGACGGGAGAATGTGCAACTGCCATCAAAGGTAATGAGAGCATTTTACTCCCCTTAGGATTTTGAGTCTTAGTTATGGAAGCCTTTTAGCTGGGATTTCTCTCAGTGAAAAGATGTAAATCTGATTATAATCGCTGTCTCTTATAAAGAAATAGTAAGCTCAGTTAATGGAGATACTGTCAGTAAGCTTGTGGTGCTAAGTTACTGTTTCGGGGTTGTTTTCTCTCACGCTCTTCTTGACTATTTGTTTATTTGATAGAAGCTTACATTGTTGTGATAAAATCTGAAAGTACGTAAATCACCTAAGTGTGGCCTGTGCCTCTTTTCTCTTTCAAGGCTAGCAGCCACACACTAGGACATATTGACAGGAATATCACAAAAGCACTCGAGTTCTGGCATGGGTTCAAGTCTTTTTCATATATCCATTTGCACTTCCATAAAAATTCAGAAGACTGTCTGCAACTCAGTGGTTACCTTTAGAGAAATACTAATATTAAAATGCCCCCTTCTGCCATGCTACCACTGCTAATAGGGATAAAAAGTCCCCCAATTAAACACTGCTTTCTAATTAAGGCCATCGTATTATTAACTGCTCTTCCACAAGAGAAAAATAGAGGATTAAAAATTATCCTGGAATAGCTCACGGGTAGTCTAAAGCTGATAAAAGGAAGAAAACAACAGTACAAAAAGAGGTTAAAATCTTTCACATAACCAAATTTTATTCTGTAAAGAGGCTACTATTAAAAAGTCTGTATCTACCAACAATCTCTCCCATCCAGCACCTATTACTGCTATCTTTTCTTCAAATGAAAGAGAAAAAAGTGCCCAGTTTTATAGAGAAGCTGAAGAGTTGTGCTTTGTTTGGAGCTTAGTCTATGTGAGACTGGTCTGTTTTCTTCGATTAATAGAAACTACTGACACCACCTAAGTTAATCTTAGAACAGAATGAATAGTCAAAACAATGCATTGCATTACTGAACATTGTCTTTGTATGACTGTACATCACCAAATTAGGTCACATAACTAACATTCTTGCCCCTCCCCAAAACTTCCATTAGTTTCTCTACAGCCCTTTTATGTCTTGAAAGGGTTTTCAAGTAAAATTTACTGACAGAGCAATTTTGCTATTGACTCCTGTGCTTTTAGAGAAAATTAAACTGCACGGAAGCCTCCCTGTTGCAGATGTATACTCTGAGTACATTGCAATTCATAAAAATTATTAGCTATAGCAGATAAAAAAGTTCACAGTACTCTAAAATCTTCATACATTTTGTTACTTTCTCATAATGTATAGATTTCTCAATGAGGTTTCTAAATACCTATTAAAGCCTGGCATTAGTTTAATTCCTGATTTCCCTTTTGGGTGAGCTAAAGGCTTCTTAAGAGGTAAAATGGTTCCTATGAAAATCACCCCTTTTGTTTCTAACTATTCTGATGAACAAGCAATGCAGAAATACCATTCGTCCTCCAAAACATCTTTCTCTAAAGTAATCATTTTCTTAGATGTCCAGGACTGAGGACTGAGTGACAATTAGGGACAGCTTAACTCGCAGTAACTAGTGAGGTTTCAGCCTGCATTTTCTCAGGGTCTCCGAGGTGTTCAGCAGTCACATCCTGAACCTCAGTGGTTTACAGCAGTGGATCAGTGTAAAATACCATGATGGAAGCTGTGACAGTTCATCAGCTGACTGACAGGCAGTCCAGTATCTGTGTGGTGCAGGTGGTGAAAAGAGCTGGAAGCAGTAACGTCAACATCCATTAAGCTGTCCCCAGTTGTCATTCAGCTCCTTAAGCAACCACTCAGTTGTCTGGATCATCCTGCGTGATATAGCCAGCATATACCTGCCAATTTTAATATTTATCCAAGGAAAACATAAAAGAGCTTTTAAGCAGCCCCTCATCTGAAGTGCTGCTGGTTTTCCAAAAATTAAATTCAGGAGTGGGGAACTGGTATAATCTGCCAGAGAATCAGGGGGCCACGACATGACAGAAGAGAGAGCAGCAGAAGTTCCAATAAGACACAGCTCCTCTCACCAAGTTATTGAAGAATAGCTCTGCTGTGTACATTAAAAGGCTTCGCTTATACATGCAAAGTTGTGTACTTTCATGACAGGGCTTTTGCTAGTTGTAGTAATTGAAGACCTGACACTTTCCCTGGATGTTGAACAGATATTCACATATGATAAATGGCACTGAAATGGTATTTTAGGGTTTCAATGTTTTTCTTTTTTTAAAAAAAACTTGTTATTATAAAGCAGTACCATTCAACAGCATTTTAGCAATCAGTCATCTGTCCTGTCTCATGATCTTGTCCCCACCCAGCTCTGCCATGGACAGTTTTTACAGTTTTGCTGAGCTGCTGGCACATTGGTGAGCCCATCTCAGGAAGAGACAGACAGCCCTCAGCCCTGCACAGAGCGCAAATCACCAAAACTGGTTTTGACCTACTCCACTTGGTTTCTCCTTTTTTTACATTGCTTTTTCTGGGCATGAGTTCTTGGAAGTCTGACAGGGTGGTTTGGTTGTGGGTTTTTTGGTTTGGTTTTTTTATTAACATGGGAAAGTAAATTGAATTTATGAAACTTTGCAAATCTGAAGCTTTTATTTCTGAAATGTCTTTATTTAAATAAATTAACAATTCACTTGCCATAAAACCTTCAAAATCCTTTACACGTTATTAAATAATAACAATTAGCATATAGTATTTTCAGCAAGTTGGTTGAAAAGATTTCAGTTACTGAAAGATGTCTTCAGTCCTCCTTTTTTATAAATTCAATAGAATGATCAACAAACATCACTACAAATGCTGAAAATTGAATTTGTTATAATTAGACTTTCATAAAGAAAAGGGAAAATGACAGCAACTTTAAGAATTGGTTATGTTATCTAAAATTCACAGGTGAGCTTTAGAAAAATGTATCTATTCCCCTGTTTATACATGAAAGCCATTTTATGAACATCTTTTTGTTGGCTAAATTCTTCAGAGCCTGTTCTTCCCTGTTCCTGTTTGGATCATCTTGGCCAGACATCTTTAACCATGTGCATATCAACTGGCAAGCAGGATACATACAGCTTGAAAGAATAAAACAATTATTTATTGCCTAACAGACAGAAAAGATAGATCAGATTTGATAAGTTATTAAACTAAGCATTAATATGCTCACCACACCCCATAAAACATCTCAAGAGTCATTTCTGGCCTAGCAGACATCAGTTGGAGGAAAAAAGGCTGATCTCTGATGATCTCAGAGACAAATCCTCGATAACGCTACATTGCATCATCCACCCCATCCAGTCCACACCACTGACATTGACTGCTGATCAGACTGATGACACAATTGCCTGGGGTTTTTTATCTCCTCTATTGCCCACACAGGCCTGTGACACCAGAAAATTATAAATCTACTAATCAGGATATAATTAATATTTTCTTGCCTTCATTCTGAATATGAGAATACTAAAATAGTGCAAGTAACAGTGGTACGTAAGCATTTTCTGATAGCATAGCTTGACAGTACGTGAGCAGTGTTATTATCAGAGTATAGCTGCAGGTTGGAGGTATCCACGTAACAAACATTTCCAGAGAGAGGGCAAAATAAGCACAAGAGACTGCAAATAGGTGGGATGTCTTCCCGTATCTACAAGGAGCATGACTGCCAAGACTAAAAGAAACCTCCAGGTATGCAGTATCAGGAGAAGAGTAGATCACCCTTTTGGGAGGAAGGCAGCAGCACAAAACAGGTTTAAGGAAGGAAAATCAGAGGAAAAAGAAGGCAACAAGCTCACATTCTGACTCTTCTTATCAATGAGCTCTCAAGACTGATCTTCTGGGTCTCTGTGACCAAGAACCACCAGGAACCTTAGACATCAACTCTAATTAAACAGCTTCAACTCCATGGTACTGTATATTCACAGATAAATCAGGATACAAGTGTTAAAGATTCAGTATATACGGTGATGAGATGATTTAATATTGTGTAACAACTGACCATTTATTAAAGTTCAATTTTACAGCTGAAAGCTGTCGGTGTTCAGAATGCTCAATGTTCCTGTTGCACTGACCCCTAATATATAAGTACACATGTATTCAGCAACATGGTATTAGTGGTTTTGTTCCTGCTGCATTGGATAGATACATGCTGGTAAGACACACCAGCATTTCCCCGTAATAGCTTCCTCCTGCCCCACCTGCATCACAGCATCCATTTAAACAACAGAAAGGAAAGACGTGACATCTTCTTCCGGATCTAGTCAAAGCTGTTAAAGAGTTTACTACTCCCATCTGTTTTATCACTGCCCACTAGCTGGAGAGTACAATCTTGACACTTTAACCAGGAAACACAAGACTGATCACTCATTCTGTTTTTCTTCAGAGACAATTGTGCACTGGCTGCTATTACCATTAGCTAGCTACATATTAGACAACTTCCATCAGCTGTAAAGTGAATAGGCCCTGAACTAAGCCCTGAGATTTTAAATGCTGTGATTGCAAAGAAATCATGGAGAAACTAAATCAAACATAACAAATAGAACATGTCTTACTCTGTCTCAGACAATGTAGGGGAAACAAATCCAAAACTACCTTCAAATGGCCTTACGTATTTCTGTAAGTTACTAATTCTGAAGCTCTATTCAGGTATTTCAGTTCTCACCATTGTTAACAATCCCTACTAAAAAGAGGTGCAGTGGTGAACAAGACTGTAAATTAGATTAAATTGCATTCTATTTGGTACCACAAGCAGGAGAATTTAAAAATACCAGAATTTTTGCCAACTTACACTCCTCTAGCTCAGCTCTTCCTACGTATAAAGAAATCAAACCTAAATGGCTTACTTGAATAAACAATCACAGTCAAAGCCTCATGATATCCATGCCTAGAAATATCAGTGGAGCAAAAAATCATGTTTGGTTATATTCTGTATACCTATGCAATCTAATAAAATACGCTTTTGTCACAAATATAAAGAAAAACTTACTTTGTGAGTAGGAATGGAAGACCACTGAACTTTGTTTTCAAGCTTTGCTTTTGTTCATAGGAATCAATTAACTGTTTTATGCTCATTACATTCAGATTAGTAGGTTCTGAAAGTGATCTGCTATGTTCACAATTTGCTACTTGACATATATGCTTGGTTACCTAAGGTCTTGTCTGTACGGATGGATGCAGACAGAATGCCATTCACACTCCACATAGTCAGGTATGACCCCAATTTGGACCAGAAGTAATTTAGTCCCGTTAGAAAAGTGCCGCATTCTAGAAAAGGCATAAAAATTCACTAATGTGGTTACATCACTTGTTGGATACGAGCTAGCTCATACACAGACAGCACAGAAAGTAAGCAGAGGAGCTCAGGTCTCCCCACACCTACTCATGCACATGTACCTGCAACCATATGGCCTTGCTTCTGCTCTTTGACAGTACAAATGCAATGTTTTTCACAGGGTACAATAAAACTCTAGTGCAGAAGTACGTTATGATCACCTGAGACCCCACCTAAAGCACTGCATCGAGCTCTGGGGACCCCAGTACAAGAAAGACAGAGACCTATCGGAGTGAGACCAGAGGAGGGCTGGCAACCTCCCCTACGAAGACAGGCATAGGCAGTTGGGCTTGTTCAGCCTGGAGAAGAGAAGGCTCCAGGGAGGCCTGATTGTCATTGTATTTACAGGGGCAAGTAGTGACAGGACAAGGGTTGATGGGTTTAAACTAAATGAGTGTGGCTTTGGATTACATATTCTTTACTGGGAGCATGGTAAGCCACATGAACAGCCTGTGCAGAGAATTTGTGGGCACCCCATCCCTGGAAGTGCTGGACTGGGCTTTGGGTAACCTGGTCTAGTGGAGGGGGTCCCTATCCATGGCAGGAGTTGGATCTAGACGATCTTTGAATTCCCTTCCAACCCAAAGCATTTGATGATTCTATGGAAACAGAATTATAAAGGAGATGAGGGTATTACTCCTTTCTTAAGTTTCAAACTATATTATTAAATTGCATACTATATTTTAAAATTTGTACGCAGTTCTGTTTGTTCTCTATTTTACCACACTAACTGTAAGAATGAGGAAATTGGGCACCTTCCAAAGCATCTGTCAACAATTAGGAATGCCAAATCTTAGCCAACTCTGTGTGCTGGTTAAGTACCCTAAGCTGAAAGAAGGAGAAAGCCAGAAGTTGTCTGAGTGATTCCAGTAGCAAAGTTGTAACACTCAATAGAAAATTACACACTGTCCTTCTTGAACTCAGTCAAGCTTGATACTGTGACCACTACCCTGAGGAGCCTGTTCTAGTGATCGACCACCCTCTCAGTAAAGAACCTCTTCTCTTCCTAATACCCTACCTAAACCTTCCCTGTCACAGCTTCATGTCATTCCTCTGGGTTCTAACACGTTCAACAAGTTTCTGCACCTGAGTCAAAGCAATCCCCTATGCCAATACAGACTGACAGGTGATTGATGATATTGGTGCATGAAAAATTAGATGTGAGCTGGAAGTGGGCACTCAGAAAACTAACTGCACCCTGGGTTACACAAAATCATTCATGGCCAGCAGGTTGAGAGAGATAATTCTACTCTTCTACTCTGCTCACAACACTCCATGCAGAGTACTGCATCCAGCTTTGGAATCCCGAGTACAAGACAGACAGGGACTTCTCCAAGCAGGTCCAAAAGAATGGACACAAAAATGATGAGAGGATTGGGAAACCTCTCCTGTGAAGGAAGGCTGAGATAGTTGGGGTTGTTCAGTCTGGAGAAGGTCTTTCAATACTTAAAGGGGGCTAATTAAAAAGACTGAGAGACACTTTTTACCAAGGTCTGTAGCGACAGGACAAGAGGCAATGGTTTTAAACTAAAAGAGGGTAGATTCAGACTGGACATAAGGAAGAAATTTTTTATAATGAGGACGATGAGACACCAGGCCACGTTGCTCAGAGAAGTTGTGGGTGCGCATCACTGGATGTGTTCAAGGTCAGGTTGGATGGGGCTTTTGTCACACTGATCTAGTGAAAGATATCCCTATTCACAGCTGGGGGGATGAAGTAGATGGTCTTTAAAGTTTCCTACCAACCAAAACTACTCCATGATTTTATAAATTAGTTGGAAAAAGGTCTAGATAAAACTAACATATGATTAAACAGATGCAAAATTTAATGGAAAAAATACCAGAGGATTAGAGGATCACTTTTAGAATAGAAGGATTTATTAAGCAAAATTCTTCAGGGTCCTGTAGAACTCTAGTTCTATTCATATTTTTAATAACACTGCATAACAATATTCTCAGGATTACATGCAATAATACTAAGCTGGTAGAAAACAATGATCACTCAAAATTTTCTTGAGGTGAGTAAGGGCATGAACAGTGTTCTTCATTTAAGCACCAATCACACAGACATTGGGGGAACAACTTACAAGGTAGCAGTTCTTCACGAGGAAATCTGGAGGTCAGGCTGGAATCCTAACTAAATGAGTGCCAGTAGTTCTCAGAGAGCTAAATGTTGTACCTGTCATCTGTGTCATCTGTGAGACATGAGGAGTAATCTGTTTGAACTAACAGCTGGTTTAAGTTCTGCATCTTGCTTTGAGAATTGCTCTTGCAGAAGGTGGTTCACTTGGAAGCAATCCAGAAGAGAAAAACAAGGATTATAAAGCTATAACAAGTCATCTACATGGGAATGCCAAAGAAATTGGAGATAATTAGCCTAGAAAAAGGAAGAGTTATGGATGGAAGTACTTATTAAACAGTTTTTTGCAAGGTTCTGTCCAGGGTGGTATCACAGTCTTCAATTACATAAAAAGAACTACCAAGAGGAAGGGAATACATTCTCCATACCCACAATGATAAATAAAACAACTGATTAAGAAGAAAAATAGTTTGAAATAAAAAATAAAACAAAAAAACCCAAACCACTTTTATTAAGGACAGCTAATAAAACAGGTTGTATTGGTGACTGACAAATTTAAGTTACCAACAGTGTCTAAGAATAGGTTATATGTATGTCTCTCAGGGATGATTTCAATATAGTTCAGAATTTTTGGGGGAGAAGGAGGAAAGATACAATGACCTCCGGAGGTCCCTTCAAGCTCTTTTAATAATCAAAGACAGTGGCAATGTTCAAGGCCAGTTTGGATGGGGCTTTGAGCGACCTGGTCTACTGGTGGGGTGTCCCTGCCCTCAACAGGGGGGCTGGAACTAGATGGGCTTTGAGGTCCCTTCCAAGCCAAACCAGTCCATGATTCTATGTCAGATTTCTAATTCTTTCCATACACCCATGTTCTGTATTAACATTCATGGATATTTTTTTATCTCCCTTTTTTGCTTGTTTTCTTGAGCTGTACAAGAATAAAGAAGGAACAAAAAATGCAAGGTAACTTGTCCTGCAAACCAAGAACATATAAAAAATGCTGTTTCAATGTCTCTGCTGATTTAATTAGCTAAGTATGTAAATGAGGTACACAACATAAATTCTCTTTGGAAAGAGTTTTGCCATGACATCTGCTAAAAAGATGAGATCTAGCATTTTTCTGTAGCAAATACTTCAGAAAGATCTATTTTCTCTTAAATGAAGAAATTTCTATATGGTTCTTCTGTACAGAACAGTCTGAAAAAAAAATTAAAAGAAATTTCCTTGACATTTTGCAAACTCTAACGCATTCCTCCGGGCACAAAGTTTATTTTTATGTCTCCCCAGTAAACTACTGTGCAAAACACTTCAGCTCTTTTTGAAAGAAAACAAGTACTGTTTGTTTATTTCCCATGTATGAGAAGAGCTGAAAAATATACAGGTTCTTTGAATGCTGTACTGCAAAAATAAAAGTTAAAATTTTCTATAGAAAGCAGCTCTCTGTGTGCTCACAATACCAATGTAGATTATTTCCAGGTCTCATTCTTCTATCTTTTATACCCCTTTCATTTCAGAGATCATTGTGTCCTTATAAATGGCATTTCACATTCCCTTGGGGGTGGAAAAAAAACCCCGTAATTTTTTTAAGTCACATTTTTGTGAACAAATACATGACCTTAATCTATTGTAATGTGTTTTCTAGTAAAGATTTCTGCTTTCTTCAAATACAGCCTCAATCATGTGTCTGTTCATAGAAGCACAGGAAATACCATACTGGATCTAATAAAGTTATATCTAATTTAGTATCTTCTTACTAGAAGTACCTTCACAAGGATTTAAAATACGTTAAGTGTGTCTCCAAACTAAGAAAGCATGCATTACAGTTTTTGAACTTTCTATAAACTAAGAAACTAGAGTTCAATGCAACCCAACTGACACATGTCAGAATGTAAAGTTTACTTTAGCATTGAATTTTGGAACATAAAAGAATATACCTCCTAAATCTAAGATAAGCCTTATGACGGTAGCAGAAATCCAAAGCAGACAGACTTATTCCAAACATCTAAAAGTAATTATTTTGTGCTGTAAGAGAAGAATTAAACTCCTCTCTTGTATAACTGGGGATGTTCTCTTTTATTCCTATAGCTGTCTAATCCTTTTTACCAAGATCTTAGTCTCAGTGAATTAATTCTTTGCTTTGGTGTGACATGCTTGGTGTATTTAGCCCTAAGACAATCTAGGGGTGACACAGGAAATCATTGCAGGCTTTCCCCAGAGTATATTCTTCTCTAGTCTTGAAGGAATCAATCCTGCAATGAGAAATTGAGAAGACAAACAAGAAAAAGTGCTGGAGGCTGACTGGAAGACTGCCTTTACCTTAATAGCAGAGAAGAAACTCCTGCAAAAGGAGAATGGATTTCTGTATATCCTGTGACCCCTTAAGAGCCCCTCCAGGGTAAAGTAAGCCTGCTTCTCAAATGAGGAGACACTGATCCCTGGAAAAGCCAGGCTTGTTTTCCAGGTCCAAAATGTTTTCTAGGGGTATTTAGGATAGAACACACCTTAAAACAGTGAGCCAGGAAAAATGTCATGCACTGGGTAGGCTCCATTTCAGTATTGCTGTAAGCACTGAAATATATATTTCTTGAGCCGTTTTTCTATTCTGAAATAAATGACAGGTTAATACTAAGAAAACCCAATGAACAGAAAGGCTCACCCTGGGGCAATGTTCTTGGTTGGTCAAATTTGCTATCCCACACTTAGGTTTGTGTCATTCATGCTCACAGGTCCTTTTATCATTCATGGATCATTCTTATCTGTCATTAAAAATAACAAAATAATTTAGGAATTAATTTAGCTAACTTTGTCTACCATGTCTCCATTATTTCAGGTTCGAGAGGACAGAATATATGATATACATTGTACTCTATACGATATACAATGGAATTTATCGTAATATATATACTGAGTAAAGAAGAAGGTATAACAATAATGCCTCTTGTAATGTTTGAGGAAAAATAGAGAAGTGCTGCATGAAACTTTACCATGTATTACATAATTCTATGATTCTACGATGTGATGATTCTGATTTAATCTTTCTCTTTTGTTCATGTTTACCACTGTCTCTTCAATCAGACAATAAACTTCAGAAAATGTGGTCTTTCTCTTCTAAAACTCCCAAGTGCTTCAGATCCCTGCCCACATACTGGGAATAATTAATTTTATTTATAATTCATTTATTTATATCTAGTGATGATGCTCATGCTCATGGCTTTAAAAATTATGCTGCATCTCAACAAATGCTGCAGTTCTTGTTTTCAGGCTGTATTTTCTACCTTTTTCATCCAATTAATAACTTTAAAGTCTGTGTTTTGGAGCTTTCATAAGTAAGTCTTCTCCTTGAATTGAAACAGTATTTTAATACTGTTCAAATACCTGAGGATATTCTGCTAACTGTGCTTAGTTTTCTTTCAGATAGATGTTTTTAATTGCTTTTTATCTTTAGTCCTAAACAATTCACTTGAATTCACTGTCTTCATTGTGGCTACTCTTCTCTGAAGCCTGTGATGTACAATGATCCTTTTGGTATAAAAATCCAGGATTTGTATCTGCATGTCCAGTTCACGAAAAACAATAAATTTACTCTGGAAGACACATTTTCAGTCTTTGCTTATGTAGGGACCTTTTGTTTTGAGTTCAAAATCACTATCAGCCGTCTCTTCCTCTCTGCAGTCACCTCCAACTATCATTCACCATTAGTGCTTTCAGGACTTCACCTTCCCATTTCATTTCAATTTATTCCAGGAGAGAGCATTAGTTAACAGTATTCTGAAGTCTGTTATCATATGTCCTGCCCATGTTTCTAATTAATACAAACTTTTAAAAATTTTCTCTCAGTCCCCACTAGTATTTGTATTTCCTCCTAATTTATTGCTGAACTGCAAGTTTCATCAAGGAGATTATTTCCTTTGCTAAATCACTGCTGAAGTTATAAGTCCAAATATGAATTTATGCAGATGTTAGTACGTCGCTGTTATTAATTTATAGCACAGTCCACTTCTAGAAACTGCATGAAAAACTAAAAGAATCTGAGTCGTTTTGAAGAAGCATAATATATCTGAATAAATCCAGATAAATATGCACATACACTCTTATTTCATACTGTCCTTTCATTCACCCACTTTACAATTTTAAAAAAGCTAAGTGACATTTATAGCAATTGAATAAATTTAATAATACAGAAAGTGATTATAATTATTAACATTTTTTATTTCCATAGTAATAACCTTTCAACTTCTTTCATACCTTTCCTAGTTTAGAAATCAGACTCCTAGAACACTAAAATTAACTAATTTCTCGCAAAATTAAAAATTGTATATATATATTTATAATCCTGTGCCATTTACTTAGTTTAATAGTTTAAAATGCATATTCCCTGTGATATTTGATTCCTGTGGATTTCTCACACATGACCTTATTTCTTGTCAAGTTTTTCTTTTTAATTGTTCTAGAATCTCCCTTAATTTCTTATTCCTAAAAAGAAGCTTTTTAACTCAGCTATTTTCAATAAGATTAATATCATCCCCTTCAGTCTTTCCGGCATTTGTTTTTTTCCCTATGATGTTGTAAGAAAATCCTTATTATCTTAACCCCTTTGGCTAGCATTAATCTATTTCTCTTTTTATTCTGCCTTATCTTTCCCCTACAAGCTTTAACATCGAATATTCTTGTCTGGCTGCCTCTTCTCTTTCCTTTTTCCAGAACACTGTTCAATAGTGATTCCTTATCTTGTCTTTCAGTGCCAGAAGCTACCAACAGCATGGTACAGCTGTGACATATCACAAGCAAAAGAGAAGGCATGCAAACATGTTCTCACTTCATGTAGGTAAGTGATGTAAAATATGGCAAGAAACTTTCATCTTTTTTTCTTTTTTTTTTTTTTTATACAGCCTCTTGGTAACAATGAACCTGACTAAACAACAAACTGCATCAAAAATTGATAGATTAAGGCTGAAATAGCCATAATTATTTTTAGAAAGTTTTATCTAAAACTATTTATTAGCCATTCTCCAGATTAACTATTATGGCCATTCTGCACACTATCAGTGTGTTTCAGATCATTTTACTCCTGCTTAGAATATTACCACCTGAAGCATGTTAAAGAATAACTAAAAAAGCATTGACCATTACAGTGAATTACAATAATAAGGAAACTCACTGACAACATACACGCTAACTTCGATTATGGGTTGAAGTATTTGCTGAATAATAACATGTCCACAAAATATTAGGGAGCAAGAAACCACCACTATGGCCCAAAATCAAGACTGAAATAAAATATGCAACTCAATTAGTTTTACCCTGAGCAAGGGATTGGACTACACAACCTTCAGAAGTCCCATCACACCTAAATGTAACTACAAGCCGACTAAATGCATCCATGAGCAAATTTTAACTAATTTCAGAAGTATTTTGAAATCTATTCACAAACCAACTGTCTGAAAGTAAAATGCTAGCCTTGATGCATCACCCTTACAATCTCTTATTATATCTGGTTACATGAACACAGTTAACTACTCTCAAATATAAAATAATCCCAAGATATTAATCTACATTTTTACATTAAAAATAAAATAAAGATTTTAAAAATTCTATTTGAATCATAAGTTTAAGTGGAAAACTTGAGGTGCGGTCTTTAGGGACTGCTCGACATCTGAATCCTGCACACCACATCACACCAGAGGTATGCTAAAATATAACCAAACCATGAGCATGACCTTCTAACTTAAATTAGTTCTGGAAGCTTATGTTAATTCTGGAAGAATTTTTGCAACAAAAAATTTGTCCAGCTAACTGTTCCAAATCAGTTGTTTCTGTAAGCAATTCAAACTTCCAACCTTACTTTCTAATGTTATCCAGTGATTTCCCTTCCCAATTCTAACTTTGCTACTCTTTTCTGTCTATTCAGATCATAATCTAAAAAGAATAAATTCAAAGTTTCTATGTTTACAAACATTTTGCCTAAATAGAAAATATATAAGGACTGTTACAAGTTTCACCAGCACTTCCCTAATTTATTAGTGCTGAAGTTGTTGAGGGTAGCCTCAGAAACCAGGATCCTGGTTATTCTCATAAACTTTCCGGACTTACTGATGGAGACATAAATTGCCTTTTGATAGCTATATACTAACAGTTTCTGCAAAAATATAGGAAATATTCTAATGCACATATAAAATAATAAGAAAGTCATCATTATGAAAATTTAAAAAAAATCTGGTGATACTGTTTTGCATCATTAGAAATATGTTTAAATATTAAAACTGCATATTTCTCAGTGAGATGGCATTGATTTCTTCCAGATTACCATGGATTTGTAAATGCACAGAACACGTAAATCTGAGGGGTTTTGTGGTTGTGCTTATCATGCGACTGATGAATGGTGGATACAAAAATTTGACTTCTTGGAAAACACACATGTGCACTCAAGGGCCGTAGGGGACACTTGTGTGGACAATTATGTATGGTATCTGGCCATAGTTCAAAATTCATGCAACTAGATGTTTACCTAGGAGAAGTAGGACAAATTCAGCTGCAGCAAATCTGCTGGAGTCAGGGTGACTATAAAACGGCAGAGGGCAATTTATAACATTTTCTTGAATACAAAATGGAACAAAAAAGCAAAACCAGAAAAACCCACAAACCAGTAAAATAATGCTGTGATTGGTCATTAAAGCTATTCAGTGATACAAATGAAGATTAACTAAATAAAGACAGCTCAGAGAGCAAGGCTGCTTCTAGCACTATTGCCATTCAAAAGCACATAGATCTAACATTGCCCTGAAAAGGTCATCAGTCCATCTGTTTCTTTGGAAGAGGTGACAACCAGCCTACATGGATTACTCTCTCCTAACAGTATTTAACATTCCATAATCTTCAAATCAAACAGAGACAATCGCATAAAAATCCAAGGGACAATGTAAAGCATTTCTGTGCTATTGCAAGCACAATGAGCTAGAAAGAACACAGTTGTTATCTTGCAGTAAAAAGTACTGATTTCAACAGTTTCTGATAAGCTAGATCCTCCAAATGAAAGCATAAATGATTTATGTTATCATTAGACTCAATTGTCTCTATGTAGACAATTATTTCCATTTCTCTGAGCTTACAGTGTGCTTTATTATAAACAATTTAAACAAGAACATGTATAACATACATTGAACTATTTATTTTAATCGTTTCATTTGTTGCACATTTTTACTCATGAATGTATTTAAATGTTGTTTATAATGCATATTTCAAAGACTTCTTGTGTAGTTTAGATTGAGGCATTGTCACATTTGAGCAGACTTCAGTGAATTTACACATGGCAGATACATTAAAATGTAGTAACCATTTGTGACAATGAAACCACTGCACTAAGAAAAATAAAATCTTGATTAAATAACACCTGCACTTTTGTCTTTCTTACATCAATGAGTAGCAAACTTCTAACTGTGCTTTTATATAAACAGAAAAAAAGAACATTTGTTATAAATAAAAAATTTCCCCAAAAATTAGATTTTTAAGAGTGTGTTTGTATCATTCTTTCCAGCAGTTCTTGTGCTCGAACAAACAAGAACTCAAAACCAGAGAACATGAAGGACTCCATGGCTCACCTTCTCTCCTTCAATCATATTGACATCAGTGGAAATTAAATACTAATGTAAGCCAAGTTTGACAAGCAACATCAGGAAAATCTTCAAGGTTATTGTAAGCGGATTAATTCAACGATATTTGTATATGACCTGAATACCTGCTTTGGTGTCTAAAAGGGGACTGAGCAGAACTGGAAACTTTATTTCAAGCAAGTGGTGCAGATGGCCTGGAATTAGCTCCTGAAGTGCCTATTTAGGGACATCCCTGTTCCAGATGGGCCTAAATAAAGTCTTTCAGGACTGCACATTGTATTTTGTCCCTTCTTCAAGCCTAGGTGACCACGGTAGTCTGCTGTCTGTCAGAAAAAGGCATCTAACCTGCTGATGACGAAACCTCTGTGTGTTCTTGGGCAACATAATACTATCTGAGACAGTAGTGAGCTGAACCCAGATCTTTGCTTACTCTTATTCAGAAATACCAGCTATGGAATATGCCTTTCACATACAAATATGCTACTTAGGTATCTCCTAAAGAGGACAAGATACCAAGTTCATGGTAATGTACATATTTAATTCACACTCTAGGTTAACCCACTGCAGTTTGTTTGCCTGACTAGACTCTTCCACCACAGCAGTAATGGGCCTTGCATAAATTAAGAAGTCATGGGCTGGAAGGCTTTTATGACTGAGACCTTTTTTTGTGCACAAAAACAATGGAGAAAATCAGTGGAAGCTGATGGCATAGAGGGATGGGAGGAAAGAAACAGGTCTGAAGAAAATTCGTAACACAGAGGAATCATACGAAGTGGAGTGTAAAGCTGGGAGTACTGGACTCTTCACAGGCCTTCAGCTTGAACTGGTTGTGTCACTGGAGCGATGAGGAAACAGAATCAGGGAATTAAATACTTGGACCCTATTTCTTTGTCCAAGCCTGTGCATTTCATGGGCTAGCTGAAATACTCTTTTTTTTTCTTTTGTTTTGTTGGGTTGTTTTGGTGTTTTTTTCTTTTAATTTTAATTCCTACAAAGCTTCTGTGTCTGTTTACTTCACCTGTTTTATGCCCCAGAGGGGATAAACCGTAAGCTTAGAGTATTAATAAGGCTGGAGTTCTGTGAAAGTGCAGGCTTCTGGGAAACTTAAGGGTTTAGCTGAAGGAGTAATGTAAAGAGCTAACAACCTAGAGACAAGCAAAGCACAGGGACACCAAGGAGGGGAAGGGGAAAGGAGCGAGGTGCAAAAAACATGCTTAGAGCCAGTATAATTTCAAGGGAAGCTTAAGCATGTATAAACCTTGTGTTATGAGCTACAAATCAAGAAGCCTGTTCAGTATTTAGCTGTGAGCTCCATCAGGGCAATGCGACAATTTCTGACAGAGAGCTACAAGTTACAAATACCAAATATGCTGAAATGGACTTTGTGGCCTGAGGGTCTGTCTTATGAGAGGAACAGTGTGTGATCATCCTTCAAGTTAGCATGCACATAATGTATTCTCTGATCAACACAGCACTTTGTGTCTTTGCCAGCACATCACTACTACCATGAGCAATGTGTGTCTGCCAAAGGAACAAAGGAGAATACCGGGGGTCTTTTTGCCTGCATGCCAAAGGGATCCCTGTCCTGAGATGGCAGGATTCCTGACTATATCACAGTACCAGACATCATCTTGATGTCATATCGCAATAGTGTCTTTCAATAGAAGAGATTTAGCATCTCCAGTATATTTTTTCCTCAGTAAATCTCCAATGTACCCTCTATCTAGTTTCCATTGTTTCATTCACTTATGCATTTTTAATTAATCTATATAACAAACAAAAATTACTTCTAAATTTTCAGCATTTCAGCTGATCTGGAATCTAATTTTCTCCTTGTGCAAAGACCTGCATAGCCTTATCTTCGTAATATCACAGTGATTCTCTTTAATATATAAAGTTCACCTTTAATTAGCACTATTCACCCTTAAAATGTACAAAGACAGTAATTAGTCATGAAACATAAGCTCAAAATTTGTAATGATAACTGAGCTGTGAGGAACCACTGAATGGACAAGACTTTTAAATCGTTGGTTGGTGTCAGGCATGTAACAAAGATCCATTTACTAGATCTATGCAATTCACAACACTCTGTGAGGCTAGGAAAATAACTTGGATTTTTTAACTGAGAACTCTCTTAGCCAGCAAAATAGGAACCAGATCACTGAAAAGATCCATACTGATTTTAATGCAAAATAATTCTCCAAGATCTTCTATATCCAACTGTTTGAAGTGAAACATTGTGGTCAAAGTGTATGTGCGATAGAAAACAGACTTTAGAAATGTAGAAAGTCCTTTGATGCTATGCCAAAACATTATTCTAAGATACTCAGGATCTTAAAAACCTCAGTTACCAACCTCTGAGATTTAATAGTTGCTGGACAGTGTTTCAGTAGATCACCAAAACATCCTACGTGCTTGCTTCTGCAGTTCTCCTCTCATTCCATCTACATAAATTATAAATTCTGTTGTTAAGATGCTATTTTTGTCATGTTTTTTTATAACCTTTACTATGTATACTCAAATCCTTTGGAGCCACATATTCTTCCACAGCTCATAATACAATAAATATTATTTTCCAATACTTCATAATTTAATTCATTCTCTTAGGAAGAGACTCCCTGACAGTGGCTGTCATATTAAATGACTGTCAACTTCATGTTCAAACAGATATCATATACTTAAAATGTTTGGTAAAAGGAAAAAAAAAGATAAATACAACTCCAAATTTACAAAAGACGAATTAAAAAGCATCTATTCCTATAGAAGTCATGCCAGTCACAGTCAAACACCAGCCAACTGCTCCTAAAGCAATTCCTGTTTTTATCCCTGTGTGTCTAATGTGATGCCATTTGTCAAATATAAATCAACAAGGTGATACTATTTTTTCTTTCATCTAACAAGAAAAAAGATGCAGGCTTTAGAATGGTAAAATTTTGTAACAGATTCCATGGCAACTCCTGGACACATTCAATGAAAAGGAAAAAAAAGACAAAGTACAGTGAAGATAACCAGTGCCATTCTTGCTGATTAATTCTAAATGGGTTTTATTTTAGCCCTGTATCCCAACAAATACAGCACTGCCATTGCTACTAAATAGCCTCAGGGCGTGTCAAGTATCATCTCAACTTGTCTTGTTCTTCCTGGAGCTTTGTTTGGATTTTTTAATGACCGGACAGCTATTGCTTGATTTGTTTAACTTTTGCTTATCTTTTTAGAACCATGTTATAGATGGTAACAACAAACAGATATTCTGCACAGAATGATGTATTTACTACCCCAGCAATGCTGAAGACCCCAGTCATGGCAATGAGAAAATGGTTTGAAAGTAGAGGTGACCAAGCAGGAAACACTGGATGCAGTTTAGGGGAGCAGAGAGTAGGACTGGGTATCTCAGAGCTAATGAAGAATAATACACTGCTCAGTTAAAGCAGTGCAGAGCTGAGAACCAGACAAAACTAGGTTTCAGGATAACAGGAACAAAGATTATTTATCCAACAATATGTAAGACAGCCTATATATAGTAAATTAATTATTTATTTTTATTAATATTTATTTGATAGCATTTTATTATTGTTATAATTGTTTGTTTAATAATATTTAGATAAAGCATTGTCAGTAATAATGTTTTCCTATTCTAATATTGATTAGATAAATTTAAAAGTACCCACACTTTCATTTGAGGGAATTTCCCATTTACTGGTAAAATATGGTTTTAATCAAATGCCATTTACATGAATAAACTTGTTGATTCTGTAAGATGAATTATGTACAAGTGAATACAAAAGCAAGAATTTAGTCACGTCTGAAAAATATTTAGATGCTGCATCCTGGCACCCTTGGGTTCTCCTTCATGTCTTATTTATGGCAGAAACTCTTCTATTGCAAAGCTACCATACACTTTATGCCATCAAAGTAAAATCTGGAGTGTTGCAACCCTTACGATTTCACATGGACAAAAATCCATTATCCAAAAACTTAAAAGCATGGAATAGGAGATAAATTTAAAAGTCCTTCATTCCCTTCAAATATTTCATCTGCAAAATAGTCAATAAAATCACACTTTCACTTCAAGCACCAGAAAAATCTCTAAACAGCATGGATTTCAGTTTCATCAAAACTGTTGAGTTTAAAAAAAAAACAACTTTCAGGTTTATCAGTGATGGCATAATCTATATATTTTAAGTACCTATATGATACTGATTACTGAGCAAACTATAAACTTCGACTCCTTTAACCCCATCATATCACTAAAAGGCAAGACTACTATTACAACAGTACCTCTGGGACAGGATGTGATGCACAGAAGCTATATTTACAAAAGCAATCAAATACATTTTGATGCCTTATAAACACTTCTGAGGCCTACAGCCAAAATGGGGACCTCCAAAATGTTCATCCCAAGGCAGCCTGCACCTACCAGCATCTAAGAGCAATGAGCAACATGCAAAAAGCGTGTGCAAGGGCAATGGCTTAGGTGTGAGAAGTAGCAAACTCAAACTCCTGAAAGTCATTTACACCTATCTGGCAGTAGGACATTGTCCAAAAAGTTGGTCTTGGATCACACCTGCTTGACTAAGCTTTGCACCAACGATGGTCAGAGATGGCATCCTCCTTTTATCATCTTCTGGGTACATACTGCCAACCCAGACCCTAACACACTGTAATTAACCACAGCATCTGGAACAATCTGGACTCAGTGGCACCACTTCTCAGAAGCTTCTGTCTGGTCAAGGTATTGGAATATTCTTGATTTTTCCCAAATTTGAAGCTGCCTCAATTATTGTTGATAAATTAAAAATTCAGTGGACAAAAGAGAACAAATATGTAATAATTTGATCATTCATTTGCAAGCCAGGAGAACTCTGGTTCCAGGTTCTGCTCCAATTATGTTTAAATATATTACATTCTCCCAGGACAGTAATTATCAAAATTTTCTCCTGATCATAATTCTACTTTAAGAGGTGAGATTCTTATCTATTCCATTTATGAACCCAAATAATAATAAAGTCAGCTGAAGACCCATGGCCCTACACATACCTCTCACAAACTTTATCAGGTGTTGGGACTGACTAATGTGCCAGCCTCGGTGTCTTCCTCTCTTCCCCAAGGAGAGTGAGCCTCCATGATACTAGTTAGTATCATGCATTATTACTGACTTTCCAGACAATTGGTGCAGACAGGGTGAGCTTGACTAGGCTCTGTACTCACATTACACCTGCAGTGCTGAACATTTTTCCTCCTCTCCTTTGTCAGCATGAAGCATATCTATCAACCTTCAAACCTATCCATATGGAGCACCCGTATGTGTGCCAGTCACTGCAGATACCAGCCAATGCCACGGAGAAAACAAAACACTTCCAAGGGTAAAAACATAACTCGTTATAGTTCAAGCTGAAGTGTCCAGCTTTGCAGGCAATGAAATTTTCTGTGCATACAGTACAGAAGGGAATGCAAAAGATATATTCATGGGATCGAGAAGAAAACAGTGTGCAAGAAAAAGCGGACCACTTGTGGTTCAAAGAAATGATTCACATGAAATCTTCAGACTTAAGATTTCCCAAAATCCTTTTGGGGAAAAGAGTTCTTCCATCAAGCATGTATAATACTATTCCTCATAATGAATAAATGACATCAATTCAATTCCCTGACTTTCTAATCAGTAATTTAAGCCCTTTCTTTCTGCACTACAGTAATGAGTTCCAAGGGTTTCACAGACTCATCCCCAAGATCTCTGCACACTCCGACAGCAACGTGCATCACTCTTTAATGGGCAGCAGGAAGCCCTAGACAAACATGTATCTTGGACTCTATTTTGAAGGATCTGACAGTAATACTGTAACCAAACCAGGTATAGCTCCCTAGAAATAACAGTATGATGCAAATGTCTGCTAACATGTGGAATAGAATGAGCAAGAGTAGTTAATACACACTGCCCACTTTTTGACAGACTTTTTTTTTATTATTATGCTAAGTAAATCTAAACCTGACTAAAGCAGCACAACTCTTCTTCTTCAGCACTTTCTGTGTCACTTTTTGGTACTGATGAAGAGTCAGATGAGCCTTCACAGTATATTCACCCAACATCAAGATCACCCAATTTAAAAAAAAAACAGCATTAACATACTTTAGTTGATGACACCGATTAACAGATTCCCACTCAACCCAACGTATCTCCTATGCTAGCTCGAAGTGGTAACGTTGGAAGTCCTGTTAATAATTTTCCACTGCTAAGAGCTGGAGAATTGCTCTCTTGATCCTTCATCTGCCCGATCATCCCTCAAAAAGCTGTTCAATAGTGCACAACTCTCAGATGTAGCTGGAAGTTATAAAACATGCTACACATAAAGACTCTCTCTGCAGAACTGATTAACGAGCAACTAGCACATGAAGAACAAAAGGAAACAAAGTCAGGTCCAAACTGTTTTACATGTCCTGAAAAACAGAAGAGCAAATTGGTGAATTCTACCCAGAAGATGACACATTGTTCTCATTTTGTCACCAATTTTCTGTCAAGCTACCAAAAAATTGACAATATGCAAAGTTTATATTTTTGTTGTGGTTTGTGGGGATTTTTTTTTTAATTTCAATGAGATACAAATAAAATATGAAGTCAATAACTGAAAGCAAACTTGCTTCCAAATTTCAGTTACATGTGTTTTCATCACCATCAAAAAAACCCCCTAATTTGAGTATGTCATATGCCTTGTATCCCCTTAAGATA
This sequence comes from Laterallus jamaicensis coturniculus, assembly GCA_022605575.1. Taxonomy (NCBI): domain Eukaryota; kingdom Metazoa; phylum Chordata; class Aves; order Gruiformes; family Rallidae; genus Laterallus; species Laterallus jamaicensis. The sequence goes on from JAKCOX010000001.1 coordinate 83,453,089, forward strand.
ATGAAGAAGAAAACCCAGAAGCTTAAGTAAAGCACATAGAGAGATAGGCTAACCAGCTAAAAGGGAAAGAAATGCAGCAAGCAGTTAGAAAGTTGACTTCTTTTCCTTTTTTTTTTTTTTAAAGAGCATCTGCTTCACTCTACTAAATGTGAGGGAAAGTTTCAAATGCAAAACCACATTTAAAAAATCCTAAGAAGTTTGAAAGGACAGAATTAATAAAAATAATGAAACAATTTGCTTTTGGTAGAAGGAACACATGCTATCACTGTTTCACATCTCTTTTGTGGTCTCTAATCTAATCTTCATTTTGACCAAATTATATTGATAGCATAGGGAATTTGCCTTGAGTAAGGATGATAATTTGGCCTTTACAGAGTAAAGTAACAATACTGGTCTCATATATTGTTAGTACAGATTGTTTTTATTAATTCTGATGGTGGCTAGTCCATCAGGAAAAATGTGTGAGTAATTTGATAAAAACTTTATTTATAACTTCTGTAGATTAACAAAACTGAGAATGACTTTGAAAAAAATTAACTTTCTTTTTGAGATTTAACTAGCATCAGAAAGGGCTTAAACTCTGATATATTCATAAATGACATATAATTAGTAAATTCGTACTTTATATCATGTACAACTTTATCCTAAAGAACATTTTATATTTCTTGTTAACAGTGAATGCAAATAATGCTCAATGGAATTCTGCAGTGATCTTTGTTTTATTACAATTATTGAATGTGTATAAATGAACTGCTACACCTCAATTTGAGAACTACAGCAACTTTAAGTTGGAATTCTTTGATAAAACACAACTAAATAAAATTAATTCCCTAAGAAGATAAAAAGAAATTCTCCTCTGAAAATTTCTCTGAGTATACAAACACACAGATTGTCCCATACTTTTGCAAAAAGAAAACTAAAGAGAATCGTTTTTTAAAAAGCGCAGAACATATTAAATGTAATAGATCATATAGTCACTGTATTACATTGGGTAAACCTAATGAGGTTCAACACTGCCAAGTGTAAGGTGTTGCACTTGGGTCGGAAGAATCCCAGACATAGATACAGACTGGGAGAAGAGCTCCTTGAGAGTAGCCCTGCTGAGAAGGACCTGGGGATTCTGGTGGATGAGAAAATTAACATGAGCCAGCAGTGTGCTCTTGCAGCTCGCAAGGCCAATGGTATTCCGGGCTCCATCAGAAGAGGGGTGGCCAGCAGGGACAGGGAGGTGATTGCCCCTCTCTACTCTGCCCTTGTGAGGCCCCACCTGGAGTACTGTGTCCAGATCTGGGGCCCCAAATACAAGAAAGATGTAGAACTGTTGGAGAGGGTTCAGAGGAGGGCCACAAAGATGATTAGAGGGCTGGAGCACCTGCCCTACAAAGAGAGGCTGAGGGAGCTGGGCTTGTTCAGCCTGGAGAAGAGAAGGCTGCGGGGGGACCTCATTGCAGCCTTCCAGTACCTGAAGGGAGCATACAAACAGGAAGGGAATCAACTTTTTCAAAGGGTAGACAATGGCAGAACAAAGGGAGAATGGTTTAAAACTAAAGGAGGGAAGGTTTAGATTGGATATTAGAGGGAAGTTTTTTTACAGAAAGAGTGGTGAGGTGCTGGAACAGGCTGCCCAGAGAAGTAGAGGATGCCCTATCCCTGGAAGTGTTCAAGGCCAGGTTGGATGGGGCCCTGGGCAACCTTGTGTAGCTCCAGGCCTGAGGTTGGTGTCCCTGCCTGTGGCAGGGGGGTTGGAGCTCTATGATCCTTGGGGTTCCTTCCAACCCATGCCATTCTATGATTCTATAGAACTATAAAATATAAATGTCTGTGTAAAACACTGCATAAGAAGAAATGCGGTACCTGCATGATGTCATATTTCCATGTAATGTCACTGAAATCTTCTAATGAAAATTCTACTATGTAAAGAGTATCACCATTAACTTCTGCCAATGGCTGTTCTACACATGAACACTTCCACATTTTTCAAAAGCACAAGCAAATTAGTGGACAAGATCTAAAATCCAGTAAATATATTGTATGTTCTAACCACCCAGACAAAGTGTCATAGAAGTATTTGAAGACAAAAGGCACAACTTACTGGTATGAGAAGGGCAAATAATGGAGGTGTGACTGGTCTGAAATATTTGATAGTACAGGACTCAGTATTATGGGGTACTGGTTCACTGTAACCAGCAGCAAAATGGTCAGAATTCTGTTCCTAATTTGGATATTCTTTAACTTCAGCATGAACACTTAATTCCTTTACAGAACATCCCTATACTGTATCACTGGTTTCTACTTATGTGAAAGTCTCTATACATTTGTCCCCAGCTGACAGCAGGTCTCCATAATGCCTGATGTGCAATAATATCGATAAATAGAGGTTTAATTCAAGCAAAAATGGAAGTCTGGAGACCCAAACTCCTGAGTTGGTTTGTAACGCAACTTTGAACATACTCTTTCACTGAAGACATGAATGTTTTAAACAAGCAGTAAACTCTTGAAAAACTGGTATTGAGATTGTATCCAGTACATCTAAAAACTTGGTGGCAGCAGGCTGACCTTTCCCACAAAATAAATACTATGCTATCTTGCTTACCTGAGAAGTGCTGAACAAAATACTGGTAGAATCTGTGATACCCACATTTACTAAAATATTACTTGAAGCAAAACCATTGATATAGGCTTTTCCTTCCATAAAGGAATTTAACTAGGTATTTTCCTTTTTGAAAATATCAGAAATTTCACTTACAGATTGATCCAAATCCCACCAAATTCAGTAACCATGTGTGAAGTGCTGATTACTCCTGAAAACAAACTTAAAACTTTACATCAACACAAAACAAGAAGTTTTGTGGTTTACTGAAGTAAATCAGGTGGAAATGATCAATACACCGCAAACTGAAGTACAATCATTAGTGATAATAGCATACGGTCCTTGAAAACAAAGATAGTCTTTATTGATTGAAAAAAATTTTGATGACTAATTCTTTTTCTACAGCGATTCACTTTAAAAACAAAACAAAAACCAAACAAACAAACAACGCCCCTCCAAAAAAACAGAACTGGCAATGAAACTTGCATGGCTCTGACAAACCACCCTATTTTGAGTGGCACAGAGTGATCCAAACATGTACTAAGATACAAATATGTATAAATGTTTAGGGTTATTGGTTTTTTTTTAGCAAAGTAAGTCAAAAATGTCGTTATACGAAGCACACTGGAATCAATAGGAGATTTTGAAACATTTCCATCGGATCCAAAAAGAAGAAACACAGTGTCTCTATCAAAGCTTTCATGATGATTTTGGCAATGAACACTTTAGGAGGAACAGTATTCATGGAAAAAAATATTTAAAGTGAAATTAGTTCTCTTTGCATTCTACTTTTTCTTGGAGATCAAACTGCGCATAACAGCATGATATCAAACTGTTCATAACCTGAATGGTAATAGGTTATTTTAGCATAGGGGGATTCAGTTTTTGAACAATATTTCATAAGTCATAATGAAAAATACCTTTCACACGAAATTAGAAAGCCTTTTCTTCCATTAGTGCTCACCTTCTTTCTCCCCTTGAACTCATCGATAAAAGAGCCATTTCAAGCAGCAGGATATAAAAATTGAGTCTTCCACATACGTTACTGTACTCATCCAATCTTCTGGATGACAGTGTAAGGTTGGTTGACTCCATTTTGTAATTTTTGATCTTCCTAGACAAATCCTGCACTGATTTAACAGTTTAAATCCTCTGATGCATCCATGCTACAACATGTTATTACTGCCTTATGACTTTCTGACTAGGGATGTCCAGCCTACTCAGCCAGCTAGTGGCCTCTGGGTATATGTGATAAATTTTATTAATTCATCTTAAATGTGTGCAACAGGAAGTAGGCATTCATGGAACGAGATATAAATAAATGCATACATGCCATGAAAGCTTCACAAAACTATCTGGATCTTACTATTAATCAACAATGAGTCATAAATGACTGCTTTAAAGAGACATCTATTACAGTAAATCCTCCATTTAGATGTCCCTGATGTTCTCAGATCTGAAATCCGGAAAAAAAAATCAGATGCTGAATACTGAGATACTGGTACACATTGAGCTGTCAGAATTTGTGACAAAGTAGACCAATGGTACACTTATATTTTAAAAAATCCCTACTAAAATTATTTTAGGCTGGCTGAGCAAGATATACAAGATTAAATCTGGAACTCCAAATGTCAAGATTTAATTAATGTGAATATCTTCTTTTCTTCTGTTGGATGAAAGTAAGAGGGCAGAATTATTATCTTCCTTGTTTTATGAGGGTCCCTGTCAGACATGGCAGTAAAACACAGGGGAAAACTCTCTCTTAGTTTCTAAGTAACTATTATAAAATGCCACAATCATATGAAGGCTATGTAGTGGTCACAGTAAGAAAATGTATTTTTGCATTCTCATTAGCATTGTTCATAAAATCGTTTGATTTTTGACTGACTACATGCAAAGGCTTTACAGGTCCACGACAGTTGGAACCGAGCCCTGTCTTACTGACAGAAACTTCATGAGATGCTTCAGTCACAGCAGTGAAGATCAAGAGGACAAATTCCCATGAGCCCTTAAATCCGGGCCCCTGCCAGAGCGTTCATTGAGATCTATTTGCTAGTGCTTTGATCCAGGCTAAGCACCTCAGATGTAAGGCTGCTGCAGAAAAGGATCAAGATACAATGAAACTGGGTCTTAGGCAAAGTGTGGCGATTTTCAATACTGCTTTAATCAGTGACACCAAAGATGATCGGCCTACAGAAGAAATGCTGATTTAACCACCTATTTCCAAACCATTTTATTGAGAAAATAACAGTTATAGCTTCCTTTTTTTTGACCTAGTTCCTTTTAATGTTCAACACTCCTCAGCACTTCTATGAACACAATCATCCATTGTACACTTGTCACATCTTTTGTAAAATGCAACACTTTTTTTACAAAGGAAAAATACTGACTTTCATCCACTTTCTTAAGCCATTTATCATATTCAAAATCGTAAAGATCTTCAGAGTTTCACGAAAGAAACAGTAGGCTCTAATCTAAATGCTATTTACATTATGGATCTAAAATGTGACTGGAAATAGGTTTTGGAAAAGATTTTGCACTTAATATAGTAAAGCTTGATGAAAGCAAATCGGAATGATGGGAGGTACATAATCCTGTAGAAAGTTGTTAGGTCTTTGCAATTCCTTTCCGAAAGTCATTTGCTCGACAATGTCAGTACCAAACCTCAAAAAAATACATAAATCCATAAAACACAAGGGTTTTTTTGTTGCCTATATGTTTCCTGACCCAAGTCATAAATGGCATGATTTTTGTGGCAGGAATATTCTACTATTTGATCCCTCAACAAAGCCTCTGACCAAACCACAAACCAGCTTTTACATACAAACACACTGACTGATGTGCTTGATAAATGCAACTATATCTACCGAAAACAAAGACCCAACACATCTCTCCCTCGAAGATTTGTAGCCTTCTGAGGAAAGGGGGAAAATGCTCTAAACACTGAGTGGAAGCCAAAGTGTAATAATGCTACTACTGAGAAGTACCATGAGGTTGAATTTGCTGACTGATTCTAACTAGTAACAACCTGATGAACAATTTCCAAGTGCATTAAAGTCATTAAATAAAACACTGAAATAATTATATTATTGTTAAAATCCTCAGCAACACCAATAAATAAATAAACAGTGCCAATCACAGCAAAAAACTAGTGATGGAAACCCTCCACCTACCAAGCAAAATTTCCACCCTCTAGGGTGGAAAGGATTAAAGTAAGCCTGAAATTGGAAGCAAAGTATGTTGGAAACGTCTTTTAAATTTTAAGTGGAAAAAAAACAACCAAAAAAAAAAACCCCACCAAAAACAAAGCCAAAACCCAACCAGTGCCTTCCACAAGCTTCCTCTGTCCTTTCCCCTGAGCCCGTTTCAGAAATGGGTGCTCCAGCAGGCAGACTCGCATCCACATGGAATTCATTTGGGCATTTTGGGCAGCGGCCCGTGCACCCCTCCCCACTCAGCCTCACCACCGAGGTGGTACCTTAGGACAGAAATCGGGGTTGGGTAGTGGACAATGCGCCTTTCTCTCACCCTGGGAGTGACCCGCACAGCACTGCGGCCGCGGGGAGATGCGCCGCTACACTTGCGCGTCTCCTACGCGTCTCTGCGTCTGCGGAGTTTCTATTTCCTAATGAGCTCTGTGCATTCGCCGCGCCCTAGCCCACGACACACACCGCGGACGTGGAAGGGGTGCAAGCAGTGCTTCCCACCTAACTTTCACGGCCCGCTTGCGGCGGAGCGAGCCCCCCCACGCAGAGCCCCGAGCATGCTGAGGCGGCCGCCCCCGCGCAGCGCCCGCGGCTCCCGCCCGTCCCCAGCTCTGCCTGCTGCCCCCATCCTCCCCTCCCTCGGTCTCCACGGCCAGGGCTGTCTCGTCCTCCCAGGGCACTAATTAGCTCTAAACGATGTTAAATACCATCCCTGCCGCTGCACCGGCTTCTCTGGGAGGTTTTTTTACAGGAGACGAGCTTCCCCGTCATATACGATGGCTCTGTTTCCTGGGCTCCGAGCTGATGGGTGCTGGGCGAGGCGCTGACCTACCCGACACCGAAAGTGTCCCTCATCCCCCCCCACCCCGGGTCGTCGTCTTCCCCCCCCCCCCCCCCCCCAGCCCTGCCCGCGGCCGCTGGCACTTTGGCAGCTGGAGCAAGTTCAGCTTTTCTTCTCCCACAGCACTGGGGCTTGGCTGCCCTTAAAGAAAATCCTCTCCTAACAACGTGTCAATGTTACATTCCTCCACAAAGCAACTTCTATTAGGGGGGCTGGGAGCTTGGCGCTGCCTCGCCACAGACTGGGAGCTTTGTGGCTATGCAGAAAACAAGGAGAGCCGGAACATTTCCTGCATTAAAATGCAATACCCTGGGCTCGATGATTTATCCCTTGTCGCAGGGGCACATTCTCCCCTTCCCCCATTCCCACATGGCTGCCACGGAGGAACCCCTCTCTTTAGGTTGCAGACAGAGCCCCGCATCTAGGTTCAGCCTACACTATCTCTGCCTCTTCCCCCCTCACCCCACCCCATCCAATTCCTGTCCTAAAATCATTCCCGACCTCCCCAAAATATCAGGAGGCCAAAGCAGGCAGTATGAAGCAGTGGGTCTAGGCAGAGGGCTGCCACTGTAATTGCTGGATCCCTAATTTCCCAACCTTCCAGAAACCCTCTTTTCCAATCTGGACACAGAGCAGCTGCTGGGACTGGCACACATCACCCTCCCTTCCTCACTAATACTGCTATGAGATTCATCTCCTGCAGCTGAAGCTGCCCAGAGAGAAGGGGCGCAGCAGGAGCACATGGCCCCCTTTGCAGGGCTTCCAGCAGGTCAAACACTATATGCTGACACCCTGTGTTACCTCACACCTTTAGGCATCCCAAGCAAAGCATTCACCTGAAGATGTGTATTTGATTGCTGTTTGTTTTTAGGTTGCTGAGGTGTGGCCCAGTTTGGACTAGGTGTCCTGACCATGGTAAATCTCCTGGTCTTTTAGTCAGGTTGCCTGCATGCCTTTGGAAATGTTTTCCTTGCAAAGTCAAGGGATTATGTAAAGAGAGAAAAGATTATAATCCGTTGGTTGCAGTAAAGAGGTGGGGAAGGGGAAAGTGGATCCTGGCTTGCCACCTGTGGGCATTACTGTAAGTGGGGGCAGAAAACAGATGGATCATACTTATGAGGAGTTTCAACAGTGCTCAGCAGAACTATATGCTGAAGGTTAGGCCAGTTTAGAAATGAAAATGCAGCCTTCCCTGCCCTGAGGGAGCGTGCATCTTCTCTAGCCCTTTCGCCTCATCTAGAGGTGAGCTGGAGTGGAGAGCAAATCAAATGAATGTGAGTATCGAGGAGAGCCAGCAGCAGGACCTACACACCGGTGTGGGATTCAGCCCCCCCACCCCCCTCCGAGAAGCACCTACCTTCTTTTGGCGGCCGTTTGGCTTCTCTGGTGAGGTTGCAGACCTGGGTGGTTTGCAGCTCCTGGGTCAGGCAGCCCTCCGTTTGCTCGTTGAGGGGCAGCACCACGTTGTTGAGCAACACCAGGGACTGGTCGTCTATTCCCCATTCTCCCAAATGCTGAGGGCAGGTGCATTTTGTATACATGATCCCACAGGACTCGGTTCTCCCATTCTCGGATTTCAAGCAGCTCTCCAACCAAGTGCATAACACATGGCACCCAAACTGGCTTGGGCTCACCTTGTTCAACACCAAAAACTCAAAGAAGGATTTTTGGTCTTCTTCTTTTTTGTGTAATCCTGGGTAACTGATAGGATAGACGCGGCGTATCTGAATAAAATTCTTATCATACTGCAGAAATACAAAAGCATTCTTGGAATCACAGAGCTGCATTATAGAATGGTTATTTTTTAAAAGATCCTTTATTTTCTCATGGGAAAAATGATCAAACTGATAAGCCAAGAGGGAAAAGTTGGAGCAGCTGAAGTCCTTTTTGGAAAATTTCAGGTAAATACTATATTTGGTCGGATCTGGATTTTCCAGCGTCCAAGTGCAGTTTGTGAAGTTTTTAGGAAACATTTCACTCACAGAATACGATCCATAAATGACCCCCTTCACCAACGTGGAACACCAGAAGTCTTGGGCAGCATTAAATCCAAACATAACCAGCAGATAGGTGGAAAATATATAAATCAGCAAATTACGAACAGCCTTCATCCTATGTCATTTGGCCTGCAGGAGATGAAATGAAATAGAAATGCAAGTAGAATTCCTCACGCATTGAAAAACCGAACTCCTTCCAATATCCGAGCCAGCTGTTTCCAAGCTTGCAGTTAGAGCCCCTTTCAGAAAGAAGGGCAGGTAATTTTTATTTTATAACGCGAGGGCCGGGTTTGCCGCTGTGTGCACAGCGCCATCACGTGGGCATCGCGGCCGCCACGTCTGCCACGGGCGAATTAAAAAACAACATCTATTAGATTATTAATAGGAATGTCCTCTCCTGCCTAGGATGTAGTCATCATGGCGTGGACTAGGGATGCTCGACTTGGGAAAAAAAACCTAGGCGCCTGACCTAACAGAGCAGAAAAAGGGCAGTTTGTCTCTCTATTTCTTCAAAAAAGTGAGTGGTCTGCTGGAGTCATGTATGTGCACATGCAACATGCACACGCAGGACTTCACGGGAATAGAGAAAGGAAGCCAGTAGCATCTCTTGTTTTATATATTTTTTTTCTATTAAGTCTGGGAAGTGTGAAGAACTGCAGGCATAATCTAAAAATTCATAAATTATTACTTGTTACAGATGGAACATTATCTCTCATATGCCTACACGCCTTCGCCCTGGCCACCTGGTACACAGAAGTCTCTATAAAAATGCAGAAAAACACCAGGCAGGTAATACTGAGATTAATGTACCCATAAAATTTTGAGACTGTTGGAGAAAGAATCAGATGAAACTACTACTGGTCTGACACTACCACGAAACGCTATCTTTTTAAGACAATGATTTCAATCTGCTACAGCCTCATAGGATATATAAAATGGAACACTGTATTAGTACCTACAACCAGTATCTCTGTATAGCTGCCAGTGCTACACAGGAATCTCTGCACCTATTGGACTGCGCTTGCCCTCTTATTACGACTATCTAGTACTGTCTGATTAGCTGTGTTTTGCAGATGTGCACTTGAAAGATGGAAAGACATGCTACATTTTCCCTGCTAGTATCTCAAATAAAGCCGTTTCACTGCACCTGTCAACCCTTACAGCCCCCACATGCTTGCTCTCTTACCCGTGGCCTAGGTTAATAAAGCAAACCTTAGTTATATTTACCTCCGTAACGTTATCCAAAAAAATCAAATTGAACGTTTTCAGCATGAACCTCTGAGAAGTTGCTGATCTCTTACAAATTAGTAGCTTTTCGCCTTCTGCTGTCAAATGCAAGCAGACAGAAGTGATGCCCAGATAATTTCAAAACTCTCTAGATTGCAGTCTTTTCCACTGTTACTCTGTGAGCAGAGGCAGACAGGCACACACAGGCACAGTTACTGAGTTTTGATGTGTGTCTTTGCCTAGCTTTTCATCTCCTCACCAAACAGCAAGGCATCTTCTGTCTCCCATTGCGTAACACACAGCAAATCACCAGATTAAGCTCCCTTGAAGAGATTTTCGTATCTCCTAGATTATAATTCAAACTCTGAATCTTGAAAATGGGCAAAGCAGCACCAACTCTAACCCTCTTTATAGCAGAGGTTGAAAAAAAAAAGCAGAGCTGCTGCCAGGTCTATCCACACAGTCGGATTTTCTCCTTTCCGAGCGTCCATCTCAGTGAATAACACAGTCCTCCTTCTCCAACTAGGGTTGGTACAGCATTTAAGGTTTTTTTTTTTAAAAAAAGGAGAAACTTATTGGGAATTCTGGAAACAATTTCCCCTTTGCTGAAGCACTTTGCAGGCAATGCAGTTCTGCGCAGTGTTATTCAGGATGGTGTAGGCGTTGAAAGCCAATGTGACAATAAGTGTCTAAATTAGGAATTCCACCCATGAAAAAGGATTAATTTTATAATCTGGAAAGCAAAAAGGGGGCTTAGTTGCTTTTCTATTTGAAAAGGGAAAAAGCTTCTGACTTTTCCCATTCTATGTAATATTTGCACTAGAAAAATAAAGACGTCTGCAGTGCTAGGCTGTTTTCTATGAAGAAATGTAATCAAATAGCCCTCATTTCAGTTGTGCGTTTGTTCATGCAAGGCTACTGAAACACAACATCGTCTTAATCTCTCTCTCTCCCCCTGTGTGTATTACACACGCACACACACACACACACACACAGAGTCGAGTGTGCCGGCAGCATTTCTGTTAGTTTGCGGTATTGCTAAATACGAGAGTGAATCTGCTCACTGAAAGGATTAGGCACTCATATTGAAAAGATCTTTCTTTCCTATGGAGGAGGGAGTTAAAGAGCGGCCACACAGGCTTAAGGTTGCCCATTTGGTTGCCCATTTGGAAAGGGGGGGAGAATCCTCTTCTGCTGAAAAGCAAACGGACGTTTAGTTTGGATATTCCCCAAACTGATTTTCTAGGTGACACTGTAGTTTAGCCGAACATAGACGGCGCCATCACTCCACTTATTTTTTTCCCCCCAACAGCAGACCCGCTGACTTCTCTTATTTTAACTTCCTATTAACCTAACATTTCCTCCCCCCCACCCCAAAAAAAAATAAATTACCCCGATCGTGCACCAACCTCAGGTTTTCTCGGTCTCGCTGGAAATAGCTCTCAGGGAAGCCGACCTGTCGCAGAACGGACTTCTCTAACTTTTAAACTGCAGCGCTGAAGTAAATGCGGAGATCATTTTGTATGTGCTGTCTCTCCCTCTATCCTTCAGCAACAGCCTGTCCCCCTCCTCCGCCGCCTCCTCCCCGGAATCCCAAACTAAAAGCTCTCCAGTCGTAATCCCTGGAAATGGGAAATGGAAATGCCCCGGGCACCCTTACCTTCCACTCCGAAAGCTGTCAGGCTATTTCTCTAAAACACTAGCACCAGAGGCACACGTCCCAACAACAGTGATGGAGAGATTCCCCTTCTGTCGGAAGCACCGTTTCCCATTTTCCCCGGCTCAGGTTCAAAACCAAGATTAAAAAAAGCAGCAGAAGATAAAAAACGCGGCGAGAAAACCCCCGCACGCCACACGCACACCCCACCGAGGAAAAAAAGCAGCTTTGGCTCCGGATCCAACAAATCCAACCACATGGAGGGAAAGAAAAGGAAAAAAAAAAATTGAAAAAAACCCAAAAACCACCAAAACCACCTCAAACCAGCGAGACTGCAGGGGAAAAAAATGGAAGTGGCTGAGGAAGCGAAGGCTTTTTTTTGTTTGGGTTTTTGTTGGTTTTGCTTTTTTTAACTTGCAACAAAGTCTCAGCACAGCAGCCCGATGCGCGGCGATGCCAGGCAGGCGACGGTCTGAGAGGAGGACTAAGGCGCTAGTGCAGATTTGTTGGTGGGTTTTGTTGTTGTTGTTGTTGTTGTTATTACTAACAGACTTATTCCTCTTTCCTCCCTCCTCCTCCTCCCCCCTCAGGCACTAATGGCCGGACAGCGGCGGGGGGGGGGGTTCCTTGGCTGCCGATGTCGGGAAGCGGTGTGAACGGCGGGCGCGCAGGGAGTACGGAGGGAGCGAGAGTCTCTGCCGCTGCGTGTGTGTGTGCGCGACCCTGTGTGCGTGTGCGCGGGCGCGCGCGTGTGTGTGTGTGTGTGTGTGCGCGCTTGAGATCCAGCCAGCCAGCCGCCGCGGGTGCCGTTGTGTGAGTGCGCGCGTCTGCGCGCCCCCTGCGCGCTCTCCCCCTCGCGCGCCCCTCCGCTGCCCGCTGGGCGCGGGAGAAATGGAGCGGGGGGGTGGGACGGGAGCGGGGAAGAAGGGGGTGGGGGCGGCTGCGCGCCCCGATCTCCCCGTGAGGCGTGCGCGCCGCTGAGCCGAGCCTGCCGCGCGGGGGCTGTGCGCGCCCCTGCGCCCGGCTCCGCGCGTGTGCACGCGCGTATGAGGCGCTTCCCCCTTCCTCCCCCCCTTCTTCCCACCTCCCCCGGCTCCGGCGGCAAGGCCTGCGGTGCGGTTCGCACGTCACGGCTGCTCGGCACCGAGCACGTCCCAGAAACGTTGTTTTCTGCGCCCAGGAGGTTCTTCTGGCCGCGGTTCCCAGCGCTGGGGCCGGCTGCGCCCCGGCGTAAGAGAAACTCGCGGCGGGGGGCGAGTGAAATGGGGACGGCGGGGCGGGAGGAGGGGGAAGCCCGCACTTGATCTCCTTCCTCTTGTTCTTTCCTCTGAAGCATAACACCCCCCCAATACCCTCACCCCACCCCCCGTCGCAGCCCCAGGAGCTGTCAGTTCGGCACCGCGATGCAGATTAACTGATAGGAGGCTGCGAGGATAAAGCTTCTCAAACTGCCGGCTGCCTTTGACTGGAAACAATAGCAATTTTCTCAGCGAGGCTGCAATTAACGCCGTATTTGTTCCCTGCCAGAGATAAGGATCTGCCCGGATCGTGGCTGCGATTCATTCCCCCGGCAGCCGCGGGCCGGTCGTTCGGCAGGGCCCACCCCGGGAAGGGATGGGGAGCTGGTGGGCGCGGCGGCGGGGCTGCCCGGCGCGGGGTGGCCAGTACCGGGTATCCTGCGCGGGACTTGCGCTGGCCCCTCCCGCGGGGCTTCCGCTGCCGCTTGGCGAGCGGAGTTTGCCGGGCGTAGCAGCGGGTGGGGCGCAAAGGACGGGGGAGTTTCGCAGAAGGAGTCGTGCCACAAGAAAGGCAGCACATACACTCCTGGCGTCCCGTCCCCGCCCCGTGTCCCATCCCCTATCCCCCGTGTGTTCCCCCCACCCCCCACCCCCCTCGCCTCCCTCGTTTTCGGGTTTTTGGGCTTTCATTATTGGGTTGGGGTTTTTTTAATATTTTGTTTTGGTACAGCGAGGTAGGGTTGGATGCTCGTTTTCTCCCTCTTCTCCGGCTGTCTCTCCTGCTCCCCAGGGCAGGTTAGGTTGTCCTCTGGCCTTTCCCGCTGGCGTGAGAGATCGGGGCACTCTATGCGACAGGAGATATCCGGCGTGAAAATTAGGAGATGACATTTTAATAAATACTGCTGTCAGTCACCAGCTCGCAGCCTGGCTGCTGTGCGCTCCCACCTCTGCCATTCAGCAAGGAGAACAAAGGCTTGCCGGGGCTGTGTGGTCCGGCTCCCTGTTACAGCCCCTCTACACTTTCAAAGTTCACGGGAAACATGACTGCGTGGTTTTGAGCGTGCCCTCCCACCCACCCCGATGAAATGAAAGTTTAAGCTTCTGGACAGTATCCAAACCAATCTGTCCTTCAAGTGAATAGTTTTCTCCTGTACACTCCTGCCCGAGCCCCTGAAAGGTTTGAATTTCTGTAATACAGAGCCTTTATGATTACAATTACACGCTGCACAAATTCTGATCAGAGGCATTACTGGTCACAAAACGCTTCTGCCCGAAGTAAACAAAAGCACGGTTATAGCTTTTCATTGTATTTGCCATAGGTACAAGCTGTAAGCCACATCCCTGCTAGCTTTTGCAAACATAAATATTTTATGTTCCTGTTGTCAAAATAAAACAAAAAATATCTACCCAAACCAAGGTAAATGTGAAAGAAGTGCATGATCTAAGCCCAACAAATACAGTGCAATGAAAACCAAACTGTTACTTAGAGATAATCACATTCTCTTGCATTCAGTGACACTCCATAGTATCTGTGGGTGATCATCATGTTGCTTGATATACTTCAAGGGAAGTTTGGTTCATTGACAGGTTGATGTGAGCAGAACAAATCAGAAGTGTGCATGCAATGCAGCAGTTATATGTCTTTTTCACCCCCGCTGTATTAAATTAAGAGCTTGAGGGAAGGTCGTGGAAAAAAAAACCATCCTGAATGAACTCTTTCACCTGATTCCTGTGGCACTGGCAAGTTGTAGCTTCTCTAATTGTGAGTAGAAATGTAAAGTAATAAATACACAATGTATGGTAAACCATTGTCTTTAGCAACCTCCTAGGTATCCCAGCATGATGATTAGTTTCCACTTTGTAGTTTCGTGAATACCTGGCAATGCTGGAGAGGAACCTGGGAGGGAAGACTCCTTGGCCTCTTTTCCAGAAACCGAAGGAAAGGATTGAAGTTGCACAAGCCATACTTGGGTTAACTGTGAGAACTGAAAGACACAGAGATGGGATGGGGTGGGATGCGATGGGATGACCGCACAAAGCCTTGCAGATTTCTTCTCAAGATTTGATGTAATCAAACTTGAATAATGCATGTTTTCATTACTGGGGCTAACTCTAAAATAAGCTGTATCACAGATATTCACGATCTACTTGTAGGTGCCTTTCTACTTGAACTGAGGCCAACTTCAGAAACAATTTATTTGCCAGTTGTCATGCAGCTGCATTTGAGATAACAAAAGCTTGGAATTATTTTAGTCTAGAAGTGTGAGTCGGGATATGGTTAAGCCTATAAAATAAGAGATGAATGGAGATGTAACAATGTATTTGTTTAATCTGGGCACTCAGTTTATGTTTGGAATGGTGCTATTTTGTAGGTACAGTTAGTGCTAAACTGTAGTCTGAAGGGTGGATACAAAGCGTAAAGTGGTTCAGGAATATTGAGTAGATCCAGTCCCTCTGGTTAAAACCTAGGAGTAAGGCATTAATACAATTCCACACTTTCATAGGAGGGCTGTCAGAACTGCATGGCACATGTGGTGCCATCTGTACTACAATGAAAGTATCAAGGCACTGAAAGAAGTGTTATGTTGCTCAGTAGTAGTGTGGTAGGGATAGACACAACATAGTGAATGCTAAATTTATAGTGCTGCTTTCTAGACTCAATGCGATTGTTTCAGCAAGGTTGGGCTAGATCCAAACTAGGAAAGAGGGAGGAGAGTAATATTTTTAAGTAATTTCTATATTAGTGAGAAAAATGAGGCTTACCCAATTTAATATGTTGGATGGAATAAATTAAAGGGTTTCTTTAGTTGCTCCCCCCACCACCCCCGCTTCCAATCTACATTAGCACTTTGAGATCTTTCGTATCTTGGTCACAGCAGCTCAATGATTTCAGCCCAGGCTTTAGTGAGCACAGCACAAAACTCAGCACAATTGGAATTATAATTCACTGGCATTTTTGGTGCAAATTATAAAAGGGAGGACACAGTTCAAAGCAAGTGGCTTTGGAGAATGAATTATTCTCTCACTCAATCACCTGTCACCCTTAGGGGGACTCTTTTCAAGTCAAGGTCACTGTTGCAGCCTGCAGTGTCTCTCTGAGCACATAAAGATGGTCAATCTCCACCACTGAATTAAAAACAAAAGTCACAAAAAACGTTTTTCAACAAAGGCTTTCATACTTCATGCTTAATTCTGTATTATTGCCATCATTTTTAACTGATTGCAGAGTTACAGACACTTGGATACGTCACTTTATTATGCACAATGATGGAAACTGGTTTAGAGTCGACTCACAGGTGGGACTCAAGTGATGGTTTCTTACTGAGCATCTTAGCTAAGGTAGAAGTGGCTGTTCCCCATATCTGTTGCCACACTCAGACATGCAGGGCCCTTCAGAATTCCCTTTGACAGCTTCTGCTGCATAACACCAAATTTCTGTAAGAACAGTGTTTCCTTGCTATAAGCCAGGAAAAAAAAAATCTAAAGCTGGTGTGACTGTCTTAAGAGAAATGTTATTTAAAGTCGTCAGAAGGGAAGAAATGGATGCTGCCCATATTACAGTTATAAAATTAATTAATACGTAAATATGAAAAAAAGAAAATCCTTTCATTTCTTGAAGAAGTTGAGAGCTACTGCAAATCTGAAACAATTTCATGGAATTCTATATGGGTTTTTTGTTTCATTATGCTACTAACCATCAAGAAATGTTGTATTTCTCTACTGAGCTCAGTGACTTTTACCAGTATTAATTTTCTCTCTGTCATCAAGAGGAGATACAAATCTAGCAAATAAAAGGTTATAATCTGCCATCTCAATTTTAAATATATTTTGAAATATGATTATATTTGATTTTTATTAGAGAAGTGATTTGTATTTTCATAAATAATTAATAATGCAGCACCAGTAGATGGTGCTCAAGAATATATAGCATAACCAAGGGGTAGGCGTGATTAAAACGTTCCTTTTACAAATTTAAAAATTTCAGGGAAGGTGTTGGTTCTCCTTTGGGAAGTTGATTTTTCCTCAGAAAACAATGTCTTCTTCCAAATTTCAAGCAAACCTTTGTTTGGCTGACAGTTTTCAAGTTGGAAATGTTGGTGATTTGCATGTTTGTTTGTCTGTTTTCGTTCTTTGTATGGCTTCTTCGGTGAAGATTTTTACAAGAACTTTAAATTCAGTTTATTCAGTAACTGTTCAGTTTAAATATTTTAGTGTTGCTATTCAATCGCAATTATTGGACTAGAACAGTGAAATTCATGCAGTATGTGACACTAGGATCATGGGCAAAAGGGATCTGAAGCACATCAGAGGCCTGTGTAGCATTTTACAGATACAGACAGTGCCCCATGAACACTCCTGAGTGGAGTGCAGAAAACCCAGAGTAGGAATATTTTTGACAATTTGGCTTCATGGAGTCTGACATAGTCTCCAGTATCTAGAGATCTATTTAAGTATCCAAATAAGTTTCAGTTCTCCTGCAATACTCATTGAGCTAGTTTGACTCTATGCATTCTTGTTATCCACATAAGGATCTCATTCTTCTTAATCTTACTTTTTTCTTTTTCTTTCCCCCCTGGCTCACCATTACCAAATTAACAAGTACCACAGCATAAATTTATAATATGTGAAAACTGATGTGTATCATCTCTCTTAAGTTTGCTGCCTTTTGATTTCTGTGTCACCATATTCTCATACTAAGTCAGGGAGAAATTAAATACTGTCTTAAATTATTTCACATATTTTTATCATGCTTCTTTTTAATTTCCCTTTTAAGATAATTCCAGTTATTCCAATCTATTTCCACAAAACCATGCTTTTTAAGGAACATCTATCACTCTTGTGACCCTTCTCTTAAACACCTTAAAGTTTTCTGGTGTCTTGTTGAGATGTAGAAACCAGTACTGCACGCAGTAGTTCAGATCAGGTTGCAGCACTGGTTTATATAAACACTGCATTTCTTTATCACCTCAGTCCTTTTCTTGATTCATTCTAATATTGTGCTTCTTTGTTCTGATAGCTGTTACGCTGAACTGAGGTCTTTAGTTAGCTGTCTATGTGTCTTCTTTTTTATGTCTCCTGTGACAAACTTTGTTAAGGCATTTAAGGAAGTTTAAATAAATGACGTCAATTGATCCTCCTTTGACCACTGTGGTATTTTATGGACATGTTGAAAACATTGGAAGAGATGAGTGAGGCATCATCTTCTTTTTCACAGATCTATCATCTCATGGTCTTCTTAGTGTTTTATTTTCTTATTTTTAATTTGCCAGGTACGTATACAGATTTATGAATCTTTGATTCCCTGAATCATCATAAAGCCTTTTTATAATATATGTGAAACATTTGCTACTCTAACCTTCCAGTACAGGAATTGTTTTTCAATTAGAGATTGCATACCTCAACTACTTCTTGTTCAGAATTTTCAGTCCTGGTGGCTTCCTGCTTTTTAAATGATTGATTTGTTTCAGCACCTCTTCATCTGATAATACCTCATTTTTATTACCCAAGAGTAGATATCTTCCTAACATCCTCTATTGTGAAATCTAATGCAAATAAATCTTCTAACTTCCTAGCAACGTCCTTCTCTTCCTTAATTGCAGTCTTTATTCTCTGAAGTTCTCAGCAGACATAGTGACTCTTACAAGCTTCTTGCTTTTGATATATCTATATGAGATTCTTTTGTTTTTATAATTTTGTTTGCTTTTCAGCAGTTACCTTAGTTGTCTGTTTTTCCTTCTTACCTCTTTACTTATTACAGCTTGCAATCATTTTCCTCATTTCATGAATGCTGCCTTTGCAGGTTTTGACAGTTCCCTACTTAGCTGAAGTAGTGTCTCATATCCTTTCATTTCACTGTGCTGGTTTGCAACTTACCTGCCTTGTTTATCTCCTCCCCTCTCCCTTGTGTGCATTTATCAATGGAAATATTCTCAACTTTGAGAGCAACACAAATGGCACATCTAAGGACATTTAAGGACAACAGCTTTTAATTTTGATACTAGGGCTGTGTTTGTTTTTTGTTTTACTGACATCTATTTTATTGAATACCTCTGTCCAAAGGTTAGTGTCATGATATTTCTTTTATATCTTATCTCTTGCTAGATGCATTTAACCTCATTATTTTAGTATCAATTTACATATTAGCTTGAATATTAGTCTATTAATTCTTTGTGCTTATTGTGATTGAAGCCTGAAGGTATGTCTAAACTGTACTTGAATATGGGTCCACAGCTTATCAAGCTGAGCTGGTTGATTTAAGGCTATCTCATATCTTCCAAGGTGACGGTCCTTTCTCAGAACAGTCTTCTCTCAGTTATGCGCTGCTTTAAGAAGTAACGTCCTATTGTTCTGAGAAATTATATCTTTAAGCTTTGCCATTCACAGATTTGATTTCTTCCTAGTTGGGCTGCCAAATACCTATGTTTATCTTGCTTCATTAAATTTTCTTGCCTGTTCTTTTTTTGACACTCCATACTTAGTATCCTAGTTGTGACCTGCAATCTTTGGCATATGCCATCATGCACCCTGGACTTCATTTTCAAGTATGTCCCTCTTCACTTACAGGTTTTTTTCATACTGGAATTTATTGAATCTTTTACCAACATGGCAAAATTCCTTGCAGGTGTATTCTGTTGTTCTGGGATAATTTACAACAAAACACTGTAGGGTTCTTTTATTTATTAAACTATTTATCCAGTAAATTTCCAAAGCTACAACACTGCCCTTGTGACTACAACAAAAAGCCTTCTTCTATTGGAAAGGCTTCTATTTCACTTATTTTATTTTAAGCTGTAATTTCACATAAATATTTATTTAGGATTTTTTAATTATTATTTTGACCAGATGTAATTCCATGACATCTTTCCTGAATGTGTGCTTTGGTCATATTTTTCATGGATATTCATAAGTATTTGCATTACCAATAACATTTGTAGATGACTTGATGTTCCTTGGCTCTTGTTTATTATGTGACCAGAACATTTTTTTTCCTCATCTTTCAATCTATGGCATCTATATCTTCAGTACTTTATATCTGGCATATATAATGATTGTCATGGGAAGACAAACTTGTCACTAGTTCATGGTTGCATGTACTTTTGTGGTGAAATTCTAACTAGTTGTACTGTTGTATGATTGTAAAGCTAGGAAGAACTCACTGAAGTCCCTGTATCTGGGTATATTATAAGCTTTACCAAATTAAGTGGAGAATAGTTATGTGAAAATCAAAATAAAACCAAGGCCACTGTTTTCATGTTAATTATCTAAATGCACTGAAATCCTCTTTATACT
Source organism: Laterallus jamaicensis coturniculus (assembly GCA_022605575.1). NCBI lineage: Eukaryota > Metazoa > Chordata > Aves > Gruiformes > Rallidae > Laterallus > Laterallus jamaicensis. Next base: position 83,473,135 of record JAKCOX010000001.1, read on the forward strand.
GTGAGGAGGAAAAATATTTTGAAAATGCCCTTTCATCTCTGATGTTATTAATCTACTCTAGAATATTGCCTAGTCATTAATCAAATTGAACTGTGATAAATACAAAAGCCCTGCGTTGTTTTGGCTCGCTTTACTCAAAGGAAAGAATTTCAGAGTTAATGCTGAATCCATCTTTAACGTCCTTTGTTTTGCTTATGTAGTCTGTAGAAGAATGATTTTATGTACTTTGTATGTCATTGAGATGACTAATCACAGAAGGTAGTGTTAAAAGATCTTGTCTTTTGCTGAGTTTTTCCTTGCATTAGTGAAACTGAAGGACTGATAATCCTAGAGCTTAACTTTTCACTGTTGGTAACAGTTTAGCATTTACAATACACAAAATAAGCTGTTTTCTCAATAACAAGTTCAGCTATGATCTCTGTTTTAAGATGTTAGTCAAGGTACCAGTACAGAATCTTGTTTAAATAATAACTTAGTTGAAGACTTGGGTTCAAATTAATTTTTCGAGTGTGAAACATACAGTTTTTCCTTCTCATAACTTGTTAAGCCAGCAAAAAAGATACCGGCATTTTGTTAGGGTGAACAAGGGTATCCTGAAGTTCTGTTATTCCTCTTAGGCCTCATTTAGAGATTCACAGTCCATGATGTCTATTCAGCACAAAATAGAGATAGATTTTTCTAAACTAGGACCAGAATCCAGATGCCTCTCTGTTCCCCTATGTCTTGAATCTGGTGAGTGGAAATACAAGGAGTATGGTGGTCTCGTTCCTGCCATTACTGCTGTTGACAAAGTATGGTCTACCTGTTTCCTTAACGTTTCCAGGAACCTGATTTGAGGAGAAAATTTTTAACTGTGTTCCCTGAGCATCAGGAAGTGTTTGAAATTATTTTTGGGAGGTTTCAGGAAGACCCTTTGTAGCTACACTCACAATCACAGAATCTTAGAATGTTAGGAGGTGGAAGGAACCTCGAAAGATCATCTAGTTCAAACCCTCTGCCAGAGCAGAATCACCCAGATTAGGTCACACAGAAATGCATCCATGTGGGTTTTGAATGTCTCCAGAGAAGGAGACTCCACAGCCTCTCTGGGCAGTCTGTTCTGCTCCATCACCCTCACAGTGAAAACATTTTTCCTTATGTTTGCATGGAACCTCCATGCTTCAGCTTGCACCCACTGCACATTGCTGAGAAGAGCCTGGCTCCATCCTCCTGACACTCACCCTTTACGTATTTATAGCTGTTAATGAGGTCACCCCTCAGTCTTAACCTTCTCCAGGCTAAAAAGACACAGCTCCCTCAGCCTTTCCTCACATGGAAGATGTTCCACTCCCTTAATCATCTTAGTGGCCCTGCATTGGACTCTTTCAAATAGTTTCGTATCCTTCTTGAACTGAGGGGCCAAGAGCTAGACACAAAATTACAGGTGCAGTGTCACCACTTTGCTAAGCATGCTGACTTTTTGAGAAAGAATCTTGCTTCCTAAAAATCTTGCTGTAAATAAGACCATCCTATCTTAGACTTCCATATTCCATGCTAAAGAATGAGAATTGAAATCTCACTATAGTCCTCTTCTGATTGCTTCTTTGACCAAACGCATACCTTTTTATAAAAATAAACTGATATGATGTGTGTTTAAGGACAGTATTTTCTTAAATACTCAATGTTTCCTTGGAAAGACGGTTCAGGGAGTCAGCCAGGGAATGTCAGGCTGGGAGGAAACAAAGGAAAGTTAGTGAGCCTATGACACCTCAGATTCATGAGTGGCAAGGAAAGACTGGATAGGGATTGTCTTTTCTAGCAAATGGAACATCAGGCATCGCATAAAGCTAAAAGAAGTCATGATCAGAACATAAGAACATGCAGCAGCTAATTGATCTCTGAAACCATTGCCAAAGGATGTTTTTAATATTAAAAAATCATGAAAAAAATTCCACAGACTCAAACGGAGACTGGACAAGCATATGAAAGAGAAATCCAGTGATGGTGCTCAGGGGAGTGTCAATCATAGAATCATAGAATCACAGAATCATAGACTGTGTTAGGTTGGAAGGGACCTTTAAAGGTCATCTAGTCCAACCCCCCTGCAGTAATCAGGGGCACCTTTAACTAGATCAGATTGCTCAGAGCTTCATTAAGCCTGACCTTGAATATCTCCAGGGATGGGGCCTATGTGCAAAAATCATATCCACTTCAAGGATTTCGCTGAGCTGAAATAACTGGAGGTTAGGAATGTGATAATAGGAGAATCTGCCCTGTTCTTCCTCCTACTTCAGCGTTTACTTACAATTGCTTCTGAAGCAGAATGAAGGGCTGGATGAACCTTTAGTTTTGTCTAGTATGACCATTTTAATTTTAACATTTTTTGTATGTTTTAATACTGAAAAACTGAGAGGTAGATTTTCAGAGGTGCAGATCATGGAGGTCATTGGAATTTGGAGTCAAGCACTGGTTTAATGATGTCCAGAATGTCAAGACATCAGTATTTCCATTTGAAAACATTGGCTGAGTGCTATAATTGCCTAGAGTGCACACCTTTAAAAATTAAAAATATAGTCAAGATCCAATTCAAGTTGATACCCAGGAAGGAAATTCTCTAGGTCTTTTATTTTCTCATTCTGAACTCCATTGGTTTTGTAAATGTAACAGTGAATACAACATAGACTTACCATTAACTGCATTTCCCCAGTGATTCAGAAAAGGAAGGAGCTATTTCATTTTTCAAAATCATCTAGTACGTGAAATTTGATTTAACATGGTAAGGGTTATCTTTGGCTGAAGACATGTTTTAGGCTAGGGAATAACTGCATATAGGTTGGAGTGACATACTTTATGATTTTGGAAGAGGATACTTAGAAGATGAGAAAATTGTGGTATTCTGACCAAATCGCTAAGGTGAATGGTGGACACACAGAGTGAACTGTTTAATTGAATAATTTGTTGATAAGTTTATGTATATGTCATATACAACTTCTACATCAATTATAAAAAATTAAAAATATCTGCAAAAGAGAAATCATCATATACTGATAGCAGAAGTCATGAATGTCAAATGCTGCTTACTGAAATCGATAGGTCTTCTCATATGATTGTCAGTAGGTGGTTCCTGGTCCACAGCCCAACAATAAAGTACTGGGAAGCTCAATTGGTGAGGTGTAAATGTGTCATGCAAAGTTTAAGAACTGCAGCTTTTTGGATATGTTGAAATATGTGTTTCAGGTCATTGTATTAGTCTTCTGAAATGCTCTTGGCATGGAATTTTTGGGAAGTAGCTGAGTTTCCTTGATATTCTTAAGAAATGTAAAGCCTGAGTTAGAGAGGTTTATCCTGGCAGTAACTCAGCTTGTAAGGATGGCCTTATACTAGTGTAAAATGTATGTGAGAATAGAATCACACTCTTGATATGTACTGTGTGCTCAAACTGAACAATGAGAGAAGAACACATTTGTATTACCAAAGGGTAGAATACACTTCATAAATGTGGGGTATTGCTGTAAAGAGCTGTGGGTGGCTATCACCATTCTGAGAGATGCATTCTGACTACACTGTCTAAAATACGAGAGTGCAAGAAAGAGATTTCCCAAATTGTCAGGCACAAGGAAAGAGTATTATGCGGGTGAGGTTTTTGGTTTTTGATTGGTTGGTAGGTTGGGTTTTTTAAGACAAAAGCTGGTGTTTTGGTGGGTGAGAAGAATTAAATGACAGAGATGCACTACTTTATATAGCTATCTACCACTAGATCAAAAATGGGCAATAAATAAAGGGAATTTATATCAACACAGTATGTAGCAGCTACAATATATGTATTGTATCTACTACAAAGACTCATGGGGTTTTCTCTTGCATAAATTCTGGTGATGTTTCTGGTCTTCTCCTGCCAATAATTTCCTTCCTTCCTGCCTGCCTTTCTGCCTTCCTTGCCACTTGATCTGTTATTTCAGTATTAGTGAATACTAGAGCTTTTGTTGAAGTGATATAACTAAAAATTAACTCATAAAATTATTGGTATTGTGAAAATTCCTGTTTTCTTTGAACATTGCTGGCTATTGCTACTATAAATTTAAGTAGTGTGACTGAAGTCAACAAATCTATGCTGAAGTAATTGGTATGGAATCTGGCAGTAAGAGTCATAAATGATAAAGTTATCTGTGTGTTTGCAAGAGATTCCGAATGCGTGTCTCAGTATAGGTTCCTTCAGGCTGGCCTAATTGCACATTTCATTTATTTTAGAGGGTGTCACCTTCCCACAGAGTGACTCAGCTTCAAAATTTACTTGGTCTTGGTCTCTGTGACGTGATTGCTATTCAGGGTAAAATTTAATATTAGATTCCACATGAAATTTTGAGTTTCTAGTGTATAGCTATCAGAATGATTATCTGATATCCCATCAGTTTAGCATAATCTGGTATATTTCATTTGTACCTATACCAGAACTTCTTTCACTGGCAACTGCACCTTTTTTATTGATTTAACTACCTGTCTGCACACATACGATTTCCTAACAGGTGTGTTTACAAGGAGAGTATAATATGTTTCATTCTGCTTGAAACTTTTTTAGTTATTACAAATTCATATTTTAGTTCTTACAGTTTCATAGCCATATTTACATAGATGTTTCTGCTTATCAAAGTAAACATACATATATGCACACACATTAATGTATATAGTACCTCTATGTGATGTATAAATACATGTAGGCAAGAAAGCATTATCTGAATGCTTACCTTTTGTTGCAAGAAGAAATTGGGTTATGAATATATGTATCTCATGGGAACATGAGATCAGAGGCTATACAGTTATATCAGAAGTAGGAGGACCATACATGTATTTACTCATCCATTTAAAAAAAGTTATTTATAATGCTATTCTTAATAAACTTTGTTTTTACTTATTAGTACTAAATTTTTCTGTGCTTTATTTTTTGTGTACCTTACAAGACTTTTAAAAGTAAGTAGGTCACCATGCAAAAAAAAGAAGCCATCAAATGTAAATAGTTTCAAACACTTATGCTGTATATTCAAAAGTGACACAGGGTTGAAAAAAAAATCAGTAGCCCATTTTCAGTAAAATGCTTTCAGGAAACATGTGAGAGAAAGAGACTAACAAATATTTCATGGCAACACTACTAAAATATGATATTCAAATATACTGACAAGAAGCTTTGTCCTTTCTTCCTTTCTTTTATTTGACTACTCTGGATTCTTCTGTCTTAGTATATTTAATACAATCCTTTCATCCCATTTACAGAACCTTGCCTAATCATTCGTCTTACATAGTTCTTGTACTCATTTTTCTCTCTCAGCCATGTATTTCCATTGCTCAGTACTTCTCATCTAGTGTGCTTCTGTTGTTCCAGCATTACCAGCTCCTCATAAGCATCTGTACTATCAGAATATTTTCCATATTCTAATTTTACACTCTATTAATTGCTGTTTGAATTCTATCCCCACAGTATTGTTTCAGCTATGTAAAAATACAGATAAGAAGTGAAGGATACACTTTTTTAAACAGAAACTTTCTTAACTTACTGAAAACATCAGACAGTGAAAAACAATGTTCCTTTCTTGACTGTTTCTACAAGATGAAGGTTTTTCTCAGTCCTCTTCTCCCCACAGTTCCTCAGAAAACTGGCCCATCAATAGGATATGGGTTGGAATTAATATATCCAATTTTAGACAGATTGCTAAAATGTAGACAGATGGAAGATGTCGTAAATGTAGATGTCTGTATCTGGGTTGCTTAGTTTTCTGGTATGGTCAGCAAGCAGAAACAGGTGCTTTTATAATATTTTTCATTTAATCTTTCTGTATATCTTCAAAGTAATTTAGATTATTTACATGCTGATTGTTGCACTTTTTCCTGTTCACATGTAAATGCCTGAAGTTATATGAAATGAACCTTATTTCTGCTGTGTCCTATAGTGGATAATAGGCTGGTACAAGTAATTCTCTTTATGACTCTAATTTCTTTGGGTATCCCCTTCCCTAAGTCTTTTTCTGTCTCTAATTTTAATGGAAGTTGGACTTAGAAAAATTCTCTGCTGGAGAGCTGCCATTTGTAACAAGACATTTTTAACTTGTGCCTTTGAATCTGTCCATGAAGGTCTCTGACCTGATATGGGATCCAGTCCTGTAAGTGTGGGAGAGAGGAAGAATCCTCCCAAGTCCTAGTAAGCAATCAGAAAAATATTCACATCCATCTCCATGTCTTGTTCTTTTAGCAGCATAATTTCCTTCACCCTGTTTCTATATTCTCTTCTTCTCTACAATTCTTGGTGTTTCCAGTGTTCCCACCCCAATTTGGGGTAGGGTGTCACCACAGCATTGGGGTCATGGTCCCATAGCCTCCTACAGGCTGCTGTCTGAGTGTCCAAGGGCAGGATGACTGCTCCAACTCCTGCCCATAGGGAGCTGAGTGATGTAGGCAGGGGGATGCATGCCAGCTTCTTACCTAGCACAAACCAGGGGGATGCTGAGGCTCAGGTAGGATCTTTGCGTTGCTGCAGTGCTTGGAACCCCCCTTCCTCCTGCAAAGCAATGGAAAACACCATCCTGTCCCTGTAAGCATCTGTGCTTTGACCTTGGCTGGAGGCCAGATGCCCACCAAAGTTACTCCCCTTTTCAGCTCGACAGGGGAGAAAATTTATATTGAGAGGCTCAGGAGTCGAGATAAGGACAGGGAGAGATCATTCCACAATCAGCGTCACAGGCAAAACAGACTCAACACAGAATAAAGGAAAGAAAACTACTTTATTACACTACACTGCACACACAGTGAATCCACAGTTGGATAATGAGACATGCAACCAGATCTTAAAACACCTGCCCTGATCCCTCTCTTAGCAGACTTCACCCTTTCCCTGCACTGATGTGGGGTCCCACCCATGGGAGACAGTCCTTCACAAACTTTTCTAACACGAGTCCTTTCCCATGGGGCTTCAGTTCCTCACTAGCTGCCCCAGCGTGGGTCACTGCTATGGGGTGCAGTCATAAAATCTTAGAATGTCTCTCAGTCTCTTCGGCCCAGACTGCTCCAGCCTGGTCCCCCACGGAGTCACAACCCTCCATTCAGCAACCTGCTCTGTCTTGGATGTCTCTGCCTCTCTCATCTCTGTGTCTTTGTTTCTCTCCATGAGCTGCAAGTGCTGGCAGAGGCTTGCTCTAAAGCAGGTCACAGCATCTCTTGTATGTCTCCACCTGCTCCAGTGTGAGGCCTCTCCAGGGGCTGCAGGTGGGGTCTCTGCACCCTTTCCTCTTCCATGGACTGTGGGGGGACATCTGCTCCACCATGGGTTTCTTCGTGGGCTGCAGGGGATTCTTTCTCTCTGTGACCTGGGGTGCTTACTCACCCCCTTCACTGGATTTTCCTTGTAAATGTGATTCCCAGAGGTGCTGTGACCATAAGTGAGGTCAGCAATGACTCCAGCCTTGAGCCTGCTGGTGTTTGCTCTCTCAGGCCTGCAGAGAGCTTCTAGCTGCTTCTTGCTGAAGCCCCCCCTTCTCCACCAGAATCCAGCCATGCAAAGGTACAACAGTAGCTTGTGTCACCCACAGGCTTGGCAATGTGTGGGCAAGACCAGCCTGTGCTCTGGGATCCTCCATGCCCATATACAATCTTCTACTGCAGCCCTGCCCATAAATGAGCAAAAAAAAAATCGTAAGTATAGATGACTGAAAAATCATCACCTTCTTGGGAAGGTGAGTTGTTAGGCTTTAAGGTGAGACTTTACAAACATCCCTGAATTCAGGAGTTAATGTGGCATACCTTAAGTCAGGAAACCACATACCACCTCATATAAAGTCTTTCAATATCTACCCTCCCACTGTTGCAGGAGTCAATGCTCTTTTTTTTTCTTGCTGATCCAAAGAAAACCTTGATGATATTTTGGGTTCACTTTCTTTTCTCAGCTTGGTTTCATTAATAAAGCGCTCTTCTGCCTTTCTCTCCTTTTCTGAGTCACACTTTTCCAACATGTCTTGACAAGGTTCTTTTAGGCTATGAACCCTTTGGGGCCAGGGACATATGTTAAAATTTGAGAAATGCTGTAGAAGTAATTTTTACCATGCTAGAATAAAATTTAAAAATATCAATGAGATACAATAAAAATCTCCACTCACATAGATGGCCACAGTTGGAAATGTCCTGTTGAGAGCAGAACAAACTGCACTGGCTGAAAAGGTCTGGCCTGCTAACTCCACATTTTGTAATTAGTAATAACCATAGAATGCATTAAGTTGGAAAGGTTTTCTAATCTAGCTTTTCATCCACAAGTACTCTCAAGTCCTTTTCCTCAGGGCTGCTTTCAAGCACATCACTTGGCCTTGTTGACCCCTCATCAGGTTCACCGGGGCCTACTTCTCCAGCCTGTCCAGGTCCCCCTGGATGGCATCTTGTCCATCTGGCACATTAACCTCACCACCCAGCTTGGTGTTATCAGCAAAATTGCTGAGGGTGCACCCAATCCCACTGTCAATATCATTAATAAAGATATTAAAGAGCACTAGTCCCAGTATGGACCCTTGAGGAATGCTGCTTGTCACTGTCTTCCATCTGGGCTTTGAGCCACTGACCGCCAAGAGAGTAGTTTAAAAATTTTGTTTTATGATGAAGTGGTAGATACTGGTCTTGTTGATTAATAAACTCTTTATGATTGTGAATTTGGAAATTTTTCTTCAATCTGATCTTTATTATGCAAAACTCTTTTAAGTAATTACCTTTAATTGAGTAACTCTTATTAGGCATTTAGAAACAAGGATGTTGTGAGGATGTACCTCTTGTGAGGTACCAACTAGCATTAATTATGAAATTGAACTTTTGCACTTTAGTCCTACCTCTGTGTTTTTAATATAGATGCCATGTGTCTTATGATTTTTTTTTAAAATTTTCATATAGATTTGTCTTCCTGTTGTATTATTGTAGACTAAAAAGCTTAAAAATTTTACTTGGTGCAAAGAAAGGTGAATAGAGGGAAGTTTACTATGTAAGAAAACTCAATGTTTTCTATAAGTTCAAAAGGAAAATAATTTTAAAGATCAGTTATGAATCACATGCATTTATTTACAACAGAATTGCTAATGCTTCTATTATTGAGCTATTTAATAAAGCAGATCAGAGATACTGCACATGCTTTTTTTTTTTTTTAATGAATGTCATAGCATGCTCAGTTTTTCATTTAATAGTTATTTTTACCAGACTACATTTTATGGTACTTGCTTTTTCATATTAGACAAAAATATTACCCCCCCCCTTTTTTTTTCTTGACATATTTTTTTTTTATAAGTTAAAACAGTGTCTCACTGGCCTTTATTCTAGCTGTTTGGTAGGAAGGTAAACATAAATGTAAAATCAGACTCTGGAATAAAAAGATGGTTGTGGAAAAAAATGTTTCTGCAAGTTTCTGGGTAAAAGAGATGGAGGAATAAGTGAAGAGGGAAAAGGACATGATTTGAATGGAAGGGGAAAGGAGTAGTTCCAAAATATCTCTACCTAAGTAACAATATAATTGTTTTGGTTTTTTTTCCCCAAAAGCATTTTGCAGTTGAGAAGACAGCATTGCACATTTAGTCCTTGCTGCAAAATAAGCAGGCATTGTGTTTCACCAGTTGGTTTAAAAGTTGCTGCTTGACTAAGCCATAGCAGTGGACAAATACATTGATGACCATTGGATCAATGGAGTTCCTATACTGAAAGACTTACAAGGCAAAATGGTACAGGTGTCTTTAGCCAGAAATAAAAGTAAAGGAAAATACTCTGGTGCATTTTCCCGGAACAGTTTATAAAGCACCACTGAAAGACATGAATATTTTTAAAGCATTGAGTATACTTATGTCCAATTAAAACATCTAGAAAACACTGGATTAGCAATCTCACCAACTGCTTAGTATTTAGGCATTTTATCACCAACACAGGTTCCTTCCTGTGTTGCCAAATCACTTCAAAGATGCTGGTACAAAATTAAATAGTGCCTCCCATGATGTGATACAGGGTAGGTCAGTCAAGTAAATCCCAGACAGGTTTTTTCAGGCATGCTGTGGGAGCTGGTAGGAGAAGTACGATGTATCTAGACTCCTTGTTTGTTATGCTCAGTGGATGTGCTGGTGTGAGCATGAAGGGCTGAAAAGGATGAGCACATCTTATGGGACTGCTTTTTGGAAGTGTCTTAAAGATGCTATAGACATAGTCACAGACAACACAGATGATGTACTATTCTGTACAAAAAACTCTAACCAGGGATTTTACAGGGATAGGGATAATACACAATGTTGCTTGAATAATGAATGTATGCACACTCTTTCTCTGAGAGGACTGCCATTTAATTTGAATAAAGAGTTCCTTTTCCTTGGGTTTTTTGTTTGTGTGTTTGGTGTGGGTGGGTTTGGGTTGGGTTTTTTTTCAGTATTCGGTCTATCTCTACTGCTGCCAACAAAATTGTCTCCTTGTGTTCTGGTTTTTTTTGTGGGTTTTTTTGTTATGAATATCTCTCTGAAAGGAATGAGGGGTGGGGAATAGAAGAAATTCCCTAAAGTTTGTTTTCATGACTGAGGGAATCTCCAGATACTGTAAATGAAGCAAACCTGCATGATTTTACTTTTATTTTCCTCTAAGTTTTTATTGTACCTGCTTATTCAAAGCTAGGGTTTTTTTTCATTTCACTATTTACTCTTATAATGTATTTATGATCCTATATTGAATAATCATATCTTTCTCAAATATAGAATTTAAGTGTTTTAAAAGATGTCACAGTAGCTATCTTTATTCTATCGACTAAGAAATGTTAAATTACTTTGCCAAGGTAACTAAGGAGAGAACGATACTAAAAATGAGAACGGAACCTTTTCCTTCCTCTATCCTTCAGATACAACCAGTGGTGCTCTTAGTGCTGAACCATAACATCAGATGCAAAAAAAAGCTGGGATGTATTCACAGAAGACATTTAAGAAAATTAAAATCTTCCGTAATAGGAAGGAAATGAATGCCTTGACCTCTTTATACATTTATGCACAAGTTTAATTTTATTCATAGGAGTAATTTCTCAGAACTCAATGGGATTACTCATTTGGTGCATAAAGTGAAACAGAGATTTAAGTGCCTTTGGGTTGCAAAGTTATTGTGGACAACATTAACATTATCTACTCTTAACATAAGATTGTAGATTTTTTCCTATTGTCTGTCCTTCATAAAGAACTGTTACAAGATAAAGGGACAACTAGTCCTTGTCGTCTGTACTAGATGAATGCAACTTGGTCTGAGACAGATGAAAACAGAGTGAGATAAAAAATAATATGCACCATGAAAATACATGAGTATGGGAAATTTATAGTTAACAGTTAAAACAAATAATACATCAAAGCCTATGATGCCTTCCACAGAGTTAGTCTTAAGTATATATTCAGTCTTTTTAAAGAGTTCTTGTTGATTTTTGCTAATTTCCCTATTTTTACTACTTTAATATATTTTGCAAGCCATTTCACAAGGTAAAAATTGGTATAACTAAATTTATCTTTGAAAAGTTTAAAATGGGTACCATTAAAATGAAACACCATCTGGTACACGGTTTCTAAAAAAAGCCCATGAAAATGTTACATGACAACATTCATATGGAATTAAATTAATATAAAAACCTAAATTAACAAGTCAGTCCAAACTGTTGATTATGATTAATTTTGTAAATAAGTTTGCCATAATTTTGAATATCTGTTATGACCCCTGTTTAGATGTGGAAGGGATTTTTGTAGGACACACACTATTGCAGCATTTGAGGGGATTAGCCGTACTTGAGGGGATAAGAACTGATAGAAGTCACTCAGAATTTTTTCTATGAAGTTACCTTATTAATAAATATCTATAGTAATGAAAGCTTTGCAGAATTGGATTTCTGAGGACGTTGGCTGGGATTTTTATAAACTCACTTTTTATGTGTGACTTAGAAGCACACTGAAAGCTATGACAGATTATTATGTATTAATATATTACGGAAAAATACAGATTAAAATTATCAGACATTGCATTTTTTGGTGGCATTTCATATTATTTTTGTATTATTTTGTCAAGTTGCTCAAACAATGAAGTTCTTTCCCTTTATATCTACGGTGAGTGAGTAATGATCAGTCCCTGTAGTATTATACTGATTAACTTAATAGGAAGCTGGTGAAAAATAAGCAAAAATAAATAAATAAGTGTACAATCCATCCCTGTCAGCATTCCCAAGACACAAGTGAAGGACAGTATTGCAATTTCTTAGTGTCAGCAATTCTGGTTTTGACAAGGTGCGAACTTTGGTTTGACAGAGATAGTCTTCAAAGTGATAAAACAGTTAGTAAATATCTTTATTTGTTTTGATTTCTAGTAAAGTGAAGGTCAGTTGTTACAAACTGCTTAGGGAGACAAGCTGTCAGGAAGATAAAGGGAGAATGCTCTAGGAGCCGAAAGATGGAGGCCTTCATCCATCCTGAGAACAGCGTGCTCTGGTAGAGAGGCTAAAGGTGTGTGCAATGAAACGGGCTTGCTGAGGCAATGTTAGGTAAACTATTACAATTCTTTTCTTCCTCAATGCTAGCCTAAACCATGGATGCAGTACAAACATGGTTCAGCATTTGGAAATGCCCTGCTTAAGGAAGTATCTGGTGTTATACTGTATATGTAAACCCCTGATAACTGGCTGTTAATCATTCTAAGAAAACTTGTAATAAATTAGTAAATATTTGTTTAGAAAACATGACAATTGCACCAAGATAATAAACAGTGCTTGCAATAAGGTGAACAAAGTGGGTGGGAATCACCCTGGCTGAGTCCAGGCAAAATTGGGTATCCGGTGTACCTTGGTCACCCACATTAAATTTTTCACCCTATTTCCCTTCAATACCAGTCCTAGTGCAGGATGTATCCCTTCCCTTGGCTCCTGTCTGACCATAGTGGTAGCCCAGGCAATTAGCTTGGATCAGTTGCTAACGGTTTAGACGGCTAAAATGAAGTGAGGTAAGCCATGCCTTAGTCAGTTCTGCTTCCACAGGTTTCTCCTCTCTGTTTTTATATCTGTGCATATATAATGTCTCAATATAACTTATAGACTTCAGCCCACATGCCTGCATGTGTGTTTATGAACACATATGCAAACACATTTGTCTGTCAGATTTCTAAAGGATGCGATTTGGTCTTTAAAAAGCAACTTTTACACATGGTATATGTCATCTGGGTATATGAGAACTTGAAAAATAAGGCATCACCTCAGTCCTTTTCTAAAGAATTTTAGAATTCTGTCAGCAAATGGTTTAGCATTTCCCCAAATAGCAGTTTTCTCTCTGTTGGATCAATGGTTAACTGCTACTCATTGTTGAAATCAAAATCTGTAGCCTATCTCCAATGTGTTGAGATCAACTCAAATGGTTTGCTGGATCTCGTAGCTGAGGCTGTGTTAAACACTCTCTTTTCCTCACAGCCCATCTTACAGGTAAAAAACCACAGCTCTAAATGAAATATACAGGTAAAATACACAGGTAAAAACTATTCAGAGATCACAGGAAAAAATAAAATTATTTCCCTTACTTTTAACTGTGATAGTGTGGAGACAGGGCCATGGTTCCCTAACTGCTTTTGAGGAGGTGAGCACTATTCTTAGAATGTCCTGATGGTTTTGTAGTCATTATGATTGCACAAAGGTTTAAGAACTGGAGGAGTGAGGCCTCTTACTTACCACCTAGCTGACATTGTTTACACAATTAAGATGAGCAACACCTTAACTAAGACTGCATAGGCTGTTCTTTGTAGTTCAGTCTCATAAATCAAAGAGGGAATAGTGTTGTTGTATAGTTGCCTTCTCTGTTCAAAAAATAAAAACATGTGCTCTAGCTGTAATTTTTTTTTTGGTATTTTTACAGCCATTTTGGCTTGGTTTAATCCCATTGTACATTATCTTCAGGCCATGAAGTTAAAAAAAGGCAGGTACTTCTCCAAACTCAGCAGGAATTGGCTACCAATACAGTCAGAAGGAGCTGAGAGCCAAGACACCTGCTTTCACATAGGTAAAATCCTATCTAAGAGGGTGGCATGGGGTCTGTAAGTGCTGGTTACTGGTAGCTGGAGGCTGTAAATTTCTTACTTGTATGGAAATCAGAAAGTTGTTCCTGTAACAGCCATAGCTTCTGGGTTCAGGATCCTGTTGAGTTCTAAGCTCCATAAGAACTTCCAGAGGTAATGTGTTCCTTACTTCTTACTTCTGTAGGATTAATTATTCTTTCCTTCTGGTAACAGCAGGATGAAAAATCCTGAACTAAATATTGTTCCAGGTGAAGAGACAAAAGGTTATGATAAAACACCTATAAAATTCATATAAGAAACAATAAATAACACATTTCTACATTTCAGGTTTCAGTGATTTGACACTGAATCCACAAAATATCCTGCTTTTTAAAATGTGTGATTTTGGGAAAAATCAACCCCAGTTAATCCTTCCCACTCTGTCACCTTTCCACCTCTGCACTGGCTAGAGTTCCTCTCCAGACCTGTGGTGTTGGAGATCTGACTTGAGTGGAGGTTCTGCTAATCCCTTCTCACAGCAGCTCTCCTGTAAGGAGACCATTCTTGGTCTTCTCCTATTTCTCAGACATGGCTTTGGTGCTGAGCAGCTGTAATGCTATCCAATGTTTGTTGCCCGGAGCCTGTAAATAGTTTGACTTTTACATGAAAGTGAAGACATTAAAGCAAGTAGTACCACCCAATACTTGTATTTTCTTTTTCTTTCTATTTGGCATCTTAGATTTACTGAAAGACAGATTAGGTGATTTTCCTGTGTTATGTTACTATCAACTAGCTTTTGGCATTGAGGTTTTTTACTATTATGAACTATGAACTGTGTTTCCTGTAGGCTGGAGGGTTCTTTAAAGAAGCTTTGTCTCATATTTAAGATACCAAGGTTTAAGTCTTTGTGGTGATTTTAGACTGAAAATTGGATAATTGAATACAATTCAATATATTATGTGTGATCTTTTAACATAAGTCTTTAAAAGACATCTTTCTTTATGTAAACCTAATCCATAGACTGTTAATTTTGATAAAATAAGCAAGCACATCTGGTGCACTTTACAAAATTTTGGCCAGTGTCTTATTTATTGCATGACATACTTTAGATTCACTAAGACCTCCTCCCTGCCCTAGGGACATGACATTCTATTCACTGACATGTTTGAAAGAGCGCTTTTTTTCTCCCCAAAAAAATCCTCTAGTAATTCAGATCAGTATTTATCAAGGTTTGATTATTTATATCTGAGGTCTAAATGTATATATTTCTTTTGTTGTTGCTTGGGTTCTAAATGTTCATTATCCCCAGATCATAGAGAAGATATTCTAACAGTCAATTATTTTTTCATGTAATTCTAGGTTTTGTGAGGTTTATTGCCTTTTTGTGTTTTTGATATTCTATATATATTATACATTTATTCTTTCATTTGTTTGACATGAGGACTGCCATTTTTTGCTGAAGTATTTTGCTAGAACTTACTAGACATTGTTGGGGTTTTTTAACAGAAATGGTCCAGTACCAATACCAGTAATAGAAATGGTACAGTGCAATACCAAGGTTATTTACATGGGAGATGTTTGTTTTCTACATGTATTCCAGGTTTTTTTGTCCAGAAATGCCTTTCTAGCTTGCTTCAAACTAGATCCAGAACCGTACATCCTGAAAGATGCCAATAGATACTCTACCTCAGACAGGAAAAAGTTTGTATACATTTTTGGTACCAATATCTAAATAAACAATGCAATTTAAAACAGATCTATCAGTCTGAATTACTCTATTAACACTATAAATTCATAATAACTTCTTAAGGTTTAAAAAAATCAATCGAATTACCATGATCTCTTAAAAATTAATCACACTCCCTGTCAGTTAAATGCCACATCCTATCTCTATGGCTGCTCAGAGGTGGGAGGGCTTACAGGCTCCCTTAAAAAAAAATAAAATAAATGGGACCACAGTCACAGCTCTAGCCTGATCCTGATGCTCAGATCTGCAGCAAGCCCAACACATTAGAAATGTATATAAAAATTCATCACTCATGAATTTTAACATTATGGAACCTTGTTAATCTGAACACCTGAAAATCTTACCACTTTTGAGAGATCCTTGTTGTAGAGTGCCTTCTATCAAGGTTGCAGCCTGGAGATTGACAAATCTTCTCCAAAACTGTAATACTTTTGTACAACAATGAGTCTTTTTTGTACATCAGTAATAAATAATTGTTCAGTCTAGAATTATGAATCATACAGATACCTGAGCGCATGCAGACACTACTGAAATACAGTGTGAAATATTTTTATGAGTGGAAGAATAGTAGTTCTTTGCTAAATGTTACACTTTACATTTTGTTTTAAAACTGGCATCAGTGGTTTTGTGTGAAGGTGTGACGGATTTTGTCTTTAAAAAAAATATGTTGGAGATTTCAGCTTCAAGCTACATACACTTTGATGGCCTTCATCAAAAATAAGTGTAGTGATGGTGACTCAAAAGTATATTGTGAGACAGAAGTCCTCAAGGATGGTCTGAAAAGGATTTCTATACTACTTGAACCAATGTAGTAATCCAAAGATGTCTTATAATTCACTGAAGAGAGGTGGGTTTTTTTCCTTTCCTGTTCAGTGGAAAACAAGAAATGCCAAGGACAGGTTTCAATGTTACTTGCCAGTTAAAAATCAACTACTAATAATCAATCTTTTTTTGTTGTTGTTATTTGGGGGTTTAGCAAAATGTAAATTTCTGCTTTTCTAGAACAAAGCAAAGTTGAATTATTTTTCATTTCACTGTGGATTTATATTTCCAATGTTGTCCTTTTTCATCTGAAATTTTTGATTTTGAAAAAAAATCACAGTTCATTCAAATTTAAATATTTTTGAAAATAATAGTGAAATGACTGGAAATTGAAGTGTTTCTGAAAATTAAAAAATACTAAAATATTACATATAAAAAAGGATTTTTACACTTTTCATATAACTTATGAAGAAAAGTGGTGTTTATGTGCAGCATTTTATTTTGAATTGGCTGATATTGTATGGGATGGAAAAATATTCTGTTAAGTTCCTTGTCAGCTTTCCTGATGGTCGGATTTTGATGCCAATTGTTGAATGAGTGGCTGAAAGACTGGTGTTGGCATAAAAACTTTGGGTTTTTTGACCAAGGGAAGGTGTATTCTGCTCCTGGCATGATTACTGCTGATGGGGCTCACCTGACCCAAAGGGAAAGTGAATCCTTGCCCAGGAGATGGCAGGGCGTATTGATTGGGCTTTAAACTAGTGAGGAAGGGGGAAGGGGGCATCGGGAAGGGGGAAGCGGGCATTGGGAAGGCTGCTGGGGTCAGGCAAGTGCCTCGGGAGACAGAACGTGAGTCAGCGGGAAGAAGGTAAATACCGGCGGTATAGTGACAGACTTTGAGGATGTTGTTATATGTGACAGTAGGAAAAATTCTGTGGATATCCCTGAGGACTCCTCAATGGAGCCGCAATTGCCCTTCCCCTGTCGGAAATCTCGCTGTGATCTGTTGAAGATACCTGCATCTGCTGCCCCATTAAAATGCCTTTATACAAATGCACGTAGGATGGGAAACAAACAGGAAGAACTAGAAATCTTCATCCAGTTGCACGGACACGATCTCATTGCAATCATGGAGACGTGGTGGGACAGCTTGGATGACTGGCATGCTGTCATGGAAGGCTATGTGCTTTTCAGGAAAGACAGGCTAGGGTGGCGAGGTGGAGGAGTTGCTCTTTATGTCAGAAAGCAGCTGGAATGTATTGAGCTCCACCTGGGGAAAGATGAACCATCAGTCGAGTGCTTGTGGGTAAGAATCAAGGGTCACGCTAGTATGAGTGACACTGTTGTGGGTATGTACTATAGACCCCCTGATCAAGAGGAGTGGGTTGATAGTGCTTTCTATATGCAACTAGAAGTAGCCTCGAGATCCCAGGCACTTGTCCTATTTGGGAACTTCAATTTCCCAGATATTTGCTGGGCAAGCAACAGGGCCTGTCGTATGCAGTCCAGACAATTTCTGCAATGTGTAGAAGACAATTTCCTGCTACAGATGGTGCAGGAACTTACAACGGGAGGGTGGGTGCTGGACCTTGTTCTTACTAATAAGGATGGGCTTGTTAGGGAGGTGAAGGTCGGGGGCAACTTAGGACAAAGTGACCACGAAATGATAGAGTTCAAGATCCTGGGTGGAAGAAGCAAGCCAAAAAGCAGGATAGCTACCCTGAATTTTGGAAGAGCTAACTTTGATCTCCTTCGCAACCTAATAGGAGCTATCCCGTGGGCTATGCTGTTAGAAGGAAAGGGGGCCTGTGAGAGCTGGGTAACATTTAAACAGCACTTCTTCCAAGCACAGGACAGGTGCATCCCTTTGAGTAAGAAATCGGGAAAGAGAGGCAGAAGACCTGCGTGGATGAGCAGGGAGCTCATGAGTAAACTCAAAGGGAAGCAAAACGTTTATGAACTGTGGAAACAGGGTCTGAACACCTTGGAAGAATATAGGGATGTTGTCAGGGCCTGTAGGGATGCGACTAGGAAGGCTAAAGCCAACCTGGAAAAGAAACTGGCAAGGGACATAAAGGATAATGAAAGGGGGTTTTTAGATATGTGAATAGTAAAAGGATGACCAGGGATAATGTGGGTCCCTTGCTGAATAAGGCAGGTGTCCTGGTAATGGGGGATGATGAGAAGGTGGAGATACTAAATGCCTTCTTTGCCTCGGTCTTCACTCCAAAGGCCCCTCGTGACCCATAGATCCTGGATGAAAATCAGAGTGTTTGGGGAACCAAGAGCTTACCTCCTGTTGAGGTAGGGGAGGCCCAAGAGCAGCTCAAAGGGATTAAAGCACACAAATCCATGGGCCCGGATGGGATGCATCAACGTGTGCTGAGGGAGCTGGCGGAAGTGATTGCGGAGCCGGTCTCTATCGTCTTCGACAGGTCTTGGCGAACAGGAGAAGTGCCTGAGGATTGGAGGATAGCCAATGTCACTCCAGTCTTTAAAAAGGGCAAGAAGGAGGATCCTAGCAACTATAGGCCAGTCAGCCTCACTTCTGTCCCTGGAAAAGTTATGGAACAGCTTGTTCTGGATGCCATCACCAAGCAACTGGAAGAGAAGAAGGTCATGAGGAGTAGTCAGCATGGATTCACCAAGGGAAGATCGTGCTCGACCAATCTCATAGCCTTCTATGATGTCATCACCGACTGGGTGGATGGAGGGAGAGCAGTGGATGTCATCTACCTTGTCTTCAGCAAGGCTTTCGATACTGTCTCCCATGACATCCTGATAGCAAAGCTGAGAGAGTATGGGATAGATGAGTGGACAGTGAGGTGGGTCAAGAACTGGCTGTCGGACCGGGCTCACAGGGTTGTGATCAGTGGAGCAGAATCTGAATGGAGGCCTGTGACTAGTGGTGTTCCCCAGGGCTCAGTGTTGGGTCCAGTCCTGTTTAATATCTTCATTGACGACCTTGATGAGGGAATGGCATCCACCCTCAGCAAGTAAGCTGATGATACAGAGCTGGGAGGGGTGGCTGACACGCAGGAACACTGCGCTGCCATCCAACAAGACCTGGACAGGCTGGAAAGCTAGGCTGGGAGAAATCAGATGAAATTCAACAAGAGCAAGTGTAATGTCTTGCACCTGGGGAGGAACAACCGCATGTATCAGTACAGGCTGGGGGTTGACCTGCTGGAGAAGAGCTCTGTGGAGAAGGACCTGGGGGTCCTAGTTGACGACAGGTTGGCTATGAGTCAGCAGTGTGCTCTGGTGGCTAGGAGGGCCAATGGGATCCTGGGGTGCATCAGGAAGAGTGTGGCCAGCAGGTCGAAGGAGGTGATCCTCCCCCTCTACTCTGCCCTCGTCAGGCCCCACCTGGAGTACTGTGTCCAGTTCTGGGCTCTCTGGTATAAAAAAGACAGGGATCTCCTGGAGAGAGTCCAGAGAAGGGCTACGAAGATGATTAAGGGCTTGGAACATCTATCCTATGAGAGAGATGGGGCTGAGAGAGCTGGGGCTGTTCAGCCTGGAGAAAAGAAGACTGAGGGGGGACCTAATCAATGTTTATAATTATCTTAAGTATGGGGTGCAGGGTGAATTGGCCTGCCCCTTTTCTTTGGTCACTGGAGATAGGACAAGGGGCAATGGCTTCCAACCCCTACAATTCTGTGATTCTATGATTCTGTGATTCTTGTTTACGCTGCTCTAGGTCTGCGAGTTTTAGTGATTATTATCATGATTGTTTGGACTTGCAGAGACAGGATCAGGAAAGCGAAGGCAGAGATGGAACTGAACTTGGCGAGGGATGTTAAAAACAACAAGAAGGGATTTTACAGGTACATTGGCCAGAAGACATAGGCCAAAGAGAATTGACTGCAACCGATGAGGAGAAGGCTGAGGTGCTGAATGAATTCTTTGCCTCAGTCTTCTCTGGCAGCCAGGATTCTCATAATTCTCAAATCCCAGAACCTTGCATCCCTAGAACTTAGGTGGGAACTGGGGGAGCAAATACCCCCTCCACTGTAAGAGCAGAGCAAGTCCGAGACCGCCTCATGAGACTGAATGTCTAATAGTCTATGGGGCCAGATGACATGCATCCCAGGGTCCTGAAGGAGCTGACTGATGTGGTTGCTGAGCCGCTCTCCATCATATTTGAAAAGTCGTGGCTGTCAGGAGAGGTCTCTGGGGACTGGAAAAAAGGTCACGTCACTCCTATTTATAAGAAATGGAGCAATGAAGACCCAGGGAATTACAGGCCGGTGAGCCTCACCTCTGTGCCTGGGAAGATCATGGAACACATCCTCCTGGATGACAGGCTGGAAAGATGGGCCCAGGTGAACCTAATAAGGTTCAACACTGCCAAGTGTAAGGTGTTGCACTTGGACCGGAAGAATCCCAGACATAGATAAAGACTGGGAGAAGAGCTTCTTGAGAGTAGCCCTGCTGAGAAGGACCTGGAGATTCTGGTGGATGAGAAAATTAACATGAGCCAGCAGTGTGCTCTTGCAGCTCGCAAGGCCAATGGTATCCTGGGCTCCATCAGAAGAGGGGTGGCCAGCAGGGACTGGGAGGTGATTGTCCTTCTCTACCCTGCCCTCATGAGGCCCCATCTGGAGTACTGTGTCCAGATCTGGGGCTCCCAAGAAAGATGTAGAACTGTTGGAGAGGGTTCAGAGGAGGGCCACAAAGATGATTAGAGGGCTGGAGCACCTGCCCTACAAAGAGAGGCTGAGGGAGCTGGGCTTGTTCAGCCTGGAGAAGAGAAGGCTGCGGGGGGACCTCATTGCAGCCTTCCAGTCCCTGAAGGGAGCTTATAAGCAGGAGGGGATTCAACTTTTTCAAAGGGTAGACAATGGCAGAACAAAGGAGAATGGATTAAAACTAAAGGAAGGAAGGTTTCAATTGGATATTAGGGGGAAGTTTTTTACAGAAAAAGTGGTGAGGTGATGGAACAGGCTGCCCAGAGAGGTGGTGGATGCCCCATCCCTGGAGGTGTTCAAGGCCAGGTTGGATGGGGCCCTGGGCAACCTTGTGTAGCTCCAGGCCTGAGGTTGGTGTCCCTGCCTGTGGCAGGGGGGTTGGAGCTCTGCGATCCTTGGGGTCCCTTCCAACCCATGCCATTCTATGATTCCATGATTCTATGATTTACAAAAGTAGAGGTTAAATGAGTTCTTTTGGCTCATAAGAAAAAATCTGATGTGCTGTAAACTGTAGGAGGTAAGGAAAGATGTAACTCTATCATCTGAACATAAAAAAATTAATGCTATTAATATGCAGTTATCCAGAATACGCTTAACCTCGTACAAGTATTCTTGTCTTATTTCTTCTACAAGCAGTTTGAAAATGGCAATAAAGTACAAACAGGTTTTACAGATCTACAAAAAATATTTTAAATTTTGAAAATATCAAAGTGCATGTAGTGGTTCACTTTTTACAAGTACCAATAGTGTAAATACACGTAAAAAAATACACAGACAAAATATTCATTGTACAAATCTTAATAACATTTGTAGAAAATTATCTAAAAAAATCACTGACCAGCATAGAGAAAAATCCCAACAAAACTGAACAAGAAACCCTTGAAAAACACAAGCCACATACCACATTGCTAACATGCAGTTTTATGAATTCTGTTATGCCAACCTTTAAAACATCACGGAGTAGAGAAAAAAGTTGATTATTATGATCAAGAATGTAATCATAAGTTGAGGGCTGCTACTTCTTTCTCTGTCTCTCTTTTTTTTTTTCCTCTTGTGTTAAAATCTGTGCATGAAAATCCTTAACATTTGAAGAATCCACAAGTCTATTTCAAGAAAAATTTGCTCGGTGACTTTTTAAAAAAAATAATCTGTTGATCAATTAAATCATTCTCTATCAGATTGCTATATGCTTTTAAAGTCACCTAGATGTCTCATTCTGTGTGACATGGAACAAGCTTGATGATAGATTTTTTTTTCAATCTCTGATACTGTAGACTAGTATATAACTAAGATTAGTATTATATGAGTGAGAAACAATGCTAAGTGTGGACTAAACAGACAAAAGAGACTTTTCATTGCATTTTGTACCTGGCATTTTAACACACAGGGAATTTGCCTTTATGTTTCAACCTAGGTTTTTAATTGTTACAATTAGGAGAGGCAGAATAATCAGGCAGTACAGTTTACAGGCTTTGTTTGCTACAGTGTTTCTCACATACACACAATTTATGCTGTCATACTTTCTTTTGGTAAATAAAGAGAGTATTGTTAATTTTTAATGAATAAACCTAAATTCCATTTAGAATTATTTATTATTCTGATATTCTTAAACATTAATATGGTAAATATCTGTATTTTATCTGTTACAGATGAACAAGTTGCATTCATGGTTTAGTGTAATCCATTCTTTGATTCATGGATCCCAAAGTCCTTCAGGCAGTATGACAAATCCACATAATTTCCCTGAGTGCTAGGTTGTGCTTTTGTGTATCTGATTAAGTTGAAAGATGTGTTAAAAAAAAAATCTTCATGTAGCCAGACAGCTCCCTGTGGCTACATATCTCAGAAATCTCTGGAGCATTTTGTTATTCCAAATAAAGTTGGCAGTAATTTACACTCAATAAATTGGTTCCAGATCCGCCTGTTTCAGATGATATCACAAGGACAAGATTTTATGCGAAATTCCCTTACCTTTTGTCAAAGTGTATTCCTTTTAAGAGGTTTGCCATCACAAATGCAGATGATATGAAGATAAAAAGACTCCCTTGCTCTCCAGAGCGTGACAGAATGTGATGGATCAACAGTTCACATACAAGCTGTGTTTTGATCAAATCAAACAAAATCATCCTTTTTTTTCCCTTTTTTCTTTTTAAAGTGGGCTTTCTCTTAATTGCAAAATCATGGCATATGTCATTCATAATGCATTAATAAATCCTCCCATTTTGTGTGGACCACAAGATCTCTGTAGAGAGATACAATAATTTATGATTTGTGACCGATGACAAGTGAAAATTAAGTATTGTAACAGTCAAGCCTTGACTATGAAGAAATAGTCCTATGTATGGTCTAAAATCTGTTGCTGTTTCACAGCTTTCCTAAATATTAGTTTCTTACAAATTTGATGAATTTGGTCCAAAATTTTTTTAAAGGTAGCTGTGAAGAAAGACAGCCTGTCTGTCCCCAAGTTATAAATTAATAGGAAAAAGTGTCTCAAAAGAGTAACAACAGAAATATAAATGGATATGAAAGTGTGAAATTAAGAAAATGAGAATTTAGTCTGGAAGAAGAGAAATAGTTTTCTTGAGGTGATATCAATTAGAGTTGAAAATTTTAAACAAAAACCCTACCCTTGAACACTGAAACAAAAAAGGAAATAATTTATAAGGTACAAGTCAGCACTGGCAAAAGGATAGTTTAAATAATGTAATAGGTTTTTTGTACTTCGAACTTCACTAGCTCTGTGATTATGAATGGATGTAATTCTAGGAGAAAGCAGGGAAAATGTACTTTGTTCGGATGACAGTGGTACTTACGTGCATGCATATGCATGCCTGAGAGAAAAATGCTTCTGTGAAATAGCCTCTATCTCTATACATTCTATTCTTTGAAGGAAAACTTACTTACTTTCAGTGGAAATATGTTAAAGAGGTCCATAGGCACCGCTTGCTTGACTCCAGGTCAAGTTGCAGTTGCAGGGTGAAGTCAACAAGATCTTTTACCCCTGGTACAAACAGGATCAATGACCAGAAATCCATGAAGGTTTGGAAATTAAAAAAATCTCTCCTGACTCTATTCCTTTGCAAAAAGTAAAGCAGCAGGTGCCTGATATGGGTAGAACCTTTATTATTTCTCTTCGCTTTGTGTCACTTGAGGAGATTCTGGTTTTCATGGTGCAAAGTGAGTTTAGCTAACTCTACTATCTCTACCTTTGACTTTTATTGCTGGCTTTTTTTTTTTTCAGGAAGTTTAAGAATATGCAAGAACTAACTATATTAATGGATCTTAATATTTATGGATTCTATTTCCTTAATCTAAATGAATATAAATGAACTTTATGCCAGTTTCTTGGTTACTGGCAACAGTGTGTTTGTAGATGCTTTTTTTCTTCGCTCTCACAATAGGTTGGTAAGACTTACTGTGTTATGTCAGAGTATAATATTTTTGCCCCTTTTTTGCACTTGAAAAGTATTAATTTGCATGTGTTTGTCCTTTTTTTCCATATCACAGATCTGTAGCTAGACCTTTGTTGAAGTGCTGCTTTATAGTACTCCTGAGAAGTACATAAATTCTATTAGAATTTTGGTGTGTAAGACCCCTTCATCTGAAACAAAATTGTCCCTTCTACTTTTTCATGTATGTACACAGGGTGCCCATTGCTGTCAGAAGATACTTGGTAGACTTACAGTCCAAATGTAAAACATTCTCCATTCTCTATTTGTGTTCATGTAAAATACGAATATAGTGTCTATTAACAGGCTACCATTTTAGTAACTCATACATTGTCTTTTTCCCAGTAAAAAAGTCATTTAAATGCAGGTATTCATTGCTTTTCTTGCTAAAAATAAACAAATAACATGCACACCCAAGTTCTAAACAACATTAAAGTAGTAGTGAAGCATTTGTTCCATGAAAGAAAATAGTATTAGATTTGTGCCCTTGTTGGTCTTAAGTACTGAACATTTTTATATAGACTTACAAGTAAATAAAACCAAATACTGGAACTTTCAGACACTGAAAAAGAAACAGCTCAAAAATAGCATACAAATAAGGGTCAGTTGCTGAATCTCCTACTGCACCTTATTCTGTCATAGATCTAATTTATATGAAAGCTTTTGCAGACTCAGTAAGAATTACTAGGTTTTAGTTTTACATATTGAACTTACTGTTTCCACATAGAAAAATTTCAGGGTGTCTTTAGACAATGCGATGGGCTAGCAAAGTTTTGGTAGAAGTGGGGCTACAGGGGTGTCTTCTTTGAGAAGCTGCTAGAAGCTTCCCTTGGGTCCAATACAGTAAATACCAGCTGGCTCCAAGAAGGACAGATGGCTGGCCAAGGCTGAGTCAATCAGTGACAGTGGTAGCATCTCTGGAATTACGTATTAAGGAAGGGAGAAGCTGCAGACAGAAGAGAGGAGTAAGAATACTTCAGAGAAACAACCCAGCAGACACCAAAGTCGGTGAAGAAAGGGAAGGAAACACTCCAGGTGCCAGAGCAGAGATTCCCCTGCAGCCCATGGAAGAGACCATGGTGAGGCAGGCTGTCTTCATGCAGCCCATGGAGCTCAATGGTGGAGCAGAGATCCACCTGAAATTGCACTGTCTCAGCTGAGGTTTTATGTCTTTATTGGACACAATAGAGTCAGCCACTCTTTTAAGAATAAAGACCAGTCATGATCTTTTCATTAGAGGGTTAGCAGAAGGAGGTGACCATTCAAGCAGTTTTAGTGCATTATTGCACAAAGCAGGAACATATTCATAGAAAAATATCCAGGATGTCAGCTGATTTTTAAAAAAGAAACAAGATGTTGATTATTACTTCCCTGGAAAGGAATTTGGTAATTGCCAGTCCAGGATAATTTGGCACAAAAAGGACCCTTCTTGTTTTTATGTTTTTATATGTAATAGAAATAAAGAGTATTTTGGAAACTGACCTCAAATTTAGTAACCCTATAACCAAATATCCATTTGGTTAAAAATATCCAAATGTCTTAGCATCTAGAAGATTTTACTAAGTGGATAAAAAATATATGATGTGTTACTGAATGAATGAAACTGAAAAATGATTTCTAAAATGAATCAAATTAGTCAGATCTACCTGTGATGTGATCTCTTGCAGCATGCACCTTTGACCAAATACTATTAATAATAGTCTGCAGAATAATACAGCTTTAGTAGTAATAATTTAAAAATCACTCCTTCATTGGCAGATTAAAACAAACGAAGAGCCTAGGTAATAAGAACCTACACAATGAGTGGGTTTTTTTCCCATTCAAGACCAAATTGTCTTTGATGGATTTAAGATTATCATGGTCACAACAGTTCCATTCCCCACATCTGTAAAATCGTAGTCACAGTGAAAGAGAGTAAATATGAAGAATACAATATAACAAACCTTTAATACTATTTTCAGCAAGCTGCAATTACAACTGTAGAAATGCATTCTTTCTCAAATGACTTAGTAGTTTTTAAGAATTTACATGAACTGAAACATCCTTGAACTGCAGCTTGTATAACCAGCTTTGTGAGAGATTATGTCAGTGTTGTCCTCTTTTGCCATCAATCTGCATGATTATAATTATAATTATAAGTTTGGTTTGATTAAAGAAGGAACATAATGTTAAACAGCTATTAAAAAAAAACAACCCAAAACCACCTACAAAACCTTTGAGGTATTATTTTCTAAAAAAAAAAAAAAAAAGTTCTTGTAATTATAAAGGGTAAATATTTAAAAAACATTTTATAGAACAACAAAGATATAAAAGCATAAGTGTTCATGTATATTTTTATGACTAAATTTTCCATAATTCATCCAACTTCTCTGAATGTGTATAGTGATACATCATGGAGAGATCACAGAATCACAGAATCTTAGGGGTTGGAAGGGACCTCAAGAGATCTTCGGGTCCAACCCCCCTGCCAAAGCAGGCTCCCTATCTCATATTACATAGATAGGCATCCAGACGAGACTTGAATATCTCCAGAGAAGGAGACTCCACCACCTCCCTGGGCAGCCTATTCCACTGCTCTGTCACCCTCACTGTGAAAAAGTTCTTCCGCATGTTGGTGCGGAACTTCCTGTGCTCCAGCTTACAGCCATTGCCCCTAGTCCTGTCCCCACTGACCACTGAAAAGGGGCTGGCCAATTCCCCCTGCCACCCATGTCTAAGATACTTGTAAACACTAATTAGGTCCCCCCTAAGTCTTCTTTTTTCCAGGCTGAACAGACCCAGCTCACTCAACCTTTCCTCATAGGGGAGATGTTCCAGACCCCTAATCATCTTTGTCGCCCTTCTCTGGACTCTCTCCAGAAGGTCCCTGTCTTTTCTATACCAGGGAGCCCAGAATTAGCAATTGCTAATTGACTAGGAAACACTCAGGATAATTTTGGTACTGAAGAAATATTAAAAACTACTTAACAACATTAATAAGAGTTGTTAATGATACCATGCTAACTGTGGTAATTTCCAGAACCTTATGTCAAAGCAGCACATTTTCCTATTTTTTTATTTAATAGGCAACTGACTGAAACATCTGTTACTGAAAAATCTACTGGAGTTTTTGTTGGGTTACTATGTGTTAATCTGAGATGGGCAAAAGGTGATAGGGTAATTTCAAAGTAGTGAAGGGTCAGAAAGGATTAATAGTGAAATTATACAAACAGGCATTTTTCAAATTCAATTTACTGAAAAAAATTTAGATAAAATTCATTGCCTTTAAAAGTGAACACAGCTCTACAGAAATGTGTGTGTGTGTGTGTGTGTCCCTCATTCTTTTTATTTAAGTTAGTGGAAACCTGAACTGTAGATTTTCATTTTCAAGGATTTAAGCACTGAAAGGTTAGTCCTTATTACTTAATACTTGTAATAAAAATTTCCAATGGAAAAATCCACTTAGTTCCTGTTTGCAAACCAAATCTAAAATGACAACATGCAAAAATTAGAAAACAAGCTGTTGCAGTGCTTATGTGATTTTTTCTGCATTTTCTATTCTCTGTTTTTTTTTACCTTTGATGGTGATTAATTGAACTTAAGTTATTGTCTGAATTTTTACAAAACAAAGGCTGAGTAAAATACCATGCCTCTTTCAAAAACTGATTTGAGCACCTGTGATCTGTTCAATTTGTAGGTGAAGACTTTTCAGGAGGTGATCCAGATTGTCTTTACATTTTCTTACAGTCCTGTTGCAGATAAAGAACACATTTCTATTTTTTTTATCTACCTCAGGCTCTACAAATCCTTCAAGCATATTTTTCAAAAATATTTCTTCCTCTTTTAACATCTTTTATCCTAAACATTTTTCCTGGATAAGATATCTTGAATGCCACACCATGCAAGGCAAATTTCTTATGCAATTCTGTCTCTGCGTAGTTTCTCCATGATCTCTCTTTCCATATTTAAAAAATAAGCTCTTAAACCTTCTCAGCATTATTATTCAGATCTCCAAGTCTTTCCATCGAGGTGCAATTGGAATAATTGCAACAGACAGAAAATGGAGTTGCTGCCATGAATGAGTTCATTGCAATGACTAATAGCATCAGTGAAAAAGAAGCAAACTTAAGACATACTTTACGTATGTACACAAAACAGTAAAATATGGAGAAAGTTGGAGAGAGTAAGTGTTAAATTATAGTGGCGATGATGAACAGCATCAGATTTGCCCTGGAGATGTGGGAAAATATGTTGAAAAAGATGTCTTGCAATTTCTCATTTACCAAACTGGTTTATAAAATGTGCATAAATTAAAATATTTCACAGAACTATCTTTTTATTGCTCTTCATTATTCTATGAAGAATGGAAAGGAATTATAGTTAACAATTTAAAACCACTGTGCCTTCAGAATGAAAGCTTGCCACTATATGTAATAAGAGAGATGCTTATATATTATGTTTCCTTTTTGGCAGTCTTTTCATAACTAGAATATATGTAGGCTAAATATTTACAGCCTTTCAGCCCACTGCTAACTAACTCCTTTTCACAATTATCCATATCCCTTATGCTAAATGGATAAGCCAGATAAACAACCACAAATGTTAAAGAATTTATACAAATATTGCAACTCCTCCTATTTTACTGAGTTAACGACATACACAGAATCTTAAAATTCTATTTACAATTGACAATTAATAATGCAAAACAAGGATTCTGCACCGGACAAGAACTATAGCCTTTCATTTTTAGAAAAGGACTTTATTCTGTGACATGAAAAACATAGGGATTATGATTAATAGGGGAGCAGAGTTATGCAGCACCTACCTTTCAGACAAGGCACATTCTCATACCATAGCTGGTAAGAGTTGTCAATCAGGGTCTTTACCAAAGAGAAAAAAGGGAATTGTTCCCATAGATCAGTTGGCTGAGAACTGAACCAAAATTCCACATGAGAAATAAAGACTCTGGAGGAAAGTGGACTGGGTTTGAAACTTTTTAACTCCTAAATGTGTTTGAATAGATACATCTTGTAGTCATTAATCTGTAATGCAGGAGCAAAATATTATGTAGTTCTGTACTACATGGTTGTGCATTTGTGTAGGTATGTATAGCTACACATGTATAATAGCACGTAATATAGCATTGTTAAGAGAATGGCAGTAGGTCAAAGATATCTTAATATGTCACTTTTTAAGCTACTACTTTCTAGAAACGTCTTTATATTTACTGATTTAGGCAAGGAAGTGCTATTGTTTTCACTCTTGATCTGAAAAATTTGCAAACACTGAGGTGATCATTCTTGTGGAAATTCGTGGTTTTGATGCCTTATCAGTGTTGGCTGCAGAGAACATGAAAAATCCTTCTTTTCTGTTTACATAAAATATAAAAACAAATAAATAAATCAACCCACTTCCCTTCTTTTGTTCTCTTCCTTGCTTTGACATACTGAAGTAACTTTCTATATTATTTTACTACTTCAGGGACAAATCTTAACCTTGTTTCCATCTTGTGGAAACACTCACTAACCTAGAGCTGTTCACTCTAGTAGTTTAAGGGTTATTAAGGTTATACGGCTCATCTCCTTGCCCCTTCGAGATCAGCTTCACAACTTCAGAGAAATTCCCTGCACAACAGGCCTTTGAAGAAGTATTAGAGGCAGAATCTACTTGTTAAAGCTTCCCCTCCAGCAGTTGCTGACACTATTGCAGTCTCTGAGTTTCAGCAACATTTGCAATGCAGGTTAGAACGAGGATTATTTTGACCTAGTGATCATGAGGAGTTTTTTGTGTTAATCTTGGATACACATGTAGCTGACCCCATCTGATACTGCCTTTTTTATTGCTTTTTCGTAATACAAATATCAGGCTATCACGCCCTGCTAACAAAGTTCTTTTATATGTTCTTGTATATGAAGAACCCTAATATATGAAGAACTATCATTATGTTTTGAATGAAATAAATGCAGAATTTACTGGTCACCGTATGATATTGTCACATAGAGACAAAAGAAGCCCAAAACTCAGTTTGAGGAGTCTCTGAGAGGACGTGTTCACTTTAGGATTTTAGCTAAGATCAGAGAAGGGCTTTTGAGAGTAATCTCCCAATCAACTCCTTTACCGTATTTGTTGGTGTCATGGAGGCACTTGTTGGTATCACTGAGCAGCCATTCTGCATGTAAGAGGAACTCCTTTAGGATGACACTAACCTGACCATGTGCTGCTCCCAGGGACTCCAGCTGCTTAAAAGTGACCAGTTTGTGGGAACAAACTAGTTTTAGCGTAACAATCCCCCAAACAGGTAACATCAACATCAGTTCCCCAGCATTACCTGCTTAGCTCAACCAACCTACTACTATGCAGCAGTACTTCTAACTGTAAAGGCAGTGAAGTGGTTATTGTACCAGCAGTGGTTATTGTGCCACCATAAAAATATATTTTAAAAATAATTATATATATATATAAAGTCTGATGAAACTGACAGCAGCATTGCTGTGCAAGAGGAGGAAGCAGATTGCTTTAACTGTAGCCATAGTCTGGTCATCAGTATTGCTTGGACCTTGCCTCTATGTTTCTGTCTTTGCTACAAGAATTTAAGGATTGTGATCACTGCCTAAAGAGTAGCAGTGCCATAAACATTTAAAAGCTGCTATTAGTAAAAAGGGAATTAATTTCTCACTGGAATAATGTAGATTAGATCTAGATAATTCATTTGTAAATACAGCCCTTGAAATACGGTGAAAAACATTTCAGAAGCATAGAAGAATAAGGAAATTAATATTTCCAGGTTCCTGAGAGGCTGTTACTAAATATAGTACGTAAAATGCATGTATTTGTTACAGCCCTCTAGTTATGTACACTAGGAGATGGCTCTGTCATACAAATTAGAAAATCAAAACATCTATTGGGTCGTTAAGGTAATGCTCTTCTCAGGGTATAATTCTCTCTGCAAAGTGCTGCCTAGGTATTTATACAGTCCAGTTTTAAATGGTTTAAGAAAAAGTCTTCCAGATTTCACACCAGGACACTGTTTTGTAATTGAATGCATATCATTCTGAGATTGCTTTACAAGTGATTGGCACTCTTCAGAATGTATTTATAACATAGCTCTGGTAAAACAAACAAGCATACTCAAATTAGATCCTGAGGAAGCTAATTTTCTTTCCCAGTCACTGCAGTACATCTGTCATTCTCCTCACCATTGCTACAGTGTTGTCATGCGCAGGCATATATCCCATAAAAGCTTATCCGCAGCTCTAACGTGTTTTATTCTTTGCTTCCTCTTAACTGCCTCCATGTAACCCCCTTCTGTTCAATGTGCATGTGTTTCGACTCCAAGCTCAGCTTCATAAGATATTGTCAGAAATATTACAATTGCTGGAGATATGGAAGGAAGCATGATTTTGCTTTAAAGAAGGATCTTTTTTTGTCCATCTTGTGATGAAAATGCAGCCATCATTTGGGTTGCTGAGATGAGCCAGGCAACTGTGAGAGGTGGTTGTGCCATACAGAAGGGTACAGCAGGATTTTACTTACCTTTGCAAGTTCTGCAAGCAGCATGGTTTAGGGGAAAGCATTTGAAATCTTCAGGCATTAAAATATCTTGAGGAATTTGGTAGGGGTGGGATGTCAAAAAATGTCCCCCTATTTCAAGAGACTACTTGCAGTCACTGTCACTGTACAATCTCACCCATCAGCACAGGGTTCACGCTTCAAGCCTTCCAGTTTGCATATGGGAAGTCATGACATGTTCTTTTTGTAAGCATGAATGAATTCTTCTTAAAGAACTGGAAGTAGAAAATACCACTGAGATATTCTACGTCTTCCCCAGCATTTTCCTACACCCTCTATAATAACTACTGAACCACAAATAAGAAGGGTACATCAGTTGAGCTAGTCCTGCAGCTTGACACAGGCTGGATTCAAAGGAAGAAGTATGCTGAGCTGGAAGTGTCTCAGATGGACTGGCTAAAAATATTCCTGTAGAAAGCCTTAGGAAAGACAAATGTATTTTTGTCAAAATATCTCACAAAGCAGCTGGATTAGTTCAAATAACAAAATTCCAAAACAGCTTCTGAAGCTGTGCTGGTGCATCTATATCTTGCACTGCAGAAACAGCTAGAAAGGAGTATGCGACCACTGCCCACATGTAAATGCCAACTGGTGAGATCCTGTTATTGCCAGACAGAGGAGTGCTGAGAACCCACAGCTCTGAGTTAGGACCTCAGAAATCCTGGAGCGCAAACTAGGTACGTTTCAGCTGTGCTCAATTCTGAGGCAGTGCTGGGTGCTACATCCAGGCAGTGTTAGGAGAGGCTGGGGCTGCCCTGTGCTACACACAGCTGGTTCCACCCAACTCCAACCCATACACCACAGGGCAGTTGGTAATTGATCTCCCTATCTTTATGTCAGCCCATGAGCCTTTCACCTTATTTTCTCCCTCTGTTCTACTGAGGAGGGAAGTGATGGATAGAGGCTGGTGGGGGTCTGTAGCCATCTGTTGTCCCTCCACCACCCATCATAGATTGAATATTTCATATGTGGTCTTGACAAGTCCAAGTGCACATATCTCAGAGTTCAGGTCCAGGAATACTACCCATGTGTGTGTGGGCACTAACTGTTTCAGGAAAAATTAGGGGCTTCCTTGGGAACTGTACTGTCTGAGTGCCATATATGGTCAGGGTCACGCAGGAAATGGAGGCTAAACAGGACAAGGTGCACAGTGGCATTATGTGCATACATGTTATGATGCTTCAGGATTTTTTAAAAATTAATTTAAACATAGGAAACTAAATCCCTTGGAGGCACAAAATAGGAGTTCTTCAGTGAAATTAAATCTTCTACCTGCTGTTATAGACTAATTGCTCACAATCAATGAACTCTTATCTTTTTAATTTCAAAATTATTAGTATTACTTTGGTTATTAGTGTAATTTGGTGTTATCCTTTTTCCTTTCCAAATTAAAATGCACCATGATATGCTCTAAAATGAATAAGAAGTTTAATTATTTTTCCAAGGGAAAACATTTAATTTAACTTTATACTTCGTACTCCTGTAGCATACATCAATGTTATCATAAAAAGGCAATTTTGGTATGTGAGCAAAATAGCTGAAAACTCTGCTGGATGTGTATGGTTAAAATGCTTGCCTGACAGTAAGTTGATATGGCAAGAATTCATCAGTATCTCACAGTTCATATGATTTTTCCCCTCACTCCTGATATTTCTTCCCTATGAGGGTGGTGAGGCACAGGAACAGGCTGCCCAGAGAAGCTGTGGCTGCCCCCTCCCTGGCAGTTTTCAAGGCCAGTTTGGATGCAACTTTGGGCAACCTGGTCTAGTGGAGGATTTCTGAGTAACCCATTTAACAGTCATTCACTTTAACTCAACTTTCCTTTTGCTAAATTCCCTGCTTCTTCCCTGCTTCTTCCTGATCCTCCTTCCTTAGACTTATGGCCTCTGAATCTTATTTAGCAAATCACTGATTCCCGTTTGAATACCAGGTAAGGATCCCACACTAAATAGTTCTGTCTCTACTCGTTTTTCCTTTGGCCTATCACAATAATATATATAGCTATCTTTTAACTTCATTCAAAGTCCTTATGAGCAAGTATATTTTTATTCCTATAATCTTTCAATTGAGATAATCTCATTGCAAAATTATCCTTTTCAAGTAAGTTTATAATATCACTAGAAATAGTGCCATTCCTTGTTTTCGTAAGTGCTTTGGGATCATCTTCCAGACTATTTTAAATGTGACAACTGAGTTTTCATAAAATACAGATCTAATTTCATTCTAGAGATAGTCAGAATACTTGATTTGTTTCATGTTTTTATAATTTAAAGCTACTCTTCTCTCTTTGCTTATTTTTAAAAGACAACAAAACTCATTTTCATACTTTGAATTTTGATTTTATGCTGATCTATTTCAATGATTATTTATAAACTTAAGGGCGATTTTACAGCTTTTTCTCGTCTACACTACCTCACAATGCTTCCTACTGTAAAACATCTTCATTTGTTCATTTCAGCCTTGGTTGTTTTATGATAGAGCACAGTCAGTCTGTACGGAAGTCAAACATCATTACACTCAATTCTAATTAGTCTTTTCTTCCATTTTCACAAAAATGTACCTCATTCATTTTCATTGTTTGACTGCATATAACATTCCTGTTTAGTACTTTAGGATAAAGTCTTTTTGGCTATGAGATTAATTCCATTAGGACTTTTTTTGATCTTGACCTCTACATTGCTTCCAGATCAGCTTTATGATATTTAATGCTGTACCTTCTTGCGTTTGCATATGTGTATATGTTGGATTTGTCACCTCTGGATCACAGTCAAAACACTGAACTTCCTGTCACAGTAAGTGTAACTCCCTCTTTTTATAGTTTTTTTCTACATTTGCGTTCTATAAAATCTAAGCCAGTGAAGCACTTAAAATCCGAGTGGTAAAATATCTCACCACTATTATGACCCTGTACAAAATCCTATGGTTATGCAGTTTAAATTATGCATTTGGACAGTTCACTGAATTTTCCTTTCAGTACACCCTCCAGCTATAAATTGTCTCGAAGGAGCTGGAAAAGAATCAGAAAAACTTTGTTCCATAGAATGAAACAGTTATGTTTGTTCAGAAATCCATAAGCAGGAAACGTCATGAAACAGAAATTTTCTGTTGCCCTATGACTGGGCCAGCACCTCTATTTCAATATGCATCTCATGATTCTGTTCCATACCATTTGAATCGCTGATCTCTGAAAATTATATCAAGGTGAGCCTAATGATGTGAAGAAAACAGTTTATTTAAATTAAGTCTTATACATATAAGCTTCAGTTTACTTATTTTGAAATATTCTAATTCATTTAACTGAATTAATTTTTATAATACTAGAACTAGACAGAGCTGTTTTTGAGAAGTAATCTTTTTGTGACCAGGTAAGGATTTATTTGCAAGTAAAAGAGATACAGAACATTTTAGGAAATGCTGAGAAAATTAAGATGTGGCTATATGTACAAAGAATACAAGAACTTAAAAATTGTCCTGACTAGGTCATTAACCATAATGAGAATATATAGGAAACTAGAGGAGTGTACATTATCTGCATTCCAGCTGTTTCTCGGTGAGGATGAAGGAAAATGAAACTTCACCTGGGAAACTTGTTTCTTTTCTCTCGTGATATGTTTAAAGCACATCTGTTACAGAGTTAAAAAGGATATTATGTCAGAATTACCAGGAGAAAGTTTTAATTTTACAGTGACTGCAGGCAAAGTTTGATCCTTCAGCTGAGATTTAAACGTGGATTGAGAGAGAATTACATGTTCTGTTCCATTTGTTCAGAAGTTCTTCAGAGAGTTACCATTAAAAAAACCTAGAATCACAAATAAGTGATAGATAGATAAGATGTCATGCTTCTCATGGCTACTATAAAGAAGATCTATAATCTAATATCTTATTATCCTAAGGCTGGTCTGAAAGAAGGTGATCATCACCCAGAGGATATACTTGCCGGTGTACACAGGAAGTGGTGTTACTTGGGCGTTACTGAACTTGATTCTATTTAACATCTTAACCAACAGCCTGATAAGGGGGACTGAACATATCTTAAGTTAATGTAAAAGCTCAGACTAGGATGAATACTTGAAACACTGGATGCCAGGCTGCCATTCAGAGAAGCCATGATAAGCTGGAGATAAAGGCTAAAAGAATCTCAAGAATTCATCAAAAACAAATAAAAATCCTGCCATCTGTGTTGGAATAAACTCATGGAATTTTGCTGTCTGCCAGCTAGGAAATGCACTGCAGAAGAGGATTGTACAGCCCTTGTGGACAAAATACTCTCACTGCAGTGAGCGCTAATTGCTCACTATATTAGTAGCTATTTACTCAAGAAGTCAATTATTCTTTTCTTTTTGATACTTGGAGGCAGTATATAGGCTACTGTGTCTGGTGCACTCCTTTCTGTACTATTGAGAGACTGACAAGCTTCAGCAATCCAACAATTAACCATCAAGATGATTATGGGTAGGAGGTGGAGATGACTAAATAGGAGTTATTCAGGATGGAGAAAAGAAGATCAAGGACATCTAACTGAAGTCTAGCAAAAGTTAGTTATTTATAGAAAAGACAGAACCGGACTTCTGTCAGCCATATACAGGGAAAGAACAAGAGACAAGAGACACAAATTCCAGTAGGAGACCTTCCAGTTGGATATATTAAAGAAAAAAAATATCAAAAATCACAGTAAGGAGGGTTAAACATGAAAGCAGACTGCCTGGAGAACCTGTGAGAACTCCATCCTTGGAAGAATTCAAAACTTGGCTGAACATGGCTCTAAAAAACCTGACTTAAATTTGGTTTTTTGCTTCTTTAAGAAGCACGTAGACTAAATGATTTGGAGAAAGTCCTTGCAACCTAAAGCATTTTATACTTCAAAAACGTTTCAGGATCATTGTCTACCATTATTTGTGGTGTAGTCAAGCTGCTTGTTTTTTCCTGGGGTTGAATTCATTCAGCTTCCCATCTGGACCACACTCTGAGTTACTACAAAGCCCATTACCTCCCATTTGGTCTGCTGTTGCTTGATTAACTGTTTTCACAAAAGGTGCTCTTGTGATAGCTGTTAAGCCTTTTGAGCATTTTATAACAATTACACCCCAGTACCTCACAGAAATAAGTGGCCTGAGCATTACTTATCCCTAGTGGCTAAGAGAGCCAATGGGATCCTAGGGTGCATCAGGAGGAGTGTGGCCAGCAGGTCGAAGGAGGTGATCCTCCCCCTCTACTCTGCCCTGGTCAGGCCCCACCTGGAGTATTGTGTCCAGTTCTGGGCTCCCTGGTGTAAAAAGGACAGGGATCTCCTGGAGAGAGTCCAAAGAAGGGCTACGAAGATGATTAAGGGCCGGGAGCATCTCCCCTATGAGGAGAGGCTGAAGAAGCTGGGACTGTTGAGTCTGGAGAAAAGAAGATTAAGGGGAGACCTAATTGGTGTTTACAATTATCTTAAGTATGGGATGCAGGGGGAATTGGCCTGCCCCTTTTCTGTGGTCTCTGGAGACAGGATATGGGGCAATGGCTGCAAGTTAGAACACAGGAAGTTCCGCACCAACATGCGGAAAAGCTTTTTCCCAGTGAGGGTGACAGAGCACTGGAATAGGCTGCCCAGGGAGGTGGTGGAGTCTCCTTCCCTGGAGATATTCAAGACCCGTCTGGATGCCTATCTGTGCAGTATGAGCTAGGGAACCTGCTTTGGCAAGGGGTTGGACCCGATGATCTCTTGAGGTCCCTTCCAACCCCAACAATTCTGTGATACTCTTCAAGTAACTCATGTCTCCCCATAAGTTGTCATACTACTACGTAAATGACGGGGTTCCTATACATACAGATCAAACCAGGGTCTGAACTGAGGCTTCATAAATAACCCCATACAGTACAACCAGATGCGCAGATAAACATGGAAATTTGAAATATTGTCCAGCTCTTTGCTTTTCTTCTCCCTCTCTGAAAGGCTCCTCTTGCTCACTCATTATAGGCCAGACATCCTAAACGGATTCCTGCCTCTGTCTGTGGTTTGATTCTCTATGCCCTGTCTAACCAGACACTGAATGCTTCCAGGAATGGACAATCTAGAACTTCTTTGTTCCATTGTTTCACCACCTTCATAAAAAAGAAAACATCATAAAAAAATTCTTCCTCATATCTAGTTTGAATCTACCTTCTTTTAGTTTAAAACTTTTACCCCTTGTAAAATTGCTACAGGCCGTAATGAAAACATATGTCTCCAATGGTTGAGCAGCATCTGGAGGTCACCTAGTCCAACCCCTCTGCTCACACCCAGGGTCAGCTACAGTAGGATGTTCACTTGCGTTCTGAATACCTCCAAGGATGGAGACTCCACAACCTCTCTGGCAAGCCTATTTTAGAATTCAATCACCTTATAAATAAATATATAAATACATACATACATACGTACATATAGTTTAAATGGAATTTCTTTTATTTCAGTTTACAGCCAGTGCCCTTTGACTCGTCACTGGGTACTGTAAGAGATTAGAGATATGTCTTAACAATTGCTTACAGAACCACACCCCCCTCTCTTTCTTCTCTTTCATTCACTGTACCCCCATCGCTTTCTTCTCTCTCAATCTAATAATTGCCAAACCTCATCACCATGAAACAAAGTGAATTCTACCAAATTCCACCTGTCAGGGGTGGGTATCTCAATGAATGTAACCCAAGTCCTTTGCTATGTGCCCAGGCCCAGAGTCAACTGACTTCCAAAAGTTTGGGGGTCTTTGTACCCTCTTGAGCAGGCTTGGACCCTCTCAAACTTTCATGGACCCTCTGGAGTCCCACCCCCCCCGCCCCCCCACCAGATGGAAGGTGTGGCTGTGCCATAGACATATTGACTATGCAATGGGACAACACTGTAAAAAGGAAAGACCAATGAAGAACTATTGCAATATGAGAGGAACATTCCCCTACTGGACTGATGGGATGTCACAGCTCCATGGTGGCAGCAATTGCACTCTATCTTTTCCTCTCTTTTCTCTTTCTTTCCCCCTTCTCTTGCATGCTTTTTGTGGGCCAGAAAAAGTGACTTTATACTTGACTCTGTTTTGAGACTTAATTGTGTTCCCAAGAATTGCAAAGACCTGCTCATTATAAAACACCTAATGATTGGACGTCATACAGGGGTTAAGCCCAGCCGCCCCCAAACATCCAGAGCAATCTGAGATCAGTTGGAATGCAAGGGGGTTTAATCTCTGCCAAATTAGTCTACCTGGTTGTGGATCGTGACAGGTACCACAGAGAAGAATCTAGTTTCTTCATCTTCACTCTCTCCCATAAATGATGAGATACTTCCTGAGCCTTCTCTTCTCTAGTCTGGACAGTTCCAGCTCTTTTATTCTCCTCTCATACATCAGGTGTTCCAGTCTTTAATAATCTCTATGGCAATTCAGTAGTTTTGCACTACTATGTCCATATCTTTGTTGTGCTGAGGAGTTCCAAAATCACAGAATCACAGAATCACAGAGCTGTAGGGATTGGAAGGGACCTCGAGAGATCATCGCGTTCAACCCCCCTGCCAAAGCAGGCTCCCTAGCTCATATTGCACAGACAGGCATCCAGACAGGTCTTGAATATCTGCAAGGAGGGAGACTCCACCACGTCCTTGGGCAGCCCATTCCAGTGCACTGTCACCCTCACTGTGAAAAAGCTTTTCCGCATGTTGGTGCGGAACTTCCTGTGTTCTAACTTGCAGCCATTGCCCCGTATCCTGTCTCCAGAGACCACAGAAAAGGGGCTAGCCAATTCCCCCTGCACCCCATACTTAAGATATTTATAACATTGATTAGGTCCCCCCTCAGTCTTCTTTTCTCCAGGCTGAACAGCCCCAGCTCTCTCAGCCTTTCCTCATAGGATAGATGCTCCCGGCCCTTAATCATCTTCGTAGCCCTTCTCTGGACTCTCTCCAGGAGATCTCTGTCTTTTTTATACCAGGGAGCCCAGAACTGGACACAATATTCCAGGTGGGGCCTGACCAGGGCAGAGTAGAGGGGGAGGATCACCTCCTTCGACCTGCTGGCCGCACTCTTCCTGATGCACCCCAGGATCCCATCGGCCCTCTTAGCCACCAGAGCACACTGCTGACTCATAGCCAACCTATCGTCAACCAGGACCCCCAGGTCCTTCTCCACAGAGCTCTTCTCCAGCAGGTCAAACCCCAGCCTGTACTGATACATGTGGTTGTTCCTCCCCAGGTGCTAGACATTACACTTGCTCTTGTTGAATTTCATCTGATTTCTCCCAGCCCAGCTTTCCAGCCTGTCCAGGTCTTGTTGGATGGCAGCGCAGTGTTCCTGCGTGTCAGCCACCCCTCCCAGCTATGTATCATCAGCTTACTTGCTGAGGGTGGATGCTATTCCCTCATCAAGGTCGTCAATGAAGATATTAAACAGGACTGGACCCAACACTGAGCCCTGGGGAACACCACTAGTCACAGGCCTCCATTCAGATTCTGCTCCACTGATCACAACCCTGTGAGCCCGGTCCAACAGCCAGTTCTCGACCCACCTCACTGTCCACACATCTATCCCATGTCATGGGAGACAGTATCGAAAGCCTTGCTGAAGTCAAGGTAGATGACATCCACTGCTCTCCCTCCATCCACCCAGCCAGTGATGAGATCATAGAAGGCTATGAGGTTGGTCGAGTACGATCTTCCCTTGGTGAATCCATGCTGACTACTCCTCATGACCTTCTTCTCTTCCAGTTGCTTGGTGATGGCATCCAGAACAAACTGTTCCATAGCTTTTCCAGGGACAGAAGTGGCCTATAGTTGCTAGGATTCTCCTTTTTGCCCTTTTTAAAGACTGGAGGGATATTGGCTATCCTCCAATCCTCAGGCACTTCTCCTGTTCGCCAAGACCTGTCGAAGACGATAGAGACCAGCTCCGCAATCACTTCCGCCAGCTCCCTCAGCACACGATGATGCATCCCATCCGGACCCATGGATTTATGTGCTTTAATCCCTTTGAGCTGCTCTTGGGCCTCCCCTATCTCAACTAGAGGGAAGCTCTTTGTTCCCCAAACACTCCGATTTTCATCCAGGATCTGTGGGTCCCAAGGGGCCTTTGGAGTGAAGACCGAGGCAAAGAAGGCATTTATTATCTCCACCTTCTCATCATCCCCCGTTACCAGGACACCCGCCTTATTCAGCAAGGGACCTACATAATCCCTGGTCATCGTTTTACTATTCACATATCTAAAAAACCTCTTTCATTATCCTTTATGTCCCTTGCCAGTTTCAATTCCAAGTGGGCTTTAGCCTTCCTAGTCTCATCCCTACAGGCTCTGACAACATCCCTATATTCTTCCCAGGTGTTCAGACCCTGTTTCCACAGTTCATAAACCTTTTGCTTCCCTTTGAGTTTACTCATGAGCTCCCTGCTCATCCACGCAGGTCTTCTGCCTCTCTTCTGATTTCTTTCTCAAAGGGATGCACCTGTCCTGTGCTTGGAAGAAGTGCTGTTTAAATGTTACCCAGCTCTCACAGGCCCCCTTTCCTTCTAACAGCATAGCCCATGGGATAGCTCCTATTAGGTTGCGGAGGAGATCAAAGTTAGTTCTTCCAAAATTCAGGGTAGCTATCCTGCTTTTTGGATTGCTTCTTCCACTCAGGATTTTGAACTCTATCATTTCATGGTCACTTTGTCCTATGCTGCCCCTGACCTTCACCTCCCTAACAAGCCCATCCTTGTTAGTAAGAACAAGGTCCAGCACCCACCCTCCCCTTGTAAGTTCCTGCACTATCTGTAGCAGGAAATTGTCTTCTACACATTGCAGAAATTGTCTGGACTGCATACGACAGGCCCTGTTGCTTGCCCAGCAAATATCTGGGAAATTGAAGTCCCCAAATAGGACCAGTGCCTGGGATCTCGAGGCTACTTCTAGTTGCTTATAGAAAGCTCTATCAACCCGCTCCTCTTGATCAGGGGGTCTATAGTACACACCCACAACAGTGTCACTCATACTAGCGTGACCCTTGAGTCTTACCCACAAGCACTCGACTGATGGTTCATCTTTCCCCAGGTGGAGCTCAATACATTCCAGCTGCTTTCTGACATAAAGAGCAACTCCTCCACCTCACTGCCCTAGCCTAAATGGACCCAGTACTCTGGATTTGAGTGAGGTGCTAAGCAGAAGTAAAGGATCACCTCCCTCAACCTGTCGGCAATGTTCTTCCTAATGCAGCTCATGATGCTCTTTACTGACCTTCTTTCAAAGCAAATTGCTGACTCATTTTCTTAATTTCTTATTATACTGGGGTGCTTAGTTAAGAATGTAATTTATTTAAATATAGTGTCCTACCAATTTGTGATAAAACAAATAAATAACACTGTTATTCTCTCCAAAATTGCAACAAGGACTGTCTCTGAGAGGTATCCATTACTATGTTTACAAACATTAGTATTTTTTTCCCAGGGTTGTCAGTTTCTAAAGAATGTGTCGGGTTTAGGGGAGTTATATAGCTTGTATGATCTTAGTGAACCTTGCATGACACAAACGCTTTAGCTTTAATGTTTAATATGATGAGCTGACAAAATTTTTATTTTTCCATCTGGCTTTTTTATTGACATGTTGCTGGAGAGGTACATTTACTTGCAATAACTGTGATGGTGGTCACATTGGTTGTAGTGACATGTCTTCCTTGCTGACGGAAAGCATGTTATAGACACATTTCAGGAGAGATGTTTTGGACTGGACAAAGTGATATAAATTTCAAATTGATAGTTTCACTCCTGCTACATAACACGTCTTTCTTACACTAAAATATTTATTTATCCTTCACATATTACTCTTATTCCATCACTTTGGAATTCCTTACTGACCCATTCAAGATTGAGAACTGAAGTTACTCAGTTACTCATACTAGTAAAATGCATAAAAAAAAGAAAAAAACACTAAAATGTCATTATCTTTCTTCCCTGCATATAACCGATAAGGAATTTCCTCTATGTTTCATGAAATCTATATTTATGGATCAGAGATTTGGTTTATTTTGCTTTTACTTTTTTGAAAGAGGGGAGAAAAAAGGAAACTCTGAGCCAAATCTTGTCACTATTTTACTGACAGCATGAAATTGTCTTGCTGTCCCAGAGGTTAATAAGAAAAAAAGTCTCTTATCAGACATCAAAGAAAATGCAGAATTATCACAACAACAAGCAATATTCTTTCATTCTCTAATAATAAACAGTGCATGTTGCTACAGGAAACAAATGTACCCAACTGAATAGATAAATCCATAAATAAGAGCAGATTTTTTTTTCTTCAGCTAGGCAGCAAACTGAAGAATATTCTGTACCTGGCTGGGCCAAACTATTTTACTAATAGTGAGCTTCACTAGAAACTGCACTGCTTTTACTGGTTCTTTAGCACTATCCATTAACACTTTATAGAAACTGTAATAGAGAGAAAACTCTTGGTTGAAGAACTCTCTGTTTTTAGAGGAATACAGAACACTGACAAACAGTATTTTCAGCTTCACTTCATAGATAGAAAGGAAGCAGACATTATTAGGATCCAATAAAAGGGTCAGGCTCTTTCAGCAAACCTTAGAAAGGCTAACCCCAAAATGGTGTTGCTGAGAAACCACTGTTGCTGCTTAGCTTTAGAATTTCATAAGCATTGCATGTACCTTTTTTTTTCTTTAAGATTTCCAAAAATTAAGAGTTGTGCCTTTGCACGTCCTTGAATGAGTACTGTAACCTCTATCCTGATAGTGGAAAACAAAAGGTTTCTTCTGAATGGATTTTGAAAGAAATGAGTGAGCCTTGACGGTGCTGAAGGATCAAGGATATAGTTCAATGCTACAGATGCTGAGTACTTCACATGTCTTCATTAATTTGTGTGGGTAGAGGAGTGAGGGACATTGTTCTTGGTGTTTTCTTAGAGATGGATCTGTTTCATGCTGTGTTGGGAGGACAGCAATCTACCTTCCCAAAACCTGTTCAAAGGTGCCAAAGTCCTGCCTAGGACTTTCAATGCTTACCTTGGGGCAGGTGGCTAAACACCTGGGTTGGGGAATCCCAAGCATCTTGAGCAAAAGTTAACTCAAAAAGAATGTGTTGACCATCAGTCTTCTGAACCCCTATGTCTTCACTTTTGCCATGAATCATCTTAATTCTCAATGCATACAAGCCTTAAAA
The DNA here is from genome assembly GCA_022605575.1 of Laterallus jamaicensis coturniculus. Lineage (NCBI taxonomy): Eukaryota > Metazoa > Chordata > Aves > Gruiformes > Rallidae > Laterallus > Laterallus jamaicensis. Next base: position 83,517,485 of record JAKCOX010000001.1, read on the forward strand.
AGATCTGATTTGTTTTCCTGTCATAAAAAGCCTGATAAACCTTCTTTTTGATTCAAGGATTTTATTTCAGTTCAGATTTCTCACTTTAAAAATGCTCTATTAATTTAACTTGATTTCAGTTTGCTGACATTTTGCTTTTCAGTTCCATTTAGCATCAAAGAAAACACTAAACAAGCTATCAGGAGTTATTCTGAACTTCCAATAATGATTTAAAAAAAAAAAAAAAAAAGAAGAAAAAAAAGCCTAAGCCTTTTAGTGCCAGAAATAACCTAGGATTTCACTTGGCTAGTGCTAGTACTTTTTTACCTTGAATGTAAATGAAGTCTCAGCTTTTTGCTCTAGAATCGTGATATTTAACATTGTTATCACACCAAGAAATAAACAATTGTTTAAGGAAATGGGTGAGAGTTGTTCTCAGTGCTACAGTGCTGAGTCAGTCATGCAGAACTAATTTCCTGGCTGTCTCTGAATGCACATAAAGCTGCTCTGTAGCTGCTGCTGACAATGAACTAGTGACTGGAAAAAGGAATCTTAAACACAGTCACATCTCTTGACTGTTAAAATCCTTTACACAAAGCATGCTGATCTAATGTACTGTAGTAAGCAGTATCCTTTTTTTTTTTGAGGGTTAGTAAAAGAAGTTTTAATACCTGAAGCTGTTGCTAAGTAACCAAATGCTTCCAAAATATCTCTCTTGCTAATAAAACTGGGTTGCTTTTTTTCTGCTAATGAATATACTTACATTGGAGATGCAACACTGGATATTGCATAATGGGAAAATATCTTAACAATAGAAGATTATCACGCATAACTGAGGATGTCTCATTCATGTGGGGAGCATATTACAAGTCACTTAATCAGAAAATCGGTTTTTGAATAAAACTGCCCAACAATTTAGAAGCAAGATGCAAATGGCAGTAAGCTGTCTTTGTAAAAAGAGACTCCTTTCTTTGCTACATCGTATGGTGCAGGTAAAACTGATGCTTGCTCCTGCCCCCAATAAATTAAAAAGACAGGCTCTCAGATAGTTTGCCTTTAGAGAAAAACTGGATTTCATAAAATGGTGTTTCAGCACAGAGATTCGCAGAACAAAATAATCACCGAACCACCAAAAGTAATTAAATGCATTCATGTACATAGATTAACTAAGACTGCAAGAAAACAGAAGATGCCCACAAGTAGCAATACTGCTTCCAGCTTAATGTGTATCTAGTGTTACTTTTCAGATAAACTTTAATGACTGGGAGAAGATGAAGGTGGGAGGAAAGTGCACTCAAATCCAAGTTTGCAGTGTTACAGCCCACACAGGGATGTAAATGGTGATTTGGACACAGGATCTGCTCAGTGAAGCAGAAGGTTTTACTGCCCTCTAGTAAAATGCAGTTACGAAACTGTCTTTTAAAATGTATGCATGCTGAGTAAACCTATTCACTTATTGTTACTGAAAATGTGATTAGTCTTGGATTGTCATCTCATTGTTTCTGTAGTCAAAGAATAAAACATTTACATTCCATCTAGAATGACTTATTTTTGAATTAAGGAAAATAGCAATAATGAAGCACGAAAGCAAGGTCTCCGTGGTTGCATCTGCATGAACAAACCTTGTGCCAAATTTTCAGCACTGTTATTAGCAAAAGCCTAAGTGGTGGCACTCCCTGGAAAAGAATAGAGTTTTCATAGCACAGAGCACAAATTCCTGAGTCCTAACTACAGGGGAACTCACCCTGTCGTTAGCATTGTACCAGCACTAAATTAGCAGCTCCAGAGTGAGCATGATTTGTGTCCTTTAATTTCTGGCAGCAGAAACTCCGAGAATGAAATGGCAGCTGAACTCTTTATATGGTGCTTAGATAGCACTGTAGAGAACTGGAAGATAGTTGCAGGGAACTTATAGATATTTAAAGGTGCAATGCAAGGGAAAAAAGAAAGAAAATCGTAGTTTTGTTGCCACACACATAGTTATTGCACACGGTGCTGTACTGCTGGATTATTGCTAACAAGGATGACATGAAAGGATGTGTGAGGCTGTCATCTTGAAAAGTCTGACACTGATGGTGATTGGTGTAACTGTGTACAGTGTGTCTCGTTAGGCAGTACAGCCTCTGCTTCTCAAATGGCAGGAAGAAAAGTGCTTGGGAAAGGGTGAGTTCTACCCACAGCCTCATGAAGTACCTCATGCATTCCTCCCTACGTTTTGGTTTTATTTATTTGTTTATTTAAGGTTTTTTCCCGTCAAATGACAAGTATAAAACTAGGAAGTCTTTCAGGAGTCACATGGCCCCTCTGGGAAAATCATATTTGCAATTCTCAACATCAGTCGCTGAAAAACACAAATATTCTGTCAATCCTACCACTGCTTTTGTGTAAAGGAATGCTCAATCTCCATATATTCTTATTTATATAGCTTCATAAATATTCAAATGCCTGGGGAAAATTGGGTTGGAAATGGGGGTGTACTTCTCAAGTAAATATAAATTAAAATAAACATGAGGAAACAGAAAAGGTTTATATTCTTTCATAGAAAAGATCCAAGCAGAGGGCGGCAGAGCTCGTTTAATCTCCTAGCTCTTACCCTCCTCTGCCAGGGACAAACTGTGTAAGGGCACTATCTTGTCCATAGAGCCACCACAGAGGAGAGACTTCATGACATGTCAGGCTACCCTTGTATACTCTCTCAAGGTCAACACTTAACTTGAATCTAGAAACTAAAGTCCAGTTCTGTCTTGTTCATTCATGGTGGTCTAAGATAATAGAACCACAATTGGTTTCCTGACATTCATAGAATCATAGAATGACCTGGATTAGAATCACAGAATCACAGAATCATAGAATTGTAGGGGTTGGAAGGGACCTCAAGAGATCATCGAGTCCAACCCCTTGCCAAAGCAGGCTCCCTAGCTCATACTGCACAGATAGGCATCCAGACGAGACTTGAATATCTCCAGAGAAGGAGACTCCACCACCTCCCTGGGCAGCCTATTCCAGTGCTCTGTCACCCTCACTGGGAAAAAGCTTTTCCGCATGTTGGTGCGGAACTTCCCATGTTCCAACTTGCAGCCATTGCCCCTTATCCTGTCTCCAAAGACTACTGAAAAGGGGCTGGCCAATTCCCTCTGCATCCCATACTTAAGATATTTATAAATGTTGATTAGGTCCCCCCTCAGTCTTCTTTTCTCCAGACTGAACAGCCCCAGCTCTCTCAGACTTTCCTTGTAGGGTAGATGCTCCAGGGCCTTAATCATCTTCGTAGCCCTTCTCTGGACTCTCTCCAGGAGATCTCTGTCTTTTTTATACCAGGGAGCCCAGAACTGGACACAATACTCCAGGTGGGGCCTGACCAGGGCAGAGTAGAGGGGGAAGATCACCTCCTTCGACCTGCTGGCCGCACTCTTCCTGATGCACCCCAGGATCCCATCGGCCCTCTTAGCCACCAGAGCACACTGCTGACTCATATCCAACCTATCGTCAACGAGGACCCCCAGGTCCTTCTCCACTGAGCTCTTCTCCAGCAGATCATCCCCCAGAAAGGGGGATAAAGAGACCCTTTAGATCATCAAGTCCTACTGTAACCTAATCCTGACTAGTCCACCTGTAGATCATGTCCTTAAGGGCTTCATCTACATGCCTTTTAAATACCTTGAGGGATGGTGACTCCACCACCTCCCTGGGCAGCCTATTCCAATGCCTGACAACCCTTTCAGTAAAGAAATTCTTCCTGATATCTAACCTAAATCTCCCCTGGTGCAATTTTCTTTTCTCTTGAGACCTACTTGGATGCGGATGAAAAATCAGGCTCTCAAATGCTCCAATACCTTGTTCAATGTACTATCAGACATAAGAACAACAACATTGTTGAAATATTTTTCATCTTTTGTTATGACATAAAGACTCTTAGGTCATTTTCCAATCCAAATTCATGGATTCCTAGAAAAAGATGTCTTGAAAGAGCTGTAGGAGACAACCTAATGCAAACTCCATATAGAAAGCATTATCATTTGTACCTCAGTCATTGTTGACAAATGATGACACTAACCCATCCTTGAAAGCCTCAGACAACAGCTACTCCAGGTACTCCAAGGACATTTCCATCTTCATTAGGTAAGATCCCTGATGAATCTTTCCTTTTTACTGTTCTCCTGTTTGCTAGATACTTGGCTTTTTTCATTAACTCCTTGGCTGAATCTTACTCCCTTAAAGGTTGTTTTACATTTAGCTCTCCTAATGATTTATGCATTAAAAGGATATGGGGGAAAAAAAGATATTGTTTGAGCATCCAGGAAATAGCAAGCATACTTTTTTAAACACCAAAGTTTTATGTAACATATCTTGCTCTCCTTTCATGTAAACTTTCTTAAATAAACCCACAATCTATTGGTTTTAATTTGACAATTGTTAATTTACTATGTATATCTGCCTTGTGTATGATACAGGTATTGTATTATGGTCATAGAATCATGGAAGTGCACAAAGGTTGGGTTGGAAGGGATCTCAAAGATCACAGAATCACAGAATCACAGAATCTTAGGGGTTGGAAGGGACCTCAAGAGATCTTCGGGTCCAACCCCCCTGCCAAAGCAGGCTCCCTATCTCATATTACATAGATAGGCGTCCAGACGAGACTTGAATATCTCCAGAGAAGGAGACTCCACCACCTCCCTGGGCAGCCTATTCCACTGCTCCGTCACCCTCACTGTGAAAAAGTTCTTCCGCATGTTGGTGCGGAACTTCCTGTGCTCCAGCTTACAGCCATTGCCCCTTGTCCTGTCCCCACTGACCACTGAAAAGGGGCTGGCCAATTCCCCCTGCCACCCATGTCTAAGATATTTGTAAACACTAATTAGGTCCCCCCTAAGTCTTCTTTTCTCCAGGCTGAGCAGCCCCAGCTCTCTCAGCCTTTCCTCATAGGGGAGATGTTCCAGACCCCTAATCATCTTTGTCGCCCTTCTCTGGACTCTCTCCAGAAGGTCCCTGTCTTTTCTATACCAGGGAGCCCAGAACTGGACACAGTACTCCAGGTGGGGCCTGACCAACGCAGAGTAAAGGGGGAGGATCACCTCCTTCGACCTGCTGGACACACTCTTCCTGATGCATCCCAGGATCCCATTGGCTCTCTTGGCCACCAGGGCACACTGCTGGCTCATAGCCAACCTGTCATCAACCAGGACCCCCAGGTCCTTCTCCATAGAGCTCTTCTCCAACAGGTCAACCCCCAGCCTGTACTGACACAGTCGGTTATTCCTCCCCAGGTGCAAGACTTTGCACTTGCTTTTGTTGAATTTCATTAGATTTCTCCCTGCCCAGCTCTCCAGTCTGTCCAGATCTCGCTGGATGGCAGCGCAGTGTTCCTGCGTGTCAGCCACTCCTCCCAGCTTTGTATCATCGGCATACTTGCCGAGGGTGGATGCTATTCCCTCATCAAGGTCGTCAATGAAGATATTAAACAGGACTGGACCCAACACTGAGCCCTGGGGAACACCGCTAGTCACAGGCCTCTATTCAGATTCTACTCCACTGATCACGACCCTCTGAGCCCGGTCTGACAGCCAGTTCTCAACCCACCTCACTGTCCACTCGTCTATCCCTTGTTTCCTCAGCTTCTCTATCAGGATGTTGTGGGAGACAGTATCGAAAGCTTTGCTAAAGTCGAGGTAGATGACATCCACTGCTCTCCCTCCATCCACCCAGTTGGTAATAACATCATAGAAGGCTATGAGATTGGTCGAGCACGATCTCCCCTTGGTGAATCCATGCTGACTATTCCTCATGACCTTCTTCTCTTCCAGTTGTTTGGAGATGGCATCCAAAACAAGCTGTTCCATCACCTTTCCAGGGACAGAAGCGAGGCTGACTGGCCTATAGTTACTGGGATCCTCCTTCTTGCCTTTTTTAAAGACTGGAGTGACATTGGCTATCCTCCAATCTTCAGGCACTTCTCCTGTAGTCCAGGATCTGTCAAAGATGATAGAGGCTCCGCAATCACCTCCGCCAGCTCTCTCAGCACACGTGGGTGTATCCCATCCGGGCCCATGGATTTGTGTGCATCCATTCCTTTGAGTCGCTCCTGGACCACCCCTACCTCTACTAGAGGGGAGCCATTCGTTCCCCAACCACACGTTCCCCAACCACTCCTACTTACATCTGGGATAAAGTGAGTCCTGAGAAGCCTTCGGAGTAAAGACCGAGGCAAAGAAGGAATTAAGTATCTCCACCTTCTCATCATCTCCCGTCACCAAGACACCCGCCTCATTCAACAAGGGACCTACATTATCCCTGGTCATCCTTTTACTATTTACATACCTGAAAAAGCTCTTTTTGTTGTCCTTTATGTCCCTTGCCAGCTTAATTTCTAAGCAGGCCTTAGCCCTCCTAGTTGCATCCCTACAGGCCCTGGCCACATCCTTATATTCATCCCATGATCTCAGACCCTGTTTCCACAGTTTATAGGTTTTCTGCTTCCCTTTGAGTTTACTCATAAGTTCCCTGCTTATCCACGCAGGTCTTCTACCTCTCTTTCCCGATTTCTTACTCAAAGGGATGCACCTATTCTGTGCTTGGAAGAAGTGCTGTTTGAATGTTAGCCAGCACTCGCAGGCTCCCATTCCTTCAAACAGAGCAGCCCATGGGATAGCCCCTATTTGATTTCGGAGGAGATCAAAGTTAGCTCTTCCAAAATTCAGGGTAGCTATCCTACTTTTTGGCTTGCCTCTTCCACTCAGGATCTTGAACTCGACCATTTCATGGTCGCTTTGTCCTAAGCTGCCCCCGACCTTCACTTCACTGACGAGCCCGTCCTTGTTAGTAAAAACAAGGTCAAGCATCCGCCCTCCCCTAGTAGGTTCCTGCACCATCTGTATCAGGAAGTTGTCTTCCATATACTGCAGAAATTGTCTGGACTGCATACGACTGGCCGTATTGCTTGCCCAGCAAATATCTGGGTAGTTGAAGTCCCCCATAAGGACCAGCGCCTGCGATCTTGAGGCTACTTCCAATTGCTTATAAAATTCATTATCAACCCGCTCCTCTTGATCAGGGGGCCTGTAGTACACACCCACGACTATGTCACCCAAACTGGCCTGCCTTTTAATTCTTACCCACAAGCTCTCGGCAAGCGGTTCATCCCTACCCAGGTGGAGCTCAATACATTCTAGGTGCTCTCTAACATAAAGAGCAACTCCTCCACCTCGTCTCCCTAGTCTATCTTTCCTAAAAAGCACGTAGCCATCCATGGTAGCATGCCAGTCATCCAGGCTGTCCCACCACGTCTCAGTGATCGCAATGAGATCGTGGCCCTGTGACCGCACAAAGATCTCTAATTCTTCTTGTTTGTTCCCCATGCTACGTGCGTTTGTGTATAGGCATTTTAGTGGGGCAGCAGATCCAGATATCCCCAACAGCTCACTGCGAGATTTTCGATAGGGGGTGGGCAAAAACTGCTCCACCAAGGAGTTCATGGGGTAGTCCACAGAGTTATCCCGCCACCATCAGGGACACCTCCACTAGACCAGGCTGCCCAAAGCCCCATCCAACCTGGCCTTGAACACTCCCAGGGAGGGGGCAGACACAGCTTCTCTGGGCAACCTGTTCCTGTCCCTCACCATCCTCACAGGGAAGAGTTTCTTCCTAAAGTCTAATCTAAATCTACCCTCTTTCAGGTTAAAGTCATTATCCCTTGTCCAATCAGTACAGTCCCTGGTAAATAAGTCCCTCTCCATCTTCCCTGTAGGCCCAGTTTAGGTACTGGAAGGCTGCTATAAGGTCTGCCTGCAGCTTTCTCCAGGCGAAATAAGCCCAGTTCTCTCAGCCTGTGTTCATAGGAGAGGTGCTACTCTCATCATCTTTGTGGCCCTCCTATGGACTTGCTTCGACAGCTCCGTATCTGGAGATCCCAAAGCTGATTGCAGTACTCTAGGTGGGATCTTAGGAGAGCAGAGGGGTAGAATGACCTCCTTTGACATGCTGGTCATTCTGGTTTTGATGCAGTGCAGGACACAGTTGGCTTTCTGGGCTGGAAGTGCATATTGTTTGCATTTGTTAAGTTGACGTTAGTCAACACCCCCAAGTCCTTCTCAGGGCTCCTCTCAATTCATTCTCCACCCAGCCTGTAGTTTTGTTTGGGATTGCACCAATCCATATGTAAGGCCTTGTACTTGGCCTTGTTGAACTTCATGAGGTTCCCAGGAAGGCCCATCTCTCAAGCCTGCCTCTGGATGGCATCCCTTCACTCCAGTGTGTTGACTGCACCACACAGCTCAGTTTCATTGGCAAACTTGCTGACGATGCACTCAATCCCACTGTCCAAAAATGATATTAGTGCCAGCACCGATGCTGACTCCTGAGGAACGTCACTCATCACTGGTCTCCACTTAGACATTGAGCCATTGACCAAAACACTTTGAGTGCAACTATCCAGCCAATACCTTATTGACCAAGTGTTCCTTCCAGTGAATCCACATCTCTCCAAATTAGAGACAAAGATGTTGTGTGGGACAGCATCAAATACCTTGCACAAGTCCAGGTACACTTTTTCCTTATCCACCAATGTTGTAATCCCATTGTTAAATGCCACCAAATTTGGCATGATTTGCCCTTAGTGAAACCACATTAACTGTCACCAATCATCTCCTTACTTCTTGTGTTCCAGAACATAGCTTCCAGGAGGGTCTGCTCCATGATCTTTCCAGGCACAGAGGTGAGACTGACTGGCCTGTAGTTCCCCTGGTCTTCCTTTTGTCCCTTTTTAAAAATGGCGGTTACGTCTCCCATTTTTCTAGCCAGAGTGAACTTCATGTCAATGCTACAACTTCATTTGATAGCATTCTTTTGTTAATTTATTCTTATTGTTCTGGTACAATGAGCACACTACTGTTTTTGCGGTATGTGAGGCCTTGTTCAGATGCATTTCCTTGAGTTTTTTGCAGTCATGTAGGAGACATCTTAGTGGTGCTTGTTTGTATGAAAGAAAGCTACTGTTATAATAGGCACTTAGACAGATAAGAAATTATTTCCATGGTTGTGAGTGTATCTTAGCTCTATGGTCCTATATTTTATCTGAATTCTGAAAGGACCTATATGTGCAATGGTTGAAAGCAAAGCTCAGAGAGAGCTCTCAAAATAGGTAATACAGCCACAGTTGTCACAAAAGTCTCCTTTATGATTCCTGTTGATGGAATCAAAACATTTTCCATATCCATTCCACAATATGTCTCATATGTCTACATGTATTGTGTGGTAGTGTAAAGGAAAAAGATAGATCATAAGGGGTGTCTTCAGATGAAAGAATGATAAATGTATGCATCTTAAGTGAAAAAAATCTCAATTTGATTGAGTTTAAAGTCTAAACCTAAATATTACATAGATAAAAATATGCTGGTGAGGCTTTCATGTCTTTATTTAGATGCATTGTTTTTGTAATTCACCATTACATTTTGATGCAGTTCCAGATCTTTATTCCTCTCCCTTTTTCCCCTCCCCCCAAAAATTCTGTAACTCGAAAAAGTAAAATTAAAAAAAGAAATTAAAAAGAAATCCCAGGAATACTTTAAATTATACTGTGACCACAATATGTTCCATAAATTTCTTGTCCTTTGGTATCACTGAGTTTCTAAGCGTGCACCAGATCAAATTATATGACAAAATCATCACTAGATCTGAAGGATAGGTTTCTATTCATGTGTTATAAAGATATTAATACTTTCCCATTGTTAATCATAGCAAATTACAACCCTTGGAATTAATTTTTTTTAGGAAAACAAAACTGGGAGGACATTTGTCTCCTCTCACAGTTGCTGCATAAAACACAGTTTTTTCCCTGCCCATTGAGTATTTGATTCACAATCTTGTCCTCATGCACAATCTCCTCTGTGAACATTTGATGAGGAAGGCACTGCTGTGTAAATGGGGAAATGCATATTCGCATCTCTGCTATGCCTGATTTAGACCAGAACAGTGATTTTCAGCCTTTGCTCTGTAGACCCCTGAGGTTTTCAAAACAGCACATAAAAAAAGGCAAGTCCACATATGCTGTAGAACTGTACAGACATGAAATTTCTGAAGGGGTCCGTATCTCCTTTGGGAAATTTATGCAGGTAAACAAACTGAAAATGCCTGAAAAACTCTAGACTAGAAATTTGAACAAGTCACACTCAACGGTGTCATAGCTCTCATGCTGTTTTGAAACTCCTGTGTTTTCTGGGTGAAATTGTTTCACTTCATAGGTAGGATTATATAGTCACTGAAGGGGCAGGGGCAAAGGCTGATAATGCCCTAGTCTTTGAAGTCTCTGCAAAAAACAGGTATAGAACTATTTAGACAAAGTTGAACAGCTTGAACAGATGCTTATCTAAAGCTTTAAGGCTGTTTCATTCTTTTATTCCTTTTTTTTTTTTTAGCTCGGTGCTTTGTAATAATAAAATGACGTCTGATAAAAGACAAGGGAATGATGAAAATTAAATCACTTTCAGGAAAATGGTGAGATTAAGTTTTCTGTATATTTATGGATCCTGAAAGAATGCTTGGATTAAATCAGCATCACCGATTCACTCCCCTCATTCTCCCCCATACTGTGAAGTCTTTCCGAATCAGTAGCAAAAATAGGAATGATCGAATCAGTGCAGCTGTGAACATTACAAGATGCACACTCCAACAAACATAAAATGCATGAGTGCCTGGTGAGCATTAGGAAATCTGTCACTATGAACAATTGAAGGTGACAAGTTTAAATAGACCGAGGAATTCCAGTGTTAACTTACTTCCAAACAAGATATTTTCAAAATTGTCAAGATCAACTTTTTTTTTTAACTGAAGATTATCTGCATGAAGCATAAGGGAACTTAAATTCTCTTTAGGTGAATGCAAAAAAAAAAAAATCTAGGAAAACTATTTAAAAATGGAGACAAGAACATTTCTGCACTGTTCACTTTCTTTTTGGCTAGAGCTTTCAAAAACACCTTACCGCCTCTCATGGGGGTGATAAAGGTACCTCAGGTAAAATGAGTCCTCATTTTTCTGTTGTCTTCCTAAAGAAAGTTAAAACTCTCCTTTTCAGAAGTTTACCTTTTTTCATCAGTAACTTCTGAAAGTCCTGTGTGTGACTGATTCTGTTTTCAAGAGTTCAAGCCCTGCAGATAGAACCCATCAGGCATCTCCAGGAGCACCTAGTGCATTGGCTGGCACAGCAAAGCAGCAGGCATGGGGGAACAACCATTAAAAGCATTAGAAGCAGTTTAACTCCATGTTATTTTGTTCTTTTGTGAGTTATCTTAGCTTGCTTAACTGATGCAGAAGATGGGAAATGATAATGAGGGCTATGGAGAATGGAGCAGTCTTGAAATACCTAATACCACTCTCAGTGAGCAGATAGATGATCTGAAAGAAGAAATAAAATTTATGTTTTTTCAAAGCAATTCAAAGCTTCAGGGAACTGTGGAAATTGTTTCCTCTTACATTTGTGGGCATGGTCTCATCTGCAAGGCATTTAAGTACCTTGTACCCCTTTAGCACATAACTTCTGCTCATTTAGCTATCAAAATGGTTTTCTTGATTTTAGTCTTTAATCTTTAGCCTAAATGGTAAAAATAGAATACCAGGGAAATCTTCGTAATGCCTGTGAACATAATAAGGGTAAAGTGTCAGAAAGTAAGTTTCTCTCTTTCCTACCACTTATTATATTACAGTGTAAACCCTTTGTGAATGATTTGTGCACCTTCATATTTCAACTTTCTTACTTATGCTGCCTGTTTGATGGAAACGCTAACTTTGAAATTAGTCATCCTAATGTGTAAAGGGCTGGAAAGAGATGGATGTTTTGAACATAACAGGCTTTACATTAAACTTCAGCATAGATTAGATGAATTGTGGATTTATGCCTAATACTCTTAAAGGGTTTTAGTGATCAAACACGTGGCAGTCCCATGCTGACATTAGGTCTAATATGTCTGAGGTATTCATAATAGAGATCCAGGGCCTTACTGGCCTGCGGTTCTCCTGGCTTGTATTCAAACTTTCACAATCATAGAATCATAGAATCATAGAATGGCAAGGGTTGGAAGGGACCCCAAGGATCATAAAGCTCCAACCCCCTACAATGTACGAATGTTGACCCCAAATACCTATGTTTTTCTATAGTCACTGGTATCTCCATATTTCTGGACAGTTCTGTGGCTCAGTTCTGCACCCGGGTGGTCCACACACTGCATGGCCTATGTATCTGCTGCAATACTGCGTAGTCTTCTTACACTGGAATTAGACTGTACTACCACTTGCCAGTTACAGCTTATTGTTGAATGTACTAAAAATATTGCCTTCACCACAGGACTTTGGTGATAACATAAGAACTTGAATGTGTTTGTAATATTTTTCTTGGGAGATTTAAAATAATTTGCTTTATGGACCACTGATTTGCTGGTGTTCACTTAGGAGTGCTTTTCCCCACCCCTATTATGGATTTAATCTTAGAACTTTAGAAGTTAGTCACCTTATTTAAACTATTCTTATAGACTATTTTGAAAGATAAGGAGACATATATAAAGCCCATGGCATGTAAGACTGATAAACTCCTGCCTGAAAGCTCCTATGCCCAGCACTAGACTAATCAGCTATAGTTACGTGAGATCAGTCCTTCGAGATGGGAAGTGTTCCTTGCACTTGCAGAGGAATTTGAGAGCCTTGGCTGCTGTTAGAGCTCACTGGTAATAATTCATTGTGGTTAGTTACAAAGAATCATGAAAAAGCTGGTAAGTTCGACTTGCAAACAGGTTAACTCTATGTCAGCAACAGGGGTTTTCACAGCAAAGGATAAAATTATATGACCATTTTAACTGGCACTCCAGACTGCATGAAACAATCATACTGTCTGGCGTTAGTCTATGAATTTGTGTATTGTAGGCTTTTCTAAAAAGTTTTATTGCATAATAAGCTATATTATGTAAGGAGGAAATAATTGAAGAAGCAAATAAGTGTTGGGTTCATGTGGCAAAGTTTTGGTAGTGGAGTGGCTGCAGCTGTGACATCTGTGAGAAGACACCAAAAGCCGCCCCCATGTTGCAGTGAGCCAGATCCAACTGGCTCCAAGAAAACTTGTGCCACTGGGCAAAGCTGAGCCAGTCTGTTATTTTTAAGGAAGGGAAAATATTTCTATGCAACTGTGGCTGATAGAGAGCAATGATAATATGTGAGAGAAATAGCTTTGCAGATACCAAGGTCAGTAAAGAAGGAGGGGCAGGCAGTGCTGCAGACATTGGAGCAGAGATTCCCCTGCAGCCCAAGGAGAGGTTTATGGTGTCACAGCTCATGGAGGTGCACTGTGGCACAAATATCCACCCTACAACCTGCACAGGACCCCATGCCTGAGCTGGTGAATGTCCCCTAAACAAAGTTGTCATGTATGAAGATGTGGGATTAGAACAAAGTCCTCAAAGTGCTAAGGCCTCATCTACACACAAAGCTACAGCGGTGTCATTAGACCCATGATTATTCGTGGTTTAGTTAACCATTTGAATCTGTCCTTATGAAACTAGGTTCAAACTTGCATAAAAATGTCTGTACATAAGATACACTAGTTTAACTAAGATATAGAGTGAAGACAATCTATTACAGCTTGATGGGACAGATTATGAATTTCACACTAATGTAAATCCAGTCCCTAAACAGTGCAAGAAACACAAGGTATATGATAAATGTCGTAAGAAGTTGTTCAGTCAATAATGCCTGTGTTTATTTCTATATTTTTATCACATTTTAAAACTTCTCATTCCTTATTACTTCTATATTCACCTGGAGTACTTCATGACTCCTGATCATTCAGCCTGTGTAAGCCATGGTAGACATGAACATTTGAATAAAGAAGTCGGAACATCTGAATTAGTGTTCCCCTTGCTGAAACACTTGTCAGTTACTGATTTCCCCTATGAACTGATGCAATAAGGGATTTTAAACATATGCCATTGAAGTGTTTTTTGAAGGCCGTTACTTCAACATCTTTATGTACATCCCTCAAACATATTTAACTTTCTGTTAATGCTGCTTTGTTGTGCACTTGCTGAAATAAATTTATAATACAGCATCTATTAGTTGGTTTACCAGTTTGGAATTTTGTCGATGTCTGGCATCTTAAATGTTGATAAAACTGAGGATTTACTAGGAAAAAGATTTAATTCTAAAGGCAATTTCATGGCTTTGATCTTTGCGCACCAGTCCCATTAATAGAGATAAGAGCTGCAATGAGGAATGGGGGTGTGCTCCAACTCCACCTTCACACTGTGAAACAAATTGAGGAAAAGGGTTTTGAGAAAATGAAGTCAAATGGGTTGATCAACAGAATATGTAATACTTACTGCAATGTCTTATATTACAGGAACTCTTATATCACCGGAACTTTTTTCCTGTTCCAGGGATGGCTCATTTGCAGACCACACCAATCTGCATCACCCAGTAACAGAAAGAGTATGATTTCCTTAGGAGAGTATGATTTCTTGGTGAGACAGGCAGGGGAGCTCTACGGGCATTGACTTCATGGAAGTAGGTGCTTTAGGAATATTTTAGACAGATAGATGAGATGGATTTTATCCTTTTCAGATTTTTTTTTCTGTTCTTTATTTGAGTAGCTTTTTTAATATCGATGTCAGAAAAGAGAAGTGCTATGTCTGGTCTCCGTAAAAGAAATGTATGAGTTAAATCTGGCTGTTACTACTATTTCTGAATTTTGATTGCACTGAATGTTTTGTAATTAGGTGCCATTAAAATAGGATGTCTATCAAAATTTTAACAAGGATGGTGGTCAGTCTCTGTCAAATTTATTGAAAGCAAATACATGTAAGAATTCCACCTTAAATCTAGTTCAAGTAATGAGTTTCTCAACATATTCTCCATAAAACTGTTATTACGTTATGCAGGCAAAATGGCACAGTAAACAACAGTTCAATTTCATTTGCTCTTCACATAGCAATAAAATTATAAACCACTACTCTTTAAATTTTGATTTATTTCATTGTTATCTATTAACCTAAATTTGCACGTATATAGAATGTTTTGGAAGAATATATATTAAAATAATGGAGAGTTCTCTTATTTCTGTGGAAATCCAGACAATAAAATGCTAAACTGCTTTAGGAACAAAACAAAGGATGTACATGTTTAATATTTCATTTTTCAATGGTGAAACTAGTATTTGAAATTAATATTACAGTCAGCACTGTTGTATACTGACAATACACAAAAATAATGTATAAAGCCAAATGATACAGAACTGCTTCGTGAATCTGTTAACTTTAAGTGAGCAGTTCTAAACATGAAGAAGTTTCCTTAGTCTTGTTAAGTGTTTGATAAAATTTAGAACTTGTTTCCTCTGTGTATCCTGAAATAATTATTTAATGTAACTCTGCACTCAAGGTGAACACCCTGTGTACTGGACTACATGATACTATTTGCAATTTATCTAAAATATGTTTAGGAATGTTTTAAAGACCAATTTTCACTTCAGTGTCTGAGGAAAGCCACATAGTAGTAAGCAGTTTTCTTGTGAGCACATTCAGTTGCAGAGATAGGAAATTGTGGTTCATCTTCCTGCACTGATCAATGGTTAAGCAATCAGTTGGTGTTTAGGGAATTCATATAAGTAGTGTGAGATGTGGTTTCAAATTCCCTCAACTGGAAAAGGGAACTGAAATTTTTTGTTGCTCCTGAAAGTATGTTCTGCTCACAGAACAAGAAAATATCATAGTGTCCTCCAGAAATGTATTTCATTTTTCTTCTCATTTCTTCCACCTAAAATTACAGGGGAAATTTCAGTTAAATTGAGAAGTAATTGGGGGAGTAAAAAATGTGTTATTTAAATTATTATGCTGTTGAAAAAGAAATTCTTCCCCAATACAAAACCACAGTCATGTAAGATTCTTGTTACATATATATTGAATGATGGGGTTAATTGTAAATTTATTTGAAAGCCTGTGACAGCTGACCTGTGTAATAAAACTACGTTAGATCAACTCCCAACAGCTGGCCATACCTCAAATTCAGCACTATGTGGAATGTCCAAATGCAAAGTAGTGATGTCTAGTGGCCCTTCCTGCCATCTGTGGATTTCATCCATGTGCTGAAAGTTATAAATGCAGCAACAGTGAGTGTGCAATTTCTTGCTTAATAGTTTCTAGCCTTTTACAAACTTTTATTTATTTTTCTTTTGTTGGTGATTAGAGCAAGCAGGGAAAGAGAAAGAAGGTCCATTCCTAAAAGTACTTAGGATGGCCCCAAAGTAGCAGATATGAACACGTGAATTTTCTGTCTTAAATCAGGTTGAAGATGACCTTCAGGTTAGACCATGGTGATAGCTGTGTGCTATATCAATTGATGGATGTTGCTCCTGAAAGGTATTACTAACTGCTTTGTTCTGCTTAGGTGAGCAAAACAGTCAGAAAGGGGCTGATGTTTATGCACTATGTGTTCATTTTTGGCATAAGTTCGGCTTAATATTTGCATTGTATATGTCTTTTCTACTCTTTTTGAATTCTATATAAAGAGTGCAGAGAGACAATATTGTGAAATTGAGGAAGAATGGTAAATCAGTTGGTTGATTTTGTTACCACTTCTACTCAGAATATTTTTGGACTCTTGAATTAAGCATCTGAATATAAGCTGTATTTTTCCTAAGTAGCTCTATGTTTGAAATGCTGGAAGTAAGCCACAATTTTCTGGATTCACAGTGCACCACTATGGATCAATATTATCCTGTCTGAATATGTGTTATGTCCTGGCTGACTACACAACACAGGTTGGAAGCTCTTCTACAGGCACAAATATATCATCTGGGTTTAAACCATCATGTCTTCTTTTTTTTTTTAATTTTATTTTTTATTTTCCTTCTTTTTTTCCCACCCAGGAAAGAGGAATTTGATGACTGGCTAAAGGTTTCAGAGAATTGCCTGCCATGTTTCATAATCAGGCAGTTTGGACATACAGGACTTGTGTACTTCAGTAAACGTAATCTGGCTATGTAGATACACTGCTATTTACAGTTTTAATGACTAAAGGGCAGGAGCAACTACAGGGCTCACAAAGTATATGATGGCATATTCTCAAGCATATGGTGTCCTTTCTGGACGTTGCTCTTGAGTTTTGCTGTGAAGAGGATTAAAGGAGAATTAAACGTATTTCTTCGGCTAAAACTCCATTTACTCACAGGGAGGAAAAGTCCAAAATAACACCCCTTCTTAACTGACAGCACACTGTAACTCTATGGTGAGAAACTTGTGCCAAACATTGTTTGTGTTGCAAGGGTTTATGAACAGTAGATCACAAATTAATACCACACATTTGAAACACAATAGCTGGTGGCAACTCTGGATAATTGTTACAAAACTGGAGAAATTTGGAAGGAAGCTAGCAGTTATGCTTGTTCTTTCAGAACTCTATTATGGGGGAAGAAAAAAACAAACAAACCAGAAAGTCAGAAGGATCGGGGAAGTAATCAGTATTGAGGCTTGAGTGCAATGAAATGATGTCCAAGAAAGAAATGCAGATGATGGTGTCGCACATTATAACCCTCTCTCTGTAACCCATGCTGTCAGTTCACCCCCCCCGCTGCGGTTTTAGCTGCTTGTGTAAGGGGTCCAGCTTTGATATGCCCCAGCTGTGTAACCTTGACTCAGGCTGCTGAGACAGAGCTGTGAGACCAACTGTCCGTACAGAGATAAGAAAGGTAAAAATTACAGAGAGTAGTAGGACTGCTGATCTGCAATTGCTTGGAGATTGAGGATTCAAGTGAGAAAACATCAACACAAAAAGATAAAATCTTAAAGAAAAGAAATGCCAGGTGAGTAGCTGGAGGCTGGTCTAGTTGGGGACTGTCAGAAACTGCCAGGTTGGGGTTGAGCTATCATGACTATCGGCGCTGACAGAGTAGGAGGAAGGCAACAGCTCTGCACTACTCATGATGGCTCCTGAGAGCTGTGGATACCAACCTTCCATCTTCACTGACACCTGCCCAGCTGGTGAAGGCTCTCCAGGTGCAGTACTGGAGCGTGGGCACACCAGAGCTTACCCTCACAACTCAATAGTACCAGTGGTCTTTTATGTGCCTAGGCCAATATATAATTGCTTTGTACTCTGAGTTACCCATATTCTGCTTGCAGTCTTTTTGTGCCAGGCTAACGATGCCCAAACCAACTGACTATAAAAATATTTCGTAGAGTTTAAGAGGTGAATTTATTATTATGCTGGGAAGACAACATGCATATTTAAGAAAGCAGCAGCATAATAGAAAAGGAACATGATCTTCAAAGAAGTGATTTACATTTCTAGAATTAAAACAAAAGAGGGAAAAAAGGAATTTCATCTAGCAGGAAGTAAAGTAAGTGTCTGTAGGATGGATGAAGAATCTTTTTCTGTAGACATACATCTAGAAGAGCTTGATGCTCAGAGTTACCTGACATTAAATCATGTCAAGCAGCAGCAAGCACCAATGGAAAAAAAAATAATCATTGATGTTTTTAATTAGGTTGTCTTTAATTCTCATCTACATTCTGAAAGCAAAGGACTTATTTCAGTAAAAATCATGGCCAGCTTCTGTAGCAAGGAAACTGGCTGTACTCAAACTGAATTGGTCCCTAAATTTGTTGCTTGGCAAGAGCAGAGAAGTGTTTTGCTCTGGTGTCTGACTCTACTGGCAGTGGTGCTTGTTAATCACACAACCCATTACAATGCACTATACAAGGAGGAATCTCAAAAACATCTTATTGCTTAGCTAAAGGCTATAAAGTGCAGTCTTTTCCACTAACCAGATTTGTGCTCTGTTGTGTTTAATGGTAGTTGTGCCAGTCCATGATTACTCACAAATGGTGACTAGAGACTGTGGCTGAGAACCCTCAGTGTGAGTGCAAGAAGGGGAGGACCTCAGAGCTCATGTTTTGAAGCAATATTTAGGCTAGCTTAACACTGAGCAATAAAATGAAGACAATAACATGGAAAATGAAGGCTAAAAATGTTTAATTACTTTACCCTGATCACCCTGCTCCTTTCCAAGTTGGCAAGTAGGAACTGGAAACTGCCAAACATCTTTTATTTTTAAATCTTTTATTCATTGGCAAAACTACATATTGCATCAGTCCTCATAAATGTTTTTTATAAGTTTTTAAGGTTTCCCAGCCTGCACATACCTATGTGTTCATGCACACTCTTAAAGAACTGAAGCGTTTCAGCAGCAACTCAGACTTTGGGTTTTGTGGGGGTCCACATGCCCCCCATAAATTTTGCAGCTCTAGGTAAAATCTCACTAAGGCATGTTTCTCCCTCTGAATAGCACAGCAGCAGCAGCAATGCTAGCAAGCCCACTGGAGGAAGTACTCATCACCCATGAGGTATGCCTTGGAGGGAAGGAATCCCACCACCAGCAGTATCTTCCATTCTATCAGCTAGAAGGTCCAGGAACCATGGATGTACAGTGTTTTTGTATGTTGGATGTTCCCTTTAAGCACTGCTCTAGGAACTCATTTAATGTATAGCATGTGAATATCAGGAATGTTGAAATACTGACAGTGTAAGTAAATGGAGAAGAAGCTTAGACTCATAAAGACCCCAAAATCTAGTAGCAGAATCAGAGCCTTGGCACAGCACAGTATGACTCCTTTTTGTCTGGGAGATGGGCATCCCTGCAGCTGTGTACACTTTCATTTACACTGCCCATTTCCTGTGATCTTTTCTAGTACACAGACAACCCCACTAGCAAATCACTCTAATATATTTTGTGTATTAGCATTCTAGTGAGTGTGACCGATATAAATTTGGGTATTGGTTAGTAAGCAATGTCTGGCAGTATCTGATGGCTAGTAGCTCAACGAGGTGTAATCTTACTCACATAATTCAATTCCTTTCAGTTGCTTTTCCATTTTTATATTCAACTAGAAATAAATGGGGACAGTAGCTGTTTTACTGGGAATAAAGTATTTTAACCCCTTTTTGGGGTGGCACAGATAAATGTAATTTCAACACTTAGGAGAATAAGCTAACTTTATAGATGGAAGCATGTGCACAAACTGTCAGTTGTATGCATCCCTGGATTGCAGTTCCACACAGTATAACATGGTCCAAAGATGACAATAATTCTTTGTATTACTGTTGTGACTGATAAGTACTTTAAATATTACTATGCCCTAGCTGACCAACAGAGACAAAGAAGTGTCACAGGCTGTAAAACAGACCATAACTTAAAAATAAAACCAATGTACTTAGGAAGGTGGGTTCGTGTAGTTAAGCATATTTTTTCTATAAAAGCTAATTATTTATTACCAATACTGGCTCAAAATATAATCCTACAAAATTAGGCATTCCCAATTTTAAACATCTGGCAACTACAGATCAAGATTAACAAAGGGACCTTAGTGATAAAAAATCAGTCTTGTTTTGGAGGCACATCATTTTCCTCACTTATGTATTTGTATATATGTATATACATATGACTATAGGTGGATGCATGCATATAGAATCAACCTCTAATTTTAGACATTATTTTGATTTTTATCTTGGGTTTTAATACAGTTCCTTTACATATTCCCACAAATGAACAAAGTATATTGCAGTCACGTCAGTTCTGTATCCAATTTATTTTTCAGATATTCAATGTCCCAAATCATAGTTATCTTTAAGACCACATTTCTTTTCATTATCTCTCTGACTGACTGCACACTATAGGAGCAGTGTGGCTGACAAATTCCAGGAAAAGTGCATTCCTGTGCATTCCATGTGATATTAACTGCCCTAAGCCTATATTTTCCCACTTATTAGTGACTAACATGTTTCAGCCAGATTCTATGACCCTTAATTTTTCTGGTAATCTTTCCACAGCAAAGTGAAATATTGAACAATAGCATTTATCATTAACAAGTTAAATTAAATAGGGATGTAATTGACCAAGAATACAGAATAAAATACTCATATATATATATAAATACTATTTTTTTAACCTTGTATGAGGTAGGATTTCTTAGACATAAAGGAAAATTACTTGATACATATGGATTAAAAACATGCTTTGCCTTTTATGGATTTTGAAAGAGATGTTTTGGAGACCCTAGGATATTGCAAGTGGCATTAGAAATTTGGGTTTAGTCAACTGTATTGTCTTTTTTCGGATAGACTTTATTACATTTAACTTTAGCTATTGGAAAGACAAGGGAAGCATTCAATTAAATGTTGATACCTAAATTAGGTATCTACCTCTTTCATGTGGCATATATATTATTCCTGTGCAGACATATCAGAAAATTTAGGACATTTCAAATGGCAATAGGTGTCATTTTGGCAATTGGATTTACCAATTCAATTGCCAGGATGGTTAATGAAACATAGTTGATAGAGACTTAAGTATAATTCAACACATGCCAGTGCTCATTTACTTATTAAGTTTATTCTGCCCAATTTGGATATCTGCTTTAGGCTGTCATTAACTCTTTCTGGAGTTACCAGACTATGGAGAAAACCCATCTAATTAAGACTTCTCCAAACTTTGAAAGTTTAAGATAAGTTTTATGCTTTAAAGCATTATATATATACACACACATTTAGATAGTTTAAGACAGACAAAAGAAATTCACATTTTACTGCTATTTTTAAAAATAGAATTCCTTGTAGTGGTTTATCATTGGTAAATTTACAAATTCAATCCAAACTATCAATTTATAAGCTGTAAAGTGTTTTCTTTAAAAGTATTTTTTTGGCAAAATTTTCATCTCAATAAATTTATTCTCTCCCTCCCCTCCTACCCCCCACCTTTCTATTCTAAGAAAAAGAAAATGTATTCCCAAAAGAATAAAAACAACACACACCTCTGCTTCTGAATTATAATGAGAGACTTCTATAAGCTAAGTGTCTCAAACTAAAAATTTAAAAATTGCAACTTTATAATATACACTTTAATGCCAATACTGTTGGATGAAAAAAAATCTACTGTTGTAGAGACTAAATCACTGACACTGTCAAAACACCTTCTGGACGCTGTTGCTGCTGTGATACTTCTGAAGTATATCAGAGATGGTAAAGTGTTCAGTCTCTTATCACATATTAAAAAAGAGGAATTAAATATCAAGGGAAAGCATTATTTTGATTCTGAGCAATTAATTCTTCATTATATTAAAGTCAGCTGTTGACCTTAGATGCACATCATAGAAAATTATATTTTCTGGGAGCTCTGACAAGTTTTGTTGTTTCCCACTGGTGCAGTGTATAAGATTATTGCCCTTCCTCTCTGTCCTATTTAGGGAGTGTATCTGTTTCTCACTGCTGCAGTTCATAACATGGTATATGAACTGGTATACACAATCATTTACTGCAATTATCATCCAGGTCTGAGAACTGCAATGCCACGTAACAGAGATGTTGCTTACTCTGTGTCCTAGCAGTAGGGTAAGAAACAGTTGAATATTTTAACCCCTTAGTAAATCATAGCATAAATATAAAGATAACAGGTCAAAGCCTTGTCAGACATCTCACTCGGTGGGAAAAAAAATAACAAGCAAAAAACCCCCAGAAACCATATCAAAGCAATAAAGTGTCATACAATCTTTTTTTTTTTTTAACAAAAGGTCCTTCCCTAGTTCAAACAATGTAAGTCCGTAAGTCACAGAATTTTCTCATACATCTTGATAACTCCTTGAACTATGTAGTTTAGATTTAATGAATAACCTGGTAAATTCACAGGGACTGGGCTTGCTATTTCCATAAGAAAATGTTTTAAAATTTTGATTCTTAGAATGTTTGGAAAAATGTAATTTTCAATTGCATTCAGATTAAAGGAAGTTTCAGAAAGATTTGAATTTTCTGCAAAACAGAAAATTTACTTTTGGACTGACTTGTCAAAAGCTACACTCAAAATATTATTTACCATGTTCTTACTATTGTGCTAAAAACCAAGATTTTTTTTAGTTATTATGGTTGTGGAAATCACATAAACTCTTGAAAGAAAAGGTGTGTAACTGAAGGTCGTCCACTCTATCCACACCACCACTTACAATCTATATGCAGCCACACCCTTCTCTGGTATAATATCAGTAAAGTAAAGCTGGGCTGTCTTGCCATCTTCTTGGAGTTTCATGCTATAACACTTTATTCATTAAAACCAAAAGGAACAAAGAGGTGGTTTTATGGAAGATGAATGTCAGAAGATGGATATGGGAAAGCCCAGAAAGTTGTAGAGGACTTAATAAAGAATAAAACCTTTATCCTCTATTTAATGATAGTTATTGGCTATTTAAAAAGAGTTTCAATTGAGCAAAAGGACAAAACTGCATTATTCACCCTTCTGTTTTGGCAGGGTCTGTTGTGCTGGTTATTAATTATGGTTAGTATAATAAACATGCCTGGAAGAAGCACCTCAAATAAATGATCAGACAAATAAAAAAAAAATTGACCTGTTTAAATGTCAAGAAATCACACATTTAATTAGCGAGCTTGTTATCTCTCACAAGGAAGATTATCAGATGACAGCATTCATATTTTAATTAGGAGAGAATACCTTTGTACTCTTCCTCAGGCAGAGTAGGAAATTTGTCATGCAAGCTGATTTTCTTTGTGAACTGCTCTGCTCTAACTGTAGGTCCAGACTCTCCAAGGCAAAACTGCGCTGAAATTGATAGCATAGATACCTGAGTAACCTGGAGAACCTTGAACACTTTCTTTTACAGGAAAATGCATAGAAGACTATCAAAGGGTCTCCTCTAGTTGAGGATACTTTAATAGAGTCATAATTTTGCCCATAAACCTAGTTTGACTTCAGGTCTGTATAGTTTTCGTACTCCTATGATCTTCTACTTTTATTATTTTAACTAACTAGCCATTCCCAATCAGAAGTCTAGTTCAGCATCCACTTATAGTCACTTTTATTCCTTATGGTTTTGGTTGTCTTTGACTCCAGCAGAATGAAATGGCTGCACACTTCCCTCACCTCCACAGCAACACTTGTTCACTCTTTTTCTTTAGTCTCTCTGGCTTATCTTCTCAGTTTACTTCTGAGATATGTGTCTGTGTTCTTCTATTCAAGCAGCTAACAAGCCTTGTGGCCATTCATTTCTTCTGACACTCTTTGTTGGGTTTCACTTTGAAGACTTTAACTTCCCTTTGCTTTTCAACATGAAATCGAATGTTCTACTCAGTCTTTAATATACCGGGTAGCTTTGATACCTGTGTTCATAATCAGCTGTGTTCATCAATCAACATTTCTTGTTTAAAATATTTTTAAAAAAAAAAAGCCTACCACATTAGCCTGATGACAGTGGCTATAGTATCCTAGCAACAGCTTCTTTTTACAATGAGTTGTTTTTCAAAGGGCTAATGTCCGGAATACTTCAAATAGAGTTAATTCTCTATACAGTTTCTCTAACTTCATAATTCCTTTTTATGCAAAATGTCCTTGATAAGGCTATTGTAACAAATAAAAAGTGATATAACCTAGGGTACTTTAGCTTTTTTTATGCTTGCCTTTTTATAGCAATAAAAGAACAAGGGAAAACTGAAGTTCTCTTAGAAAATTCCCCATAGTAATTTTTTTGGGGGAGCTGTTTAAATTGATGAAGAGTTTTCTACAGAAGTTATTTTCACAGGAAGTGTATTTTCTCTGCACTTTTCCCTTAAAATTCCTTCATACTATTTTTGAAATGTCAAAGACATGGTGCCCAAAATTTCAACCTGAAAACCTTCGGCTCCTTCTCAAGGAGAGTGGGATGCCTCCTCTGCACTCTGTCTCTCCTCCAAAGACCATACACTTCCAAGTCTACTATTATGTCTTTACCATTTTTTCTGTGTTGTTAATATTTTGATGTCTCTTTTGTGTGAAAATAATCCGGGTTGGATTTTTATTTTATTTTTTGGGGTGTGTGTTGATCATCACTGTTGCTCCTGAGTGTCATTATTTACCTGTGGAATATGTTATCAAATGCTTATAGATCACTTCAGAGAAAAGTGATGAGAGAAACCCATTGCATTTATCCTTGAAGGAGGTAGGAAGGCAGAAACTTTCTGGAGATGCCCCAATGATTCCCTGTGGCAGACCACAGAAATAGCACTTTCCAACAAAGTAAAAGAAATGTCAGGAAGGCTAGTGCAGTGGAATCTTTTAAATACTTTATACATCTTAACTCATTTTCACACTCTTTGTATGGTTTCTAACATTTTCCTCCGATTTTGCCCTCCTTTGATCATTAGACTATGATGTTCCTCAGGGAGATCATAATATTATAGCACTCCCTATGCTGTGGAGGATATGCTGGGAAAATGAAGGAAAGAGCTGCTGTGAGATGTTAAGGAACAGTTCAAAGCCTCCTAGATTTTATGGTCAAAAGAGACTAGTGTGATCGTTTACTCTGACCTCTCCCATAAAACAGGCCTGGAAGCTTTAAGCCTGTTTTTCATCTGACTGAAAGCCCTGTGAGAGGACACTGCATGTACATGACACCCGCTGCAACTAACCCTTATATTGCACATATCTTAATGAGGTTTAGTGAGAAGATGTGGACATGACTGAGAATCAGCAGTGGTGGCTATGCCACAGAAAAATGCACCGCTTATGTTTCAGCCACCTCTGTTTCCTTCAGAATTTATTCCCTGGGTTTCAGAGGTTTATATTTCAACATTTTCCACTCCCCAGAAAGAAATAAGAAAATGTCAGGCAACTTAATCCATATGCACATACAAGTTTCTTTTGCAGTGGACTATAATAGAAGGATAGATTAGAATATCTTATTCAAAGCATTTCATATTTTATTTCTGTCTGGGTGTGATAGCATTTTTACAGAAACAAAGAAAAAAATAAGAATCCAAAACAAAACCACAGATCCTCTTTTAATTGTGTTAGGAAGGAAGGCGAGGGAGTCTAAAGAGAAATGAAGGTTTATGAATCTCAAAAAAGAATCTCTGAATGTCTTTCTGTAGTGCTTAAGGGATAATGGTTCTGTTTTCTAACACTGGTGCATATCTCACAGTCCCTTATCCAAAGACCTCACATGCTGAGCTCACACACATAATGAATAATCAGTGGCAGGGTTAAATTATGCACCACTCAGCGCAAAATCCCCAGGTTCCCTTTGGTGCAATTTTATAGCAGTTGGCAATGTTAGTGAAACAGAGAATGCATCTGCTGGCATACATGACTGCAGCACCTGCTTTCTCAGGATTTCTCCCTAAATGTGACAATGGCCACGTCTGAGAAGCGGACAGTTAACAGCACTTTACCCACATAGTTGTGGGACCAATGAAAAATTAACCAGTGTTTTTCCTGACAAATCAAAGTTAATTCCAGGTCAAACACAAAACAATATTATTTTTTCTTCTTCTTCCTGGGTTCTACTGATAAGAAATGCCAAAGATGTGCAGGTCTTGAAAAATAGTTTAGCCATGAAATGGGTGCTAAATTAAGAGCTTAAAAGAATCATGGTTTCCTAAATACAGGTACAATGCTCACCTCCATGTTTTCTGTGATAAAAATATTCTTGGTATTAAGAAAGAGCGATAGTCTCCTGAGGTCATGAGTGATAAGAAACAAATGCCTGGAAA
The DNA here is from genome assembly GCA_022605575.1 of Laterallus jamaicensis coturniculus. Classification (NCBI taxonomy): domain Eukaryota; kingdom Metazoa; phylum Chordata; class Aves; order Gruiformes; family Rallidae; genus Laterallus; species Laterallus jamaicensis. The sequence goes on from JAKCOX010000001.1 coordinate 83,544,011, forward strand.
CAGTGAAGTAGATGAAAGAAGCAGGGAAATAATTAAAACTACTATGGAGGTATAAAATGTGTGCTTCTCCTTTTTGGTAAAAAATAAGCAAAGAACAAACTAGTGAGCATTTACATTCTTTTCTCAGTAAAAGGAAGTTAAAGAAAATATTATCTCTGCCTAAAATATATTTCGTTTTGCAGATGGTTACCTTCCTATTCCCTGCCTTTCAGCCATTTGGGAATGGAGTAAATGAGAAAGTAAATGAAAAGCAATATAATGAAAAGCTAAAAAAAAAAATTGTCACAAAGCATTACTCTAGTTCACACAGTGTATTGTTTTTATGTCAGCAAACTCTTAAGATTTTTAATGTGAAAAGAAAGTGACACATTTAATTTATTATTATGCTAACAATTATTCTGAGAAATTAAAAACTGCAGGACTGAGCCATTCACTATCTGATTTGAAAATTATCAAAAAGGTATGATTCAGTTACTTTCTAATTTCTACTGCTTTTCAGGGACAGCCAGTTTCTCCTGCTGTAGCTGATGAGAGATGTAGATGTTCCGTTCCTAGGAGTGAGGTGCTGTAGTAGACAGAACACTGCTAAGTCAGACATGCACAATGATAACCCGTCATTTTGTGCTTAACTCCTCAGAAAGACAGAAAGAAAAAGAAGAAAAAAAAAAAAAGAAAAAAAAAGTCACGGAAAATCTTGTTCAAATTGTATCCAGGCTGCAGCTCAGCAGAAAAAGGGTCAGATTGTACGAGTCTCACTATCTATTTAGGTATGCCAATAAACTTGGATATTCCTACTGTGTTCTGAAATGTTCTGACTCTAATGAGTTTGATCCTAAAAACTCTTGGCTCAAGCATCAGTAATGACTGCTAAAAATAATGCCTGCTATACTAAAGATAAAGTTGGAGTACAATGGCCGTAAGCTTCCAAAGTGTGGGAAGAAAATAAATGCCTTCAAAATAACTATCTGAATGTTCACAGAGATGCACTATTAGTACTGGGAGAAGTATGGAATGCTTCTCCACACAGCACACAATGGAAGTGTTAAAAATGTTTTTTTTGTGACGGACAAATGGCCCTCAAAAGCTAAACTATATCTTTGGCAAAGTTATTTGCTTCAAAAAATTGAACCTGCTGCTGCTTTCATGCTTAAGGGAACATGTATTTCACAGCAGGACTCTACTGGCAACCACTTTTATGTAACATTAATGTTCTGCAAAAGCCCCTTATTAGGACATAAATATGTTGTTAATAAAAAAAGTAACGTAGTAAGTGTTTTGAGTACACATGGAAGGTACAAAGTTACACACAAAGAAGAAAATATATCTAACTTGAGTATTTTCAAATTTAATCAGGTCAACAGTCTTACTCTGAGTTTGGGTGCATCAAAATGAAAGAGTGAGTTTAGTGGCTAGAATACAGAATTGTGAATCAATATTCCTAAGTTTTATTCTCTGTCACTTACTTGTGTGACTTCAGGCAAATCCTTGAGATATTTGTGCCTAAGGTTGTTCATCTTTAAAATGAGAAATTTACATGATTTATGAGGATGTTGGAGGCCTCAACTCACAGAATATTTGCAAAGATACAAGCTAAGAGGTACTGGAAATGTTAGATGCAGTAATCTGTTGCCATGGCCAGCTGTAAACATTTCTTTATCTTAATGATGGGATCAAATTGTGACTGTCAAGGATGCCTTTATGCTTCCAAAGGTGGAAAAATACATCACAGGGTTTGGTTTCTCCCCCCCATCCCCCAGTATAAAACTGGCTTATGTGTGGTTGCATAAAGCAGGAATTACTTGTCATCTCAGGTGCCCTGTGGGACTGCACATGGTAACTGAGTATATTGGTTTCCAGAGAAGACCTGATGATGGGAACAGCACACAGGATGAGTACCAAGGAACTAAGGGGGGGAAAAGTCCCCAAAACCGAGCCAACTAAACAAAAACCAACCAGAAAATACACCAACAAAACCCAACAAAAAAACCCACACCCCAGATCTGTGTTGCAAGTCATTATAACAAAAATCTTTCTGCTTTAAATAACAAAAAGAGGTCCCTTAACTGGGGTGATTCATGATGAAGCTAGAATTTGAGTAACAGAGGAACAGCATGAATGATGATGTGTTATTTTGCTAAGAAGGAATGGCTATGCCCCATTAAGAGCAGCATCACTTTTTTGACTGATAGGTTAAGGAGGAACTGGGTGAAGAAGCTCAGGTGAGCAACTGGTTCACTATGTACTTGGTGGGGAGATACAGATTCAGTCTCCTGCCTGGCTAAGAGTATTTTTATAGACAAAAGCATTATCCATTGTTAGGACATGGCAAGGCAGTTCAGAAAGTAGATTATGTGCTGCTTTAATTTGTCAGATGACAGATGTACAGTGAATTATAATTTGTCTAATAAGTATTTGAAAAACCACGTAGGATTCTACCAGCTGTTATGGTCCAAGTTCATAGCTCCTCTCTGTGAGGTGGGAGATGGTAGCCTTATCTAAAAAGGTAGAATGAGGGAGGGAGGTATCAGAAAATCACAGAATGGTTGGGGTTGGAACAGACCTCTGGCGGTCTTCTGGTCCAACCTGCCAGATCAAGCAAGACCAACTAGATCTGGTTGCCTAGGACCATGTCTAGATGGCTTTTGAACATCTCCAAGCAGGGAGACTGCAACCTCCCTGGGTAACCTGTGCCAGTGCTCAGTCACCATCACAGTGAAAATGTATTTCCTGATGTTCAGATGGCACCTTCTGTGCTTCAGTTTGTGCTCACTGCCTCCGGTGCTGTCACTGGGCACCACTGAATAAAACCTGGCTCTGTAATCTTTGCACCCTCCCTTTGGGCATTTATGCACTCTGGTAAGATTCCCCCTGAGCCTTCGCTTCTCCAGGCTGAACAGTGCCAGTTCTCTCTCTGGATGCTTTCCTTTTGTGTTTCAGTTTGGCTAGGAGCTCTTCATTCATCCATGCAGACCTCCTGGCATTTCTGCCTTTGTGTCTCTTGGAATAGACTTCTCTTGAGCTTGGAGGAGGTGATCCTTGAATATGAACCAGCTTTCCTCAGCCCCCCTTCCCTCCAGATCCTTGTCCCATGGGTGTCTTCTGAGCAGAGGATCCTACAAAGTAGCTTTCAGGTTTATCTACATTAACATTGAACAGTTTTATGGCACTTATCCTCAAAAAAGTAGACTAAAAAATGCCCATCCTCTTTTAAAAGAAGACCTCATTCATTATGTCAATATATTTAGAGTTAGTAGAATTTTATCTTGTTTGAATTGGAAGGTAAATGCCTTTTGCCAAGAGAGTAATTTTCAAATATCAGAACACTTATTATTTGAGAGATTACTTAATTTAAAAGCATTGATATACTGTATTTCAATAAGTCACATTTCTCTAGGAGTTTTGTTCATCTAAACTGCCTCTATTTCTTCTTCTGAGAGTTCATTATATAGTTGGAGTGTTATGCTATCAGTAGTAGCAAAAGGTAACTGGATGCTGGTAAGGTGTTTGGAACTGGTGGTTATTTGGAATGTGAAGAGTTGATTAGTTAATCATGTTAATGAACATTTGAACTATGAACTTGACTGAAAATTCTGTGATTCCGTGATTCTGTGATTCTTTGGCTGGCCAAAATTCTGTGACTAAAATTCCTTGAACACTAATGTTATAAGAACAACAATAATAATAGTAATAGCCTTTTGACTGGCTTTCAGATAGAAGGTAAAAGACCTGCCAAGCCCTGAAGATCTGGATGCTGCAAATTATAGTACTAGTCCCTTTTTTCTGCCACTTCCATCTCCCTTACTCTAACATAAAGAGATAGAAATGAGGTGATGTAGGCTGACTTTACAAATTCTCCTGAAACTCCTAAAAGTAGTCAGCACAAGAGGGAGAATTCTGTTGCAGAGGGACATCACTGAATGCGGAGGAGATCCTGAACACACCATATAAGTTGCTCTCAAAGTTTATTTATGAAAACTTGGTTTTGACACAGTTGAACTTTCAAGATTTAAGAGAGTCAAATTGCAAAGTAATGTTAGTAATATAGCTCAAAAGAATAGATGGAAAACAAATATCAAAATATTGAGGAAGGTGATTTGGTGCTCCTGTACAGAAAAATGCCTTTAAAAAGGTAAGACAGCAGCACAGAAGGAAGAGCGATTTGAACTATAGAGAAAATATTTAAAAGCCTATGTTAAATGATTAATTTTTTTAAAAACTGTGTTAAAGAATAAACAAAAGGATTATTGATACTCTGACACAACTGATTGAAAATGAAGATGACACAACACTGTTTAAAGAAAAATGAATAGGATTTAAAGATGCATGTATTGGAAGCTGAAGGGCTAGTGCAGATACAATGAGGTCTCAGCCTCCTGGTTTGTTGAGAATTTCCTTTTAAACAGATAACTTTTCCTTTAGAACACACATGCCCTGTTGCCTCTCCCTATTCTTGCCTCTGGCTTTGGATTGAATGTGCTACAGCGTGCTGAAAATACTGTTGATCAATAGCAATTTTAAGGTAAAAATATGTGTTGTGTAATGCTTTTCATGTGAGTCACAGATATAATAATCCTATAAGTGGTGTAAAATCTTTATGGCTAAAGCCTTTTTTATTAAAATAGTTGAGAATCTTTTCTACAAAGTGAAGATCTTTGAAACTGTGTTTAAACTTTTAGTGTTCCTGATAGAAAAACCTTCAGAAGAAGCGATTACTTGCCTTCCATGTTCTACAATCATTGTACAACCATATCCCTAAATGTCAGATAAAATGTTTTCATAAATAATATATACAACTACATATTTGCCTTAGATATCACCTTTTAAAATTCCAGTAGTTATTCACCACTTACTGGAGAGAATCATATCTCTTAGAGTAGATGTTTGAAGTTGGCAGGCAGGGGGTTTCACTTGTGTCAGTTAAATGTGAAATAAAGATGCGTTTTCTTATGCATACATTTCCTTAGTTTTGGTGTGTGATACAGAAGAATAATTTCTAAGCTTAAATGTGGGAGAAATATTTTGTCTCATTATCAGTCATTAAATTATACTATTTTTTTTACCTTAGGGAAAATAATAAAACAATCATGTAGTATTTTTACCATGCTCTATTACTTCCTATATTCACATAGATATACAATCTCATAAACAATTTTCACTTACTACTCATGGAAGTACCTTTACAAAGGCTAGACCATCCTTCTAATACAAAGCTTACCTAATAATAAACCACATTACTTTCCCAAGCTTTTGAAAGACATATTGCTCAAATATTTTTATCTGTTTAATAAACAAAAACTATATAAGTGGATACTTGTCTCAGCCATGTAAACGGCTCTGCCTATTTCATAAGATAAAATCTTTTTTTCTCCATTTTATTGCAAGTGCATTTACAATCTCAAAACTTCTTTTCCCCCTATATTATATAATGAAATAAAATAGAGGCCAATGTATGTGACTTATAATTGGTGCCGATTAAGATCAAGAATGTGGTCAGCTGTCTCAGTTGCTAGGCAGTAGCTTGTTAAGCCGTGGAAATGCAAGTGCACTTGGTAGTATGATCATATCCATAATATTTACCAAAAATACACAGCAAAAATTCTACAGTGAGTAGATAAAACCTTAACTGGATGACACAACACTTGTTGGGTTACTTAATTTAACAGTTTAAAAATCACTGTTAAGCAATTATTAACAGATTTTTAGAAATACATTTTGTCCTTCTGGCATGTGATACATTCATGTGACATCGCATATTACAGCTTCACCATCGAAGTGTTCGAATTTTGCTTTAATAAAGCTGAACTGCTTCCTCACCACTTTAAACTTGCTACAGATGAATGTCCTTTCATTACCACTCCGTGTGATCAAATCTGCTTAAGTCTGTTTCTCTCATTCTTTACCCGTTTTCTGTGAAAGTTGGTGACAGATCAGTGGCTAACAGTAAAAGGTGATCACAGCACACGTTAATCATGCCTGACATTGAGTGAAATTTGTCTTATTACAATGTCAGTGAACATCCTCATGGGAGCTTACATATGTGGCATAAATTTAACCCCTGTTTAACTCAGGGGTGCTATAGCATGAATAAATAGATGCCACTGCTTGCAGAGTGCATTTTTGCTAAGGGAAGAAGAAAAACTGTAGAGCTCTTGTATGAAAAAGTTTTCCCAAGAATGCTTCTTACATCTAAAGCTGTCACTGAGAGTCATCTGAAAAAAGATGAAATTCACAAAATATTTCCTAGCACTATTGTCCTCCTGGTTAAAGGGAAGAGGACAAAGGAATTCAAAGTGCGTGACTAAGTGATAGCCATATGGAAAGGTATCTGCATTTCAGAAATCACATAGAAACAAAGTGTACCTTAGCACCAGCTGTTCCAGATGATTAGGTTGGGCATAACTTACATCAGTAGGTACAAAGCTACTGAAGAATGACAGGTATAGTGTGTATACATTAAATGACAGCATTCTTCTAGGTTCAGACTTTATGAAAACAGTTTTAGTATGGGAAATGTACTTTTGAATTGATGGCTGCATACCTCCCTCTGCAGGTATGTTCCATTTAGGTGGCACATGCCACACGGCTGATTTTGATAGAGGTAGATGTGTATATCTACGATGACAATTACATTCACCAGGGAGCAAACTCAAGCACTGAACCCTTGCCCGTCCATACTGCTTAATTGTCAGCTTGCTTCCCAGCTGTCATCCAGATCACTACAAGTAGCTTTCTGCCAGACAAGGGTTAGTTATGTTTCTGTGTTTCTTCTTAAAAAAAAAAAAAAAGGGGGGGGGGAATGGAAAAAGCTAGCATGGAAAAAGCTAGCACAGAAGAATCTGCACTAGTTTCAGCTGCTCCTTCCTTCTATCGTGCTACTATACTGCCCCTGTAACACCTGCTATGGCACCCAACGTGTTTTGTGCTACAAAAGCACAGCTCTGGTGCTCTGCAACACAATTTTCATGTTTCAAGCTCTTTGAACTACAAAAGCATAGAAAAAGAAGATACACTTTAGGGGACACCATAAGGCAACAGAAGATAATCAATTGCCATGGGCTGTAGCTTGGTTTTCTCTAAAGCATGGCTAATCCTAAATAGCATGGATGGGAGCCAGTCTAAGCAATTTGGCCTATAGACCAAGGATCGGTCCTTGACATCTTCCATTCAGCAGTATGGAAATTACTGTGATATCTGTATGAGACCATCCACTCCACTTCTTCTATACAACTTATAGCATGGTCATGGCATAGTTCTGTGAAAGAGGCAATGCAGATAGACTATAATTTTTTTTTTCCTCCCAGAAATTATCTGGATTTTTCTTAGAAATGAAATTAAGGAGGCTTATTTTTCTCTTCCAGCCAAACCCACATTTTTTTGTAATTTTTTCCTTCCTTTCACATGGTTTTGCCTTCACCCATTAGCACTAGGACATACAAAAGTAAATCCATCACAGATACATTCTCTGTGTAGAACTCTGGTCAAAGCCCTTGATAGGTAAATCAAAAGTACCAGTTTTGCCTGAACACTGGTAAGATCTTCTTGTGGATTAACTTTGATAGGCAGCTAAGCCCCCACAGCCCCCCACTTACTCCCTATGGTGGGATGGGGGAAGGAATTGCAAGGGTATGGGTCAAGATAAAGGCAGTCTAATATGGAAAGCAAAAACTGTATTCTTAACCAAAACAAAATAAGAAATTTCACAGCACATTGAATGGGTTAAATGTGGGAAGTAAGGACATTTTATTAGACAATATATGAAAACTTACCAGAATAGCATTATAGAATCAACAATTTATTTAGAATACATGAAAAATGAAGCATTTTTCTGTAGAATTTAGATAGATAATGTGTGTTGCTGAGGTTATCTGTGTGAGAACTTGTTTGAACACTTGGAATTAAATGAAAATATACTGTAAGGGAGACAGCAGAAGAAAAAAATGAGAGAAAGAAAATTGGTGCTAAAGCATAGAAAAAAATCTTTTGAGGAAACAAAGGTGAAAGCATTAATTGAAGAAAGTATCTTGGCATGGTCCCAATTGACCTGGTTAGGTACAAAATCTGAGGTCAAAGACAATATTACAACCTTGGTGATGCATGCCTGAAGAAAAAAGTTGAAGTGGATTTCATCAGAATGAGACTGACACACAATCTGTATAAGACAGGTAGTGTGAAAACATGCCAAGAGCAGGAAGTGAAAATTCTCCCTGCAAGGTGCACGGGTTAATGTATCTAAGGAGAACCTATATTTTCCAGACTTTGGTTGGCTCCATGAGCTTTTATGAGAGGTCTGCTAGGCTCCTAATAGTCTTTTGCATCCATTCCAGACAATAGGATTGAACTTATTCTGAATAGGTAAGATGTAAGAACATAGAAAAAGAACAATAAAATCAGACTGAATTGCAAAACTTCTATATTAGCTGATAGTCCAAGATGACAAATCATCATCTGAGGTGCTTAAATGAGAATGAGCGAAATATAGGAGCTGTTTAGCTATGTAAACTCTGGCTGTATCCTATCTGATACCTCAGTGCATACTGAGTGCATGGTACAAGGTATTTATACAGCTGAATCTCTGTCCAGTAGACATAATTTATAAGAGCAAGACTGTCTTACCAGTAAAATAAGCAGTTTAAACTGACTTTTTCAACTGTGATTTACGGATCACATGTTTCATTTAACCTTATTTTTTAAAAAAGTGATAACCACATGATCTACATTAGTACAAATTGAGACTCCATTCATTGCCATATAAAAAATTATATTTGCTTGAACCATTTTTGTACTGAGCTGGTTTGTCTGAATTACTTTTTTCCATAGTAGCTAGTATGGAACAATGTTTTAGATTTGTGCTGAAGAGTTGATGATTCAGAAATGTTTTTTTACTGCTGAGCTGTGTTTATACAGAGCCAAGGTCTTTTCTGCTTTTCACCCCACCCCAGAAGCGAGGAGGCTGAGGGTACACCGGGAATTGGAAGAGGACACAAGCAGGACAGCTGACCCCAACTGACCAAAGGGACATTCCATACCATATGACATCATCCTTAGCATATAAAGCTGGGGGGGAAGAAGGAAAAAGGTCAACATTTGGATTGAGGGCACTTGACTTCTCAAGTAATTGTTACACATGGTGGAGCCCAGCTTTCCTCGGGATGGCTGAATCATAGAATAATAGGGGTTAGAAGGGACCTCAAGAGATCATCGGGTCCAACCCCCCTGCCAAAGCAGGCTCCCTAGCTCATACTGCGCAGATAGGCATCCAGATGGGTCTTGAATATGTCCAGAGATGGAGACTCCACCACCTCCCTGGGCAGCCTATTCCACTGCTCTGTTACCCTCACTGTGTAAAAGTTCTTCCGCATGTTGGTGCGGAACTTCCTGTGCTCCAATTTGCAGCCATTGCCCCTTGTCCTGTCTCCACAGACCCCTGAAAAGGGGCTGGCCACTTCCCCCTGCATCCCATACTTAAGATATTTATGGACATTAATTAGGTCCCCCCCTTAGTCTTCTTCTCTCCAGGCTGAACAGCCTCAGGTCACCCAGCCTTTCCTCACAGGGGAGATGCTCCAGACCCTTAATCATCTTCGTAGCCCTTCTCTGGACTCTCTCCAGGAAGCCCAGAACTGGACACAACACTCCAGGTGGGGCCTGACAAGGGCAGAGTAGAGAGGGAGGATCACCTCCTTCGACCTGCTGGCCACACTCCTCCTGATGCACCCCAGGATCCCATTGGCTCTCTTAGCCAGCAAGGCACACTGCTGACTCATAGCCAACCAGGCTATCAACCAGGACCCCCAGGTCCTTCTCCACAAAGCTCTTCTCCAGCAGGTCAACCCCCAGCCTGTACTGATACATGCGGTTGTTCCTCCCCAGGTGCAAGACATTACACTTGCTTTTGTTGAATTTCATCTGATTTCTCCCAGCCTAGCTTTCCAGCCTGTCCAGGTCTTGTTGGATGGCAGCGCAGTGTTCCTGCGTGTCAGCCACCCCTCCCAGCTCTGTATCATCAGCTTACTTGCTGAGGGTGGATGCCATTCCCTCATCAAGGTCGTCAATGAAGATATTAAACAGGACTGGACCCAACACTGAGCCCTGGGGAACACCGCTAGTCACAGGTCTCCAGTCTGATTCTGCTCCACTGATCACAACCCTGTGAGCCTGGTCCGACAGCCAGTTCTTGACCCACCTCACTGTCCACTCATCTATCCCATACTCTCTCAGCTTTGCTATCAGGATGTTGTGGGAGACAGTATCGAAAGTCTTGCTGAAGTCAAGATGGATGATGACATCTACTGCTCTCCCTCCATCCACCCAGCCAGTGATGAGGTCATAGAAGGCTATGAGATTCGTTGAGCACGATCTTCCCTTGGTGAATCCATGCTGACTACTCCTCATGACATTCTCTTCCAGTTGCTTGGTGATGGCATCCAGAACAAGCTGTTCCATCACCTTTCCAGGGACAGAAGTGAGGCTGACTGGCCTATAGTTGCTGGGATCCTCCTTTTTGCCCTTTTTAAAGACCTGAGTGACATTGGCTATCCTCCAATCCTCAGGCACTTCTCCTGTTCGCCAAGACCTGTCGAAGACGATAGAGAGCAGCTCAGCAATCACTTCCACCATCTCCCTCAGGTCGTGTGGATGCATCCCATCCAAGCCCATGGATTTATGTGTGTTAATCCCTTTGAGACACTCCTGAACGACCCCCACCTCAACCAGAGGAAAGGTCTTGATTTCCATAACTCTATTACTTTCTTCCAGTGACTGTGGGTCCCAAGGGGCCTTCGGAGTGAAGACCGAGGCAAAGAAGGCATTCAGTATCTCCACCTTCTCAGCATCCCCCATTACCAGGACACCCGCCTTATTCAGCAAGGGACCTGCATTGTCCCTGGTCATCCTCTTACTATTCACATACCTGAAAAAACTCTTTTTGTTGCCCTTTATGTCCCTTGCCAGTTTCTTTTCCAGGTTGGCTTTAGCCTTCCTAGTTGCATCTCTACAGACCCTGACAACATCCCTATATTCTTCCCAGGTGCTCAGACCCTTTTTCCACAACTCATAGACCTTCTGCTTCCCTTTGAGTTTACTCATGAGCTCCCTGCTCATCCATGCAGGCCTTCTGCCTCTCTTTCCAGATTTCTTGCTCAAAGGGATGCACTAGTCCTGTGCTTGGAAGAAGCGCCGTTCAAATGCCACCCAGCTCTCACAGGCTCTTTTTCCTTCTAACAGCATAGCCCACGGGATAGCTCCTATTAGGTTGTGAAAGAGATCAAAATTTCCTCTTCTAAAATTCAAGTTAGCTATCCTACTTTTTTGCTTGCTTCTTCCACTCAGGATCTTGAACTCTACCATTTCATGGTCCCTTTGTCCCAAGTTTCCCCTGACCTTCACTTCCCCAACGAGTCCATCCTTATTGGTAAGAGCAAGGTCCAGCACCCGCCCTCCCCTAGTAGGTTCCTGCACCATCTGTTGCAGGAAATTATCTTCTACACACTGCAGAAATTGTCTAGACTGCATACAACTGGCCCTGTTGCTTGCCCAGCAAATATCTGGGAAATTGAAGTCTGCCATAAGGACCAGTGCCTGGGATCTCGAGGCTACTTCTAACTGCTTGTAAAATACACTATCAACCATCTCCTCCTGATCAGGGGGCGTGTAGTACACACCCACAACAGTGTCACTCACACTTGCCTGCCCCTTGATTCTTACCCATAAGCACTCAACTGATGGATCATCCTTCCCCAGGTGGAGTTCAATACATTCTAGCTGCTCTCTCACATAAAGAGCAACTCCTCCACCTCGCTGCCCTAGCCTATCTTTCCTAAGAAGCACATAGCCATCCATGACAGTGTGTCCTATCACATCTCTGTGATTGCAATGAGATTGTGGCCCTGCGACTGCACAAAGATCTCTAACTCTTCCTGTTTATTACCCATGCTATGTGCATTTGTATATAGGCACTTTAGGGGGGCAGCAGATGCAGGTATCCTCAACAGGTCACAGGGAGATTTCCAACAGAGGATGGGCAATGGTGACTCCATCCTGCGTGCGTTCATGTAAAGACACTTCAACTTGGCTTTCTGACTCACTGCCTTTTTTGAGGAGCCCTTAATTCCTTGTTTTGTTTTGCTTGCATGCACAGCTCACGTTTGTGAGATTTCAGAAAAACCCATGGGCTGCAAGCTGTATAGCAGTTGTGTAATTAGTTTATATTCACAAATATACATGCCCTCCATAGCCAACCCGCCGTCCTCCCAAAAAAATCCAAACCCCAAACTTCTAAGGACAAAGCCTCTGGTGACCAAAAGAGGCTGGGAAGCAATGTGGTAGCGTTATCATATGAAGATGATGACACTACTTTCACACTAGAATTTGCAGCAAAACCTTAAAGAAATGGATATTCATTTGTCTTTTCTCTAATGTCCCACTGCAGATCGAGTTCTTTTCTCTGATTATATTTGTGCGTGGATTAATGTTTATTAAAAAAATCAGTTTGAAGGCAAAGGAAACATATTGTTTGTATCATAGAAAAAAATAATGCAGAGATCACATTTCAATGACTGTCTTGTGTTTTACTTGTTTAGCAAGTTCATTCTTTTTTACAGCAGAAAAAGCATTCAAAATTAGGCTTAATGGTAAGTTCTCGTAGTAATTTCTAAATTACTGATCATGTTTCCTCATCCAAGCCTGACAGCTGGCAGGTAACCCTAGTGAAGCCTGTTATTTGTAAGCCAACTAGTTGTGTACTTTGTAAGCAATATTTTAAAGAGAATAAAATATTGATTTTTTTTTAAATAAAAATGGAACTGCAGAATGTTCCCGAATGTAAATTGCTCTCAAGAATTAAATTAGCAATTCACAAAACCCAAGAAACATTATTTCTGACCTCATTACAATAACAAAGCTATCTAATTCTTCTACAAGTCTTTGTGCCAGAATCTAATTTGGCTGTCTTTAATCTTCCAAGATAAAAAGGTTTAATATTTTAGTAAACAGCTTATAAATGATATCAGACAAAGAATATGCAAGGAATTTTACAATACTCTCTGTTGATCTGTCTTCCATGCTTTCTGTCTCAGGATAAAGCTCCTACAGTCCTTGCCACAGTGTTTTCATACTGCATTGAATGATATATCTATGCATTTTTCTCTGCCAAATTTATGCAATATTGGGGGAAAATACATAATTTATTTTGAATAAGACTACACTAGCTGCTTTTTTTATTTTTTTAAACCATAGTTGCTGTTGAAATAATGGTTTAGATCAGAAATAAAATATTGTCTGATCATACTAATTATAGCAGTCTTTTTTTGTGCTCACACTAGACAGGCTATCAGGAGGTATCAACCTGAGACCTAACCCTTGAAAAACTTAATTTTTCAGAATATACCAGGCATCCTTTTGGAATATACTTGAAACATTCTTTTTTATGTTTCATATTTCCTTAAATAGATATGTTACTTATGGATTAATAATACTAAGATATTTGCCTTAGTGGGTATGTGAACAGCATCACTGAAGGCAATGAAAAGTTTAGGGGACACAGGTGACTATAATAGTCACATTGCAAAAATGTCTTTGAAATTGAGTTTTATCTTATTTTCTGGTTGGTTTGTGTTGTCATCATTATTTATATTATAGTAACATTCGTGTTCTTCAATTAAGCTTTAAGTTAGGCACTCTCTGAATAATATTTATTACTAAAATGTTATTTACAATAAAACATAAAAATAGAACAGAATTGATAACATTAAACCAGAATGAGGATAACAAGCAGGCAATTATGCATTATTGGTTTGCTTGCTAGTAATGTCTAAAACATCATGTACTTCCAAGGCAATTAACAACTTGGGAAAATGCTGGACTACAGCACTGCAGTTATATATTGACAGGTCCTGGTAATTTACACTTAACTTTCAGAAATACGTCTCAATACCAGTTTTTAATATATATTCCAATGTGCATCTAAAATACAGGAAAGCTCCAATATTTAAGTACTGAGAAAGAACAAGCCACATCATCAGCTCAAACACAGGCCAGTATTCTAGACTACAGCTTAAAATAAAACATGAAACCACAAATTCTATGTGAAATGTGGGACTGGGTTATGAAGAGCCAGGCAACAGATATTGTGCTAAAGTAGTAGGGCTTTGTAGGAAATAAATTTTATCAAGCAAATCTGATGAAATTATAAAACTGACTGGATATTAGCAATATATTTAAGACTTCTGTTAATGGATAAGCAAGAACGTCACAGCTATATTTGACTCTGATGAGACTGATTTTGGAGTATTGCACATATTCCTGGTACGCAGACGAGTACAAAAGGACTCCTTTTCTTTCTTAATTCATAAAGTAATCTAAAAATGGAAACCCCACTAAAACAAAATAAGGCTGTAGGCACATTTTTAACAAAGACTGAAAATACAGAGAACTTGTTGAAGTGGTGGGTTCTCTTTCTATCAAAATGGAGTTTTTCCAAGAGAAGTGCTTTAATTAAACTTGAAACTTGCAATAGGCAAGCCGAAGCAATCGGATGCAGTTAGGCAGTAACTGGGTGAAATTTAATAACCTAGAATATACATGAGCTAATGCTCCCTGGTGGTATTAAACATAATCAAACCATAAGAAGCAATGGTCTCCTCACAATAGCTTGCCTCCTACAATAAAATATCTTGAAGAAATTGACAATTTTTAAAGTTAAACATTTCAATACAGTTAACAGTAGAATTCCTACTAAATACATCCTTAAAAATACCAACAGTAAAAAAAAAACAAACCTAAAAATCCAACAAACAAATAACTATGGTATTTTTAAGAGTATTGAAAGTTACAAAGCATACTGTTTTTTGCAAGACTGTTTTTCTACTAAATCTTAGATTACCAACTGAATAAGGAGAGTATGATAATTTATGCATCTATAACAAGCATTATTTTAGTTTCAGGCTTTAATTTTTTTTTCTAAAACAATTGATTTAAAGATTAATTTTTCATGTGCATTTTTGTTCAGACACAAAAGCTGAGAATGTAATCCAACACCCATTGAAGGCTATTAGAATCCTTCCATTAGAACAATAGGCACTGTATCAAACATAGAAATTAAATAAAGTGACAAATAATAGAGTAGGAGGAAGCAGTAGAGGAGAAAATTTGAATAAATATACAATGGATTATGTCTACAGTACAGTTACTATGTATGAAGTTTTCAATATTGCACCAAAATGTTGTTTGTGAAAGACCTATTGTGAATACGACATATATTTCTAACTTTTTCAATACATCTCTGGAATTAGTTAATAAAGTTACATAACCTTTAACAAAGGAAATACATATAAGATATGCTATTACAGCTGTCAGACAGGTGTCTGAACATACAATTCCAGCAATTTTGTCATGAATCGGAAATAATTATTGAAAGTACCTATGAAATAAATCTGAGGAATTATTGATTGGGTACTATTTGTTCAATGTTAACATTTCAGATTGAAATGTGAGATGTATCAAAATTAACAGCAAGTGCATGAATATCAAGACAGACATTAATTTTTTTCATCAGGCAAAACATATCCCTAGTGCTATAAGATTTGTTATTTAACAAAAGTGGACCTATCTGTTTCCCATTACAAATATAAGGGATAGTTTTACTATAATTCCTTCACTTTAATTTGAATGAAAACTATCTCCTCCACTTTTCTTATTCACCCCTCCCTTTTCTTGGAGTGACTAAGACATAAAAGAGAGAATAGCTGAGTAAATGGGTTCTGTTCATTTCCTACTTAGAGAGGCAGACTGTCTTTCAGAGGTTTCTTTTTTATACTTTCATATTATTCTCTAAAACAAGTAGGACGAAATGTAGGACAGTCTTTTGTAAAATGATTATGCCAAATTTAACAGGCTCTAGACCACTTTGATGGTAATTTCCATCATTAGACTGAATGAATTGTTGCAAGGAGAAAGCCAAAAGCTACTGTCTAATTTTCTGGAAGTCCACTGTCTTTCAGCATCTCAGTTCTGCTGCTCTCTCTGCTTGTAATTTAGAAGAGATCTATCAACCCCAGCCACACACACACTCCCTTCTCTGCAGTACCTCAGTCTGGCAGCTTGACTCATGGTGGTAACCAGAGATTTCCACAAGAGGATGGCGAAACCACCTTTCCCCACGCTATCCTAGTAAGGACTGAGGACACTGCAGGCTCAAGTTATAGGAAACTAAGGGCGTGAGAAAAACAGAGACAACATTCCTTCAGAAGAATGTCTCTTGGACTGTGCTTTTGCTTCTGCTATTGTGTCAGAAGCCTGGATTATTGCAAGTAATGAGCATGCACAACAGTGGACATAAGTGCACTTATGTGTGTGAATGTGATGTTTGCAATCCCAGACCTACACAGGATGCCAGCAATACATTCAACACTCAGTGAGGAAATAACAGAGAGATAAAAGGGATACAGGAAGACTAGGTGAGCAGCAGAGTAAGCCTGATTAGATTATAAAAAGCAAAATTCAAATGACTGATGCAAGGGGAATAATATTGACCCCAAATGTCCCACTAGTTAAATAGAGCAGAGACTGCAATTTCTCTAATTCTTCCAGAGTCACTAGCATCATTCTCAGCAACTTATTCCTTTACATATTCAAGTGCTATGCAAGTGTTGTTCAGTTATAACTTACTTTGCTAGCTGATTAAAATGTTGAGTATTAAAACTGGCACTGGTTCAATCATCATAGTTCATTAAATTACTTAGGAGATGTGGACTGCAGTAGGAAGGCCCATGTGGTAAAATGAAATGTTCTATTTATCAAATCATACCCTGCTGTGCTATTTATTTGGTAATAAAACCTTTATTTTCTCAACTCCTGTCCTTTCTCATTAATGAGATAAAAGGCATAGTCAATTTATCAGTTTGTATAAATACCTGAACAATCAATCAAGGTCAACAAAATATAGGTAAAGCTCCTCTGGAACAAAAAAAAATAAGTGTTTAGTTTTGGAGAACTGAGTATGCTCTTTTTTTGTAATTTCCTGGTCTTTGTGGCTGAATCAGTCTTCACATATACTAAAGTGAAAAATTCCATTATCTGACAAACACAATTCTAATGACACGAGAGTTGCCCCACACGAGAGTAGGGGTAACTCTGTGGACTACCCCATGAACTCCTTGGTGGAGCAGTTTTTGCCCACCCCCTATCGAAAATCTCGCAGTGAGCTGTTGGGGATATCTGGATCTGCTGCCCCACTAAAATGCCTATACACAAACGCACGTAGCATGGGGAACAAACAAGAAGAATTAGAGATCTTTGTGCGGTCACAGGGCCACGATCTCATTGCGATCACTGAGACGTGGTGGGACAGCCTGGATGACTGGCACGCTACCATGGATGGCTACGTGCTTTTTAGGAAAGATAGACTAGGGAGACGAGGTGGAGGAGTTGCTCTTTATGTTAGAGAGCACCTAGAATGTATTGAGCTCCACCTGGGTAGGGATGAACCGTTTGTTGAGAGCTTGTGGGTAAGAATTAAAAGGCAGGCCAGTTTGGGTGACATAGTCGTGGGCGTGTACTACAGGCCCCCTGATCAAGAGGAGCGGGTTGATAATGAATTTTATAAGCAATTGGAAGTAGCCTCAAGATCGCAGGCGCTGGTCCTTATGGGGGACTTCAACTACCCAGATATTTGCTGGGCAAGCAATACGGCCAGTCGTATGCAGTCCAGACAATTTCTGCAGTATATGGAAGACAACTTCCTGATACAGATGGTGCAGGAACCTACTAGGGGAGGGCGGGTACTTGACCTTGTTTTTACTAACAAGGACGGGCTCGTCAGTGAAGTGAAGGTCGGGGGCAGCTT
The DNA here is from genome assembly GCA_022605575.1 of Laterallus jamaicensis coturniculus. NCBI lineage: Eukaryota > Metazoa > Chordata > Aves > Gruiformes > Rallidae > Laterallus > Laterallus jamaicensis. The sequence continues at coordinate 83,561,850 of JAKCOX010000001.1, forward strand.
AGGACAAAGCGACCATGAAATGGTCGAGTTTAAGATCCTGAGTGGAAGAGGCAAGCCAAAAAGTAGGATAGCTACTCTGAATTTTGGAAGAGCTAACTTTGATCTCCTCCGAAATCAAATAGGGGCTATCCCATGGGCTGCTCTGTTTGAAGGAATGGGAGCCTGCGAGTGCTGGCTAACATTTAAAACAGCACTTCTTCCAAGCGCAGAATAGGTGCATCCCTTTGAGTAAGAAATCGGGAAAGAGAGGTAGAAGACCTGCGTGGATAAGCAGGGAACTCATGAGTAAACTCAAAGGGAAGCAGAAAACCTATAAACTGTGGAAACAGGGTCTGAGATCATGGGATGAATATAAGGATGTGGCCAGGGCCTGTAGGGATGCAACTAGGAGGGCTAAGGCCTGCTTAGAAATTAAGCTGGCAAGGGACATAAAGGACAACAAAAAGAGCTTTTTCAGGTATGTAAATAGTAAAAGGATGACCAGGGATAATGTAGGTCCCTTGTTGAATGAGGCGGGTGTCTTGGTGACGGGAGATGATGAGAAGGTGGAGATACTTAATGCCTTCTTTGCCTCGGTCTTTACTCCGAAGGCTTCTCAGGACTCACATATCCCAGATGTAAGTAGGAGTGGTTGGGGAACGAGTGGTTGGGGAACGAATGGCTCCCCTCTAGTAGAGGTAGGGGTGGTCCAGGAGCGACTCAAAGGAATGGATGCACACAAATCCATGGGCCCGGATGGGATACACCCACGTGTGCTGAGAGAGCTGGCGGAGGTGATTGCGGAGCCGCTCTCTATCATCTTTGAGAGATCCTGGACTACAGGAGAAGTGCCTGAAGATTGGAGGATAGCCAATGTCACTCCAGTCTTTAAAAAAGGCAAGAAGGAGGATCCCAGTAACTATAGGCCAGTCAGCCTCACCTCTGTCCCTGGAAAGGTGATGGAACAGCTTGTTTTGGATGCCATCTCCAAACAACTGGAAGAGAAGAAGGTCATGAGGAATAGTCAGCATGGATTCACCAAGGGGAGATCGTGCTCGACCAATCTCATAGCCTTCTATGATGTTATTACCAACTGGGTGGATGGAGGGAGAGCAGTGGATGTCATCTACCTCGACTTTAGCAAGGCTTTCGATACTGTCTCCCACAACATCCTGATAGAGAAGCTGAGGAAACAAGGGATAGACGAGTGGACAGTGAGGTGGGTTGAGAACTGGCTGTCAGACCGGGCTCAGAGGGTCGTGATCAGTGGAGTAGAATCTGAATGGAGGCCTGTGACTAGCGGTGTTCCCCAGGGCTCAGTGTTGGGTCCAGTCCTGTTTAATATCTTCATTGACGACCTTGATGAGGGAATAGCATCCACCCTCAGCAAGTATGCCGATGATACAAAACTGGGAGGAGTGGCTGACACGCAGGAACACTGCGCTGCCATCCAGCGAGACCTGGACAGACTGGAGAGCTGGGCAGGGAGAAATCTAATGAAATTCAACAAAAGCAAGTGTAAAGTCTTGCACCTGGGGAGGAATAACCGACTGTATCAGTACAGGCTGGGGGATGACCTGTTGGAGAAGAGCTCTATGGAGAAGGACCTGGGGGTCCTGGTTGATGACAGGTTGGCTATGAGCCGGCAGTGTGCCCTGGTGGCCAAGAGAGCCAATGGGATCCTGGGATGCATCAGGAAGAGTGTGTCCAGCAGGTCGAAGGAGGTGATCCTCCCCCTCTACTCTGCATTGGTCAGGCCCCACCTGGAATACTGTGTCCAGTTCTGGGCTCCCTGGTATAGAAAAGACAGGGACCTTCTGGAGAGAGTCCAGAGAAGGGCGACAAAGATGATTAGGGGTCTGGAACATCTCCCCTATGAGGAAAGGTTGAGTGAGCTGGGTCTGTTCAGCCTGGAAAAAAGAAGACTTAGGGGGGACCTAATTAGTGTTTACAAGTATCTTAGACATGGGTGGCAGGGGGAATTGGCCAGCCCCTTTTCAGTGGTCAGTGGGGACAGGACTAGGGGCAATGGCTGTAAGCTGGAGCACAGGAAGTTCCGCACCAACATGCGGAAGAACTTTTTCACAGTGAGGGTGACAGAGCAGTGGAATAGGCTGCCCAGGGAGGTGGTGGAGTCTCCTTCTCTGGAGATGTTCAAGTCTCGTCTGGACGCCTATCTATGTAATATGAGATAGGGAGCCTGCTTTGGCAGGGGGGTTGGACCCGAAGATCTCTTGAGGTCCCTTCCAACCCCTAAGATTCTGTGATTCTGTGACATAAAGATAAATGTTTCCGTTGCGCAGCTCCAATATATTTGTTTTGCCTCTTTTCACATGATTTTGTCTTGGTGAAAACAGTGTGATAAATACCCTGTGTTCAATTTGAAAAAAGAAAAGCCTTGATAAAGCTAATCCTCGTTTGGGCCACAGGTCCTGATCAGGAGGCAATATATATGCTATTCCAGTTCACACAAGTGTCCCTGAGAAGCTATTCTTTTCACTCACACATTAGCACCAGGAACAGATTTAGTCCTAGAAATTTCCTGTCTGGGCAAGAAATTGCCTTTTTGGGCAAAGCATCTAAAAGCAGAACCACTTATGTCCATTCTGTAATCACATTTCTGAGAGTGGGTAAGTCAAGGGCAGTGAGGGTATATGGAATAAAAGTGTCTCGTGTTTGGTTTTTTAGTATAAAGAGAACTAAGTTATTTAAAATTAAGACCTCAATAAGTATGAACAACTTCAGAATCTTAGAAAATTTTGTTTTCTTTTCAAAGTTTTATTGTGATAGCTCTCTGGAATGTAGTCTTGCAGATCAGTTATGCTGTATTGCCATTGCCTGTCACATCTGTATTGGATTTGCATGTGTCATGGTTTCACCCCAGCCAAGAGTTGAGCACCACAGCTGCTCTCTCAAAGAGGGTGTGGGGAGGAATTAGGGGCAGGGAAGGGAAGGGAGTTGGGATAAGGAAGGTTTACTGGGCCAGCAGAGAGAAAGAGAGACATAGCAATAATAGGATTTTATAGCAAAATACACAAAACTGGTGATACAAAAATGCAGTTTCTCACTGAACTGCATAACTCAGGCTGTACTGCTCGGAGCTGTCCTGAAACTGGACCATCCCCAAAACAATGTGTCCTGGAGCTGTGTGCTCCTTCCCCCACCAGCCCCCCTTTATGCTTGGCATGACTTAGTTGGTGTGGAATACCTTCTTTAGCCAGTTTGGGTCACCATCCTGGCTCTGTCCCCTCCCAGCTTCCTAGGCACCACCCGCCATCTTGCCTTCTCTTAGCAGGGCAATATGAACAACTGAAAAGTCCCTGACTGCTTAGCAACAACTAAAACATTTGTGTGTTATCAGCACTGCTCTCATCCCAACTCCCAAACAGGGCATTACACTGGCTGCTAGAGAGAAAATTAACTCTATCCTCACCAAAATCAGGACAGTGTGGCAAAAACTTGTTAGGCTTGTTAGGGCAGGCTACAAGGGTAGCATCTGTGGGAAGCTGCTGAAGGCTTTTCCCATGTCCTTCAGAGCAAATGCCAGCTGGTTCCACTGCTGGCCAATGCCAAGCCAGTCAGTGATGGTGATAGCACTTCTGGGATAACATATTTATGAAAGGGTAAAAAAAATCCTGTGCAACACTAAGAGCAATTGCAGACAGAGAGAAGAATTAGAATATTTATGACACATATTCTGCAGAGACAGCTCTGCAGGCAACAAGGTCAGTGAAGATGGAAGGGAAGATGGTGTTCCAGGTGCTAGAACAAAGATTCCCCTGCAGCTCGTGGAGAAGACCATGGTGAAGCAGGCTGTCCCCCTTCAGCCCATGGAGGTTAATGGTGGAGCAGATATCCACCTGCAGTCCATGAAGGATCTAATGCTAGAGCAAGTAGATTCCCAAAGGAGGTGGTAACCCTGTGTAGGGCCCATGCTAGAGAAGGCTCTGGCAGGATCTGCAGCTTTGTGGAGAGAAGACCCCATGCTGAAGCAGGTTTGCTGGCAGGACTTGTGACCCCATGAAAAGGACCCATGCTGGAGCAGTTCATGAACTACAGGGAAGGACTCACATTGGAGAAGTTTGGGGACAACTGTCTTCCATGGGAGGGACCCCACACTGGAGCAGGGAAGGAGTAAGATGTCCTCCGCCTGAGGAAGAAGGAACTGAAGTAACAACATGAGATGAAGTGGCATCAACACGCATTCTCCATTCCCATAGTCAACCTATGTAAAATGCACCATATCAAGCAATTTTGGGTGTAATATGAACTTATAGACCAATGAAGAAAGACCAAGGTATAAAAGCACATTAGAAAATGTTTAAATGACATAAAAAAGATTCTAGTCTGAATCGTGTGGAGCCAGTCTAGAGGAGGGCCATGAAGATGATCAGAGGGCTGGAGTACCTCTCCTAGGAAGACAGGCTGAGAGAATTGGGCTTATTCAGCCTAGAGAAGAAAAGGCTCCAAGGAGACCTTAGTACAGCCTACCAGTACCTAAAGGAGGCCTAAAGGAAAGATGGAGAGGAACTTGTTTATCAGGGAATGTAGTGGTAGGGCAAGGGGCAATGGAATTAAACTGAAAGAGAGTAGGTTTAGATTAGATATTTGGAAGAAATTCTTCCCTGTGAGGGTGGTGAGGCACTGGCACAGGCTGCCCAGAGAAGCTGTGGCTGTCCTCTCCCTGGCAGTGTTCAAGGCCAGGTTGGATGGGGCTTTGGGCAACCTGGTTTAGTGGTGGGTGTCCCTGCCCATGGCAGGGGATTGGAACTAGATGGTCTTTGAGGTGCCTTCCAACCCAAACCAGTCTGTGATTCTATGACACTAGAAGATCACTTACCAAGTGCCATCATGGGAAAACCGAATTTGACTTTAGTAAAACTGAGCTAATTTATTGGATGGTGAAAAAACGAGACAAATTCTAAAACACCTTCCTCACAGCCCCCCCCCCCCTTTTTTCTCAGGCCCAACTTCACTGTATTCATGAGCCTTCTACCATCTCCTACCCTAAGTGGCACAGAGGGAGGAGGAATGGGGGTGGGGGTTGTACTCAGTCCATAACAACTCCTCCCTGATGCTTCTCTTCGTGCTTTTTCCCTTTTCCAGCATGGGTTCTTCATGAAGCTCAGTTTTTTCAGGAGATGCCCACATGCTGCAGCGTAGGGTCCTTCACAAGTTGCAGTGTGGATATTTTCTCCACTATGGTCTTCTCCAGTGGCAGCAGGGGAGTCCCTACTCTGACACCTTGAGTTTCAACTCCTCCTCCTTCTCTGACTTTGGTGTTTACACTGATGCATATCTTTTTGCTCACTCCTCACTGCCTGAATAGGTTTATTTACTCTTTCTTAAATGCATTTCCCCAAGGCAGCATCCCCTTGGCTGCAGGGCTGGGCTCTGCTCTGCAGTGGGTGGGCTGGAGCTGACAGGAATCAGCTGTGTCCTGCACAGGGCAGCCCCAACTTCTCCTCACAGTGGCTCCCACTAATTCCTTGACGGATATATTCAATACATTTATTTTCCTGAAAAAACTGACATAAACTAGCAACAGTTTTTGATGGGACTTTTAAAGTTTTGTTTACATTACAAGTAAAACCTTGGGTTTATATGTAATGTATGTTTTCCTTCTGCCATAACAAAATTTTCAACAGAAAAAGACAAGCAACAAAAAATATAAAAAACATTATCTGGTTTTACTTCAGGGCAGTTTGCAGTTTCTCATGGCAATAGCAGTGGCTATAATAAACAAATAAGGAGTTAATTGAGATCTGATTCTTTCATAAGCTTTCTACCTCCTCTACAGGGTCAAGCTTTGAGGTACAATAAAAGGAAACAGCTATGAAGGAAAATATACTACAAGGGTCATAAAATGAGAATCTCAGTGGACATTAGGGAGCTTCCCATTTTCCAAATTGTGCCTGGTATTCCTAGCAAGAACAGTATGTCCCAGGTGAAAGCAATATCTAACTCTCATTTTCTAGGACAAAAGACAAACGCAAACACAGCAGCAATAATAGCCCAATAAACAAAGTACATGCAAAACCAATTCTAACAGATCTTGGAAACTACAAAACTTTAAACCATTTTTTTATTCAGCTTATATAAGAACCTCCAACAGGTAGACTGATTCTGCATCATCTATCTTCAAATTTAAGACATTACAAAGAGGAATAAATAATTAAAAATGTTAGAGAGAGCTTCAAACTGTTAGCAATGTCACATTCAGAAGCTTTTAAACTAAGCTGTGTCATTCAGTGAAAAAAAAAATTGTTGTTGTTGTTTAACCCCTGCACTGGGCTCAGTGACTGCTACCTCCTGTGCTCCAGCTTCAGCTCTGGGGGTGGCCCTTCTGAAGGAGGGGGAACCTTCCCCACCATGCAGCCTGACAGACTATAGCCCTTTGTGCACCTGGGGTTGGTGTGGCCCCACTGAGAAGAAAGCACAATGCGTTAAGGAAGTGTATAGATAGAAATCCAAGAAAGCCCCAGGACTGAGAAGGAAGAGGTAGCCAATGTGAGCATAATAGTCCTCCTGAAGGCCTCAAGGATGCTGGTAACTTCTTGTAAATATTACCTCCTATCATCCTTCTTTAGTATGGCTGTAATACTTGACCTTGGGGTCCAGAACGATAGTGGAAGGGTAATATCAAAGAAAAGGTCTAGATATTGTAAGGATATTTGGAAGGGGTTTTGTATTGATTTGGATCAGGAGTGCAAATATTCTTGAATTAGGGTAATAATAGCTGGCTTTTTGTATTTTGATGAGACTAATTAATTAGGCTAGTTAATTAAAATTCTTAGCTCTACAATATATAGTGTTTCCTTTTGTCCATGAGATATTGAGTGTAGCAAGATATGCCTGCATTCTAGTGTGTAGGACCACTGTAGGGCTTACAGGGTGTAGATATTGAAATTTGACTATGATCTACATCCATGGGGAAATGAGAATGCTCATTTTCCCCCCTAAACTATTTTTCTATGGATGGAAACTGGGGTTTTTTTTGTATTCCAATAATCTAGCATAGAAACTAGACCTTATAGTATAGTAGAGAAACTAGATCATAATCTAGTATATCTCTTAGGTTTGGACAGAGTGTGTTCCTCAAGGGATTGACAAGGTGCACACCTACTGCTAAGTATTACACATGTCCACAGAAATTTAGACAGGTTAGTGATAGGCAAAATGCAGAATGTTGTAACAGACTTTTTGATTTCCGTTGCTTTGTGGTTTTGGGTTTTTTTTCTCCATCTGCTTAAAGAGATAACATGAAGTTATTGATTCCATCCTGATATTTTATGCGTGGATTCAGTGAAATAAATGAAGCTGCAAAAGAAAAAAAAGCTCCAGCAGATCACAATGAAAAACTCATTATTATCGTTAATTTCATGAAAGAAAACAGAGACATGTGATGTTCGTATTCACATTACCACAGTAGTTACGGGTCCCAAACCGAGACCTCATTCTTTCATAAATGGTACTTAAATAAAGCTGAAGGCAGTCTTTGTTCCAGAGAGTTCATCCATCTGTAGGAAATACAGGAAGTACAGTTATAAGGTGCTAAGGAAGAAAAGTAATTTCTATGATTAGGGATACCTATAGCTAAGAATAAATAATTCATCATTTTATATATGAACAGCAGTGACAGGAAGATCACTGAATAACTTACTGGAAATCACACGAGTATTAGAGTCAAAAATTAAATCCAGCACTTCAGACTTCTAGCCCAGTGGCATAAACAAAACATACTCTGCCACTTTGCTCATGTACCTGTACAGGATCTGATATTGATGCATTGCTCCCTTAGGATTATACACCACTCACTGGGTAACACACAAAAAAGGTTATCCATCTTTCAGTAGGAACTAGGTTACTTAGCCTGGAGCTTTAGCTTAGGTACTGTTGGTATGACACTGAATCATGTTATGCCCAGTTACCCAATGTTTTGGCATACTGAGCTGCTCTAGGAACAGGTGGACACAGAATGATTGTGAGAAATAAAACTTCCCTATATTTCCAAATAATCTGGCTTTTTGCAGCATTATGGACATCATAGTTGTATAAATTTTAGATGTGGGCATTATAGTTGTATAAATTTTAGATGTAAGAAGGTTGGGATGTCAATAAATCACTGTTTTCTGGTACTGGTTCTATGAATGGCAAATTTAAACATCCATTTCTTTGCTGAACACTGGTAATTGTTTTGCCACCTACTTCTCTTTCCTACATAATTTGTTTTATCTACTTCTAATGTTCTGTCTAGCATCAAACTGGGTAATAATAAGTTAAAACCTCTTCTAAGCTTTTCCTAGTACTGCAAATGTGAATAATTCTCAAGGTGGGATAGAGAGGAGTGCAGAATCACAGAGGATATCCTGAGGGAATTAGGTAAGCATTTAAATATGCCTGGCTGAAGTTAGTTGATGCCTAGGTAGAAACATATTGGAAAGCAGAAGAAAATTTGGTTGCTAAAATAGAGACTTATATAAGCATTTTTCACAGTAAATATGAAATTTTACTTAGTCTCCCATTGTTCAGAAGATGTTTCCTACAGGTCACACTTCATGTGCAGAAGTCCCTTGCAGATATCTTAGATACACAAGACAGAAGCTTGTATTTGTGTGTCTGCATTGTACCTCAAGTGCTTTAACCATTTCATTTCAGTTTCTCTCCCTTCATTATGTGCTGCAGTAAGGTGAGTATTCAGAAAGCAAGGATTAGTTTGCCCTGGGGTGTTTCTGGGGAGGATCTGGTACCTAGACTCTACAAAGGGGAACAAGTGATGCTTCTTGCTGGTGGAAGTGTAGGTAGAAACATAAAGGGAGAAAAAACATGGCTGTTTGTGTATTGCCATGTGGGAGAGATGATGATGATGGAAGAAATCTCTCAGATGAGCAGCAGCACAGAAGGGATGAGAAGAGGATGCTGAGGCCTTGTCTTACCAGGGAAGAAAAGAGAGAGATGATTTGGTGTGTTTGGGATAGGAAAATCCATGTTCCTCTTTGTCAAAAAAACAATACTTTTCCAAAAAAGGATTGCTTTTGCATCTTGGTTCCATCAACCAATCAAACTTACTCAAACCAACCTTAAAGTTCTATTTATAAGAAATTATTCATAAGTGTATGTTGATTTAAAACACCCATCATCAAATGTCCTTGATTCAAGGGGAGGGTGACACCAAACCTCAAAGTAAGTATTCATTAGATATATTTGGGAGGCAGTCTTTCTACGAAGATGCATTTTAAACCTTACAGATGAATTTAAGAATGGGGAGAGACAAATTTAGCCAGAGACTTAATTAGAATAAATTCATATGAATAATAGAATCACAGAATATCTATTATTATTAAAGTGGGTCATTGCAAAAAGTCTCCCTAGTTTACAGATTTTCAGGCCTGTTAGAAGATATCAAAATTTCAATATTATCTAGTGTTGACCAGTTTGAGTCAGAGATTTCTGTTATTATAACGGATGAATGGTACATTCCTGCAGTAGACAATGAAAGAGCATAAATGATAAAGAGAAAAGTCAGTGGAAGTACTTCATACCCAAGTGAAGAATTGGTTGAAGATCCTCAGAAAAAAACCCCACACAAGCAACGAAGGAGAAGGGTTAACACTGTATTGCAGTATGAAGTCGGAAGAAATATCAGGAAGAATATGGCTTGAGAAAGGGTACCTAAACTCTATTTCATATGAAGTGGTGCAAAAAGTACTGAGCATGAAATCTCATGCCATGGTTTAATCCCAGATAGTATGCAAGCACCATGCAGCTGCTCACTCACTCCTCCCCCAAAAAAGTGGATGGGGACAAGAGTGGAAAAAACTCGTGGGTTGAGATAAAACAATTTAATAGGACAACAAAGGAAGAGAGTAATTTTAGCAGTAACAGCAACAGTAATATTAATAATATAAAAAAAGTAAGATATAAATGCAATTACTCACCACCTGTGATAAAACCCCCAACAACCAATGCCCGGCCAGTTTCTGACCAGCAACCCTGCTTCCCAACTAGCTTCTCCAGTTATATTCAGAACATGACATTATATCACAGAATCACAAGGATGGAAAAGACCTTTAAGATCAACAAGTCCAACCATTCCCATCCTATGCTAAACCATATCCCTAAGTACCTCGTCTACCCTTTTTTTGAACACATCCAGGGAAGGTGACTGAACCCCCTTCCTGGGCAGCTTGTTCTAGGCCCTGACAATTCTTTCAGTAAAAAATTTTTTCTAACATCTAATCTGAATCTGCCCTGGCGCAGCTTCTTGCCATTTCCCCTTGTCCTATCACCTTTCACCTGGCTGAAGAGACCATCGCCCACCTCTCCACAACCTCCCTTCAGGTAGTTATAGGTGATGATAAGGTCTCCCCTCTGCCTTTTTTTCTCCAGACTAAACATCCGCAGCTTCCTCAGCTGTTCCTCATATGATTTGCCCTCCATCCCCTTCACCATCCTGGTTGCCCCTCTCTGGACTCGCTCCAGGACCTCAATGTCCTTCTTATGGTGCGGAACCCAAAACAGGACATAGTACTTGAGGTGTGGCCTCACCAATGCTGAGTACAGGGGCACAATCACCACCCTAGACCTACTGGCCACACTATTTTTGATACAAGCCGGGATGCCATTGGCCTTCTTGGATGCCCGAGCACACTGCTGACTTATATTCAGTCTGCAGTCAACCAACACCCCCAGGTCCTTCTCTGCCTGACAGTTCTTCAGCCAGTCTCCGCCAAGCCTGTAGCGCTGCATGGGGTTGTTATATCCCATGTGCAGCACTCTACACTTGGCCTTGTTAAACTTCATCCTATTGGTCTCAGCCCATTGGTCCAGTTTGTTCAGATCCCTCTGAAGAGCCTCCCTACCCTCAGACAGATCAACACTTCCTCCTAGTTTAGTGTCATCTGCAAACTTACTGAGGGAACATTCAATCCCTTCATCAAGCTCATTGATTAAGATGTTGAACAAAACTGGACTCAAATATGGTAGGGAATAATCCCTTTGGCCAGTCTGGGTCAGCTGTCCTGGTTCTGCTCTCCCAACTTCTTGTGCACATGGCAGGGCATGAGAAGCTGCAAAGTCCTTGATCCAGTGTTAGCACAACTAGCTACCAGCAACTGAAATCATCAGTGTGTGATCAACATAATTCTCACACTAATTCCAAACTGCGTCACTACACCAGCTACTAGGAAGAAAATTAACTCTATATCATCTGAAACCAGGACACCTCAAAAGGTAAAAATGTCATACAGTCTGATAAGTCAATATTTTTTCATTGGCAAAAATGTGAAATTTTATTGAATAAATTTAAGAGAAAGAATAAATTTAATTTTTTTTCTCTTGAATTCAAGTCTATTTTATGTTTTGTAGACACGTGATTAAGTCATCTTGTGGAAAAATCCTAATGCTCGTTTTTGACCTAAAAATTATATTAATTTAATATTTTTGCTTGAGGTTTTATTTATCCAAGTTTCAGCCTCCAGAGGCTCAGTTCAGTTGCCTAAACATTGCCATGAGGATCTTAACATCTGCCTGTGCTGGCAATTATGACAATATGCCTATGAAAGGTTAATGGACAAAAGGTCTTATTGATTTAATGGATGAATGCCAAGCAGCATACCCTATAGTATCTCCGTAATAGACACCTACCTTTAGTAAATTAAACAAACCCTATATGTCAATTGGCTATGGTGAGAGATTGGACACATAACATGTTTGTAGATACCTACAGAACTAGGGTATTCAGGTATCTTAACCTCATATTGAACCTCACCTTGACGGGTGTTATTACTTTCTTAAAGTGTGAAGCTATGGCTAGAAAGAAATAGTACACTTTGTGATAGAATTTGGGCAAATGAAGTAGGCTTGAACTTGAAACCATGAAGCCATAATGGTTTGCTATCTGCCAGTTCTCCATAGGCACTTTCAAAATGTTTTGATGATACAACTGTTGACCAGCATGACTGAATTCAACAACTCTTTGTGTTCTGAATTTCAACCTTTGGACAATATCACTTGTTTCAAAAATCTATAATTACTGTTTTAATCCATATCTACTTAGGTATATGCAAGGGCCTTTTCTTCTTCAGTCTTCATAGATATTTGCCTTACAGAGAGACTGCTCTGAAAAGCTGTCTCAGGTTTTCTCTAATACAGACTAGCTCTGTATCATTGTACAAATGAAGTAAATGAGAACTGTTTATAATATTATATTAAACTGTTTAAAGAACTTCAAATTAGCTGTTTTAGTTCGATATAATTAAAAAAACAATTTTAAGAATTCATACTTTAACAAATCTGTAAAGAAAAACATTACATAAAATTGTCTTAATAAATTACTTTTTAAGGGTAAAAAGAGTTAATTTTCTCAAAGAAACAATAAAAAACTTAAGTACAAACTATATCAATATGGAAGAAAGTGAAGAAGCACAGGTAAGAGATCAGTGTGGTTAAGTCACGGGTTCTTCATCAAACATAAGAACAAATCATATAGAAAGCAGGAAACTAGTTCTAAGGATTAATGAGGTTTATAAAAAAGTAGCACAAGCATGTAGGGATTTGAGTTAGAAATGGAAAGTAAAAAGAAAAAAAAAGATACAATAGTATGAGACATCAAAAATGGTAGTCCTATCTTTTCAAGTTGATTAGTATGAATATGGGTGTCTAATGTTCACTAGGGATGGTGAGTTGTAAACAGATGACATCAAGGATGAACTGTTTCATGTAGGCTTTTTTGCTTCTGTCTTCCCCAAAAGGTTAACTTAAGTCACTAAGTAATCAGTGCCAGTGAAGGCAGAATAACAATCAGTTAAATTACGTAAATGTAGATTACAAAGTTGTTTGATAGGCGTTAGGATACCTGTGCTATCTTTATGAATCTTTATGACAGAACCCCTCCTTCAGTGGCATCTAGAGAAGTATCTTAGTGGCAATAGATACTTAGTGCTTGGTCTGAGAAATGACCATACATTTCAGCTGAATTGTCAATGTCATCTCGAGGATCTATGACTGAGAATGGGATTCAATTTCAGATTAGAATACTTATGTTCAGATTTCTGTGTGTAGGTGCTTGAAGGTGTGCCAGGTACTTGAAGAAAATACCTGAACTAAGGCATCTGGAGTAAAGTGCTTTTCAATATCCAGATGTCCAAACACTCCTTCCAGGTATGACACTGGACTTGTGAATATTCCAGATCCTTTTGAAACAGATACTTGGGGTGGGGTGAGAATACCCTATAGCATCCCAAATAGTAATCCTAAATACGTGAGTAGTCCTAAATTCATGCTATACCCAATGGAACCTGAAGTGTGTTCACTTACTTGAACTTAAACCTCTAATACCACTTGAGATCTTCAGGCTACCTAAGAAGGACATGAGTCTCATGCTGATCTGATATTACGTTCCCAGTGTCTTGGAGTCCCTGCATGACTTCAAAGGATACTAGACACTTGTGTAGGTAACTTAGTCAAAATGGGTGTCTTTTTCTCTGTATTGAAAAATTAAGGCCCTTGGATACTTATAGAAATTTGTATGTAGATATCAGACTATGTTAATATAACCTTATAAATTTAGCATTGAAATATATCATACCCTGAAATACAAGGCAAGACATTGTGCAATGCAGTGGTGATCATACACAGATATAAGAAAAAAAAGACTTAATAGACTATGTGAAGCATCTGAAGGATAATGGATAGATGAATTAGTTGAGATTGAAAAAAAAATAATCTTGTGCAACCCACCCGATATTTTTCCATTGTAAGTTAAGAGGCCCTGGGAATATAGAAACTATAAGTATGGTTTTAACCTTTAAAACTTTTAGTTTCTTTTTTTTTTTTAATACAGGTAAGGAGATAGATTTTGTTGATTCTTCTACAGAGGCCTTAAACAATAGTTGGGAAACTGTGCCAAAAGAATTGTTATTTGTGGTTCACTGCCAGAACGAAAAGATGTACAGAGAAGAGCTTCATTCAGTTTTTTCATTAACAACTGGGATGATGGAATCAAGAGCATATGATTAAATTTTCAGGCTGGGAGGGACTGTAGGCATACTGGAGGATAGGATGAGAATTCAAAATGATCTTGAAAAATTGGAGAAATGGTCTGGAAAAAAACCAGATGTAGTTCAACAGAGATGAGTGCAAGGAACTACATTTAGACAGATATAATTAACACCGTAAGTGGGAAGAAAAACAAATGGTTGAGAAGAAATTTGTTCCCCGCCTTTTCAGGGATTATAGTGGATCTTAAACTGAACTTGAATCTGTAAAATCATCCTGTTGTTAAAGAATTAAACACCATTTCCAAAGTATAATTGAGTATAGTCTACAAGATGTATTAAATAAACCTACTTACTTTACTTATTAATGGGGCAACAAGTAGAGTACTGTCTGAGCAGGTCACCTTCAACAACTCTGTCTTCCAAATAGAGGAGTTTCAAATTAAAACAATCCCAGATACAGAACAGAGATCTAGAAAGGATGTTCTAAAAAGAAACACTGAAAAACATTTAACAGGATACTATGGGGAATATGCACATTTTTCCATTTTTAAATAAAGGTTATTGTTATAGGGAAATACATCATGCTGGATCCAGCAGCCCAAGAGATTCCTGCAGTTGCTGCAGCTCCATGTCCAAGGTGCAATCAAAGGCAAAGCTGATCTTGTGTTCCCAGTAGGCACACACACACAAAGCACATGTGAACACCACAAATACATGCATATCTCGCCACACAGACCACAGACTCACTGAGCACTCCCAAAAACACATCAACAGCCTCATCCTGCCCCCATCTGTAGTTGGAGATGGTTTATTAGTGAGAATACACACAGACACAGATGCACACACACCTTGCATACACCCTATACACACACCCCACAGACTTTCCCCACTCAGTTTGTTAAGTAGCTGTCCCTCAGTATCTGTGCCTGCATCCCAGTCTCCCTCTTTTCTGGCACCTGAGCACATAGCACCTGAAGGTGCAGCCCCCTTCAGATTGCTGGTACAGACCACCTCACACACACGCACACAGAGCTGTCTGGGACTCCCCTGGTCCTCAGTAGCCAAGGTCCCTAAACTCTTACCCTTACAGATATATAAATCAGACTCCAGATCCTACAGTCTCTCCACCAGCTGCTGGCACTTCCAAAGCAAGTACCTTCTCTGGTGTTGTCCCCCCCTCCATCTCCCAGACCATGTCACTTGTTCCCTGGCTGAATCTTCACTAGCAATCACAGACTCAGTCACTCCAGGTGTTGTATCATGAACACTTGGGTCACTCTGGTGTCTCCAGTCCAGTTGCTGGCACTCTGGAACTTGCACCCCCTCACCTGTGGTCCCTTGCCTGTTGCTGGCACTCAGATCCTCTCCCCGACACACACACATAGAAGAGGAAATCCCTCACACTGCAAAATACTTAAAATTGTGTAATAATGGTAGAAGACTTTAGGTTGGAAGGCACTTCAAAGATCATGTAGTTCCAACCTCCCTGCCATGGGTGGGAACACCCTCACTAGAACAGGTTGCTCAAAGTCTCATCCAACCTGGCCTTAAATGCTTCCAGGGATAGGGCTTCCACAGCCTCTCTGGGCAACCTGTTCCAGTGCCTCACCACCCTCATAATAAAGAATTACTTACTAACATCTAATCTAAACCTGCCCCAGAACATTCTGACCTGCAAGTTATTTACATTCAGCTAACCTGTTTTGAGCTCCTTATTCCATGTTTTCCAAAACTCGTTCCTACTCAGATACTCTAGATTGTGTTTAAACACACTTGATTCCTTCTCTAAGTAGCTCATAATATATCTTGTATGATCCCCATATGGTCTTACTCTCCATCCCATCATGTGTCACAGAATCACAGAATCACAGAATCACAGAATCTTAGGGGTTGGAAGAGACCTCAAGAGATCATTGGGTCCAACCCCCCTGCCAAAGCAGGCTCCCTATCTCATATTACATAGATAGGCGTCCAGACAGGACTTGAATATCTCCAGAGAAGGAGACTCCACCACCTCCCTGGGCAGCCTATTCCACTGCTCCGTCACCCTCACTGTGAAAAAGTTCTTCCGCATGTTGGTGCGGAACTTCCTATGCTCGAGCTTACAGCCATTGCCCCTAGTCCTGTCCCCACAGACCACTGAGAAGGGGCTGGCCAATTCCCCCTGCCACCCATGTCTAAGATATTTGTAAACACTAATTAGGTCCCCCCTAAATCTTCTTTTTCCAGGCTGAACAGACCCAGCTCACTCAGCCTTTCCTCATAGGGGAGATGTTCCAGACCCCTAATCATCTTTGTCGCCCTTCTCTGGACTCTCTCCAGAAGGTCCCTGTCTTTTCTATACCAGGGAGCCCAGAACTGGACACAGTATTCCAGGGGGGGCCTGACCAACGTAGAGTAGAGGGGGAGGATCACTTCCTTCAACCTGCTGGACACACTCTTCCTGATGCATCCCAGGATCCCATTGGCTCTCTTGGCCACCAGGGCACACTGCTGGCTCATAGCCAACCTGTCATCAACCAGGACCCCCAGGTCCTTCTCCACAGAGCTCTTCTCCAACAGGTCATCCCTCAGCCTGTACTGATACAGTCGGTTATTCCTCCCCAGGTGCAAGACTTTACACTTGCACTTGTTGAATTTCATTAGATTTCTCCCAGCCCAGCTTTCCAGCCTGTCCAGGTCTCGCTGAATGGCAACGCAGTGTTCCTGCGTGTCAGCCACCCCTCCCAGCTCTGTATCATCGGCGTACTTGCTGAGGGTGGATGCTATTCCCTCATCAAGGTCGTCAATGAAGATATTAAACAGGACCGGACCCAACACTGAGCCCTGGGGAACACCACTAGTCACAGGCCTCCATTCAGATTCTACTCCATTGATCACGACCCTCTGAGCCTGGTCTGACAGCCAGTTCTCAACCCACCTCACTGTCCAATTCCCCTAGGCAGTCACTCCACTCTGTGCAAAAGATGCTCCATTACTGACTCGTGTTGATTATCACAGCTAGACACTGGAGGTGAGTGGCTCCTGAGACAGCCTTGGAAAAAGAACAGACGGTGTAATTTCCTTTCAGTAATTAGGGTTCCTGCCTTCTTTTGGACTCAGTGGTCTTCTGGGATTGTGGAGATGGGCTTATGGTGGGGTGATGGCTGCTGGGATGGCTCTTGGAGCATCTAGGGCAGGGTATTATCAGAGCTTCACCACATGCCATTTTGTCTTTGTGCTCCTTTGTGACTGCAGATGATCTTTTTATGGTAAAACCTAACAGTTATTCCAAAGACAAAAGATTGGTCTGTTCTCCATGTCTTCTAAAGCGCAACGTGAAAAGGCATGATTCAGCAACAAGAAAGACTTCCAAATGATATGGAAGCCCTGAAGTCAATAGATTAGGGAAACTTGGAAGACTTCAAGAAGCAGTTAGGTAAATTTTCCTTGGGAATGACATAGCAATAATTGATCATTTCTTTAAGCAGGATAAGAGACTAGATGTCTTATCAAAATCCTTCATACATTTGTTTTTCTATCTCTTTCAGTTAAACAATTAGACAACTTGAAAGACAAATGTAAATACAAGGTACAAACTTGAAAGGGAGGGGAAAATGATCTGTTAGGTCAGAACTGTAGAACAAACAGCTGATGAACTATTAGTAAGTACAGTGAAATGAAGACTAGAAAGCAAAGCAACTTGAGCTCATGATCTTTCTCTTTCAGTAAAAATTAGTTTTCAGACCTATCATCTGAGAGTATTTTGCAGGTGTCCATGAATAATGAGCAATAAACAAAGTTTTTAGTGAAAAATATTTAGTGAAAAGCGAACACTTCACCACAAGAGTATAGAATGGTTGGTCACAGGTAGTATCAGGTTGAAAATCAAACCTAGAATATTTAATGGAAAAACTAACCAGATTAAATAATGAAATGCATTAGATTCTTCCTGAATATGATCAATCATCTGCAGAAGAGCAATTGACCAGCAATCAGCTGAAAGAAGAAAAAATGCTGGTGGCACAGTCTCTTTTACATCTTCAATAATATTGTACAGCTAAAACTGTAACAGATTTCAGCAGAATTAATCCCTAGGTTTTCAAGATTCTTTCAGTTTACATGCTACAAGTGAAACTTTTAATGGCAAGTTCCTTGTAGTTACTAATTCAGCACATAAGTTTTCTTCTATATCTTAGTGCTACTTTTCAGCTCGTTGAACAGACCGTTAGTTGTAAAATTTCTGTTTATGTAAACAATACTTACCCAGCTAATAGTCTGTACATAGTAATAACAATTTACCCAAATTCTACATTTTCCAACCCCAAGGAAAGAAATCTAGTGAAATAATTCTCATTAGATCATTCAACCTTTTGCTGGTATATGCAAAATATACATTAAATAGTCAACATTAACTGAAGACATCAGGATAACCCCTGAAAATGCTTAGAAAAGTGTCCTTAGCTGTGTTAACCACTCATGAAATGATCTGTATTTCTGGGAAAGAAAAACAATCCTAATTAAACTATGAATAATAACACAGTCCCGTTAAGTTGATGGGTTGTTGGGGGTGTGTGTGTGTTGCATTACACTTTTGCATAATTCATATGATACATAATATTAAGAACAGAATAATCTTTTTAGTAACTTGTCTGTACTTTGTTTAGATGTTATACTTGCTTAGACTTTTAATTGTTACATAATTTTGATGCATACAAACCAGAAATATTTATGGTTTATTTTGAGGGTGACCTGCCAGTTAGAGATGGAACTTGGAATCCTCTGAGATATTTGATTTCCTTTCTGAATTCTGCAGATGAATCACATTTGAGCAATTGCTTCAGACTCTCTCTATGTGATGCAAATTTAACAATATTTATTACCGTTGGTGTGTAGCAAAATTTTTAATTTTAATGGAGTACTTTGAGATATTCACATATTTTGCACTGTTTAATAAGTGTTTTGTTTTATAGAGGTAAAACACTCAATGTATTTGTTAAGAATTCTATTCCATCAGTTTGAGATTTGTACCAATCCACTAAAAGCAAAATGACGAGACATATAGATGTGGATTTTTATATATATATATCTCACTGAAAATGGCTACTACTTTCTTAAAGGTTGTTAAAATCAGCAACAGATCTTTCATCTGTGCTACTATCCTTAATAGGCAGCATCATTGAATATCCTCTCTAGAAATGCAAACAGACTGCAAAGAACTGATTAATAAAGCTTCAGTTCGACTTCCTAGACATTATCATTTAATGTTTTGCAGTAACCTAAGTGAGTACAAGTAATTTAAGAATTCAGAGTATGTAATAAAGTTACTGTTCACAATTACTGTTGCTCCTTTCTCCAGGAAAATCATTCAGTATCAGGTTATAGGAAGGACAGGATGTGTTGTCAAACACTTAATCAATCTAAGAAAATGCAGGGCAAATGCCATCTTTCTCAAGATATGATTCTTGAGTTAAAAAAATATTTAAGTAATCTTAACTAAATATCTTTGCTATTCTTTGCATAAATATACCACTGTTAAGAGCTAGGGGTTTTTGCACAGAAGACGGTCTATAATCTATTTGCTATAAATGAATCACCCAGGGCCTTAATGCACTTAAGTACTTGAAAAATAAGCCAAAATATAATGGCTTGTTTTTCATAATAAACAGTAATATTTAAAAAGAAAAAAAGGGACAAGATAAATTAATAACTTTGCCTTATTTAGCATGTACTGTGTGAGTTCATGGTAATATTACCTATGATTAATAAAAATGATTAAGGGCAAAAGTAATGCCAAACAACAGGCAAGAACATTTTACATAAATCAGGACTAATTGGCTGTTCATGTAAATTAAGCATCTTGCTAAAGAAGTTCACAGGACATGAAAGACTTGGTGCAAGATAGACGGGAAAAATGGTCTGTCATTGTTTTCCAGCAACAAAATCATTTTAATGATTACAAAATATCATTAGCCAGAAGTTGTTCTGTGCTGGTTTCTTTCTTGATCATTCTGCCAAAATCCAAAAGGTAATAAATTTTTTTGTGTCTTCTGGGAAAAAAAAAAAGACTGAAAATTGTGATCTCAACTGTAAGCTGATCCTGGCTTGAGGCAGAACTGTTGACTAAATAACCCTATGAGGATCTTCCCAGTCATATTTTGTACAAGTATATAATTTAAAATTGGTAACATAAAAAAATAAAAAAGAGTTTAGCTGAAGTAGGCAGGGCTGTCACACATCTCACGTTGTGTTTCCCTGGAGCTGAATGCATTTGTGGTAGATCTGTGACACAGAACAGTCTTTCACCTACACAGCTTTTTTCTCTTACTGATGTCAAAGTGCATTATAAAGATAGCCAAGTATATTGTCCTGATTTCTCAGACTGGGTAACAGAGTCAATTAAAGGTTAATTGAGTTCTCCTAGGTCTGAGAGGAAGTTAGCATAGGAATATAACCAATCTGTGCTGATTCCCAGCTTTAACAAAAAAATGTATCATACCTAGTGGTGTTTGTAGTACTTTGAAAACTCACGCATATATGATCAGAGACTGTAAAAATGTACTTGACATGTTAGCATGGCATACTGGCATATTTAAGTTCATGTAATCTACAGTTACTCTTAGAACACAGGGGTTATATTTCTGATAGAAAGCTGAGGAAAATTGCTTCCCAGTTTTTAAAATTTATTTGATGATTAAAAACTTTATTGTACTTAGACAGTATTTTTATAGTTCAAAAAGTATTAAGATAGAATTACTAAAATGGAATTTCTGTATTATTTCTGCAATGCCAAAGTTGTTTCCAACATGGGTGTTTTTTGATTTTCAGAAACTTATTTTTAGGCTGGTAGCAGAAAATCAAAAATAGTGGTAGAAATGTTTTGGAATCCTTGGAAGTGTACATAGTATGCCAATTGGAAAAAAACCCAAGAATATTGGGGGTTTTTTACACTTGAGTGACGTAAAGTGGTCTGTTACATGGGTGTTTACAAACTTGACATAGTTAATATTGAAACACAGGTGACATATATACTAAAGTTATAAAGACAAAGAAGAAACAAAGTTATAGTCATACCCAATTATTATTGACTTTCTAAATTGGTGATCGTTTAAACACTTACTCAGACTGATTCCACCTGGAAAATAAATATATGTAGGTACTGCAGTTACTGTATATAAATTAACATGTTCAGAACTCATAAAACTCTAGCAGCTGGTTAAATCACTTATGTTTGCAATAAAGATCACTATACACAATTTACAATAGTTTCATTGTTATGTAATGCAATGTTGATTTTTTTTTCTGTCACTGACAGATCACAATTTGTTGAATTTTTGTGGAAGACATTTTCATTTGAGGCCGCTATTAGAACAATTAATTAGTTCTCGAAATAAGCAACAACAACAACAATCATCAGTCTGCAAATAACATCAAGATTTTTGAGTAGTTTAATCCCAGTCTTTGCCTAAATTTTTTTCTGATGTCTTTGGAGCTATGCTGAATCTGAAAATGTCTCAAAAAGGGATGAAGAACACAGTTTCCTCCAATTTTTTTCATCTTTCTGTCCTGTTATTCTGCAAACATAAAAAGTTGGAAGGTCTCTAAACATGACTATTATATGCTTGGAGTTTTTTTTAAAAAGTATTTTATTTCCATTCTGCATAAGTAACCCCATGTTACACGGCTGTTTCTTTAGTTGAGTGGTACAATCTGCAGGGAAATCTTTCACAGACAGCTGTCTCACCTCCAAACTGTAAGATTCATGTCTTAAAGCATTTCTTGCACAGATTAAATAGGAAGAGCATGGGGCATTTCTCTTATCAAAGTTATGTGTGTGTATATATATATATGATTTTTAAAATATATATATATATTTATGATATACTTATGTTACGAGATACTTACACATTTAAATGGCATTCTTAAACAAAGAAGATTCAAACAAAGATGATTCAAGATTTTAAAAAATAATAACATACTATTGTGACTGGGAAGACTTCTGATAGAAAATCCAAAAATATCAGTTTCAGCTTTGTGGACAGATATTTTGTAAACTGAGTGTCACACAAGTACTTTTCATTCAGACAGTATCATTTTTGTGTCATAAAAATTATTATTATGTGTTGCAACTTTGGACATGAATAGTTTCAAAGCCTGTGCTATGCAAAACCTGAATACATTCAAAGTCATGGTCTAAAAACATTCTTGCTTCAGTTTGGAATAGGAAAATGCTACTGACTTGAATTTCTTGACGTGCTTTTGTTCACTCTCCATTGCTCTTGAACATAAGCTGAATTCCTGTTGTAAGAAACTGAATGGAAAGTGTATTGTAGCAGTGCACCTAATGGATTCCAACTTAGGTGACTAAAGTATTGGCCAATGGGAACAGAATAGGTTTTGTCAGAAGTTAGCTCCTTGAAATATGCATAGTTCTTGGTACCACCATTTCCACTCTGACAACTCACTTTTGCCAGGTTTTACACCCTCCTGGTGTAGATGTAGCCTCTGTGGATTGAAGTCCTGATACTCTTTTAGGTCTCACAATGAGTATCTCTCGAGAAGCACTTCTGTAGAAGGCCTACTTTAAAGTATGTCCTAGAAACACTTGAGATAACTTTAGATCTAACACCTATTTCTTCAACTCATATCAGGAAAAATTAAATTCCTGAATTATATAATATTTACATTATCTGGGAGGTACAGATGGCTTTTCATTCTTTGACAGAGGTAGAGCATCTGACAGTATGTTCACCCATGCATATAAGCATTTGGGAAGCCAGCACAGTAACAAAAACAAGAGTTTCCTGAAAAGCATGACTTTTAAAATTTGAACACCCAGCCTATACACCTTACAAAGATCTTTGATTGGTATATAGTGGCAGAGTTTAATTTTATTTGATTTGAAAATGTATAATAAAAAAGTTTCCTTTTGTGTTTTTTTTTCTTTGTACAAGAAAAAGCAAGTGAAAGCTGATGAAGTATTGGTCACAATAGCCCCAGGCAATGCTACTGGCTTGGGGCATAGTGGCCGGAGAGCTCCCTGAAGGAAAAAGACCTGAGGGTGTTAGTGGACAGCTGACTGAACATGAATTGGTAGTGTACTCGGGTGGCCAAGAAGGCCAAGAGCATCCTGGCCTTCGTCAGTACTAGAATGACTAGTAGGAGTAGGGAAGTGATTGTTCCATTATGCTCAGCTCTAGTACTGTCCCTTCATTGCGAGAAGGCTGTTGAGATGTTGGAGCGAGTCCAGAGAAGAATAACAAAGCCAGTGATGGGTTTGGATCACAAGTCCTTTGAGGAGCAGCTGAGGGAACTGGGGCTTTTTAGTCCTGAGAAAAGGAGGCTTATCGCTCTCTATAACTACCTGCGAGGAGGATGTAGAGAGGTGACGGTCAGTCTCTTCTCTCAGGTAACAAGTGACAGGACAAAAAGAAAATGTTTCAAATTGCACCAGGGGAGATTTAGGTTAGATATCAGGAAGAATTTCTCTACTGAAAGGGTAGTCAAGTTTTGGAAAGGCTGCCCAGGGAGGTGGTGGAGTCACCATCCCTGGAAGTATTTAAAAGGCATGTAGATGTTGGGCTTGGGGACATGGTGTAGAGGTGGATTAGTAAGAGTTAAGCTGTGGTTGGACTCATCCAACCTAAGTGATTCTATGATTCTATGAGTAGGAAGTGGACTACAAACCTTTCATTTCAGACTGGGAAAAATGCCAGTCAGGTAGGTAGACTTTAGTCAACAAAGAAAAAAATTGTAGTAAACAAGCTGCAGAGTTTGACAGATGGTGCAAAATGGTTTGTATGGCCTGGCAAGACTTTTTATTTTTCTTCTTGAATTAAATTTAATGCCTTTATTTCTTCGGAGAAAACAGATATTGACACAATATACCCAATACTTGGAATTTTAACTTTGTGTATAGAAGATTGCAATTCATGTTCCTTGTCCAAACCAAGCAAGAAAAGAATCTAAGTGATCCCTACTAATTTTTCCTGTACTCCATCGGACTACTGCTACATCTTCAATATTTGGTCAGACTACTGGCTATTTTAGAAGTCTAGATCTGGTTTTGTTTAGAAATTCTCTTTTGAACCCTAGAACATAATTTTCCCTTATTCCTTTTTTGTTGAAATTAATAATATTTTTCCAAAACTGTAATTATACCTCAATGAAGAAAATTTTAATTTGAAATGTATGATTATCTCAGGTTATATATACACACTTATTTTTCTATAGTTATTTCTTGCTCACATTCATCTTTTAGTCTTTCCAAAAAGAATTAACAAATATTACAAGCAGCAAAGAAGTACAATTAGTAAGAAGGTAAATTTAAAAAATCCTTTTTAGCTGGAAACAGAGATAGTTAAAGGCTTTGAAACATAAAATATTTTTTAAAGTGTTCAAAAATGTAATAGAATAATCAAGTGGGGCACCCATGTAAAAATAGAGTCTTGACAATGAGTATTATGATACAAATAACATCAGAAAATTATATGTCTGTTGTATGTGTGTTTGTTATTGTATTTGTGATGGTGTGCATATTATCATAGAATAACATTGCTTTGGAGACAAGAGCTGTTAAACTAAAGAAATAAAAAATTATACAAAGGCCAGTGCTTCAATTTCTTTTTAAAGAGAAATAGTTCCAAGCAGCAAACAACACAGTTTGAAGGTCACGACTGTAGAGACATCTCTGTGGAAAAAACATATTGTATTTATTTTTCCTTTTTAATAGTGTTTCTAACAGCCAATGCTGTTACAAGGTAATATTTATGATGTCAAACTCTGTCTCTCATACTTCATTCATTATCGCCTCTCAGTGACATTCTTTCTTTCCTCCAGCAGCACTAACATTGCCTCTGTCACTAAAAACACAGACTACTTTAGCTTGCGGATAATGATGAGTAGTTTCAGTGCACCCTTAGAGTTTAGATCATTATCTAGTACATAGTTCCCATTCCTTTGCTTTCAATTTTTAGATATTTGTGTGTATATTTCTCTGCCTTTTTCCTTCCAGTGCAATAGCATTCCCCACTATATTCTGCATTCCTGAAGATACCGCTATATTTTTTTCTGAAAAACACTTTTTAAAGAAATTTCAGCAAATCTAGGTTGCCAAGTCCAGACTGATTGATCACTTAAAGAATGAAACTGCATCAGTGCTGCTTTCTGACCATTTTATTCAGGCTCTCTATCCTTTCTATCCTCTCAAGAAAGAGTTCATCATTTCTTTCTAGAATTGCTACCCATTTCTCTGATCTCACAAAATAAAGCCTGTCCCATAACTGCTTACCTTGTTTATGCACTCTTGGCATCTTAATCATTGACAAATCACAGCTGGGTATCACCTTTTCAGTTATAGGGCCCCATTTCTCTGAAATTCTTCCTTTTCTACCAGAAGATATTGAATAACTTTCTACTTCTTAAACCTTATCTTCCACCTTGCCTCCTCTGAGGTTTTGTTTTGCTTTATCTGTATTAAAAATGTTACATAAAAAACCATTTTTTGTCTTCCCCCCCCCCCCCCGAAGGTAAGCATCTAACACCATGATCTAAAACTGTGCCATCTATCATGGCAGCAAATATTGTGCAATTTTCTCACATAGCATAGCTATCTGCATAGATGGTGAATTGAGACTAGATCTCCCCCTATTTTGTTCAGTATTCTGTGACACATTCTTTTCTGTCACAACAAATTTGTGCATTTCTTAAAGGTGATCCTTCAAGATACCTGGATCTATTTCCCTCGGTTTCAAATATTTATTTGTCAATCAGTATGAGTATTTTTCATCTGGTGTGTACATTTAATTTTAAAAAAGCATGTGGAGTTTGTGGAATTTATTTTTGGATCATGAGCTTTGTCTTTTGCTGTGGTAAAATCTTATTGAGTGGTGCCAAACAAATAAATTGAAAAAAATAAAAATCCATTATTGTTCAGTTCACTATAAGTGATAATTAGTTCTGGTTTCCTTCATTTTCCTTTGAATTTAATGTCTATGGATGGCTGCAGTTAATAATCATGACTTAAACTTCACATATTAGATATTCAACAGGAAGAAACACAAACATTTATGAAATTTAAAATAATGAACAAATACTGACAACATCTTTCAATCCTGAGTCATTTTAAGGCTAATCGTAGCATGAAGCCAGTGATACATCTATATGTTAAAAATGATCAGATGTAGTATAATGTCACCATCTCTTCTGGATAGCAACCACTACATGTATAAACACATAAAATGTTACAGTAAGTGAAGATTATATGTCTACTATTATATGCAGAGATCTGACCTTGCTTACTACCAATCATTATCTCATTTTTTTCCTTTTACTAAAACTTTATGCCTTCCATTACACAAACTGACTCAATATAACCACTACTGATAATTTTCACTAGCTACTATTTTTAAAGGGAAAAAAATCAACATTTAAAAAAATCTTTTTTTGGCATCTTCATGGTCCCTGAACTTTATTTCCTCAGTGTTATCCAATTTAAAAGTAGATACTTTACTTCTGAGCTTAAGATGTGCCTACTGAGATAAAAATAATCCCACACTAGTTCTATGAATAAACATTTAGCCGATTTCTCCTACTTATCTTTTGCAATCTGTGAGTAAGATCATGAAAAAACTAAATGACAGGTCTAAGAAGAAAATCATCATAAAAAATAATCTCCTCAAAGATTTATCCAAATGTTTTGTTTGCAGGGTGGTGAACTCTCTTCAAACCTCACAGAGATAGGGTATACAAAGCACCAGAGTCTTCGTCTGTGAGACAAAGCCCTAAAACGTAACCCCTGAGGATTCATGAAAGTAGTGCTAGCAGAGATTCAGTGTAGCTGAAAATGTCTCTCGAAGCTGAAAATTCTCAGTAATTTTTCTGTATGCTAATTTGCATTATAACTTCATTAGAAATCTGATAATGCTAAATTTCTCCTTCCAACTTCCAACCCCTAAGATTCTGTGATTCTGTGAAGATCTGGAAAACACATTTTTTTCCCCCATTCTGAGCACTCAGCTTCTTAGACAGACAGATGTTTTTTCCTCTTTTTTGTCTTTGAAAATGATTTCTCTAGGATCCAGCTGTGGCACATGAGTGACAAAAAAGCAACTGTGCTCTGTGCTGTGATTTGCAGCATGGAAGATTCCTCAAAAACTGGATTAGTGACTAAAATTTAATAATGTGTTTGTAGCACTTAAATTCATTTAGTCATCTATTAAAAACATATATTTATATAACTTTCAGTGCATTTTCCCACTGTTAGGAAATACGCTATGAGTTATTTTCTTTATTTCAGTTGCATATGTTCCTTTATTACATTATAATGGAGTGTCTTAGAAGCTTTTTTAATCACAGTTCCATTTGGGTTTTTTTCTCATAAGTCCCATCTTACAAATGCATAGAAGAGAAAAAAATACCCACTGCCTGAATGGATAGGAAGGAATATACCTTCTCCACCTAGTTCCACTCTGATATATCATGTCTTTTCAGCGGGATTCAGGTATCTAACATATTTTTTTCTAGTGGCTTATAGTGTTACCTCCTGTTTATTGAAAGCTTCTTCGGTACTGCATATAAGGAGTTCAGTATTTGAATTTTGAAGCATATTTTCCCATATATCAAACCCCATATATATATTTTAACTAATTTCTGTTGGATTTTTTTCTTCTTTATCCAGACCTTTTGCCTTCACCTCCCTCGCAACTCTCTTCTCTATCCTGCAGAAGAACACTTAATACCTTCATATTATATTTTCTTAATGTTAGAGGGAACCTTCTTGCAGGAAAGCTTAAACATAATTACCTGAAATTTCTATATAAGGATGGCATTGGTTAAAAAGAGCAAAAATAAGGTTGCTCAGTGAATAAGCATATACTGCAAGGTGTATTTGGTCTGTGGTGTGCTCAACAAATGTGATGCTTTTATTGTCAACCCTTGGGGATATACTAGAGCAAACAAGACTCTCTTCCTTTCTTAGGAGTATTTCAAAGGAAAGGTGGGTGCGTCAATGATGTGAAGATCTCAGTGGGTCGGACATGGCCTGATAGGCGGCATGGCTATATTATACACGTGATATTGAGATCAAACCAGAAGGTCTCAATGTGGAGTGCTCTGCCCTGCATGAAGGAATTTTGGAAGCAGGATGACAACAGAATTTTCTGGTGCTCAGTTGAATCACAGCATCTCACATCCAGTTCCTCTTGTCAGCTTTCCCTAATGGAAGCTGCTCCTCTATTAGGCAATGCTTGATGAGTTTTTTGCTGGTATATTGTTATCTTGTTTGTTAACTGTTTAATAAGTCTCCTTAAAGAGTCTATGCAATACTTTTAAACCATAATTCAGCTTTTCATGCTATTCCTTTAATGACTCACCCAGCTTTCTAATATAAAACTGATTCTGGCTTGCAACAGATCTCTACCCAATGAATAGAAATTTGGAAGCTTGCAACTAAACAAAAGTAGTTTCTCAAAGGTAATATTAATACTTCCTGACCTTGTGTCACTGAATGATTAGCAAGACAAATACTATTTTGTACACTGTATTCTGCTACAGAACGGTATTGCACCAAGAAGACAGAAAAGGTTTCAGGGGGTTTAATTGTCTGGTTTTATGTATTTACCCTGTAGAATCAACCTCTTCTGTCAGTGGACCTTTTTTTTCCTAATATTTTTGTGGGTTAATCCCGGTAGGCAGCGAAGCACCACACAGCTGCTTACCCACTCCTCCTCAACAGGATGTAGGAGAGAATGAGAAGTAGCTAGTATAAACATTCAAAAGAAAAAGATTCACAGTTGAAGACAGACAATTCCCATTTCACCCTGAGATATTAGTAATTCTCGTTCTTGAATAAATAATACAATGTTTCAATTAAATGATGCTTGTCTGCTTTTATCAGACCACGTTGCAGTAAATAAACAACATAAGCAATATACCATTCCCTCCATGGTCCAGCTCAAGACAATGCTTTTTAAATTTAAATTCTTAGAGAAATCAATAATTAAGGTTCCCTTTTTTTTTTTTTTTTTAAATTTGAATTTTCAGAAAATAATAAATTCAAGTTTTCAGAAGCTAGTTCTAGTAGCCAGGTCAAAACTTTTAATATGTCATATGCCAGGGAGTCAGATACCTGCTAGTATAACTGAAGCCAACTGGCGCTATAGAAGATCAGCAAAATAGAAAGTTTAAGGTGTTTAAAGTGAATGAATTGTTTTGTAACCACATGCAGAAGATAATTTCCTATTCTCATATAAGTTCTTTTACAAATTCTCCCAACCCCCGCCCCCATCCCCAACTCCTCACCAGATATGATAAATCTTAAGAGCCTAAGTGCTTAATGGATTGGTTTTGTTTTATCTAAAGTAACACAGACCTATGTGGGAGCAAGGCTTTCCAATAAGCCTTCCAAGTCTGGGGTTGGTGCCCTCTAGACTTTCTTTTCTACTTAAAATTTGACAGAGAAAGCAAGGGGCCAGATTTACTGCAACTTTATTCAGAGCAGATGGAGGCAGATGAAACTATAAACAGCAAAGTAGCTGAGCATAGAAGTTAACTAAAACACTAAGTGAAGCTGTTAAATCTGACACTAGGACTAAAGATACACTTCAGAAAACATTGTTACTGAATTAAGTACTGCCAGAAAGCAGGAGCTGATTTCTGAGGACAATGAAAGCCCCAAAAAATTTTTAAAGAAGTTTTTTTAAAAAATGATACCAAGAAATAATCAGTGGTATCAATTTAGAAAGGCATCAGATTAGTTGGTCTAATGAGCCTTATAAACTGCCAGAGTAATGTGTTCTTGGTTTCCATCATAAAAGTAAATGTGTACATTTTGCCTTTGGTGAGTAAACTATCTTTGCATGAGACAACCGTTTCCTTTTAGGGACCATAAACCTGTCTTTGATTTTTATATCCATAAAAATGTAAATCATAAAAAGCCTGAGTTTTTTGAGGCATATTTTTTGAAATGTTTTCAATGATCTTCATCTCTAAGATACTTTTTTTAAAGAAGTTAGGGTATTTTTTAGTTGCTGCAATAGTGAGAACTGGCTACAGTTGTTGCCTTAAATGGGCTATAGCACAAAACATGGTTGAGGTATAGTTCAGCTTCCAGAATGCTAACAAAAATGGTGCAAGACTGCGTGCTTCTTTACGTATCTCTGCCTTCCCTCCTCTAACTCTGATGGCCAGGTTGATTTCCTATCTGAATCAAGACTGGAGTAGGTGAAAGCCACTATAATCTGTCATTAACCTATGGATGTCTTGAATTAGTAATGACACCTCTAACAGCAGTAAGACAGTGATGTCCAATTTAGTTCAATTATTTCTTATTTCAAGCATAGCATGAAGAAAAACTATGCCATCTCAATTGTTGTATGCAATTATTCTTAGTGGGTGTTTTATATTATTTTTTTTAAAGTGATGGAAACTGTATTTCTGACATAATTGCTATTTGTTTGGCATTTGTCCACAGAGGAGTAACCCCATAACTTTTTTAAATGATAGCATAATTTTTTTACAAAAAAAAAAGGCAAAAAAGCACCCTAAATAGAATTGCATTTTATGAGAACAAAAAGAGCACTCCACATTTTAATAGCTCTCTTTGAAATACTGTAAATATATTTATACCAAGATGAGATCATTAAGAAATAAAGCTGCTTGGCTTTGGAATAGGTATCCAGAAGAGGAAGAAGTTAATCATATGTATCCCTGCAGGTTCTGTTATGAACAAACGGGTGTGATGGGGTGACAGTAATTAACATTGTCATGTGGAGAAATGACGCCATCCATGTTCACATTTAGGGAATATAAAAGTGGATTGTTGATTGTAAAGCTGAGCAGCAGATCAGGGTATGGAGGGAATGTCATTCTAGTAGAGAAATTTTAAATCCCTGAGATCTCAAAAATAAAAGCCAGCTGAATAGCAACTGCAGATTGTTTAGTCACAGGAACATATGGCATCATGCAAAATACTGAAACTGAATGATTAAACAGACAGACTGAACATTTATATGCAAGGTACAGAGCTTGTAGTCTATTTAAAGTCAAAGATGAGTACTAATTCTAAAAGCTAATGAAATCAGAAGATCATTTCTGGAAGCAATAGACACAATTTTATGATGCTGAGTACCTTGATTACTTCAATTAGTTGTATAACATGGATTCACCAGAATTTACTTGCAAGAGTCATTCGTGTCTAGAAAAATGTGCCAAGGTATATATGTGTATGCATGTGCATGTGTGGTTTAAATTATGCTCAGTGATATACATATATATTTATAATATATATAAAAGTATATATATAAGGCAAAAAAAAAGATTTCATATTGTTTGTCCCTGAAGACTGGTATCTGCAATGCTGGTGTTGCAACATGGAAAGTGACTAATTCCAGCAGAGTGGCTATGTACTTTTAAATAGAAATTGGAATTTATTTAACCTTCATTATTGTGGTATCTGATTAAATCATTAATGCTTTCTAGTACTTACTGGACAGTAAAGTGAGCAATTCTTTCCAAGCCTGGAGAAGAGAAGGCTGAGAGATTTGACCGATGTGTAAAAATACCTGAAGGGTAGGTGTCAAGCAGATGGGGCCAGTCTATTTTCACTGGTGCCAAGTGATAAGGGGTAATGGAATATAGGAAGTTCCACCTCAACATAAGGAAAAATTTCTTTACTGTAAGGGTGACAGAATGCTGGAACCAGATGCCCAGAGAGATTGTACAGTCTCTGGAGACTTTCAGAACCTGCCTGGATACCTTCCTGTGAGACATACCTTAGGTAAACCTGATTGGTAGGGGAGTTGGACCATGTGATCTCTAGAGGTCCCTTCCAACCCCTATCATTCTGTGATTCTGTGACTTTAATATAGTCACAGGGTTACTTTTTTCATTTAATTCCCATAATTTTTGTCTCTCCCTAAGCATGTGAACTCAAGAAAAATAGTAACTGTCTGCTGTAACAGAAGTAAGTGTAAAATATGTAAGGACAATTTTTATTAATAAAAATATAACTAATTGATTTGTTCTTCATGGGAGCTCTAAAGTCAAAAGAAATTGAATAAATTTTTTGTGGTTTTAGTAAAGTTGATATGTTTGCTTAGGAATTTTTAAAGAATATTTTTATTTGTACTGCTATTTAGATATTTGTAAATCTTTATATGTATATAGATTTAGTCATAGGCTGTTTGTTGCAGTGGCTGTTTGCATATATATACCATATGTTCTTTGTGACACATGTTCCTATAATATTATAGGGGTTTGTTCTTGGTTTTTGTTTGATTTGCTGTTCTTAATCTAGTTGATTACACTTACATTTTGTATAATTATGACTACAACAGAATGGTTTTTATGCCAGCACAGGCAAGATAACTACTTGAGAAGCTGCTAGATAAGTGCTGATAATAAAATCAAATGAATTTTAAGATCTAATTGCTATAGTCAACATTTTGATGCCTCATATTCACTTTTTAACATTAACTCCAGGATGATCTCCTACTGAGTTATTTACCCAACTGCATATTTCTGTCTAACTGTGCTTTTCATTCAAGCAGTTTTCATTGCTTACATTTTCATAAGTTTTTCAATTAAAGCACACACAGAAGAAAAGTTATGGTGCACTAGATGGAAGGTAAACATTACCCTCTAGTTCATTATTTTTATCACTTCATATCTATATACATAATTGTTTTCAAACAGTAGCTACCTTAGATCCAGATGTTCCAGTCAAAAATCCTGCGTAAACCTATGAGGAAATCTGTCAATGAACATACAGTTTGCAGGAAACAGTTGAAAAGAATAATGTAAAAAAAAAATAAAAGAAAAAAAGAGAAGGGGACAGATTTTATCTATACATGTAAACGTGCTGAAAGTAACAGCAGGTCTATATTAAAAATGCCCTCATTGCATGTCTTGCTTCCAGTGTCACTCCATTTTTCCTTTAGGTTAGGCAGAATGTATGCATTGTACCATTAACAGTAGTACCATTGTAACAGTAGTATGACATGGATCTGAGAGGCATCACACTTAAAGGGATGCTTCTTTACTGACTAGCTGGGAACACTTTCTAGCTAGGCAGATAAGAAAGATCATAGGAATTGTTGATTTAGTGCAGATGACCTATTTTGTGTTTTCTTTCCTTGATCTGTTTCTGCAGCTGTTTCTGAAGTCTCTACTGTAATTAGTTGAGCTGAAAACAAACTGAGGATTCTGCAAGCAGCTAAGAATCGGATGGGTTAAGCTCCTTCAATTCTGAACAGTACTATCTTGACCACTGCTTTGAGTGGAAATATACAATACACAATATGCATTAATGAACCCATAATGTATATATCTAGTAAATCACAATGATCAGAAGGTAAGGATTCAGTGACTACACTGGAAAACACAGGTTAGTGATGGCTATAAAAAACATTAAAAAGATGAAACTGTCTCAGAATAAAATGAAATTAATTTAGACAGGAACTGTGTAACTAATAACAAAATTTTTCTCTGCAGTGGTAGTTGTTTAGAGACAAATCCCATGAGACCTCTTTTTGACAGAATTGTAACATGCTGACCAGAACAGGAGATTCCATTTTCTGTGTGCAATTTTGGGTCAAAATGTTACATGAAAAGGTCTAATAATTTCAATATATTGATTCTTCCCTCAGTCTGAACCTTTCACCCGATTCAGTTTCAGATACCAAAATCACAGAATCACACAACGGTTTGGGTTGGAGGGGACCTCAAAGATCATCTAGTTCCACCTCTTCTGCCACAGACAGAAACACCCTCCACTAGACCAGGCTGCCCAAAGCCCCATCCAACCTGGCCTTGAACACTGCCAGGGAGGGGGAAGCCACACCTTCTCCGGGAAACCTGGGCAAGTGCCTCACCACCCACACAGGAAAGATGTCTTCCTAATGTCTAATCTAAACCCACACTCTTTTAGTTAAAACCCATGTCCCTTCTTTGGAACACCTCCAAGCAGCTCCATGTGTTTCATGTACTGGGGAGCTAAGAGCTGGATTCAGTACTCCAGAAAGGGTACTTCAGAGCTGGATTCAGTACTCCATGAAAGCAGAGTAGAGGATCAGATTCATTTCCCTTGACTTGCTGGTCATGCTGGTTTTGATGCAGCCCAGGATACTGTTGCCTTTTTGGGCTGCAAGTATGCATTTTTGGTGCATGTTTAGTTTTACATCAGTCAACACCCCAAGTCCTTCACCTCAGGGCTGCTTTCAATCCACTCTCCACCCAGTCTATATTTGTGCTTGGGACTGTGCTGATTCAGGTGTAAGGCCTTGTACTTGGCCTTGTTGAACTTCATGTGGTTCAACTTTTCACCGGCCCATCTCTCAAACCTGTCAAGGTCCCTCTGGATGGCATCCCTTCACTCAAGCGTGTTGAACAAGCCACACAGCTTGGTTTCATAGTCAAACTTGCTGTGAGTATACTCGATCCCACTGTCTGTGTTGCTGACAAAGATGTTAAACAGTGATGCTCCTGATACCGACTACTGAAGAATGCCACTTGCCACTGGTCTCCACTTGGACACTGAGCCATTGACCAAAACTCTTAGAGTGCAGCTGGCCAATCAATTCCTTATCTACTACATGATCCATCTGTCAAATCCACTTCTCTCCAATTTAGAGACTAGAAATTGTATGTAATAATGTCAAAAGCCTTACACAAGTCCAGGTAGATGATGTCTGTCACTCTGCTCTTATCCCTCCAATGCTGAAATCACATCTTTGAATGCTACCAAATTTGTCAGACATGATTTGCCCTTAGTGGAGCCATGTTGGCCGTCACCAACCGTCTCCTCCTTTCCATGTGCCTGGAGGATCTTCTCCATGATCTTGCTGGACAGGGAAGTGAGACTGATTGTCCAGCAGTACCTTGGGTCTTCCTTTTTTTTTCTTTTTAAAATTGGGGTTATATTTCCACTTTTCCAGCCAGCGGGAACTTCACCAGACTACTGCAACTTCTCAAACAGATGGAGAATAGCTTAGTTACTTCATATAGCAGTTCCTTCAGAACCCTTGTATGCATCTTGTCAAGTCCCATAGACATGTGCAATTTTAGGTTCCTTAGATGTTCTCAAACCAAATCTGCCTACAGAAGGCAATTCTTCATCCTCCCAATCCCTACCTTTGCCTTCTGTGACCTGAGCACTGTAACTAAAGCCTTTGCTGGTGAAGACTGACACAAAAATTCACTGAGTACCTCAGGCTTCTCCATATCCTGGGTAACTAGGTCTTCCATTCATTTCAGAGGAGGCCCCCATTTTTCCTCAACTTTCTCTTATCACTCACACACATATAGAGACTTTTCTTGCCCTTGGCCAGATTTAATTCTGTTAGGGCTTTAGGTTTCCTGATCTGATTCCTGACATCTCAGAAAGTTTCTCTGTATTCCTCCCAGACTACTGGTCCTTGCTTCCACATTGTGTAGGTTTCCTTTTTGTGTTCAAGTTTGCCCAAGAGGTCCTTCTTCATCCATGCAGGCCTCTGGGTGCTTTTGCCTGAACTTTTCTTTGTTGGGATCCATCACTGCTGAGCTTGGAAAAGGTGATCCTTGATCTAACCGTCGTATAAACATTCTAGACTTCTAATCAAATATTTCCATCATTGTATATTGTGATGTGAAAAGAAAAATCCTATTTGAATATTTAGTAAAAACTGCTTACAGTAGTCATATTAGCACCACTTTCACTGCCAGCATTTAGTGATGTCAACACTAGAAATACAATTCATATGGCTAATAACTGCAAATCCATTTACTGTTTCTAGAGTACTCCCCAAACGCTTTTTCTTTTCTGTCAGCAACTAAACTATTATATAATACATGAATGACAATAGAGAAATGAATATTCTCGGTTCAAAATGTATGATTCAATCTTCTAAGTACCTATGTAGCACCATGTGAAATTCAGCAGGGAATTGTTGCTTTAAGTGATGAATTTTATCACACTCTAAATGACTTTTTCTGCCATTTAGCTCCCTGAATGCATAGCAATCTACTTGAAACACTGGGAAATTGATGCCTGTTTTCCATCTCAATTTGTTGGCTAGTGAAGTTCATTAAAAAAGTTATCACTGAATCCAGTGGTAACTGGACTGTGTGCATGACATCAGGGACTGGAACACTAGTAACAAGAACTGGAAATTTATAAGCAAATAGTTCTTTTCCATGTTTCTTTATTCAACCATCAACCTGTTTAGACAAATTTATGTCCGTTAACAGTTACATTAAGCAGACATCAGGTTGTTCTAATAATTAATAGATTATCTTATCCGGAGTGAGTTACTCTTTAGAGATGTTATTGGTCTCTGTTTAGTGTTGAAAGTCTTTTAGACATGGATGTAAAAGGGAAGACATGGGCTTCGGACGTAAACATCTTTGGAAGGAGATTAAAACTATTTGACTTATTAATAATCCAAGTTTGCATCACTTTCAGTAAGAGCAAAGTATATCCAGGAGCATAGATAGAATGGCTAATGACAATGACAGAATAGAAATGGAAATTAGCACATCTGAGGAGGAAACAGAACTCAGATTTTAATGTACTCACATCAAGAAAGTTAATGATTGTCATTGCAGAATAATGAAAAAGTGGACATACTTTTAAATTTTGAAAAGAGAAGCTGATTTATCAAAATTATCAAATTAGGAATAGAACTATGTGTGTAAAACAATAAATATTATACTACAATTAATGGAAAGAAAAACATAAGCCAGAGAAATAAGAACCTATGTCTTAATTTCAATAGAATAGAAACCATTGAAGTTGGGAAGAAATTAATTATGGAAGTAGAAATTAATTGAAAATCAATAACATGACTTTTTAAAAAACATAGGTAATACCAAGGTAAATTGGTGTCTTTGATAGAATAACTGATTCTCCACATAAGAGAGAGACGCGAAATATCTAACATCTTTCAATAGAGTACTTGAAGTAGTTAACTATGGGAAAATATTAAGCTGCATAAGATAGAATTAGTCCATTTAGATGTGGATAAAAGTTAACAAACGGGAAAAAATCTCAATTCTCTTATAAATTATATATTATATATTATTTTTATATCTTGTGACTGCTAAATTCTTTGTTTACAAGCATAAACCTATTTCTGATAGGAATGTCTTTAGCATAAACTCTTCCAGGGTAATATTAGGAGAATGAGGAGGAACTACAATGCAAAACTTCTTATGTAATGACTTTTTAAAAGCTGATAGTTAATTATAAAGGACTATCATAAAACCTCAGACAAAATGAACTAGAAAGTGTAGTCCAAAAGTTAAGCATTTTAATTGTGTCAGATCATTCGTGCCTACAGACATTTTTTTTTCTTAAACTCTTTGACAACTTCTTGTTCTAGGCTTAGTTCTATAATCAATAGGCTCTATTCATAAACATGGTAAACTAGCATAGGTGCTCTAAAATCAGTGAAGATGCATAGATATATGGTAGCTGAAGTCTGTCCAATAATGATTCTGTTCCCTCCTGATAGATACAGTTCTTATGTATGACACCTGTCAAATATTAACAAGCTCCTGGCTTCTCAGAGAATAGTCAGTTACAAGTACTTTAAAATGACAGCAGTCTGGTTCATACAATCAGAATTACAGAACAGTTTGGCTTAGAAAAGACTTCAAAGATCATTTAGTTCCAACTCCCCAGCCATTGTCAGGGACACCCTCCACTACACCTGGGTGTCCAAAGCCTATTTCAACCTGGCCTTGAACACTACCAGGGAGGGGGCAGCCACAGCTTCTCTGGGCAGCCTGTGCCAGGGTCTCACCACCCACACAGGGAAGAATTTCTTCCTAATATCTAATGTAAACCTACTCTCTTTTTGTTTAAATCCATTATCCCTTGTCCTACCACTACATTCCCTGATAAACAAGTCCCTCTCCAGCTTTCCTGTAGCCCCTTTAGGTACTGGAAGGCCTCCCAGCAGCATTTGCTTCTCTAGGCTGAACAAGTCCAAGTCTCTGAGTCTCCCTTTGTAGAGGAGGTCTTTCTTGTATTGGGGAGCCCAGAGCTGGATGCAGTACTTCAGGCGGGGACAGATCAGATTAGAGTAGATGGGCAGAATCACATTCCTAGACCTGCTCATCATATAGAAGAGTTTTTCTCTAGAAGAGTTGCACAGTTGATTTCATAAATTATCAAGAGTTACTGAAATCAAAGTTTTTCTTAGATATCCATCAGATTTGCAAGAACTGTCATTTCACATACAGAAAATGATAGTTTTTCTTAGAACTCGGTCACTTTACAATGTAGGAACCCAACATGGACCAGTTTCCTTCATTTCCATATCAATGCAATTTTTGGGGATGAACCATTTGTCCCACCTGAAAATGTATGCATGTATGTATATACATACATGTACTATACAAACATAACATTTAGACTTAGGAAATCAGGTATCGTTTTAATAGGCATGATTAAAAAGCAATAAATCATGCCCGAAATGTTAAAACAAAGCTTTTCTAGACCGGTGCTCATTATTAACATATTTCATACAAAAAACTTTGTTATTATTATCAAACATTATCACTAAATCTTAGCATATCTACTTAGTAATCATACTAAACATTAACTGTGACTACCCTAACACCGTAGAGCTGACCTGTGTAATTAGCAGTGATGGCAGTCCTTCACATCCTCCATCACCACAATGCAGGTGTTCAGGCTCCACAACTCTTCAACAAGAAGACCCAGAGCTGAAGTAAACATCTCCTTACTGTTACCCATCTCTAAGTTCAAGATCTTGTCTTTTTATAAGGCAGTTGAGTTGCAAGACAATTCCCAGCCCTTGGCCTCCACCCTGAGCTACACACTGCCTGATCCAACGTAAAAGCTTTTTTCCAGGCTGCCACAGATCCCTCACCCAGTTGCTTACCTGCTGCTCCCTTTCCTAAAGGAGCACTTTTTCTACAATGAGTAATTGCCAATGAATATATTTCTAGTTGTTCTGTGACTTCTTTCCTCAGCTGGTACCCATACTTTCAAGGCCTTTGTTGTTATCCCAGCCTTAAACTATATGTGGTAATGAGAGGCAAGTTTCACTCTCGGTCCACCCAGCCAGTTGATAACCACCCTAACAGTCTGGACTGGGTCCCTGCAGAGTTAACAGGAGGCATAGTTTGTGTAAAGCCTGTTGCCAGTAATTAGCAATAACAATACTATTTATCTGAGCTGCTGGGTACACCAATGCTTTTACAGGAATGGCATCTTACTGTGCTGCTTCTTTTATGAGTGTGACATCCTACTTCATACAGGTTCATGCTATTACTTTCTTCCTTCAGTGCTTGACTTGACTCTTAGGGTATCAAACAAAACTCTAAAAGTATGTTGCAACAGTGGTTTTAAAACATCCTAAGGCTGAAAGCTTTATATTGAACATCAATTTATGTCTGGATATTTTTACTTTTACACAACCTTCTTAAGGTCTTAAAGTAGGGATTTTGTACCTTGCAAAATAGCAATGAAGACTCCCTACTACAATGGCAATGGAAATTGTTTATCCAGTTCTGAATTAAATATCGTAAAATTGTTTCCTGGAACAGTAAATTGACTCTGATCCTGCCTTTACATATAATATTTGCTTTTCCATTTTCATTATCATGGGGCATGTTTTATGAATACTGCTTAGTGACATATATATCTATATGAAGGAATACATTCCTTGATCTATTGAAAAAAATGCTTCTATAAAATGTGTATTTCTTAATTCTGGTTTTTGGATAAATAAAAGCTGTCAAAGAACTAGATTATCTTCTCCCTACACACAAAGGAATTGACTAGTGATTATGTCTTTGCCTTTTTTTGGTTTTATTCATAGCTTCTAGTTATGTAGGTATTTCACTCAACCCTGATAGACTTCAAACACATATTTAATTGTATCTAAAGGTTGTGAGGTCCCAGTTGTTTTAATTCTCTTACTTAAATGTGACTAATATTGTGGAGAAACATCTATTTTCATTAGTTGATAATTTTTTTGGCTGAATAACAGATTGTCATTCAAAATTATTGTTCCTCTTAGGATGTTAAATTGCTGAGGTGGATTGCTTTTGCACACCATTATTCAAAGCAGTGAATATACTTTTTAGAAAGGTTTTTAAATAGAAAACAGTTAAATGTTATGGAAATATGCTCATTGTCTTACATAAATATAAGTCCAAAACCTGATAACCTCTTTGAAAGCTACAGAATTTTAAAAATGAATATTAATAGACAAATCAGTGTAATATGAATGTTTTCCTTGACATGTGGTATACCAGGTAAAAGAAAGACAATAATTTCATGTAGGATTTTATTTTAAATTTTGATTATTATCATAGGCAGCTTGATTATAAGTATGTTGAAATAATTATGTTATGAATAAAACATGTATTTCCTATGTTTAAGTAAAGAGAAAGAATGCATAACTAAAAGGTCATATAAAAACTCAGTATTTTTCTAAATTTCTACTTAAATAAAAACATTTACATGAATCAAAATGCAATTACGTTAATAGATACTTTTCTTTATAGGTAATTTTTGCAAGTTAAAAATTATATTAACTTTAGCATTTAGGTCTTCTCAGAACCTGTTCCATGAAGACAAAGCAGTGATGCATGCTTTTGTCCCATCAACTATAGACACATACTTAGGGACTGAAGAAAAAGAAAACAGCAGAAGAACAGATGGTAGTGTCAAAATTAGCAATAGTGGTATTGATATTTATAGACAGTTGTGTCTTAAAGTACAGGTAGAGAGAAATCTATGGCCAAAAGTTGCAACAGGAAAAAAGGTGATAAGCTGGTAATTATGTAGTTAGACCATTGAAATTTGTTTCATTTCCATATATTTCCTTTTTTTTTTACCATTTTGTGAATACTATAGATTTAGAAATCTTTTAAGTTATTTAGATTACAATATAGTCCTTGTATGGGACCCCTAGATGTTCCAGTAAGAGGAAAAAAGTTAATCACTCCTAATTTTGTTTCAGAGATTAGACTCAGACAGTCAGGTGAATATTTAATTTACAAAATGATCTGTTGTTATTTTTGACCTACTCCTCTATCTGCAGGTAATGGAAAAAACTCTGTGGCTGGTGGCTCCGGGAAACAGCTATGACAAAAGACTGAATAACACCAAAAATATCCTGGGTCAAATGGAGTAAAAGGATAGCCTAAGATGACCTGCTCAAAGCATCTGTGATAGGGACAAGAATAAGAGACAGTGTTTTTATAAGAAGATACACCATTTACTTTAGATCTCTTCACCAGACTTGGTGTTCAAAGTGTCAATTTCTTTTTTTCCTTTTTTTTCTCTTTCATTGAATCAACTGCCTTAAACAGGAGAGCCCAAGACTGTGCCTACAGAAGTCCAAAATCATCCTGACACAATACTTTGATTTGGTTTTGCCTTCATCACTTACCCTCTCTGACTGTACTGCTAACAGCCTTCTAATGCCTTTCATAGTGCTGCCTTTTCAGCAATGAAACTGGAAGCATATTTTTTGATATTGAGTCTCATCTTGCTCCCAGACAGGAAAATGTGAGGTTCTCCCTCCTCACCCCGACATCAAGTGAAGTCAGGTTTCTGAATTACTGTTGATTTTTTATTTCTTTCTTTGCTCCCCTTGGTGATTGTGTATTGAATTTTTAAATTATATCCAGAAGGTCTAAATCAGTCTATGATAGTGTGTCCTGTTCTACTCTGAAGGGGCACATGTCTGCAGTGCTGGAGAAACATAATTTTTAGACTACCCTTAATAGCTTTGGATGGTTTCATGAGCTGATGCAAACATTTAGTTTGTTAATTTCTGTCTTTAGAAGAGTTCATGATCCTTTCTAACCATGGAATAATCTCTATTGTACTCTTGATTTCAGGGACCAGGTAGTATGCACTGTATTCTGTGATCTATCATTTTATAATGGGTGTTAAGTAGGGGCAAGGGATTAAATGTGATGTGATAGAGAACCACATGTGATAGGAAGAAGAGTTGAGATGAAGAGGAAGTACTGTCAAGATCTAAGAAGCTTCACTGAAAAGATGATCACTTATTCTAAGTAGCATTTAGGCCCTTCCTAGCTGAGATTTGTCTTCCTCGGGAGCTTATCTCTAGCAGACACTGTGGCCCCTACATGGCAACACTGAAGAAGGAATGTAAGCCTGAGCATCATCACCTTTACTTTAAATAGGGCATGACAGTTTTGGAAGGCGGTGACTCTGGTATACTGTGAAGCACTGCTAGACAATGTGGGAGCAAGCTCACACCTTGTACAGATCTTGTTATAGAGCTTCAATTCTGTTTTTTTCCTTGAAGGTAGCAGTTATCAAACTTGGTCGGCATTTGTTGCCATAACAAATGGGATACAATAACAAGCTGATTTAAAAAACAAAATACTGTGTTTTCAGTGACACAGCTCATTTTTAAGCGCTATATATATGGGGTTTTTTCCCCTCATAATTGAAAAACAAGAAAAAGAAACTCTTTTAAAGTCTATCGCATTTCCAGTGAAGCAGTAGGTTAGTCAGCTCTAGCTTTCCTTCCCTTTGCTCATTTTTCTCTGCTTGTTACATTTCTGGCCATGGAGAACACTTGCAACACTTTTTTTAGATTATTGTTTTCTCAAAAATCTAGTGTTTATGTTGTGTTGAAATATCTAGATACCTGCATGTCACTAAGGACTTATACATTTAAAATACTTTAAAAAGTAGGGGTTAGGTACTTCTGAAAATGTCAAACAAATGCACATGACCAAGTTTTCTTGAAAGAAGGCAAGTTTTCAAAGTTTAATTTAAGCAAGATAAAGATCCATCTATTCAAGGATCTTTAAGATGGTAAGAGAAGAGGAAGAGCATGACTGGGACAGGCCTTTGACAATGCTTTTCTAGCATACTCTGCAAGGTTCCAGCAATCTGTATGTCAAGAAATAATATACCAAAAGTTGACACTTTTAACTGTATTAGGGCAAAGTTCCGTTTTGTGTCTGTTTCTAGTTCATTAGAACAATTTCTCCTTCTCACAATTGGAACTTTGGCAAAACAGCACAAAGTGGCATTTAACAGCAAGGAAGTTTTTGATCCCAGATGAAAGTAGGAGTGGTTGGGGAACGAATGGCTCCCCTCTAGTAGAGGTAGGGTTGGTCCAGGAGCGACTCAAAGGAATGGATACACACAAATCCATGGGCCCGGATGGGATACACCCACGTGTGCTGAGAGAGCTGGCGGAGGTGATTGCAGAGCCGCTCTCTATCATCTTTGATAGATCCTGGACTACAGGAGAAGTGCCTGAAGACTGGCGGATAGCCAATGTCACTCCAGTCTTTAAAAAAGGCAAGAAGGAGGATCCCAGTAACTATAGGCCAGTCAGCCTCACTTCTGTCCCTGGAAAGGTGATGGAACAGCTTGTTTTGGATGCCATCTCCAAACAACTGGAAGAGAAGAAGGTCATGAGGAATAGTCAGCATGGATTTACCAAGGGGAGATCATGCTCGACCAATCTCATAGCCTTCTATGATGTCATTACCAACTGGGTGGATGGAGGGAGAGCAGTGGATGTCATCTACCGCGACTTTAGCAAAGCTTTCGATACTGTCTCCCACAGCATCCTGATAGAGAAGCTGAGGGCACAAGGGATAGACGAGTGGACAGTGAGGTGGGTTGAGAACTGGCTGTCAGACCGGGCTCAGAGGGTCGTGATCGGGAGTAGAATCTGAATGGAGGCCTGTGACTAGTGGTGTTCCCCAGGGCTCAGTGTTGGGTCCAGTCCTGTTTAATATCTTCATTGATGACCTTGATGAGGGAATAGCATCCACCCTCAGCAAGTACGCCGATGATACAAAGCTGGGAGGAGTGGCTGACACGCAGGAACACTGCACTGCCATTCAGTGAGACCTGGACAGGCTGGAGAGCTGGGCAGTTAGAAACCAGAAGAAATTCAACAAAAGGAAGTGTAGTCTTGCACCTGGGAAGGAACAACCGTTTGTATCAGTACAGGCTGGGGGATGACCTGTTGGAGAAGAGCTCTGTGGAGAAGGACCTGGGGGTCCTGGTTGGCTATGAGCCAGCAGTGTGCCCTGGTGGCCAAGAGAGCCAATGGGATCCTGGGATGCATCAGGAAGAGTGTGTCCAGCAGGTTGAAGCAAGTGATCCTCCCCCTCTACTCTGCGTTGGTCAGGCCCCACCTGGAATACTGTGTCCAGTTCTGGGCTCCCTGGTATAAAAAAGACAGGGACCTCCTTGAGAGAGTCCAGAGAAGGGCGACAAAGATGATTAGGGGTCTGGAACATCTCTCCTATGAGGAATGGCTGAGTGAGCTGGGTCTGTTTAGACTGGAAAAAGAAGACTTAGGGGGGACCTAATTAGTGTTTACAAATATCTTAGACATGGGTGGCAGGGGGAATTAGCCAGCCCCTTCTCAGTGGTCTGTGGGGACAGGACAAGGGGCAATGGCTGAAAGCTGGAGCATAGGAAGTTCCGCACCAACATGCAGAAGAACATTTTCACAGTGAGGGTGACGGAGCAGTGGAATAGGCTGCCCAGGGAGGTGGTGGAGTCTCCTTCTCTGGAGATATTCAAGTCTCGTCTGGACGCCTATCTATGTAATATGAGGTTGGGAGCCTGCTTTGGCAGGGGTTTGGACCCGATGATCTCTTGAGGTCCCTTCCAACCCCGAAGATTCTGTGATTCTGTGATTCTGTGAAAATAGAAGAGATTGGACAGTTCCATGGAAGCAGAGGGATTATGTCAGCCGTTTGTAAGATATTATAAAAGCTTTGTCACCCCATCATTTTACAAGGGGGCAGTAACCCAGTTGTAGTTGTCTTCTTAAAAATGACAAATTATTTA
Source organism: Laterallus jamaicensis coturniculus (assembly GCA_022605575.1). Classification (NCBI taxonomy): domain Eukaryota; kingdom Metazoa; phylum Chordata; class Aves; order Gruiformes; family Rallidae; genus Laterallus; species Laterallus jamaicensis. Next base: position 83,606,637 of record JAKCOX010000001.1, read on the forward strand.
TTTAATTTATGCTTGCCCCAGATAACTCAGTTGCATTTTCAGGAGAAAATGTCTTAAATAGGTATTCTGAATACTGAAGAATGAATCACGAATACATTTCTGTAGAAAATAATTTCTATTCTGTAAGAACTATGCTGTATATAAAGTAACACAACTGTTATGTTAACCTGTCCTACTACAGTTTTAGCTTGGCTGTATTCTGTAGTATTATGTAATAAACATTTAAGAAAAATACAGTATATTTATGTAGAAATTTTATCCTTGTTTCTTTTACATCTGTTTTATATAAATTCACCTGTGTTGTGTTAAAAAACCCCACTTTATTTACAGGCTATTTATTTACAGGAACTAGAGTACAATATATGCTCTCCAACATAAGTTGGTTAAAGACAAACTGAAAAACACTTGAAATACCAAGTACCAACACTACCTAGCAACAAAACTGTCCTAAAGATGACTGTCAAAACTGCAGCCTTTTACTCTGATTTACCAAAACTCATGTTAAGTTAAAGTGATGCCCATTAGTAGCTTCAACAATTCCCACAAATGTATTTCTCAGATGATTCAGTGTAGTTTGTGTACAGATTTATCAAGATTTGTTGAGCTAGAATGTTTTATTACAATAAACAATAAACAATACTATAACTGTACTGGTAAAAGCTTTTATATTCAGTATAAGTAGTCAGAATATTGAAATGTAAAATCTTTAGCTGAATTAAATACTACAGTGCCTGATGAACGGACTCCTGGCTTGGCAGCCTGATCCATAGCACCTTAGCTAAAACAGGTGGACTCCCTGTCAATCAGTGCAGATAGTGCTTCTGAAGAACAATTTTAGACAGTGTCAGTAATAGAAACATCCACAGAGTGATATAATACTTTCATAAACTGCTCAGGGGTCTCTCTAGACCCAGTAGGAAATAGATGATGTTTAATATATTAGAATTAACTTATGGGAATGTGGAGTAAATATTCCTCGTTCTGCTCAGAATTCACTGTTGACCTTGATTTGAAGAACTGATGCCTAGCAGTTTGTAATAATTATTCATGGGCCATTACATCAGTATACCAGATCCAGAGCCTTGACTCCCATTTCAGGAGCTAGAGCTAATCTGTATTAATGAATACAGCAACGCAAAGACAGAATGTAGAAACTTGTACTCTGGTAGAACTACATGACACCTTGTAGGAAGGAGACTGGGTAAACATACTTGTAGAAGCCCAAGAAAAATGATTCTTTGACAGAATGAAGCGATAAGAACAGTTTGATAACTGATAATGTCTTTAGTTTGATTCTGTGCAGTCATCTGTAGTGACTGCAAGAAGAGCATCACTTTTGCGTGACTTCTGAAAATTGGCCTAACTAAACACGATAGTACCACCCCAGATCGTACTTTAAAGTCTTTCTTTGGTGGTGTTTCAGGGGGCAGATACCACACACTGAGCTACCAAATCCTTCATGGTTTGAATCAATGATTTCCTTTGTTCTTTTCATATAGAGAGAAAAAGAAAGAAGGAAACAAAGGGAAAAAATCCTCTGTATTTTGACTGTCTCTTTGGCTCTCGTAGCAGAGGAGCAGGGAGCTAGAGCAGAACCATTATGCTTTTTTTTTGTTGTGGCTAGCAAATCCTCTAGAGAAGGAACAGCTCAAGCATTCTGTAAAGGCTTCAAAATCAGGATGTGAACAGTGTTTAGCACTGGCAGCACACAGTGACAAGACACTAAAAAAGCTTTTTTTTCTGTGGTTTATATAGATTCTTAATGAAGTAATATTCACTGGTCATTCACAGCATCACTATTTTGTCCAGAGACAATGCTCAGCTTTCTGAAATGCATCTTTGAATTTATTTTAGAGCTTCTGATTCTACCTATTTATTTACCTACATTTAGGCATTTCTTAGCAATTTGCTCTGTAGCATCTGCCACATAGAAGGGCATCGTGATTTATCTGCAGCTCTGAATATATTACTTGTTAACCTTTACAAACACCTAGTGTGACTCATTCCATCTTATCACAGCAGACGTCAGTGGGAGTAAGCATCACTCAACAGGACAACCAGTTTGTACAAGATATAGGCACATGTACCAAATGTACCCAGATAAAAGAGTCAGTTAATTTCTAAAGTGTTAAAAAGGAACATGAATACAACAATGCAGTCTGTCATGGGATTTGAAGCATGTGTATTGGTATTCCTAGTGAAGGGATCAAGAACCCAATGATAGCCTAATGTCTCTGCAGTTTCCCTGAGCAGCACTTCTTAGCATTAGACAGAGAAATGCTCCTTTCCTCAGACTTGGGAAGCATCAGACAAGTTTAACTTTCAAGCGGTTTGCCCATGCTACAAGTTCTAAACTTGCAGAGAGTGGAAATTTCCTAATACCTAGCTATGTGGAGTGTTGATTTGATTGATTGTATTTATTTGATTTGATTCATACATGTCTTCAGACCACCAGTGCTCTCAGAACCCCAAATTTAGGGCAACCTATACCAAAATGGGCAAAACATTAAATAAAAAATAATCAGCTGAACCAACTTAACCACAAAGAAGCAAGCAAACAAAGTTTGGGAACAATGTTCTCTTTCTCTCTCTCTCAAGTCAGAGTTACCCCATGAAGACAGTTGTCTTCAAATTTCACTTCACAAAAGAGCCTTTGGAATTTTCTTTCTGAAACAGATGGAATTGTAGGAATTATCAGGCAAGAAGTTAAAAATCATGATCACACATGGTCGTCACGCCAGTTTTTTTTAAAAACAAGCTAATTGGAGAAATGTAAAATTAAAATACTTTTTGTAATGTATTCAGCACCCACTTTCTCAAAATAAGGTCTTTAAAGCCATACAGAAAGGCACTTTTATAGGAAGCATGCTGAATTAGATGTTTTTGAACAACATAATTGCTGTATACTACAGAAATTTGTCTTTGTGAAGTATAATAATTTTACTAATAGAAAACCAAAAAATATCTTCCTTCAGGACCAACAAATCACCACAAGAGATATTAAGAGATACTTAAACATCTATCTAGGCAGCTGAATTAGGGGACTTTGTTTCCTATAAAGGCAATGGATCCTAAAAAATTGAATAAGGTACTATGATTTTAGATTTCAAAATGAATTTTGGATACCTTAGAAACTCTATAAACAGATTTTTGGTTAAATGCCCCAAACAAGATTGTGTGAATACTTTCTTGCATTAAGGCAAGACTATATTTGACTATGCACAGTTGTTCAGCCTTTTTTGTTTGTTTTTTTTAGGGACGTCTTTCCTAGTGTCTCATTTCTAATCCTGAAGTTTCTTCATGTATGAAAAATGTTATATTATCTCAATTATTATTATTATCTTACTGTTTTGTTGTAGCTAGTTTATTTGTATAAAGAAAAATCTACCTCTCTGTACACAGGTAGTTCTGGGCATGACTTATAAATCACTTATGATATTGCACCAAATAAATAGAGGCTTTAAGACTACAAGAGACCTTTGTAATCCATAGCTGACATGGTTTTTCTGCATTGAAAATTTTAGATAATGAAGTTGTCATAGATTGGATTACCTTGGTAATGATGTATCTGATTCTAATATAAAATGTCAGGTTGCAGCATTTACTTAAAGTTACTTTGTGCTTTGTATTCTGACATGGTATGACTCACATGGCTTGACTTGATATGTCTTATACTGACACCTTGCCATAGATATGCAAATGCTCCCATTTTCTGAAAAGAGCAATTAAAATACTCTTGATAAACGAGAGTTCTACAGGAAAATACTGATATTTTTCCATGTTCTCAGGATATAAATAGTATAATACAGAATTTTCTAGCACACCAGCATTTCTTTACATGTATAGAAGTACCTGTGAGACGACACTTAAGTGATAGTGTTCTGAAAACAATATTCTAAATAAGATTGTAAACATGCTTGTAAACAGTAATGCTACTTGATCACACACTTTGTGCTTATTTGTGAAGATATAGCACATACACATATATGCATAAAACAGTAAGAAATTCAACATGTTGCATCTGCTTCTCAACATAAGAATTTTTCATGTGTCCTGGACTGACTGTATAGAAATAAGTTGTATTTCTCAGATGTCCCAAATTTTATGGAGTCTAAATATAGCATAGCATTAAAAAGCTTAGAACTATTGATTTTTTTTCACTTACTATTTGTTAACAACAAAATTTCCAAGTCAAAACTGAGATAATTTTGTTCATATAAAATTTGGCTTTCTTTATATTAAATTTTTTTAATGAAGTTATTGCACTTTCCAACTGCCAATGCTGAACATAATCCCGTTTTTACTGAAGTTAATACCATTTGGTATTAAATACAGACAGATCATGCTAATATTAAAAATCCTGTGGAAATGGAATTATTTTCCTCCTTTTAATGGTATCTGAATTTAAAACTGTATTACTGAGCAGCATTTAGATCTCATTGAAAAGGGTTGTAGGTATTGCCAGAAAGATTGTGTAAGAAGCACTCCTTGAATGGACAGTGCACACAAACGATTGGGCTGGTGGCCAGATGCCCACCAAAGTCCATCTATCACTCCCCTTTTATATTGGACAGGGGAGAAAATATATATTGAGAGGTTTAGGAATTGAGATAAGGACAGGGAGAGATTATTCTGCAGTTAGCATCATGGGCAAAACAGTCTCAATGCAGAGCAAAGAAAACTAATTTATTACACTACACTATACTGCACACCCAGTGACACCAGAATCAGATAATGAGAAGTGAGTCCAGATCTTAAAGCACCTCCCCCCGCCCCTCCCTTCTTAGCAGACGTCACTTTAGTCATGATTTCACTCCCTTCTTCCCACGACATCGTGGCACAGGGAGGGACAGGGGCTGGAAAAATGGGGGGTTCAGTCAGTTCCTTACAAGTTGGTTTCCATCTTGGCTGGGGGGGCATTCATTCCACACCATCCCCCTGCTGGGGTCCCACCCACAGGAGACAGTCCTCCATGAACTTTTCTAATGTGAGTTCTTTCCCACAAGGCTTTAGCTCTTCAGCAGCTACATGGATCATTGCTATGGTAGGCACTAATAAATCACAATGTCTCTCAGTTCCAGTCCTCCACGGTGTCACCAGCCTTTCCCCAGCAAACCTGCTCTGGTGCGGATTTCTCCCTTGCTCATCTTTGTGTCTCTGTCCCTCCCCATGGGCTGCAAGTGCTGGCAGGGGCTTGCTCCAGTGCGGGTCACAGCATCTCCTGTATGTTTCCTCCTGCTCCATCCAGCATGGAGCCTCTCCATGAGCTGCAGGTGGGGTCTGTGCTCCTTGTCCTTTTCCATAGACTGTGGGGGGACACCCGCTCCACCGTGGGTTTCTCCACAGGCTGCAGGGGCATCTTTCTCTCTGTGACCTGGGGTGCCTCCTCCCCCACACCTTCACTGGCCTTGGTGTCTGCACAGCTCCTTACATCTTCTTACTCCCTTTTCTGGTAGCAAAATGCAGCTGCTTGCAGGTTTTTTTTCTCCTAAATGTTATTCACAGAGGCGCTGTGACCATCGCTGGTTGGCTCAGCATTGGTCAGCAACGACTCTGGCCTTGAATCAGCTGATATTTAGTCTCCAGGGCCTGCAGAGAGTTTCTCACATCTTCTTCCAGGAGCCATCTCTGCATCCCCCCTTCTCTACAAGTACCCAGCCTCACAAAAGTGTGACATTGATGCTGAGGCATCTTGTGCTCTCAGCACATCTCGTGCTGTAGGCTTTGTGCTGAGTTACAGCTCTTGTGACAGTGGGATTCCTCCTGTTTTGCAGGAATGAGTGCAACAAGAATTTGTTTTCTCTCTGCCCCAGACAGCTCAGATACCAGAACATGTAGGGAAACTGCCTCTGGTAGGTAAATGCCTAGCTCCCATTACTGTCTGACCTGGAGCGAGGTGCAATAGCTGTAACCTAGCCCTTTATCAAAACAATTTGTTAATCTGCAGTCTTTCAGAGAGTGCAATACCTGATAACCAGTAGCTCTTAACCTGCTGTTTCCCATATTTTGGAGGAAAAAGCCAACAGCAGCAAAGTGGTGGACAGAGTTAAATATTCCACAAGTCCAACAGCTAGCTTCAGAAACTAGAACCAAAGAGCCAAACAAATCATACAAGAGAACTACAGAGCATTCTTCAGGAAAAGCAGGAGGGTAAGACATTATTGAATAAAGAAAAAGAGTTTGAATTCCTACTTGCACAAGAAACTATATTTTAAAATTATTCTTTTCAAACAAGAAACAGGTGTTTGATCTAAATCTAGTGAAGAGTGATGTTTCTGCTGACCAGCAAATAACTGCTAACATAAAACATGTAATCATAACAGATGGACAATAATTGAATATAAATGCGATTTCACTCATTATTATAAGGGGACAGAACACTGAAGTATATTAACATAATTATTAAGATAATTTTTTAATATAAGAGGTTTCCTAAAAGATATATTTTACAAGAGCTTTGATATCGGATAGCTTGATCAAGCTTCCTGTGTAGTGAAATGCAAAAAGCAGAAGGGAGACGAAATTATAATTTTCTAATGTAAAGGTGTTATGATCTTTAACAGCAACTGACGTTTTATATGCAATTGGAATTTAAGCCTTTTTGTGAAGCAAGATCTGAATTTGAAAATTTCAAAGCATTTGGTTTAAGGCATCAAATAAAAATGAAAACTGGATGTAAATCACAATTCATTTATTAGAAGAGAAAATAAATATTTAAAATTAATGTTAAAATTTGGTAGAAAAAAGGGTGTTTTGCCACCAAAACAAATACGTGACTTTAGAATAATGATAGTGAAGCATCCAACAAACTCATCTGCTGAGACTGAGACTAAAAAAAATTATAAATAATCATCAGAAAGCATGTATTTATCATAAATATTCTCCAAAATATACACATGCTTAGGTGAAATAAACTCATACAAATCCCCAAAACCCAGTTTGTTCATATCTATGTAGCTGTTATTTTGAATGGGACAGCAGAAGAGTTGAAAAGTGATATGCTATATTTATACTTAGTAATATAGAGATACATTATTTTGCAGTATTTGTAATATAAATTATTGTAAATATATTACTTGAAATATGCATTATAAAACATAACATTAATGCCAATAAAGCAAACATAATGATGAGTTCTTATATGAAAGCATCTCTGAAAACATGATTTTATTAAAGAAACATCCCAATTTAAAGATGAGAAACTCTAACATAAGCTTCAAGTAGGACAAACTGTTCTTAGACTAGGAATAATCCACAACAGATTGAACATTCTAAAAAAATTACAAATGTACAACACTAATTATCTTACAGATATAATATGAGAAACACTAAGATGCATATTAAAAAGGAGGAAAGATTGAAAAAGATTCTTTGCTATAAAATTAAAGCTAAGCTATTTCAATGGGAAAAGAATGTGTAGGTCCAGATGATGAGTCATTCAATAAAACTTGAAGATATATTATTTTCGTCAGTTACATATTTATAGCTGAGACCAAACCTCTCAGTGTTCTTCTAGACCAAACCCACTAAAGATTGAAGTTTTAGTTATAGATACTTCATGTATCTGCAATGCTCAAGAGTAGGGGTATTGCAAAATGGTATGTGTAACCAAGAAATATATACGGATTTGAGTAGACTTAAGGTTTGGTAATAGATCCACAGACAACTGTCAAAATGATTAGTGTTTACCTGAAAAATACCATGCTTTAGCTTGAATGAGAAATAGAATTGTGTGGACTTGTGGTTTGGGGGCTTTTTTTGGGTTTTTTTTCTACTGGGTTTGAAAAGAGAAATCAATTTGTGCTTAGGAGCACTCATGTTTTACTGAGGGAAAGTAACTTCCAAATAACAGTCAATAAATTGATTGTGACTATCTGTATCTCTAGTAGGGCACAAAGGAGTATATTTCAAAGGTGAAAAATGAGAAACAGTTATTATCATTTTGATGAACTTTACAAAGTCTTGTCTCTTCCTGGAAAGCTTCCTGTCATACCTACTGAATTTTTAAGTCTGTACTGATACAGAAATATTAAAAGATTCATTTTGATAGAGGCTAGGTGAGGAAAGTGAACACGACATCATAGAAGGACAACTTTCTAAATACTAGATTCAATGAGACAGTCATCTGCCTTTAGTACTGGAATAACTAAAGCCTTTGACTGTGCAGAGTAGGAATCTCTGAAAATAGTTCTGTGAGATTTCACTGAATAGTTTCAAAACTACTGAAGACTAGTGCTGTGATCTTTGGGCCATAGTAATGTCACAATGGAATCCACCTGTGTTCCGACTGCTGAACAAGTAAATATTTTTCTCCATTATTTCTGGTAGAACGAATGTGTGATAGAATAGGAAAATAAAAGGGGTACAATGGATAAGCATAAGAAAGATACAACATGAACAATAAGGACACAATACTGGGGTTTTCTGGAAGATGACATGGTGGATACATAGTCAAGGTTTCATCTGAGTTTTCATTTAAAACTTGATTTTCTATTTTTTTTCCACATTCCCTCCAAAATCCTCAAACCTCATGGTACTAAAATGACTCTGGGTTTGATACTATGCAGGAGATGCTATTCTAAACTGTTGACAATGGTTTCTTTGATTTGGTGGTGGTTTGTTTTGGGTTTTTTTGCTTTGTTTTTTTGGGGGGGGTTTGTGTGTTTGGTTTTGTTGGGGTTTTTTTTTGTTTTTTTACAGAAGCTCCAAAGGATGTGATCTACTACTTAATGAATATTTGTTAGAAAAGTAATGTAGCCCAATAGGAACAATTTAACACATTTTAGTCTACTACAGATACCTACTGCAGAAATGAATCTGAAGGCATAATGGCAGCTCATCTCCCTGTACTGGCAATAGTGAGTTCTTGAACTGTATATCAGATAACTGCTTCAGAAAGCAGAAGAATTACCTAAAATGAAGGGTGGAACACCTTAAAATCTAATCTGAAGACAATTTGCCTGCAAGTGATCTAGACAAAATAAACAGTAAATATTACAGAATAATTAAATAAAAGGTTTGAGAAACTTGAAAACTTACAAAAATATGCTGACATGGAAGAAGGATAATGAAAAACTAAATGGTACATCAGGACCTATTAATGATCTGTAAATAAAGTGAAAATAAGGATTAATAAAACAGAGTAACACAGCTGGGGACAAGTGGGGAAAACTAGAAAGTCTTAAAAAGCCAAAACCATAAAAAACAGTGAAAGAGAAAATGCACAATCCAATGGTAAAATAAAAAGTGGGGACAGGCAGCATTATGGCAGAACTGGATGTTTCAATGGACTGCAAACTTAGTGTAAATTAGCAGCATTATTTATGCTTCTGCCCAAGTAAATCAGGGATAATTCCTTTATGGGGGAAAACTGCAGTGCATTACAAAAGTGCATAATGGTGCTATTGCACCTGTGATAATCTAAATTATATTAATGGACCTAATAAAACATCTTACCTTTCCCTACAACCTCTGCTTCATTAAACAGAATAATGCATGTAAGTCATAGAAGGTAATTATGATGCTTTGGCATGGGAGACATCTGGCACAATGCCTCTAACATTGGGCAGTGGACTTAAAAAAAGGACTGATAGCAGAGAGTTTGGGGGACAGCAGTACAAATTCTTAGGGAAAATAAAAACATCAAGGGAAAGAACAGGACAGGGGGAGAAAATAAGATGGAAAAGCTCCTTGGTCAACATGAAGACAGAGATGTCACTTTGCAATAGCTGTCATATGATCCCTGGGGTCCCTTCCAACCCAGACCATTCTATGATTCTATGTGCAATGCATACATAACTTGGGGAAAATTAGGTTAATTAATTGCCAATTCAAATAGATTTTGATGATGAGAAACAGACAAAAATCTAAACATCTTTTCCCTGTCCCCTTCTTCCCAGGCTTAATTTCATTCTCCTTCTTGTCACTACTTTCTCTTCATGCTTTTACCCTGCTCCAGCATGGGCTCAAGATTCCCCACTCCAGCACCTTTACACCTATACCAAACATGGTAGACAAAGACAGTTCTGGGCAGCAATAACAGCCAGTTTTGTGGTATCTTAATGTTTTGCAACAGAAATATAGTTACAGTTCATCATAACATCTTTCAAATAGCAATAATGAAGGCCAAATTACAGTGCCAGTCCCTCATGGAGAGGAACAGAACTTGATCATTTGGGGTAGGAGGGATAGGGACTCTAAACTACAACTGTAGAGCTACATGTCGGTTGCTGTCTCTGAAGGGTTAATTAATATCATTAAAACCTTTCCTTTTGTTAGTCTATTAACTATATTTGTTGTCATCAAATATCATTACAGTTCTCCAAGGTCTGTTCAGCAAATCTATGTCCTCTGTCAGAAAAGCCTACCTCAGTCAGATAGAAAGATAATTCAGACATCACATGAACTTTTTAACTTAATTATTGATCTATTTTACACAATCACAGACAATGGAGTAAAAGGTTACTTTCTATTGAACAATGTGGAAATTTAGGAAAAGATGTCTAGGAAAACAAACTTCAGATTTTTGCTGGGACAGTTCAGTTCCTGATTGTGATACTCCTGCCAGTTTTGTGTCATATTTTCATTAAAAGCACATTATCTTCTGAAAACTTAAGTGTTGTAGATGATAGAACCCGAGGGAATGGTATGAAGCTGTGACAGGTGAGATTTAGGTTGGTTGTTAGGAAGAGGTTCTTTATTGAGAGGGTGGTTGAGCACTGGAACGGACTCCACAGGGAAGTGGTCACAGCACTGAGATTGACTGAGTTCAAGGAGCATCTGGATGATGCACTCAGTCACATGCTCTGACTTGGTTGGTCCTACATGGAGCCAGGAGTTGGACTTGATGATTCTTATGGGTCCCTTCCAACTCAGGATATTCTATGATACTATGATTTAATAATTTCAATGGCAGTATTATCGTCCATAATGTTTTCTACTGTCCACATATGTTCATGTCTATGTGAAGAACTATATTATCTTTATAGATGTGTCCATAAATCATTAAAAACTTTTCTTTCAGCTGATTTTTCCATATCATTATATGAAATCTAATTATGAAAAACGTTTAGGTCTTCACTGAAACATAAAAAAGAGTAGGCCTTCCATAAGTCATTAGATATTTTCAATTTATTCTTCAACACTAAAATTTTAGGTCAAATTTTCATGTATAAAGCCAAAGCTACACTGCTTTTTGAGTCAGTTAAAGCATAGAGTAAAATTTTTTATTTGGTGATCATTTGCAAAAGACAAAAGACTTTCTAAATTATATTTTATTACTAGATTTCATGTTGTGGAAAATGTCAAAGTTCCTCTAGGCAGGAATGGTGAAATTAACTATGATAATATCTGAAGAGAACATTTGAACAAAGTAGAAGACAAGTAAGTCCATACAAGAAAATGTCAAATTTGTGGAAATCAATCAACATTTGAAGATGAAAATATTTCTTGAAAAAGGAAGGTTTGGTATGGTATTTTAGGTTTTTTATAGAAGAGCCTTATTACATGATACTTTTGTTAAATACAAGCTATATAAGTACAGAGATAAAACACCAGAGTAATTCTTCTATTCTGAGAAAAAATTTTAAACAGTTTCCTGAGAGATAATTATGAAATAATTAAGTTAAACAACAGCTTTAAACAGGAAGAATCATATGTTGTATACTTTTGACAAATAAACCAAGATTTTTCAGTGTCTCTGTAATGTATATATATGCATTCAGAGTAATGTTTTCTGTATGAAGTGTATAATTCCTGGAAACAAACCATGAATAAATGTACTCTAGGTAATCCTGTTCTAGCAGAAGTTGAACTAGATGATGTCCAGAGGTGTCTTCCAACACCTACGAGTCTGTGAATCTGTGAATTAATCTTAAAATTAAAACCTCTTTTTGGGTCATTGGTTGTTTTTGAAAACAGATGCAGTCTTTGAAAGAAGGAAATTTCTTGATCAGTTCTTTAGAAAAAAGAGATTATGATTAAGTTTTGGTTTTGCCTTACCTTCTATCTTCTTTCTCCTTTTTTTTCTTTGGGCAAGAAATGTCATTCAATCAACACTGAAATACCCTTTATCTATTCTGTGTTTTAGGTACTCAGTAAATTTCTTTTATATAGAGACTTCATGACATGAGAACTTCAGTAATTTTAAAACCTATTCTCTTAAAAAAACCTTTCCAATATATTGGCACTATAGAGAAAAGTATCACTTTGGATCACAGCACCCAGCTATTAATTCTTACACTCTATTACACTGTAGATGGTTTAAGGTGAAGGGCTCAATTCTCTGCTGCAATGAGTCACTTACTAGGTTAAACAAGCAAATCTCAATAGTAAACAGCTTCTCAGCTTCTGGAGGAAAAAAGCTTTTTTTTCTCTGCATCAGTATTTCAATTTTTCATTCTAAATGCTTAGCTGATAAAACATTTTACTTCATTAGTCAGTTGTTTTCCTACAGAGCTCTCTTTGCATTGTTATTGCGTGATTTCACAAGTCCTTTTCTGAAGAGGCGTGAACAGGGGAAGTTGCTAGGGAAGGAGTGAGAACAGCCTCTATATTTAGTCTCACAATCTTTCAGTGCTGTTCTAAACAGCAGATTTTAGTGGTCATTTTAATGGGGATTTTTCATCCTTATTTGTCCCATAGTTTCTGTGTGCTCCCATCTCAGATATGCCAGTTACATGTGGTATGCTGTGAGCACATCTTACACAACTGATCCAGCTTTTCAGCAATGGCTTGCTTCAAAAATAGTATTTCTTACCAATATGGCAGAGCTTGGAGCAGTCTGCTTACTCTGTAAACTTTCTTAATTTGCACCCTTCAATCTAAATTGCACCTGTTGGGCCATTTTCAACATTGAAAATTGTTTTGAAGAATGGGTTATGAGAGTTATGGACATTCCTCCTGTAGTCTGATATTCTTCCATTATGTAGTTGCTGAGAGTGAAGATTCAGTTACCTGTTGTGTGTCCAGAGGGAACTTTGGAAATGGAAAATATTTTTAAACTCAACATTAACTAAATGCCAGAACTTTCTGAGATTTGTTACTATCTCCTTGTCTATAAAACAACTCTACCTTTGTAATCTTATTTTTTAATGTTGTACAGGATGTAGAATTTTTTAATGTTGCACAGGATTTTTTAATGTTGCAATATTAGACAAGAATCTCAGCATCTCTCTCAAGGTCAGAGGAAACTGAGTTAAATTAATACTTAGTATATTTTATAAACCTTTGATCTGTTTTTTGTAGAGGAACAATCTTTTCAAAGTACTTTGTCACACATGCCAGCTTGTGATGGCTTCTTGGATAACAGTGTATTTGATATATAGAGTATATGAACAAGTTATATTTAATCATGTTTTCCACATTTTTTTTCTTTTTAAAGCTGCTTGAGAGCTCACAGCGCCAGAAATTTTCATATTATGAGCTAGGTTCAACTTCTTTGATTAAACAAATAGTTCAATCCATTTCACTGGTACAGTTTATGAAGTGTAGGACAATGTACTGAGTCCACAAAATTTGCACTGTATATTTACACTTCCTATTTTGAGTATAATTTTCTATTACTGTCAGCAGTATCTTACAAATTGAAAATTGTTCATTCAGATTATCAAACACATTGGTTTCACATCTTTGTACCCTTTTTACTTCTTTTCTGGGCCCTTTTCACCTTGATTTGGTAGCACAAGTCTTGCTCCATTCCATTTCAGATTTAATTTAATGGCAATTCATTAGGAGTGAAAAATATTGTCATCTGAAATTTGTATTCAAGAAATATTTTATTGCCATTTAGCATAAGGAATCAAATTTATGCAAATTCTGAGCCCTTACAGATGAAGGACTAAATATCACTTAATCAAATGCCTGTCTTTGAGGAACTTTGTGAAGTTTCAGCTCTAACAATAATTCATAAAGAATCAATTCCAAAAGTAAAAAGTATTCAGAAATAGAGTTTTTTTTTAAATTGATTAAGTAATGGGTACTGTTCCTATATTTCAGAGGTTGATCAATATATCGCTAGTTGTACTTATACACAAGATATTTACTTTAACATGTTCCTGGTGAGAACCTGAGAATGTTTTTGTTTTAATAAATTGCTAATTCAATGAGCAGCAAAATGGAACATTGTTGTGATTAATGAAGGCAACATAAGAATGAGTTAATATATAAAAGACTGGTTTTCCTTTAAAATGGCTTTGACTTGGAGGACCAAAACCTGAGCTTCAGCACTTCCATCTATTTCTTAAAACCTTTCTGAAGAAAAATATAATGTGTCTTTCTACTTTTTATTGCATCTACCAGTCTGATGCTGGTTCCTGATAGGCATGGCAGAGAAAGAAAGAAAAATAATAGAATCACAGAATCTTAGGGGTTGGAAGGGACCTCAAGAGATCAAACCCCCTGCCAAAGCAGGCTCCCTATCTCATATTACATAGATAGGCGTCCAGACAGGACTTGAATATCTCCAGAGAAGGAGACTCCACCACCTCCCTGGGCAGCCTATTCCACTGCTCCGTCACCCTCACTGTGAAAAAGTTCTTCCACATGTTGGTGCGGAACTTCCTGTGCTCCAGCTTACAGCCATTGCCCCTAGTCCTGTCCCCACTGACCACTGAAAAGGGGCTGGCCAATTCCCCCTGCCACCCATGTCTAAGATATTTGTAAACACTAATTAGGTCCCCCCTAAGTCTTCTTTTTTCCAAGCTGAACAGACCCAGCTCACTCAGCCTTTCCTCATAGGAGAGATGTTCCAGACCCCTAATCATCTTTGTCGCCCTTCTCTGGACTCTCTCCAGAAGGTCCCTGTCTTTTCTATACCAGGGAGCCCAGAACTGGACACAGTATTCCAGGTGGGGCCTGACCAACGCAGAGTAGAGGGGGAGGATCACTTGCTTCAACCTGCTGGACACACTGTTCCTGATGCATCCCAGGATCCCATTGGCTCTCTTGGCCACCAGGGCACACTGCTGGCTCATAGCCAACCTGTCATCAACCAGGACCCCCAGGTCCTTCTCCACAGAGCTCTTCTCCAACAGGTCATCCCCCAGCCTGTACTGATACAGTCGGTTATTCCTCCCCAGGTGCAAGACTTTGCACTTGCTTTTGTTGAATTTCATTAGATTTCTCCCTGCCCAGCTCTCCAGCCTGTCCAGATCTCGCTGAATGGCAGCACAGTGTTCCTGCATGTCAGCCACTCCTCCCAGCTTTGTATCATCGGCATACTTGCTGAGGGTGGATGCTATTCCCTCATCAAGATCGTCAATGAAGATATTAAACAGGACTGGACCCAACACTGAGCCCTGGGGAACACCACTAGTCACAGGCCTCCATTCAGATTCTACTCCCGATCACGACCCTCTGAGCCCGGTCTGACAGCCAGTTCTCAACCCACCTCACTGTCCACTCGTCTATCCCTTGTTTCCTCAGCTTCTCTATCAGGATGTTGTGAGAGACAGTATCGAAAGCTTTGCTAAAGTCGAGGTAGATGACATCCACTGCTCTCCCTCCATCCACCCAGTTGGTAATAACATCATAGAAGGCTATGAGATTGGTCGAGCACGATCTCCCCTTGGTGAATCCATGCTGACTATTCCTCTTGACCTTCTTCTCTTCCAGTTGTTTGGAGATGGCATCCAAAACAAGCTGTTCCATCACCTTTCCAGGGACAGAAGTGAGGCTGACTGGCCTATAGTTACTGGGGTCCTCCTTCTTGCCTTTTTTAAAGACTGGAGTGACATTGGCTATCCTCCAATCTTCAGGCACTTCTCCTGTAGTCCAGGATATGTCAAAGATGATAGAGAGCGGCTCTGCAATCACCTCCGCCAGCTCTCTCAGCACACGTGGGTGTATCCCATCCGGGCCCATGGATTTGTGTGCATCCATTCCTTTGAGTCGCTCCTGGACCACCCCTACCTCTACTAGAACCGAATTTCAAGTAGGAATAGGAAATAAGAATGGCAATACACTTGGCACTAATTGGATAAAGCAAACAAATTCACTTATGTAAGAACAAAGCAAAGTGACTAACATCCATATGACTAGGAAAAAACCTAGAATGGGGGGCAGGGTCATGCTGTGGGAAGATTGAAGACACATGAACGTACCTATAGTTGGTTGAAGGCAAGTGGCATTTTGTAATCTAACCTCTGTAAAGCCTTTTCAGTTAGTTTTTGATGAAATGAGATATATGAATTTCCACTTAAATGAGGCTAAGGAAGGGAAGACCATTTTCCGTGATAATATTGTATATGTAAAATATATGTCTAGTCCATATTTTTAAATGTAAATTTCCTCACCTCTTAATACAAGTACGCTACTTTTTAACACTTCTAACCCCTATTAATCTATCAAGGAAAGGTAGACCTATGACCTCATGAAGCAACTTGTGAGCATTTGTGTTCATGTATCTGTGAAACAGATAGAATGAACTTGGAGGGAAAACAATAAAAATAGGATCTCATAAAGAAATAGTATTTCTTTTCTGGCAAATGACATCTAAAAATACTTGCTGAATGCCAAGTTGGGCTTGCCTTTCTTCATCTTTTAACTTAAAATCTAGTATGACTAACATTTCTTAACCATTAATTGAAAGAAATTTAAGGAGTTATGAATTAATAAATTGTACAAGAATTAAACCTTGCTTATAGGATATATTGTCTATTTTGGTAGCACATCAACATACATGATTAGGTATTATTTCAGTTTATACTAAGCTCTTTTTGTGAGGAAAAACAAATATTGCACCTACAAGGCATTCCAATTCCCCTTTCTTGTCATGTTCTATAGAAGTGTAAAGATCAAACCTCTTCTCCCAGAATACTGTGGTAAAATGCATAAATTGTATTTTATGCAGTCAGATAAAGTTGGAAATACAGAATATCTGAAAGCTTTTCTACAGAGGAAAAATCAAAAACTTTATCTTATTTTAAGAAATACTGAGTTAGATACACTGTATAGCATATGTTCACTGGTATTTTGGCTTCTTCGAAAACCAGAATGCCTATAAAATAATACTTTTAGTTAAAAAGAAAAAAAAGTGAGGGATGCAAATTGATATCTAGAAAATCTGAACAGAAGGGTTTTTGTTTGAGAATTAATCTTCTAGCAGAGCAGAGAAGAAAGTGGGAAAGAACATGAGGATAACCAAATAGGAGCCAGTAAGTCACTAAGCTACTGAACAAAGAACTCCAGTTCCCCTCCCTTTTAAGTTTCTTCTATGCATGAATTTGTTAGCCATGTTTGGTTTTCAGAGGTATTCTATTATATTTAATAGAGGTTTGGTCCCCTTCACAAACCAGTACAAAATGTGCCATACTGAAAAGCAGAATTTTATAAGTGTTATAGAATTTAACTCCTTGAAGTCTCTGAAAATCCCTTTTCTCTCTTATCTCTTCCATAAAAGCACTTCTTGGACTCAGACAATCTTTTAAGCAGCGGCTTCAGGATCTGATTAGATTCCCAGCAGCAGTGAGCAGAATTTTGATACTTATTCCAGATGAGAGTGGGACTAGGTCTGCAAAACTGTGGTAATCGTGATTTTGAGGTCTTAAAAAAGTACCCATCTCTCGAGTATTTTGGTCACCATTATTTTGGAATGACCATTTTATAATTAGCTGTTTCATGTCTTAAAACATAGCCTTTACGATATACTTTAGGATTTAGACACCCACAATTAACTTTTGTATGTAAAGCTGTTTCTATCAAGTCTTGCTGAACTACAGATTAAAGCAGCAATTGGATGCCAAAGCACTAAACGTAGAATAGATGGGAGTAGCAAAACCCCGTTGTTTTGCATTTTGGTACTAGTGGACTTACACACTACCTTCTTAAAGCCTCTCCAGCGGGACATGCATTTTTGTAATCACAGATATTGACTGCATGTATTTTTATAAACATCTGAAATGGAAAACCCTTTGAATTCGTATTGGCAAAAGGCATTGTCTTAATCTAAAGATGTCTTGCACATGATAGCAGTGTTGGAATCTGAGATCAAGAAATTCCTGGCTAAACGAGGGCTTGAGCAGCTCTTTGAGTAAGGCTTATCCATCTAAAGCCAATTTTATTATTTCCTTTTCTGACACTATGTTCTTTTGGTATTAAAACACATCTTCACAAGCCAAATGACTGTGGATTTAAAAGCGAAATTATAGTGAGAGCAAAGTAAACAGTTTCAATCACAATCATTAGCAAAATGGGGTGTGTGTGTGTTTGCTGCAGTGCTGTTAAAATTTTGTCAAAGTTAGCTTTGTTCTTCCTTGTTATCAGAGGATTATAACTCTACAGTGAACACTGAGAAGTTTCTGAACAAACTTTCTTTTGATTCATAAACAATTTCCTTCTCAAGTAAAGAAGTATAGCTGTACCCACTCAGTTGTTTGATGTACAAATGGCTTGGAAAAATAATGTTGGGACTTTCTGCCCTGGAAACATAGTTTTGTCAATAGAGGAAGAGGGAAAAGCAAGGTCCCCTTTGTATTAAAATTTTGTAAAATAGCTGGAAAAATAGCTGGAGTATATTCTACTTGGTGTCCTGCCTAAAGCAATGGGAGATATAATTTATTGTCAGTCATTGTACCTCTACCAAGATCTTTTTTGAAGATGGACATCATGCATGGGATAGGGTGCAATGGAAATTGGTGCAGCTCATGTCATTTTTAGAAAACAGATGGGCAGGATCAGGGCTCTTGAAGGAGGCCAGTCTTCCAGGCTGGAAAGGGGAATTCCAGGAAAGGACCTCTGAGGTAGTGCCAATGTCTCAGTGCTCTACTGGTAGTTGAAAGTGTTACTTGCATTGCTGTGATAATGAAGAGTGTAATCATTAGTGTGATACAGTTACAGCACCCATAAAATTGGTGTAATTACTGTGGTTTTATTCTGATATCATAGCCTTTTGTTCTTTATATTTATTTCTTTTAAGTGATGAACTTCAAATTACTCAAAATACAGGTGGCTTTGTTTGTTTACTTGATGTATTTTGTCAGGTTTGGAAACTTGTTTTGGTAACAAGTTAAGTGTCCTGTCATGATGAATTAATTTTATATAGATAGCAAAAGAACTGATCTGACTGAAATAGTTTTGTATTAATGTTGCTCCCACATGTATCCCTTTAGATGTTCTGCTTTAATCAAAGATTAATTAGCAGTTAGACACTTATTTTTTGCCCCTTACCTACATGCTCTGAAGCTTATGCTAAACTGAATAGCTACAGGCTAAACTGTGAGCACCAGGGTGTTTACCTTGTCCACAAATCAGGCTTCCCACTTCCTAGCCTGCCTGTGTGGGGCTTGGATCCATGTCTCTGCCTGCCAGCTGGCTGTTCTAAAGAAATGACAAATAACTCACACTTGCTCTCTTTCTGTGGCTGAAAGATTATTTAATTGCTTCATGCAAAGTGGAGCACATTCAGTGGGCAAAATTAAATGTATATTGATGATGCAGTCAAATGTGTGCCTGAATCTTGTGTATATATTGAGTTATTTTTCTATTGCTCTGTGTACCAGATATGGTCTTGCCTAGTGGCAAAGAACTCATCATGAGCTGGTTATCTAAAACCAAGCAAGTCTCACTAAAATTCTTCCAGATTTCATTTTACTATGCTATATTTATACTAAATGATACATTGATTAGCTGATTGAAATCTAGCTCAGGCATGTCTGCGAGGGCTCCATCTTGCACCTCTGTTTGTTGGGAATACTGAAACAGAATTATCTGTTTCACCTAAATGAGGACAGGTAGAAATAAAACTCAGTAAGCAACACTGTCACCCGTATTTTCTGCAGATTAATAATAGCACATTCAGTAAATTATTTTTTATGGATCACAGTTTTAGATGCCGTCATGCAGAGTCCTTAGTTGTAAGATGATAACAATTCAGTTGTGGAACTTTGGCTATATATTTATACACACACACACACACACACACACACACACACATCTACAAGGATACACTAGCATAACTTCTAGAGAAATCTTGTGACGCACTTCAAGATTACTCTAGAAGTTATGCTAGTGTATCCTTGTAAACCTGTTAATATTTGTTCAGTTCAGCACCTTAGGAAAAGGCAGAAACAAAGCCTAGAGTGAAAAGTTCCTGTCCAGTACCCAGTGCAACAGGGCATTTTACTTCTGCAGAACAGTAACTGACTCTGTGCCAGCTTACTATGAATTTTAAATACGAAATTCTGAAATATACTCACAGTGCAAGCTTTTATTTGATTTTCCATTATTCTCTCCTTCTAGAAATTATAATTAGCTACCTCTCTAGAGGCAGAATAGCTAAAATATATTTGATTTGGTTGATGAGATATAAACCCATTTCAAATATGGAAATAATATGCTATGATATACATCGGGGAAAAAAAGCACTAATATTCTGTGTTTTGTGTGTGTGTGGCTACCTTGTGAGGCTCTAATTTACAGTCATTCATTCATTCTTTCAGTTCTTTTGTACACAGCAAAAACGTAGCGACAGCTTACTAAAAAAAAAATTAAAAATTTGCAATTTATGAAAATATATATGTCTAATTTTTTAATAGTACTTAAGGTCAGTTGTGAGACATATAGTTCAACCCCTTCCATAGCAGAGGCTATACTTAATGAGACTCAGGTTTTCAGCAGGGAAGCCATAGAATGTGATTTCAGAAGTGGGACTGTCAACCTTTACTACAGTCTGCATCCAAGAATAAATGGGGAACAATATACAGTGATTCATCACGTGGTTAAGAGAAAGACCCAAAGCGTTTGCCTAAACACAGATGTCCATTGTCATTTCAGAGTCCACTGGTTACCTTCCAGGCTTCCAGCTTCTGCTCCCAAAGGTCACAGAGCCCTGCAGGTCTTGTGTTGCATCTTGCAGCTCAGCAGCAGCAACAACATATATATTTCAAAGATAATTTGATGGCATGAAACATATGCAATTACCTGTGTGATGGTGGTTAATCCTATAAGTTAGTTAACTAAATTTCCATGTCAGACAAGAGACTTTTCAGGTCACTGTAGTAATGACCCTATGGTAAACAGCATGTTATCGTTTAGCTTGTTCTCCTGAATCGATCAACTACATTTTTCCATTGTCTACAGTGTAAGCCTTGTCACCCCGTATGTCTCTAGACACCTTAATGTAGATGCCTAAATTTAAACATCTGTATCTTGAACTGTATCCTGCCCTAGATATTTACTCTTAGATGTTAACAGCTGAGCTAGTCCCCCCCAGGGTCTTAGTGAAAGGAAATTCTAGATCCATTTTAGACTTCTGCTTTTGATTAGATTAAGTGTGTGCCAGCAGTACCTATATGTCTCCTTTTGCTGTAAAGGGGCCCTGGGGTGACTAACTCAGCCATTAATATCTACTATTTCTTGAAATTTACCATGTTAGAGGTTCATCCAGATTCTTTATCATTAGAAAAATCTTAAATTCAGTAACATTCTTAAATTCACCAGCATGCTAGAATGTAGAATATGAAAAATGATAATATTCTTTTTCTTGCCACAGAATTTGCAAGACCGAAAGGAGCTACTGGCTGCGTGCATGTTTCTGCTGAGTACTTTTCTGCTTACTTGAAAAATGACCTACAGAGATTTTTATCAGATTTTTACATTTGATGCTAAGCAATTAAAAGAGCTTGTCAAAATAGTACCAGCGACCAACATTCCCCACAGAAGTAGCGAAACAAAAAATGCTGAATTGGTAACATTTCCAATTAAAAATTAATCATACTTTGGAAAAGCACCCCTCTCAAAAAAAAAAGTGTGAAAATTGACAAAACTTTTTAAAAATTCAATTTCCAGTTCTATAGCAAAAGCAGTAACAATTCAAGGCAAGAATATGTCTTCTATAAAAAAAATTCTTAAAAAAACCCCAAAAATCAAACCAAATTCCCCCAGATCTTTTTATTGATGTTAGTCTGAATATATATTTTGCAATTTAGTTTCTAACTTGCCTTGTTTTAAAATCAATCATCAGCTCCCACTGTACTTTAACGTGATACTTCAGTATAGCAAAAATTTTTAAAATTATGCTATCTGGGAAGCAACTTTATTAGTGAGGAAATTTTAATATGTTCATGTGTAGTATGTATTCTGTACCTGAAGCAAATTGTATATTTGTGATCCACGGGATCTATTAAAATAACATTACTTGAAATAATAGGCAGTCATGTTAGAGAAAGAGAAGAAATTATGGATCCTATTGATACCAGGCTAAGACAATTATTACACCAAGGGCAAAAGAATATAAAACCATCTAATGTTATTAAATAATAAAATATTTTATTCTAAGATAAGAAGTTGGAGAAAAGGTGAAGGGTTAGAGCTGGAGTGAGATATAAATGGAGATCTGCTGAAATAGCTATGTAGCTTATCAAGATATAAAATTGTGCTTCAGATCACTGGATGATCTTGCTTAGTTGGGATTTTTGTTCTTCCATTATTTGCCAATGTTACTAAAAATATGTTAAAAGAGTTTGGTTTGAAAAATTTCCAATAGTACCTAACTTGTTTCTATACATAGAAGGGCTTTCTTGCTGCATTTTTCTCAGCCTGAGTTTCTCTGCATGCACAGTTTACATTATTTTTTAGAATCTTGCTGAATCAGGTGTCCCAATGATTTCTCCAGTTGTACGGCTGAAAATGGAGACACCTAAAATCACTCAAAAATTTAGGCTGTTATAGGTATATATGATTTGATATTCTTCTTAGAGTGTTTGAAAATGATCACTGTAATGTTATATTAATAAGGAAGTTCTCAGTGACTATGATTTGACAAAAGCATTTCCATAAAACTATCAAAACATATAGCTTCAGTTTTATTGCATTTCCCTGCAGAGTTAGCAATGAAAACATTTCAAAATTGTAGTATTATATCAGAGGCAGATCTGGAAGGCTTTTAGAAATAAACCAGCCTCATTTACCTGTCTAAGTAAGATGAAATGGAAAAAATAAACTGTATATTGTGACAAGTAATGTAGATTAAAAGAAATTATTTTACATCTAAAGTGTCATTTAAAACACAGAGGAGGAGAGACTTTTTAAAAACTACTGTAGGACAGAACTAGTGTGAATTGGCAGACCTCCATTGATTGCATTGGAACTTTGCCTATTACATTAGCTGAGGATCTGAGTTTATATGAGTTTTAACTTCACAGCATCCCTTAAATCACCAGGAATAAGATGCCTTAGTGACTCAGTAAATCAAGACAAGATCCAATAATTATTAAAAAATAAATGAGAACTGTTCTTTACTGCAATACAATTTTATTTTGAACAGCATTTCATACAAATGCATTGCAGGACACTTTACAGGAAAAGCTATAAATAATACAATTACATGGTTTAATAATAGTATATTAAAAGCTGTTACGGGTGTTGGAGAAATAGTTTCATCTTAGGTTGAGAATGGAAGGAAGAGTTTGTGGGAGGAAACAGGGCAAGGATGCTAGTCTAATGATAGAGGAGGACACACTCAACAAAAAGTCTAAATGAAAGAACAAGGGGGAAAAAAAGAGCCAAAGTCTTATATGCAAGATAAACTGTATTCCTTAACCTGCTGGAGAATAGTCCAACTACCAATCTGCAGGCTGCTCAGGAAGTGGGAACATTTTCAGGCCTTCCGATCAGAGGTGTTTTGCCTTGTAGAAAGTAGAGAGCATAGCTTGGGCAAATTTTATCATACTGATCCTTGTGCAGAGCTCTATGTGGAGAAGACAGTTAGTGTCCCAGCTTTTCAGTCCACTCCTCAGGTAAGAGGTCTTTAAAAGAATGACACTGGCAATTTGTTTGTTGTTTTTTTTCTTTTAAAAACATAGGAGGAGGGAGAATAAGTTACCATTGGGGGGAGAGGGGAGACTATTCTTGAAAGAACTGTTTTCCTTTGGCACAGGAAAGGATTTTCCTATACTCTTTTGCTTACTGTTGGCTTCTAGCTTAGCACAGTGCTTTTTCTAGCTGCTTTTCATCCCTCATGTCTCTGCACCTGACTAGAAGCCAGTTGTTTAGATACCAAGGGGATATCCTACAGGTTTGACATTACAACAACGTTGCAGTGACCAAGTCACTAATGTTTACAGCTTTAAGCTAAAAAATATGTTATTTATCGCTCATATATTTATCGTTTGTAGCATATATGTGTCTGTGTTTTAAAAAATTATTTTATTGCATTTATTGTTTTCAGATGTACTCCTCAGCTCGCAGGATTGGAGGACATAAGACATTAATTGTGCAAGTGTGATGAGCTGCCAGGGAGCTTTTAGAAATCAACTGGTAGATAAAATGATGAAAACATGTCTAGAACAGGATGAAGAAAGTGAGGGAAGGGGTGATCAGAAGGAAGTAGGAATGAGGGTCAAAGGGAGACAGTCACAGCAGTGGGAGACACACAACATTCCTTGGATGACATGCAAAATTAACACAATCTCCTGCTGCTCCCAGTCAGTTTTATAGTCTGCTCCTACAGTAAATAAAAATATATCAAACATATCTAAAAATGCATTTTAACAAAAATTTTGTTAATAAATCCTTCCACTTTTTCCTTCCTAATTCCAGTCTATTCTCCTGGAAGATGGGAATTGTGGGTAGGGGTGTAGAATACTTTGTTGCCTATTTCTATAAAATATTGCCATAATGAGAGACAAATGACTGAAAGAAAAAATGTAAATGTAGCCCTGCTGAGAAGGACCTGGGTGTCACCGTGGATGAGAAACTTAACATGAGCCAGCAGTGTGCTCTTGCAGCTCACAAGGCCAATGGTATCCTGGGCTCCATCAGAAGAGGGGTGGCCAGCAGGGACAGGGAGGTGATCGTCCCTCTCTACTCTGCCCTTGTGAGACCCCACCTGGAGTACTGTGTCCAGAGATCTGGGGCCCCCAATACAAGAAGGATGTAGAACTGTTGGAGAGGGTTCAGAGGAGGGCCACAAGGATGATTAGAGGGCTGGAGCACCTGCCTTACAAGGAGAGGTTGAGGGAGCTGGGCTTGTTCAGCCTGGAGAAGAGAAGGCTGCGGGGGGACCTCATTGCAGCCTTCCAGTACCTGAAGGGAGCATACAAACAGGAGGGGAATAAACTATTTAAAAGGGGAGATAATGGCAGGACAAGAGGGAATGGTTAAAAGCTGAAGGAGGTAAGGTTTAGATTGAATATTAGGGGGAAGTTTTTTACAGAAAGAGTGGTGAGGTGCTGGAACAGGCTGCCCAGAGAGGTGGTGGATGCCCCATCCCTGGAAGTGTTCAAGGCCACGTTGGATGTGGCCCTGGGCAACCTTGTGTAGATCCAGGCCTGAGGTTGGTGTCCCTGCCTGTGGCAGGGGGGTTGGAGCTTTGTGATCCTTGGGGTCCCTTCCAACCCTTGCCATTCTATGATTCTATGATTATATGAAAACTTTTTACTTCTGACAATGGCATCAATTGTATTAAGCTAGAAAATAAAACCCCAACCCTTCTGTCACAAATCATGCAGTAAAAAAACCAAAACAAACCCCCAAAACCCCATTTTTTTAATACCTAGACAGTCATCTGGTGAAATAAACTCTTGTTTCAATTTATGGCTTGAAGAATCAGACTGTGTTCTTGGAAATACCTTACGTACCTGGACAGCTTCTGTGCAGGATCATCGCTTCCTATCTCTGAGATAGACAAACTAGGTAAAATAAAATAATTTTTAAAATCCTTACTCAGAATCAAAAGGTTGGAAAAGATAAGGGACTCCAGAAGTCTTCTGAAATAGTGAAAGCAATTAGATAATAATACCAAAGAAAATTAGTCCTCTGACTAGAATGGAACAGCATTAGTCTATTATACTCAGATTTTGGCAACATATGAACATATTCTTTATACAAGCAATATATATTTTGCATACAGCCATATGCTATGGATAGATACACTTCAGCTGTCATGCTAAGGCTTTTCATTATAAATGTATAATAGTTGGTGACCAATAATGTTAAATATGTTGATTCAAAATTGTAAAATGTTAAGCATTTTCACCAAAAAGGGATTTGCAGTCACATTATCTAAAAAACCCCATGTGTTTTAAGTAAGATGATTAAAATAAAACCAAAAAAATCTTTAAAGCAGTATGCATATAAAATTATTCTAGTAAATTACTGGAGGTCTCCAGATACATCTTGTTCCACACAAAGATTAGTATGGTAGTATTGAAAGAATCATGAATCAGATATGGTATCAGTGTGTATTTGAACCCTCACAAGCTGAAGAATTCTTCAGCCCCATGTTGAACAACTTACATAGCTACTTTACAAGTTAAGGTCTTCCACTCCTCTTGAGAGCTCACTTGTCTGTGTTTCAAAATGGTCTTCATGGTACCTCCTGTATTCTTTTTTTATATTTATATTTGAATTAAAATTTACTTTTTAAATTAAGTTATATTAATCTATCACTGAACAGAGTACTTTAGCAGGCCATGACAAAAGGTTTTCTTATTGCTTACACACTATAATGTAAAATTTGTAATATTAATTCCTTCTTGTTATTTGGAATTATTTTTCTTCCTAAAAGTGCCAAAGGCCACAAAAGATAAGTACACTTTTAATGCTAAAATTTTGTACAAAAGGATTTTATACGTAACTACAAGAACAAAAGCTCTTTTCCCTGCGGAAAAAGCTTATTTGCCTTACCTGACAAACATCGCTTCCATATACTTGTTATTCCTGGACATTCGAGTGATTAGTTGGGTGTCTGTGAGAGTTTTTTGCATCTTCCTTCCCTGCTACAGCATTATTGCCTAGGGAGAGTTGGAAACCTTGGTTAATATTAATGAAATAATAATTTGGGACATGGAGCAGTGAACTAACTTCTGCTGCCTGGGCAGTAATATTACTCCTCATTAAAGCTTGTGGAAGTTCATCTCACATTCAATTACAGATGCCTAAAAATTGTTTTCCAAGCAATCTATGCTCCTTAGACAAGGGAAAAGGGGGAGGAAAGAATCAGTTTTCCCCCTGGGATTAGCTTCTCTCTTTGCATATAATACTGCCAACCAGCTGGGAGAGTTTACTAAGTGACTTGTTGGTCAGAGAGATGTCATATTGAAAGATGATGAACGACTCTGGGCTTCTGCTCTAAGATCTAGCAGAAATAATGCAGCAGTCTCAAAGGAATATTGAAAGTTGTATCTGTAACAGCTTCAGAAAAGCAGACACATTTATAGTATTTTTCTAAATTCTAGAGAAGCATAAGCTCTGCTTTTTTTTTCCTGAGAGTATTTTTGGTTTTGTATACTGTTAACCCTTTTGAATACATATCTAATGGGATTTCTTTGTTCAGTAACAGGCTGCAGGCGATGAAACTTCAGGAAGAAGAGAGGAAGCAGGGAGGTCATACACCACTTATGCAAGTTAATTTTTTGTGCCTCAGCTGGTGTTCTGTTAGGAGTTTTTCTCTAATCGATAAAAAAATACATGATTGATTTGTAAACACAAGAGTTTAGAAACACATCACAATGACGATTCTTACGGTTTATTAAAAAAGGAGGCAGCTAATGGAAAATACGAACTGTTTAAAAGTTGAATTTGAATGGTGCCTTGGCTGAAGGCCTTTGCATTTCAAAAGCTGTAAAATTTGAAATCAGATTTGGTTTTCCTAAATCTTTTTATTATGGTATTGTTGAAGACAACACTTTCTGTCAGATTTTATGAGAAAACATTCATTCACATTACAAAATTATTTTGTATTCTCTGGTACTGGATATATTTTTCAGTTAGAAACCAGAATCTACCTGCAACTATAAAAATCAAAACATGCTGAGCAGAAAATGATTACTACATATTTTCTGGTCTTAATGCTTTTTCATTCTTTCCCTTTTTATGAAAAAAGGTAAAATAGCTCAATTGTCATGAAACAATCCTAAACCAACATAATTTGGAAATATTAATTTAAATACTGGACAGTAGGTGCTTTTTCTGTCATAACAGGAAATTTGCTATGCTGCAATACAATTTGGACCACAGAGAGGTTCCCTGGGATAGGTGTTCTAGAAGAGAAATTTGAAATTTGAAATCATCATTACCTGAAATGTACTTTACACCTATTTTTTCCTAGCTTAAATGGAATTATCTTTATTTTTCCGAAGGGCAGTCTTCACTGTTTGCAAGTGAGGCATTATTCCTACCTTAAATACTGGAAGATTTAAAGAATTTCTTTTGGAGTCTTCTGCACTGCAGATGTATCATTAGTGTCAGCTGTTGATTTATGCTGTAATTTTTGTTGTTTGAAAAGGTAATGAATGTTTTTGCTTTCCATAGGGGTTTTTTTTGTGTCATCTTAATCCTATTTAATACTATTTAATACTTTTTTATACCATATATATATATATATATATATATAGCGTATATGTATTGGTCAAAGAGCGCTTTCAGATGAAAGAGGAAGAAAAGCAGCTGTCTTTTCAGAGGGTGTAAACAGCTATAGCTTCACTGGTCTTGACAACAGAAAAGTATCTGGCTTTCATCATTAATGACTGTTTTTGTCCAGTGTGGTTCACCTTGAAGACTGATGATGCATCTCCTACACCTAAAAGGCAAAAACGGAATTGCTTTGCACGGTTCAGTTCCTTTTTTAAGGTTTCCCAAATGCTCATCAACTCTGAGGCCTCTCTCATGTACTTTAAGCTTCCTCTGTTGAATGTGATCATGACTTTATTTGCAGCTTTAGGAAACAGGTCAGAGATATGGCATGCTCAGCATGCTAATGGCAACTAGCTCCATACCCATGTAAAGTCTAAGAAGATGTTTCTACTTTAGTAATTGTCTTTAAAAAAAAAATTAAATAACTGTTTAAACAGGTTTCTGGATGGTGGGGTTTGGTTTTGTTTGGTTTTGCTTATACCATTACTTTTCCTTTTAAAGCATACATTTTTAACAGCTCATTTCCCATCCAGCCTAACTGCTTATGATATTTAAAGAAATAAAGAGCTATTAGGTGAAGATTTAAAAACAATATGCTGAGCACACAAAGCAATCATTTCAATGACATTTTGTGCGGAGTTTGAACAGAGAGGCAGAATACATGCTTTCAATGGCTGTATTGAAATGACATACCATAATGGCTCCAAAGGAGCTGTTACAATCTACCCAGTCAATGATCCATGAACTAAGAAGGATTTACTCAATTTGAAACCAATACCTTCTAACATGTTAAAAAAAACCCAAACAAACTCTCCTATGCTCTGCTGATCCACACAGAAATTTCCTCCTTTACTCACAGGTACTGTTCCTATCTTCTGCCTTGTCCTTTTAGCTCTCTCTGGCTACTGAAGGGCTCAAAGGACTTAAAATGAGAAAAAAAAAAAACCAGTTTCACTGTGCTTTGATATTAGTGTCAGTGTCATTTTTATCTCCTGAGAAGAAGGATATGACATTTTAATATTAGTGTATTTACTAGTGATTTTAGAAAAAGTAGTTTTCATACTCAGCTGAACCATAGACATGAGCTATCTATTATACCCAGAGCTTAGGCTCCTTGTCTGAAAAAGTGAATTTTCTAACTATTATTTCTTTAAACAACAATTCAGAGTTGAAAAAAAAGTTACAAATATCTTTCATGCGCAAAGATGAGGCAGTGAAAAGAACAATATGCATGTGTGATTAGAAATTATTAAAAACAGTGCTGTGGAAAATGCCTACAAAGCCAATATACTACTTGTAAATGGATAATAATAGACTTACTTCACTGCATGATGATGAACCTGTCGTCTTTGTTTTCAATATACGAGACACTGTGAATTTTCTTAAAAAGCTAAGCAGGTATGATATCACTGTGTATCATCAGGAGTTCATTGACTGAATAGCAACAATCTCAAAGGATGCCAAGTTTTGTGTAAAGTATTTACCCTGCAGGTGGAATTCCTGTTACCTAGAGGTAAGTGTGATTAATCTAAACTAGATGCCTATGTTTCATTTGGTCAAATGCTCATTTTAATCCTAAAATATGAGCATGCTTAATATATTTCTTAACTTACTAGTTAGTGTATTAACTGTCTAAAAGTCCAAATCATTAGTACAGTTATAATGGAATGATACAATGCATTTTACGTCTGAGTTCTGCTGTTTGTCATGGGGATCTGGAACACATATGTAATCTGTACAGTGTAAGCACATATATCTTTGCTTCCTGGATAGCAAATATGTGTTCAGAAAGGAAAAATAATCTAAAATACTTACCCTTTCAAAAGTTACTTATCTGATATTTGCACAAAGTCCACTACCAAAAATAATTTTACACAGGACATGCAATGGGGATCTTTCCACATTTACTTAAATGAATGTAGATTAAACATTCTACAATCAACAGGAAAAAGCATATATTCTTGCTATAGGTACTTTATAATTAATATTATAATATTTAAAAAACCTCAAAACACATTACAGGGTGTGTAGCCTGGAAAGAATTCAGGGGTGCTGTTTGGACTTGCAGATGGAACTGAACTTGGCGAGGGATGTTAAAAACAACAAGAAGGGATTCTACAGGTACATTGGCCAGAAGAGACAGGCCAAAGAGAAAGGAGAATTGGCTGCAACTGATGAGGAGAAGGCTGAGGTACTGAATGAGTTCTTTGCCTCAGTCTTCTCTGGCAGCCAGAATTCTCATAATTCTCAAATCCCAGAACCTTGCATCCCTGGACCACTAGGTGGGGACTGGGGGAGTAAATCCTCCCCCACTGTAAGAGCAGAGCAAGTCCGAGACCGCCTCATGAGACTGAATTTCTACAAGTCTATGGAGATGGATGACCTGCATCCCAGGGTCATGAAGAAGCTGGCTGATGTGGTTGCTGAGCCGCTCTCCATCATATTTGAAAAGTCGTGGCTGTCAGGAGAGGTCCCTGGGGACTGGAAAAAAGGTCACGTCACTCCCATTTATAAGAAAGGGAGCAAGGAAGACCCAGGGAATTACAGTCCGGTGAGCCTCACCTCTGTTCCTGGGAAGATTATGGAACACATCCTCCTGGATGACATGCTGGAGCACATGAGGGAAGAGCACGTGATCCAAGACAGCCAGCACAGCTCCACCAAGGGAAGGTCGTGCCTCACCAATCTGGTGACTTTCTATGATGGAGTGACAGCATCAGTAGATAAAGGGAAGGCGACCAATGTCATCTACCTGGACTTGTGCAAGGCCTTTGACACAGTCCCCCACCACATCCTTATCTCTAAACTGGAGAGATGTGGATTTGATGGGTGGACCATCCAGTGGATAACAAACTGGTTAACAGACTGTTAAAGGGTGGTGGTCAGTGGGTCTATGTCCAGGTGGAGGTCGGTGACAAGCGGTGTCCCCCAGGGGTCTGTCTTGGGACCGGTTCTCTTTAACATCTTTATCAATGACATCGATGATGGGATTGAGTGCACCCTCAGCAAGTTTGCAGATGACACCAAGCTGAGGGTGTCGACACCCTAGAAGGAAAGGAAGCCATCCAGAGGGGTCTTGACAGGCTGGAAAGATGGGCCCGGGTGAACCTAATGAGGTTCAACACTGCCAAGTGTAGGGTCTTGCACTTGGGCCGGAAGAATCCCAGACATAGATACAGACTGGAAGAGGTGCTCCTTGAGAGTAGCCCTGCTGAGAAGGACCTGGGTGTCACCGTGGATGAGAAACTTAACATGAGCCAGCAGTGTGCTCTTGCAGCTCGCAAGGCCAGTGGTATCCTGGGTTCCACCAGTAGAGGGGTGGCCAGCAGGGACAGGGAGGTGATTGTCCCTCTCTACTCTGTCCTCGTGAGGCCCCACCTGGAGTACTGTGTCCAGATCTGGGGCCCCCAATACAAGAAGGATGTAGAACTGTTGGAGAGGGTTCAGAGGAGGGCCACGAAGATGATTAGAGGGCTGGAGCACCTGCCCTACAAGGAGAGGCTGAGGGAGCTGGGCTTGTTCAGCCTGGAGAAGAGAAGGCTGCGGGGGGACCTCATTGCAGCCTTCCAGTACCTGAAGGGAGCATACAAACAGGAGGGGAATCAACTTTTTAAAAGGGCAGATAATGGCAGGACAAGGGGGAATGGTTTAAAGCTGAAGGAGGGAAGGTTTAGATTGGATATTAGGGGGAGGTTTTTACGGAAAGAGTGGTGAGGTGCTGGAACAGGCTGCCCAGAGAGGTGGTGGATGCCCCATCCCTGGAAGTGTTCAAGGCCACGTTGGATGTGGCCCTGGGCAACCTTGTGTAGATCCAGGCCTGAGGTTGGTGTCCCTGCCTGTGGCAGGGGGGTTGGAGCTTTGTGATCCTTGGGGTCCCTTCCAACCCTTGCCATTCTATGATTCTATGATTATGAACATATACGTACTGATACACAAAGCAATACTCAGAATAAGAAATAATTTCAAAATTAGATATTTAAGATCAGGAGGAGCTTTGAGTCTTAGAGTGGAACTAGATCTCTGGAGGTCCCTTTAAACTAAAATTGTTTCACTAGTCTGTGATTTTAAAATTCATTGGTGCTTGAAGGACAATGAACACATTAAAAATTACTTAATTTTAAAGACACAGTACAGAAATTAATATCCAGAAAAAAAATTACCATCTGAGCAATACAGTTATGGAAGAGAGACGGTGAGGATCCTAATATTTCTGCTAATTAGGATATTAAAAAAAAATAAGCAGCAAAAAAACCTTCATGTAAGTAGTCATTAACATAAAAAACCTCAACATATGGAGCTGTAGTACACATAATAATAGTAACAGTTCACAAGTCTTCAGAAACATACTTACATTATTACATTTTAAAGTTCCATCAGTTGTAGATGAAGGTGTTACATAGGAGGAACTTAGAGCAACATAAAAACTACCTGAACTCATAAGTTGCCTGATGTTTGTTTACTGGAATCTGAAGTCAAAATAAACTATTACTTATTTCTGAACAGGCTGATAGTTTCAATGTAGTGCTTGACTTAAAAAGAATTACCACAGCTATGATGTTGAGCTTTATATCTATAATAAATGAAAAGGGGAAATGAAAGATTGCTGCACTGTAACTTCTTCAGACCTGTCTTTTTTTTAAATTCAGATGCAGGAGTTGGTAAAAAAAAGGCATTTAAAAAAAAAGAAAAATTACATTATACTAAATACTGGCATTCTCCCTAAGTAAAGAAGCATGTTTGTTTGGATTAAAGAGCTGCTCACTATTATGAATTATTTATTTTGAAAAAAATACAATTTTTTCCTATGTAAAAAATCCAGACAAATTCTATATTCTAGTTAAGATCTCAGCAAAGATTCTGTGTTCAAATACAATCATACATTTTCAAAGATTAACTAAAAATAACAGAGCACTTCAAACAGACTTTCATGAGCTAAATACCATGCTTAGTTTATATCTTCTTTCATATGTAACTTCCATATGTAACATGTTAAATAGATCTGCCTATGCAATACCTGTATAAGTTTTTATTATATGAAAACACACACACCGTAGCATGCATGGATGCATCCATCCATCCATCCTTACATACATCTGCCTATCTGTGAAAAGAATTTATAGACTAAGTAGGAATCCATCAAAGTAATGATGGAAATGCTACTTTAAATAAAAATAATAAGCCTTAAATTTATCATTATTCTGTATTGAAAAAAAAATCCTTTCTCAAACAAATATAGCAAAGATAACAGCTGATGTAAGTTGTCATAAATCCAGTGAGTTCAAATTAATGTCTCTCCTTTGCACATGTTTAGATGCTAGACTTGTGAATCTTACTATTCACTCACATTGCATACTTTATTTCAGATTGCTTTATTTCAGATTTGCAGTACTTCAAAATGTGAGTGCTTGGCATGCAGAATTTTTTTAGTTTTAAATTGAGCCTTAGGATTTGAGTACTTAGAGGTCCTGTTATCAAATTTCTCAGCTTCTTGTGAAATATATGTACGCAAAAATACAATAGCTTCCATTTCTAGACACCTCTAAGAATCTCTTGTCACTTCTGTAAAAGAAGTAAAGTTTCACATCCATCTTTTTTCCTGGTGTCTTATACCAGACCTCTGTGAAATCTTACTCAGTTTTTGTTGCTTTGAATGATATTCTTTTCATAGAATCATAGAATCATTTTGGTTGGCAAAGACCTTTAGGATGATGAAGTCCAACTGAACCTAACGCTGACAGTCCGACCACTAAAACATGGCTGTAAGTGCTACATCTATGCATCTCTTAAATATCTTCACTCAACCACTTCCCTGGGCTGCCTGTTCAAATGATTGATAACTGTGTCAGTGAGGAATTTTTTATTAATATCCAGTCTAAACTTCCACTGTCATAACTTGAAGCCATTCCCTCTTGTTCTGTCACTTGTTACTTGGGAGACCAACACCCAGCTCTTTCCAATCTTAGTACCAGTCCTACATATGAAATTTAATTTTATGTGCTTTAGAGCTAGGTAAACACAAACCAATGCATTTGTGGATGTTGTTATTATATGTGAATAACTCTTGACTTAGAAAGAATACAGCCAAGAATTTCTGTTTCACTAAAATTATATAGTTCTAACAATTGTGGACACTTTTAGTACTACTGCTCATCAGATCTTTTCAACTACTATAGGCAAAAGTAACGTTATCTTTGTACTTTTCATACATAGAAGCAGTCATAAGAAAGAGGTTGGTTGAGGATATGAACAATTATTTTACTGTGGATGTATATGGTTGCATAGTGACCTACCTCTGCATGCAATAATTCAGTAATAGGGATGTAACAATCCACAACTAGATGGATCAGTTTGGCAGAGGTTAAACCCCCTTGCATTCCACCTGACTTCAGATTGCTGTGGGTGGCTGGGGGTGGCTGGACTTAACCCCTGAGTGAGGTTCAATTAGGTGTTTTGTCATGACCAGGTCTTTGCGTTTCTCAGGAACAGAATTAAGCCTCAAAATGGAATTGAGGGTCAAGTTGCTTTATTTGGCCCACAAGAAGGGAGGAAGAAAGAGGGAGAAGAGTGTAAGAGAGCGAGAGGTTGCAATATCTACCACCACAGAGCTGCGGTGTCCTGTCAGTCTGATGTCTTCAGATCTTGTGGGGAAACGTTCCTCCAATGTTAGTCATCTCTTTTCTTTTATTTGGTTGCATTCACTCCTTCTAGGAATCAATTAACTTATTGCAAGAGTTATGTGGTGGTTTGCATGCCCAATACCGTTAATAGGGGTCTTCAGGGGTCTCCAGGCCCCTTTGCTGTCTTCCCAGAACCCAGATTTGGGTGCATGCGCAGGAGTTGGGTTAAATTTAACCAGCTCTGCATTCAGGTCATTAAGAAGGCCGGAAGTATTTGGTCTTGCAGTCTTACCATTCGTCTGTTGCTCACAGTGGTGCTAAAACTTCTGTTTTGCAGTCCGGCTGTTGCTCCATTGCTTAAGACAGGGGTGATGGTGGTGTGATGTTACAGCAATGTTGAGACAAACATCCATCAATCTTGTAATCTTTTGACATAGTCCCCTAACAAGGGATAGGTAAGTGCCATATCAGCAGCATCGAAATAAATTTGCCCAGTAAATTAGGTGCCACAAGCTTAGGCTTTTCTGGGTCTTTTGCAGAATCTTTGAAAAGTTATCAAATCTCTGTTTTACTAAACCAAGTTGTAGAAATCTTGAAAACTTGACAGAGATTTCTTTCTCTTTCTTTCTTACTATGAGTTTGCTAATAAAATCACAAAATCATAAAATCATTTGGGCTAGAAAAGGCCATCCAGGGATTGTGACTCAAAGCACCTTACTTGCTTGTATGCATATGCCACAAGGAGTGAGATGTGCTTGTAGGCTAAATCAGTGTAATATTAATAAACAATTATGAGAATGAAGTGCTGAAGCTAGCTGTTAGAGCAGTGAAAGGTCATGAATTTTTCTTGCATATATGTAGCTTGTTAAATTTTATGTAAAAATAAATGCAGACTCGAAACCATCCAATAGAAGTTTAAGATAGAAAGTGCAGTTTTAAAATGTAGTTAACCTTTAGAACTTACATAAAAAAGGCAGAAAAATATTAATAATTTTATCAAGTATTTTTTCTCTCAAACTATATAATCCTTAAGGTAGAATAAATGCAGCATTGCTTTGTAATTACTTTTGCAATTTAAATTATGGACGTTTTCAAAATGCCTTACATAAAAATTGCTGAATATTATTTTGAGCAATTCATGTTCTATATGTTTATAAAACTGTATGTATATATGATGGGGTTATATATAGATCCTGTGTGAAAAAAGTGCTATTAAAGATAGAATTGGTGACATTTCATTTATATTTCTGAGTGTAGATATGAAGATCCCTATAAACACTCAGCAGATGCTACTGTGTTTTACAGAAAAGCCTGTAAATATACCAGCATGAACTGCAGAATGTTCTCCATCTCTGAAAACAAGTTAGCGCACTTCATTTTTATGAGTTTTCCTTTTTATATTAACTTTTTAAAAAATTTTAGGTAAATGTACACCTTAAACCTTATAAAGATTGTAACTTTTTTCCATGAAATTTAAACACTGCAGGAATTTGTCTATAATAACTTTTAAAATAAGTTTCTATATGTCAAAAAATATATTTCAGTGATAAGTCAAAATGTTACATCAAATACTGTTCCACAGGAGTCATGACAGAGCAACAAACAGAGGTCAAGGTTTAGTTTGCAAACAAGTTTCCAAAAATCTTGAGTTTCATAATGCTGCTTGTGCTGTAGTGTAGAAATACTTTGGATGCTTTTTATAAAGGAATACTCCCATAACAGACTTGAAATCAATGGGGGTTTAAGCTGTGGGAAAAAACGATGCAATAAGATGGAAATGAAAATAAGGAAATAATGCATCTGGCTATACCTGCAGTAGTAAGTTAGGCTGTACTGTTGAGGTTGACTTGCTGAGTTAAATATTTGGGACTGGGTACCTGACACCCACAGTATGCATATGTTCCATCAGTTCTGCTCACACCAGCTCCAGCCTGTCATCATGGACTGAACACCCTTCAGTGACTGGAGGTGCACTGCTTGAGTGAAGTTCAGTTTAATCTGAAAAGCATCCAGTCAATGTGCTTTCAGACTACGGGGTGACATGATCTTCCACCCCAGTAAATGGGGAATATTTGGAGATTCACTTCAAAAGTCCTCCCCCCTTTTAAAAGGCTATGGCAGACACAAACTCAGTGTGCTATGGATATCATTCAGATGTTTGTCTTAAATAATGCATTGTTTAACCAGGTGAAAAAGAATCAGCAAACTTCTCTTTGATTACTTAGAAGTGACTCTTCACCACAGCCCAATCAACCTATTTGGCTGGCATGTGAAGTGGTTTATTTTTCTATGATATATTGTTTTCTTACATACTTTCTATGTATGTTGGATTTCCTTTGTGGTATTCAGTAGAAAAGCAAAACCTTCAAATGAAGAAATATCAGTCTTGCCCTTTCATAGAAAATCAATATC
Source organism: Laterallus jamaicensis coturniculus (assembly GCA_022605575.1). Taxonomy (NCBI): domain Eukaryota; kingdom Metazoa; phylum Chordata; class Aves; order Gruiformes; family Rallidae; genus Laterallus; species Laterallus jamaicensis. The sequence continues at coordinate 83,644,016 of JAKCOX010000001.1, forward strand.
CTTTGTGGTTTCTTCTTCTACTTACTTAGACTTTGTCAAATGTATAATATGCCCCAGAAAGCCCTTCTGGTGTTCATCAATTACTGTTTAACTGCAAGCACAATAAAAAAAACAGAAATATGCTTTTATTTGACAAATGAAAAAAGATAACTTTGACACTTTATTATAGTGCACTTAAAACGTGAATGCTTGAGGGGTTTTATCAGTGTTTCTGGGATTTTTAATTTTTTTTTTCCAGAGGAATATACTAAAGCATAAATCTGTCTTTTTAAAGGCAAAGCAGCAGGGTTTTCCCCAGAAGGTGAAATCACATCTGGTGCAAAATTCTGTTCACCCAGAACTTGAAATACTAGTAAAATTCTAAACAAGAATACCCTAGTAATGACCTAAGGTAGGAATACTGCTTCAGTTAACTTCCACCGATCAGGTTCACTGTGTTAAATAATCAATTTTAGAGTTTTGGCTCTTTACTCAATTTACTGCATTCTGAGTTGTAATCCCATATGGTAGTATAATAGTGTAAGCTGTTTTAAGATAGGAAAATTAAAATAGCTGTGACCTTGTATTGAAGTACATCTAAGTTGCTAAGTTGTCCTCAGCCAGTATACAGAAGTATTTCTATGGCATTTTAAAACAAACAAAAATAGTATTTTAGTGTTATTACTCTCTGACTCATAAAAATCTGAGATTGTTTATTTTATGTATAAAATGGGACCTGACAGTGCTGATACACAAAATAATAAAAATGCGGAGAGACAAATTGGATATTTGTTCTTGCAAAGTATGAACAAAGGAGTGCACTCAAAGGAAATAAAAGGCAGTAAATATACAATTCATAAAATAAGATTTTTTTTCTTGCTTCTCATACTTCACAAAACGTATAATCAGACTTTGGAAGTTATCAGAACAATTAAAATACTAACAATATCACCAGGGTTTTTTTTAAAGTTAATATTTATAACAGTGTTGAAAGTTGTAAGATGAGATAAGGTAAAGTTCTATCTCAACTCTTGCATTAAATAATTTGAAAAGTAGCAGTTTTTCTCCATACTGAGAAATTCCGAGCATTTTTATTTTGTTTTTTTAAGATTTAAAGTACTATTTTTTCTATCATGAATGAACACACAGATAGATTAGCTAACTATAATTCTCTCCTAGTATATTATTTCTTATTGTCTTATAAAAAGATATTGTTTGGGGCATCTATTTTGTTTTCTCTTTAACATTTTTGTACAGAAAATAACACAAAAGCTTAATGAAATTATTTAAGTGTAGTCTAGAATTAATGGGAATAAAATTATAATAAATAAAAAATTCTTTATTTTCTTTTTTATAAGTGATAATACTGAGATTTCCAAATTCCTGTGATTTTACTAGTGAAATACACATTGGGAAAATACTTGGGTTGTTTTTTTTTCAGATCCATTAAATAAATAAATAAATAATTTCTGCTCTTGGCTGTTAAAATTTAAATCCAGAATAAATAATCCAGATCTATAATGACATAATTGTTTTCACTTTGCAGAATTTGTAATTATTCTGAAAGAAAACCATTAATTAATTAGGGAGAATCCAAAGAAGAATGTTCAACAATGTGATTCATACACCAAGCTTATCAAACATAACTAGTATGATTTGGTGAACCTTTTCATTGTGGGCAGGTCAGACTGGCACACAAAAAATGTATCACAACACATTCAAAATTCAGCCAAGAAATTATTTCAAACTGTGCCTTTTATGTCACAGATATTTCTTAGATCTTCCAAAGGAAGTAGCAATCTTAGATATTTTTGTTCATAAAAACTGAAATGGGGGAAAAATTTCCCCTCTTCATTGTTGGGTCTCACAAGCTACTTGTGGTCATCAGCAATGCACAGATAAAAGAATAGTTCACAGAAAAATAGGTTTGTAAGGGATTCTAAGTTGCTATACAGCTTCTTATCACAGTGTGAGATTAATTATAGATAAATATTTTTAATCATATATTCTTAAAAAGCTTTATTCATGGAGAGTCATATTTCAGGTAATATATTCTAGGAGGTTTTTTGAGTAGTTAGCTTAGTTAAGGCTCACAGTTAGCCTTATGTGTTATGTTTGAAGTACTATTCAATTGTCTATTACATATGAAACATATGAAATCCCAAACATATACTACTCTGAAACGCAGTACTTTGGCAGTGAAATACTATTGAGCTGGTTCCTTGGCTTCAATACCTGACAAAAGCCTGAGATGTATGCATGTCAACTTGGGAAAGGGGGGAGGGAAGGAAAAAAAAGAGCAAGCTTCGTCTCAGATATATTTTCAGTTTGTACTTAACTTCTATATTTTGAGTGTGACTTACTTTTTCAATAACATTATCAAATCACAAATTCTATGCTTTGAGAAAGTCAAATGGGATGGTTACATTTTAAGATTTTCTAGCATTGCAAATATAACAGCCCATGACTGAGAAATCATGATTTAGTTCCCCATAATAATGAAACCAAATAAAGTAAGGCTGAAGACGAATCCTTCAGTAAAAACACATTTGAAATTTTGATGTTCAAGTATTCCACAAAGCTGTAGTTTGGGTCAGAGGTTGATAGTAAGACATGCTCAAAAAAATGGAAAGAATCTTTTCTTACAGTCATTCTCCAGTGCCTTTTTAACAAAGGGCAAGCAACAGTGACACAACCCATACATTTTCATCTCATTACTTTTCTTCTAGCCACAAAATTTAACCGCTCATTTTTGTAGATGGCATATCCAGAAGTAACCAAATGCATTCTATCACATGTAGTTGGCAAGGTAGTATTTGAAATGTTCATGTTCCTTACAATAAACATTTTGCTATTAAGGGGGAAAAAATGTTATATAAAGTCTGTCAAACTTTGTTTATACCTAAGAAAAATAATTTATAGGGAAGAGGAAAAGCAGCACTAAGATATGTCTAAAATCTGAATAGAAGCATGATGAGTTATTTTAAGGTGATTTTTTTTTCTTTGCAGAAATCATAGTCAATCTGTATCGCATAAAAGTTTAATTTGACTGCTTTGATTTGACAATGGCCACTGGTAGGTATATCTGGAGGATTATAATCCCAGGAAAATTAGAATAGACACATTATTTTCAGATGTGAAAAGGGTACATGAACAATGGCAATTCTCATATTACCCATCAGCCTATAGATTAGGGATTTTCTGAGCTGGTGTTTGTATGCAGTATTAAATGATAACCTTTAAATGATTATTTTTTGCTAAATCAAATTCCATAAAATAATTTACTTTTTTTATCCCTTTTTTATTCTGTGGCAATAATTTTTGTTGTTCAGGAATGTCTTGTGTATAACAGTGCTCCTTTCCTCCTTTTTTTTTTTTATGTTCCTCATCCCTAAGTTGTCCTTAGAGAATAAATAGTTACTCCTTATTCAATACTTTCAGTCATATCCATGATACGTATACCTTGCATAAAATCCTTCCAATCTTGTTTTTACAGAACAATGCATTCCTATTTATTTAATAAAAACTTAATCAAAACATTGATCATCCGTGTAATCTCTTTGCACCTCCTTCAGTTTACTTTTGGGATAGAAAGAAGAAAAATATATATAAGATTTTACTATAGAAAGAGCTAAACCAATGTATTTCTTGTATTTTCTTCCCCTCAGCCCCCCCCCCCCCAAAAAAGAAACACAAACAAACAAACCCAAACCCAAACCAAAACCCAAAAAAAAAACCCAAGCAAAAAAACCAAAGCCAAAACAAAACAGTGTCTGAAAACAAAACTCAGATTTCATATTAAAAACATCCAATTCCTGTGAGCATATCAAAAATCTCTCAAGAGTTTCAGTGCCTTACAAAAATCCTACAGTACTGGTGGTTGTCTGGAGCTGTAATCAGTGCTTATTTATTAAGTTTTTATGGTAATGTATCACATAGGTGCTACAAGTATCACAGAAAAAAAGGTAAACTAAGCTGCTTTAAATGAAGATGAAAAACACAGAATTTACCTTGCATGTGAGAAGTGTTGATGAGTGTTTCTACTCTTTAAAAAGTTATTCAAGCATGAGGTTGCAGAAAATAGTTCCATTGCAAATCCTGTACAATTTTAAGGTGATATGCTAGAAAGTTTTCCATTTCTGGTTTGGATTTCTGTGTGGCCTGGAAAAAAAACTGTTGAAGAATCTGTATGAAATAGAGTTTTTATTTTACTTTTGTTTACAGGGAAATTAAATTTGTAGGTCCAGACTACTGTCTTTCTTTGATAAAAGAGATTAGAAGCATTATTTCAAAGATAAGAATTTATTTTCTTTTTTTTTTCCATTTTGGCACTTGAGTATTTTTTCTTTTTTTAAATTGGGAAGAGAAAATACTTATTAAAATTTGTGAACACTTAGCGGAAAACTTTGATAGCTCATGTTTGGATAATTTTATTTGGGCAGTGTTTCCTCAGAGTGACATTTATAGCCATCAGCACTTAGATTCCACTTTCAAGCCAAACTGAGAGTGTCGGTAATTGGTATACCATGCTGCCATGTAGTAATTTGCAAAATAGAGATGGCTAAAAAGCAGTATCACAGTTTCCAGAAAATTTCTTTAAAATACAAAAAAAGTTTTCTGTTCTGAATCAGCCCAAAATGAACAAACAGAAAAATTTAGAATTTCCTGTGAGCTGGAAGCTTCCCAAATTTTGCAGCTGTTCAGTGAAATGAGCTCTGAGCTGTGATACTGGCAAGAATGCAAAACCTGTCAAACTGCATGTACTGATTGTAAGATGCAGACTGTTAACTCCGTTTTCATAATTGCCTCATGTATTTCTAGCATGGTACCTTGGCCTTTCTCCTTTTCCATGACTTCACATGCCAGATAGAGTTGGTGGTTTCTTATCTGGCAACCAGCTGCTCCTTGCAGGTTCAAGGAATGGACAAGAAACCAGGGCTCTGCACAACAGCCGGAGCAGTGTTTCAGGGAAGGGTTTATGCTGAAAAGACCCCTTAGAAGATATGTTATTTGGCTGCTGTGTGCTTTAAAACCACAAGTGATTTTCCAGTTGTGCTACATCATCTGGTACGCTAATTGTTCTCCTGGGACAAAATGATGCAGCACATCCTCATGATCTGAGGACAGTGAAATTTAATCAGCTGAAAACACACATTTGGCTGAGGAGGTGAGGGGGTTCCCCATTTTGATTTATTCTCATATGACATACTAAACTTTGAACCTTGAACTGAACGTGTGAACAATTTCTGGAGCCGAGGTATTCTCACTGTAATATAGCAGACAATAAATGAATTACTACTTTCTGACAATGAAGTATTTTCTGAGCAAATTTTGTTTCCTTAGAAAATGTATGAATATCTGCATTTACTGAAATTTAAACATATGCAGAGGAATAAGGCGGTAATGTTATCTATGCCACATGTAGGAAGCTGCCAGTCTTGTGTTCAGAGGAAGAATCAATGCTGTTGAAGGTTTTTGGAACCAGAGGGAAAGGGCAATAAGTGTCCATAAGATATCAGTATTTCACATTTATAATGTGTCCACATCTTTAGCATCCCATTAAATTTAATTATATTATTTTATGGTCATTTTACAAAGTATTTAGGAAACCATTTTAGGGATGTATCAAGGGAAGATGCTCGCTAGGGGAAGTAGAATTTAGGAACAATGAACCACAAAACTATAATTATGACCAAATAAACACAGTGAACTTATTAATGTCAAAACAAAAATTGAAAAATCAAGCCTGACTTCATGGGAAAAGAAGGAGAAGAACACAGTGAAACACATCAGATAGGTAGCCTAGGTTAGTCTGGTGGAATGATCTGAATTAAGGGAAAAGAAAATTGAACTTGATACACAGAGCAGTGAGGAAGCAGAGAAGGAGCCAAGGGAAAGAGAGAACATGAAATGGTATCAAAGCACATTTCTTTTTTTCTGTTAAATCTTGCTTTATAGAATTTCCTTGAAGTTATTATCAGTTACAGAGCTGGAAAAGACACAGAAGTTAATGCAAATCAAAACACGTGCAGTGAATAGGCTGCCCAGGGAGGTGGTGGAGTCTCCTTCTCTGGAGATATTCAAGACTCGTCTGGACGTCTATCTGTGTAGTATGAGCTAGGGAGCCTGCTTTGGCAGGGGGGTTGGACCCGATGATCTCTCGAGGTCCCTTCCAACCCCTACAACTCTGTGATTCTGTGATCTTTATCAGTGAACTAGGATATATTTTTCTCTTGTATCACACACATTTTAACACATCTATCCAACATTTCTTAATAGATCTACCTTGATTTTTTTCTGTTCTTTTATACAACAATTTTATGCAAAAACTGATATGCCAGGCTGAAATTTTTACCTTACAAAATTCAAACTCGCACTTATCATTTCCTTAATCCTTCACTTATTGTCAATTCATTAGAGTTCTGGCAGAAAGTTTGATAATAGACTGACATAATAATTCTACTTAAATATTAGCCCTGGCTGGAGACCACACACCCATCAAAGTTGCTCTATCACTCCCCTTTTCAGCTGAACAGGGGAGAAAATATATATTGAGAGGCTTAGGAGTCAAGGACAGGGAGAGATCATTCCACAATCAGCATCACGGGCAAAACAGACTCAACACAGAATAAAGGAAAGAAAACTCTCTAATTTATTAAATGACACTGCACACACAGTGACACCAGAGTCAAATAATGAGAAGTGCAACCAGATCTTAAAGCACCTCCCCCCAACCCTTCCCTTTTTAGCAGATTCCACTTTAGTCATGATTTCACTCCCTTTTTCCTCCTCCCATTGTGGCATGGGGAGGGGCAGGGAATGGGAGTTTCGGTTAGTTCCTCAAGAGATGTTCTCCTCCTTAGCAGGGCAAAGGCATTCCTCACACCCTTACCCTGCTCCAGCTCCCCACCCATGGGAGACAGTCCTTCATGAACAACTCCAATGTGAGTCCTTTCCCACAGGGCTTCAGCTCTTCACCAGCTGTCCCAGCATGGGTCATTTGTTTGGGGTGCACAGAATGTGTCTCAGTGTCTCAAGCCCAGACCACTCCATCCTGGTCCTCCATGGGGTTGCAAGCTTCCACTTACCCCAGCAAACCTGCTCCAGCATGGATCTCTATCTCTCTCATCTCTGTGTCTCTCTTTCCATGGGTTGCAAGTGCTGGCAGGAGCTTGCTCCAAAACAGGTCACAGAGTCTTCTGTACATCTCCAACTGCTCCAGTGTGGGTCCTCTCCATGGGCTGCAGGTGGGGTCTTGGTCTTTTCCATGGGCTGCGGGGGTAAACCTGCTCCACCATGGCTTTCTCCACAGGCTGCAGGGTTATGTTCTCCAGCACCTGGGGCATCTCCTCCACCCTCTCTTCACTGACCTTGGTGCCTGCACAGTTTCCTACATCTTTTCAATCCCTTCTCTGGTAGCAAAACCTGTCTGCTTGAGTATTTTGCTAAATGATTCCCAGAGGCACTATGACCACAGCTGATTGGCTTGGCCTTGGTCAGCAACTCCTCTGGCCTTGAGCTTCTGCTCTTTGCTCTCTCTGGTGCCTGCAGAGAGCTTCTAGCAGAAGCTACCTCTGCAGCCCTCCTTTGCCACCATAACCCAGCCATGCAAAACTACGGCAACATCAGATGTAGCCTAAATTTAAAAAATATGGCTAAAATTCAGAAATGTTGTTCCAGAAATATTTATTAGAGCTAATACTAAGTGTAGGGTTGGGATGGGGTTTAGGGTTTTTTTTTGTGAAAATCTCTGATATACCATGGTGCTCTTAACTGTCATAGGAATGAAATGCATATCCAAAGAAATCAGTAGTCTTTTCCCATTGTTCAGCTATCTGACACAAACACATTTTTGTAACAGGAAGTATTTTTTCACTGGTCTGAAATATTCTATCAACTTCTGAGCATTTACTTCAAAATGGCTATCACTCCCTGTTTTATCTGAGGTATCAAAAAGCATCTGTGAAGTCAGGCCACCTAAAGAGCCACAAGAAGACATCTGAAAAGCATCCATAATTTCTGCATCAGTTGTTAACAGTTTAATAGTGTCAGACTTGCAGCTCTAATCAACAGATACTGGATGTCCAGAACAGTCAAACATATATGAGACAGACTTTCTAAAATTATTTCTCTATCATGCAAAGCTGTGAATCAGTTTACATAATTAGAAATAAGATTTCGGCATTGTATTTTAAGCTTTACAATTTGGAATGTTTATTCTAATTCCACTTGTTGCAGATTCAGTGCATTATAAATATAAGACCCTAGTTAAACTTGTAATTATTAGTTTTATCCCTAAGCCTTTATAGTTTCCTGCTCAAGCATGAAAATAACAGGAGTTCTTGAATTTTTGTTGCAGCTTTGATACTTGTTTTCTGTTCTGGTCTTGGACAAGTGTCCTGGTTCTGGCCACGCCAGAGTTAACCTCCTCCGGCAGCCAGCACAAGTGAGCTGAGTTAGCCTGGGCTGCTTTCCATACCACCTGACATCACTTCCCCATAAAAGGGGCTTGTCAGATTCAGTGCAGCTCTAGTCCTCTTTTCAGTGCCCAACTTGTGGCTTCAGCTTGCCACTTTAGGATTAAGAATCCTAAACTTTACCACTACCACAGAGCCATTCTCACAGATCCTGTACTATCTTTACTTCCAATGTGATTGAATGATGTAGGCAATCTATAATCACAGTATTTTCTGCATAACATCATTTAATTGGTACTTAAATTTGCCTTTGGTCTATATATGTAGCTGCTAAATACATTTTAAAGTAATCTAGTTGAAAAAAAACAGCCCCCAAAACACCCAACTAAAACAAACAAAAAAACCTCACCAAGCAAAAAACCCCAAACAATAACACAGAAAAAAGAACAAGAATGCATAGCATTTCTCTTCAAGAGTTCTTATTTATATGAATTATAACACACAAGTGGGTCACTTGTGTTTGGTTCTGCCCATTACTTTTATTTCATGAAGAAATAGCTGAAAGTGGGTAGGCCTTTGATGGTTATTGTATTTACCAAAAGTATATTCTCAGTGATGTCCAATGATAAGTGAAGGGGCAACAGGTGCAAGCTGGAGCATAGGAGGTTTCATGTGAACATATGTGAAAACTTCTTCAGTGTGTGGCTGACCAGAGAGATTGTGGCATCTCCTTCCCTGGAGACATTCAAAGCCTGATGTATGCCTGTGTGTCCTAATCTGGGTGATCCTGCTCTGACAGGGGGGTTGGACTAAATGATCTTTCGAGGTCCCTTCCAACATGTAACATTCTGTGATTCTTTCATTGCATGATATACAAAATTCTGTTTCTTGCATATAAGAATCATCAAACAGCTGGAGACCATTTCTTTTCTCAGATTCCAAGACATGTTCTATCCAGCACTTATCCCAAAGGTCTGTTCTCAAGATACTATTCAAGTCCACACGCATTTGTATCCATCATTTCTAGCCGTGTGTGTCCTTTGTGCTTATGCCTTTATTTTAACAAGCAGCAGCAGAAAACATAGAGCATTTTGAAACTAGCCACCATTTCTATAAGCTTCTCTCTGCTTTTAGACTCAGTGATGGACAGTCATTATCTGTTTTCATTATGATTTAGCCAAGTTTTGACCATCAAAGCAAGAAAAGACGTATATATGTTCAGATTACTTTATGTGAGGACCCATGCACTTTTGAGGAAAATATTCACAAGAATATCTGATAATGGTCATATATTTAGCAGAACAAGTGGGATTAATGAGAAAATAAATTACTGCACTCTTCTTGTCAAAAGAGATATACTTAAACATAGGCTAATGACACTGCAGTCGGCTGAGAGAAAAATGGCTTTGCTCTTCATTGGTCTACAGAAATATTGCAAATGTTTCCTGAAAGCATGAATTTTCTTGCACAGATAAGAAACCCTAGGAAGCAGAAATGCAGAATTCTCTTTCTGAAAATCATCTTCAGGCACAATTATAATACAGACTCCTAATAGACTAAACTTAGAACCAAGTTATTAGGGTGAAGTATGGCCTAATAGTCATATGAAGAATGCATTGTGAAGATAATTTGGTAAATTGCTCTTGATCAGCTGCTCCTACAGGTACAAATCTATTCCTACTTCTCAATTCAGTCTGTCTTCCAATGACAGAGTTTTCTGAAGAGTGTTGAATAACATTTCCCAAATAAGGTTGTAGATACACAAAGTAGCAAGAAGTGATAGGGAATGGAGTGATCAGTAGCAGAAAAATTCAGAAATATCTGTTCCTTCAGTCCAGTATTTCAGATGATAGAAGCATTCAAGTGGAGAGTTTAATTCTAGTGCCTAGGTCTTACATTTATATTATATAACTTCTGAACATTTTTCCCCATAGTACAACCACCAGCATCTAACAGATGTTTTCGCTGTGGCTTTTCTTTCTTCAGTCTTTTTCCTAAAGACAATAAAGTTCTTTCTTGGGGAAAACAATTCATGCTCTTGACTATGAAGAAGAGGAAAGAAGGATCAAAAATGGTCCTACAGGCAAATTCAGCAGTTCAGAAGTTGAAGAGAAGGCTGTGACTGGAGATGGATACATTTGCCTTTTGGAATGTGTGTGTATTTGTATATGTGTGCATGTGTGCATGTGAGGGTTCATTGGTATTTAAACATCTTTCCTTTTTATGTTTGACAGTCACAGATGACCTTGTGTCAATGGAAGAGAATTTAATAATTTCCAGCTTTGTTGATCTATTCTCTGCCTTGCACATGTGCCACATATGCAATTTGAACATTTCATAGTAGACAATGCTAGAGTAAAATAGATTAGTTATTCTTTATGCTCAGCTTTCATTGTTCAAATCACAGACATTATCCACAGTATTAATTCTATCATAACAGGTTTTAGTTTATTTTGACCAACACTCTCATGCTAATGGTGACAGCTGCTTTTACAATTAAAGTGTGGGCAGAATGAGATACATCACATCAGAAGACATGCATATAGGGGAAAAATAATAGAGCAAAAATAAGAAACCATGGCAAGATTCTTCAAATTATAATACACAGAGTTAAGAAATGCCTTGAGACATTCTCAACAAATAGCAACAATATTTCATTTTAATTCACATCAGAGAGGGAGACCAAGCCTGAAAGTGGAACATCCACATTTTGTCAGACAAACACATCTGATATCTTGACTGAGAACAAAAACAAATTTTTCATGATTTAGCAGCTGCTGCTAGACGCATAGTAGACACAGTATCTTTGGTGTATGGAAAATTATTTTTTTTCCTCATAAGTTATCTTTAAGCAGAATCTTTCACTCCTCTCAACTTCTGTCCTTCACCAATAATTCTATCTGGATTTCTAGGAACCTAGAGTAAGTTGAATTGTTGTGTATTTTTGCAGTAGCTCTTGAAGATTTTGCAACAACTTATCTTGTTGTTATTATCACATCACATTACATAAAGCCCTGCAAAAAATATTGAGCATCTGCACTTTAATTCTGTATAGCCAATGGCAAAATGAATATCTAGAAAAATATCACTTGGACTGAGAGAAAATCAGTATGTGAGTTGTGGGAGACCATGATCAAGAAGAATTAAGGCGTCTGTGGCTGACCACCCCCACAGAAGAAGTTAAGATATAAGGTCTTCCTTGTGATTCATAAGATAATACAGAAAATGTGTTCCATTTTACACCCACATTTTCTCTTTTCTGACAAATACATTAAATAATAAAAAAACACCTCTGCAAAAAACCCAGAACCACACAACCAAGAAAAAGTGCAATGGGGTGTGACAAGGTCTTTATACATGTAACAAAATTATGCTAAAAATTATGTTTAGAAATCTAGAGTTTAATTTAACATTTTCCATCCAAGCACAGGGTTTGGACATATGTGTTGAGGCAGCACGAAGCTTGATATTTGAAGAAGATAAGTATCTTGTTTATAGTAGTAGCAAAGCAGCTGTTGGCAAGATAAGAAAATTCTGTTACTGTAGAAGGAATGAGAAGTCCTCAAATGGTCCTTAGAGCAAGTAATTATTATTTACCAGGTTGACCTTTGCAGTTGTAAGTGACCATGCTTCTTTACTATGATTATTTCCTGTAAAAAAAGAAGAGAATACTAAGACCAAAACCAGAAACCCTGTATTTCAAGTGGCAGGTAATTCTTTATGTAAGAGAAATGTTAAGGATAAATTTATGGGGAAGTTGAACAGGCTGTTATCAGCAGTTGGTCATGGATAAAACCTGAGTGGTATGAAATGTTTACCTTAAGCCAAAGAAGATATGAATACCATATAAAAGCATGGGGAATTTTTTTTTTTTTTAATAATCTGTTTAGGCATTTGTGGAAAGTCTGCAAAAGCATGTGTTTTAAGATACCTTAGAGACAGTATGTCTAAAGCTTAATAAATAAAGCTGTTCACACATTTTTCAACTTAAATGCTTTTTTGCTTTACGATTCAGGTTGTCTTCGTATTTTTAAAGCAAATAATAATAGCTGGAATAGTGATATAAATTGTGGCACTTTTGGATAGTATTCACAAACTAAATAGTGATCTGAGCTGAACATATCTCCTCTAATTCTATTAAATTATTTCCCTCAGCCTATTTGATTTTCAGATTTTTTTTTCTTTTAGCATTTAAAAAATGTCAATGTCTTATGAAATTTTTAATTGCTAAAGCTGATTTCTTTGGTCATCTCTTTGAATGGATCTTTCTGAGCATAATTTAGTAGGTGATGATTTTAAATCTCAAAGGCAAGCCTAGAAAACTTCATAAATAAATTTGAAGTAAGAATTTCCTGGTTTTCATATGAAGTAATTTAACAGTCTCTGAAGCCTTTGCAAGAGATATATTTAATTCAGACACTGAATGCTTATTTGAATGTTTAAAAAGAGGTTATAAATAAGTCTAAGTATTTTAGTGGTGTACTTTTTTCTTAGGCAATATCTATTATACTGTATTTTATTGACTTTAATAAGTGTGAAATGATTGGAGCTATAATGAACAGTTTATGGTTGAGTGTACAAGGACCCTAGGTATTTATAAATGACAGGTCTACAGAATACCTATGAATGAAAATGATCCCAAGTAACTGAACACCGTTTGTGCCGCAGGTATATACTCTGCCAAATAATGAAATGAAGCCCATAGAGGACTCTCAATGTACTTGACATGAGGTAATTTATGATTACTGCTGGAGTAAAGGAATTGACATCCAGATTTCCTACAGATCCATCACAGGCTACAGCAGAATTTGTATCTCAAGTAGACAACAAAATGTAATTTTTAATGTATTGCATATAACATCCATACGGTGTGTAAAATTAAGCATATACCAATGAGAGTATTAGACTGCCTACTAGTTTCATAAGTTTATTTGTCACAGAGTATGGTACCATATAAAAACTCCCTGTTTTTCCACTATAAATGTTCAGACACACTGATAAATACTCATGACTCATTCATGTGACCTGATGTGAGATGGATTGTTTTTCAGAGTCTGCATTATATATGTGTGTTCAACCTGTCAGCCTGCTAGGCAGAATCACTACCATGAGAATGATTACGTTTTCTTTTTAATAAGTCAGCACTGAAACATTGTCCAAAGGCAGGGGGAAAAAAAAATCCTCCTCTCTCGCAAGCAGTAGTCCGAACAGAATATGGAAACAAAAAGCCTTGCCTTGTAGGCTTCACCTACTAAGATTTCTCTACTCTTTTCCCACTATAATAATTCTTTCATATTTTTCTCCTCTTAGGCTGAACATAGAAATGATTGTTACTCTTTCTGAACTCCTCACTGTGATTGTACAGCAGCAGAGATTGCAGACAGTGATCTCAGGTAAATGAAGACTAATGCCCAGATTCAGGAGAGACAACTTAGGTCATTATGCTGACAGAAGAACTGTGAGTTTGAAGTCTTTGAGTTTGCAGAGAACTGCAGGGACTTCTCTGAAAATCAAATAGTTTTATACAGATGGATCAAAGATGCAGCCATAATGAGACAATTCACCCACTGTGGGTTCTACACTTAGACACACTTCTTTTTTCTTTTCTTCCTTAAAATAAATAAATAAAATTTTATATACATATATATGCATATTCTGCTTTCATATAAATTCTCTAGTCAAAAGTTCTTCAATATTCCAAATGATAAGGCTGCCAGAATCTCAGAATTTTTTCTAGATGTGATATAAGTGCATGATGCAGAATATGCCATACATAGAAACATATGGCCTTTCTAATATGAAAGCTGTTGCTGCTCCCTTCAGCATCTTGCAGGGACCTCTCTGTTTGCTGACAACTCCAGAGCACAGCTGTTCATATATCAGGCAATGGTCAATGGCTAGGGGGTCCTCCTATCTCTTTCAGAGATCTCAAAGGATCCAGTCACCAGATCACTTCCACGATGGTTTCATCAGTCAGGCTCCTTTATTTATGCAGTATGACAATTAGAAAAAGAAGCAAAATCAGACTGACTCAGCCCCCTTCTTACTGACTGAGCAGTCACCCATTACACGGTAGGCACAGGAGTTCAAGTCATCTAGTGCTGTCCTTATATTTCACAAGGTTTAGTGGTTGGTTTTTTTGTGTGTGCTTATTAATTATTAACCTTCCACCTGGCATTTATAGGACATTTATGCTCTATAAATGGTTCCACTTGCTAATTAGATGCTTATGCTGCTCCAGCTATAACAGCTGCTGGGAAGCAGCAAGAGCAGGCAGCTCCGTCAAGGGCAGGTGACTGGGAAGAAGGCAGTGGTGGCAGTGCAAGGGCTACATAGGGTAGACACAGGTGAGTAGCTCTGGCAGTGGTCATTGGGTTCAGTCAGAAGTCCAGAATGTCAGGCAAGTTCATAGTGATAAAGCAGGTCCAAGGTAAAGAGAAAAAGTAACAAAGACGTGTCTGCAAGTTGGGGTGTGAGTTGGAGTCAAGGAGGCACAAGACTGGAATCTTCAGTGTTGTCCCTGAGCCAAAGCAGCCAAACCCTGCGGGCATTCAGGGCCCTGAAAACATCTAACAATTTAAAGAACTGGTTATAAGATGGTATAAGTAGGCTAATAATACTTGGCTCTTTTTTCATAGTGGTACACCTGCCATGTATTTTGCAGGCCACAGGGCCACAGGCTCCCTGTTTCCTTTTACTCATCCAACAGCCAAAGACACACTTGTCTTGCTTTCAGGCTCACACTAGAGTCCCCTTTAGACATGCTGCTGTCACTGCTGATAAATCACTTAAGGCTTACATCAGCCTGCAAAAGTATTGTTTTCTTCTTTCTAGGATGAAATGTAAGTCAATGTTTCCTCAGAAAGTAAGAATAGACAGGTAGAGGGAAAAGTGTGTGCATGCTTGTGATTGTGCGGGCACACCCATATATGTTGTTTCAATTATATAAAAGTTCCAGTGAACACTTAGATATGAGGCACTGAACTTCAGTGATGGTGCAAGTTATGTTGATAGCACCAGGTTATTGTGCTGACATCACATATGCAACTTTTGCAAATCATAATTATTGACAGTATTTAATTTTGAAATATTTTTACATGTGTTTAAGCCTTTCTGAAGAACTTTTCCATGTGTTTTTTTTTGTTTGGTGTTTTGTTTTGATGGGTTTTTTTAATCTCTGTCAGGTTTAGATGTTTAAAATAACAAGTGAATATTTGTATAACTAGGGATTATAACATAGACTGGCTGCACAGATAATTATAGTTTCATAAGTAGATTCAAGCTTTACCACATAGCCAAATAACTGAGGAAGAGTATCATAGAGGAAAATCTGAAGGAAATAAATTCTTTTCAGTACACACAAAAAGACAAAATCAAATTAACAGAGGAAAATGAAAATATCTCTTCTGATAGAGACAGGATTTCAGAACAGAAGTTTCAAGTGCATGGATTAGAGAAGAACGTAAGATACAGAACTACACAAGTAGTATTGGACAGGCTGAAGTCAACATAAGACAACAAAAAACCAATAATTTTGAGTGCAGCTTATTCAAGATGATCTGAAGCAAATGTTAGGAAGAAACTGAGAAAGGGAACAATGAATGTGAAGGAGACTAAATCTGATTTGTGGGCAGTAAAGACAGAAACTGGAGCTCAGGAAAAAAAAGTCTTAATCAGTTTCGTAGACTTTCCTGAGGACTTGGCAATGGCTGTTATTTACACAGTCTGCCTTTGTCAAAAGTTCTCACAATATGTGACTATTCTAAAATGGCCAATTTGAACAATGTGTGATGTTATTTAAAAAGGCCCAAGGCAGTGAGATGAACTAAATTATTTTAGATCAGAAATTCTGCTAAGCTTTTGCACTTAACATCTTATCTGTTCTTTTAGCAATTATAGATCATTTCCATTTTAAAAATAGCATGTTCCCATACCATTATGCTAATGGTATTTTTTTCTTGAAGTACCTGGGATAACATTTTTGGCTTAATCGGTGTTCCTTGTGTAATCTTGTGACCTAAAGTTCTTATAGAAAAAAAACCCCAATTTATAATCACACATTGACTAGATCATTTTAATTTAAAGGAGCAAGATCTACTATATAGGGGTACATCTGAGCTAAAATAAGTTAAGCTTTTGACCATAGAGATCCTGAAATATTACAACCCCTAGTAAAAGGCAACTGCACTCTAATTAACATGCTCTATAATGGAAGTCTGGTAAAGTATCAGTAGGTAAATTAAACTCATAAAGGAATCAAGCAAACAATAAGGGAGTAAAAAAAATCTATTTGCATTGCTTGGAAGAGTAAATGTCTGATGGTAACAGCTTGTACTCTACAGAAAGTCCAAGGTGCCAGGACAAGGCAAACCTGTTGCCTGCTAACCATGCCCATGGATAGTTTATTTTCCCCACATGTCTGGCAGAGTTTGAATCTCTAGTGAGTGCAGATTTTAAATTAAATTTTCACTCTGTGTGGTCCTTTCTTTACTACTGCTGACATTGGCTAACACGGTACATTATGAATTCCCATGGCAGCCACAGGAAATTTTGGACGCGGGGATGAAATCCACAGCACTGTGCCATCAGGTTCAAAACCTTAAAATGCCTCTCAGAAGTATTGCTTTTTAAGAAAGAGTAGTTAAAGCTAAAAAAAACCAACCCAGACCTGGCTAAAAGCTAACCACTGTTCCCTTTTCTGTTCCTGTGTACACTACAAGTGTCAACTGTAAGTATGTAATACAAAACTACAAACAACTTCAAAGTAGTGAAAAAAAAGAAAAAACAAAAAATGAATACCATGCAGCTGTGGAGGAGTTTATTTGATCTCACAAACAAAAAATTTCAGCAGTCATCTGAGGCATAGACAAAAACCAAGTTTGGATGAAATTCAGCAGATGTAAGTTTTTCAGGAGACAGGCAATAGGATGGTTAGAGAAATTACTCATTTTCCTAAGAGCTAAAGTAGGTCAAAGAAAAAAAAATGTATCTACCTCTTTTAGGAAGCAATTTCATGCACAGGTACAGTAGTTACAGGGGAAATAAACTGAACTTGTAGCTAGCAGGTATAAGGATACAAAAGTGTAAGCAATCCTTCTTTCCTGTGGCAGCCCTAAAATTCCCTTTAACACTGATTGGACATGACATCTTGCACAGGAAACAATGCTACAATTACTTATGTTTTCTTGAAAAAACAATCCAAATCCCCTATGGTATTTTTAAGGTAACCTTAGGCCCAGTTTGTTCCACAGTAATAATCATTTTGTGGGACAGCCTTTGCTCATCAATATTTGAAGGCTGCAGCTGAGGAAACAACCTGATCATGAACATTTAGAGAATTTGTGAAGACTGGGTACAGAGCAAGATATTGATTCCTTTCCTGGCTTGCAGGAGTTTGTAAAAGAAAGGAACATTACAATTTTTTAGCCAATGGAAGATATATCTCCTAGAAGATTTTGAGATTTTTTTAACAAAACATTAAAGATTAGCTTACCATTGCTGTATGGCCCTTTGAAACAAAAGCTTGATTTGTTACCTACGAAATGTACCCATTTCAGTGCTCACTAAAAGTATCATTTAGTGGTGTGGAGGAAAGTCACATATGTAGTGTTAAGAGATTAAGTGATGCATCAGCTTCATCTGAGCATAATTTTCTTTGAAGCCAAACCTTAAATCCCTGCTGGTAGAATCTGAGAGTGAAGTTTAGTCCTTGAGACTGAGTGGTGAGAAAGGAACAGAGGTGAAAAAAGACATGGCAGAAAATCACAACATCAAATATAGAGGGTCTGTCACAAAGCATGAGGGTGAGTAGTTGAAAGAAGCAGTCAAGCATTGAGAATAATCAGAGAACAGCTGGAAAGACCAAGAGAGACCCTGGAAGTCACAGAACATTAGAGATAGCTTAAGTGTGTCAAAGCCCAGGAAACTGCTTCCTGATTCCCAGGAAAAAATAAAAGGGGGGAGTCAGGATTTTCTCAAGTGATTTGTAGGTTTAGGGGAGCTTTAATTTCAAAGAATCTCAGATATTCATTTTTCCCTCTGCTGCATCTTTTGGTTTTGGAATATGGGCCTAAGGGTTGTGCCCATCTTCCCTACAGGAACTGTTTCAAAGGCCCTTCTGGTTCTGTAGACAAATTGTAAGGTTACTGAGTGTGTATACAAACAACAGTGAGTAACACCTCAAGGGTGCTCACCCTGGATACCTGTGCATGCTTAGTGAATAACCTACAGTGAGAAGCACTCTTTATGAGCTCCCACAAAAAAACCCCCAAACAACTCCTGGCAGAAAACTGCAGAGCACTCAAGCAGCAATGATATGTCCTTATGCTGCATCCCAGCACTGGCAAAAAAGTTAGGTAAACTACACAACTACATCTCCATTATAAAATAGTAGATGCAGATTTTTTCATTTTCAAATCTTTGGACCAAGGAAGACCAGACCCAAGGACTTCCCAGGTAGTTTGCTAATCCATTCACAGGGGAATGCGCTTTCATCAGGACAGAACTAAAAAAGTATGGCTCTGACACCCATCCTTTCTGCAATCCTTAATTTATTAAAACAGTTTACTCCCCTGACAAAAATTCAATATTTGTTGGGGATTAGCACTGCTGTGCTGCTGAAATTCTCATAGAAAGCAGAGGATTCAGCAAAAGATGGCACTAGTTACTCATGACATGTCTTTCTACCTCCCCAGCCTTGAAAGGACAGAATGACTAAAGTCTTGGGGTTTGATGTTCATTATTCAGAATGAACAAGTTATGTGACATGAGTTCAGGTTTCCATCTGGAAAGTGAAACTAGGAGATAATGGTAGAATTAACTGCATTTATTGACCAGTGAAGTAACTTCTATAAAGGCTTTTCTAATGCTTTCCTTCATAAATTTTCTGAAACAAGAAAGAAAAAAAAATTGCTGAAAATGAATCATATGTTCCTACACCTTATCCTGCAAAAAACCCTATTTTTAACATAAATTCCAAACTTTAAAATATTTTGCTCGTCATACTCATTTAGTCACTTACTGGTTTTATTCTATTAAGTGCTGGCTGTGGCAATGTTTTATCAGACCACATGTTTTTATGTTTTTCCTTTCATTCTCAGCTTTATAGGACTGTACACTCTTTGAAGTGCATTTTCAGTTTTTCTCATGTTTTTCTGCAACAATTGTAATGACTGAAAATTATGAGTTTGGCCTTATATAAAAACTTAAATTATTACTATACAATATTTACAAAAAGAAAAAGGAAAATAAAACAGGTATTGGAACATATTTTATAATATGTAAATTAGTGGGAACTGAAGATTAGTCTGCCCCACTTATTTTCTGAACCAGTTCCTGCTGGAATAAAATTGCCTTCCATGGTCCCAGTCTTGCAGACTTCTGTCTTCTACTGACAGTTCCGTTCACTGAAACTACTTGTCTGAACTGACTTAGTTGCATTGCTCATTCTCCAGTATGCCTAATTTGATGTTGATAATGCTCATAATTTATCATATTGTTAAATTTAGTTTTTTGCTGATAGCTGCAACCATTCTATAAATGCAAATTATTTAAAAGCTGAGCTTTATTTAAAAACTAATAGGAAATACTTTCTTGTCCTAATGAATACAGAGAAAATAAGAAAAACATGAAGATACGTATCAAAGGACAATTAAGAGGATTTGAAAGTTGTTATTATCGTTTAGTATTGTGTTTTAAGCCAATTTTGGTTTACATTCAAAAAATTTTCAATGGTTCCTTGAAATCTGAAGGACCTCTACAGGCTTGAGGAGTGGACCCATAAGAACCTCATGAAGTTCAACAGCACAAGTGCAAAGTCCTGCACGTGCGTCAGGACAACCCTCACTGTCAATACAGACCAGAAAATGAATGGATTGAGAGCAGCCCTGCAGAGAAAGACTTGGAAATAATGGTGAATGAAAAATTGGCCATGGGCCACAACATGTGCTTGCTGTCCAGAAAGCCAGCTGTATCCTGGGCTGCATAAAAAGAAACATGGCCAACAAAGTATGATTGAGGTGATTTTTCCTCTCTGCTTTTATGAGACCCTACTTGGAGTTCTGCTTCCAGTTACAGGGTCCCTTGTACAAGAAAGACATGGACCTATGAGAATGGGTCCAATGAAGAACCACAAAAATGATCAGAGGGCTGAAATATCTCTCTTATGAAGAAATACTGAAAGTTGGTTTTTTTCAGCCTGGAGAAGAGAAGGCTCCAAGGAAACCTTACTGTGATCTTTGAATATATAGAGGAAGTTTATAAGAATTTTTGCTGAGGCCTGTAGTAACAGGACAAGGGGCAATAGTTTTAAACAGAAGGGAAATATGTTTACATTGAAGGTAAGGAGGAAATTTTTTATGATGAGGGTGGTGAAAGTTTTCCAGAGGAGTTGTGGTCTTGTCATCACTGGAAATACTCAAGGTCAGATTGGATGGCAGACTTTGCTGTCAACTTGCTCAGCTTTAGGCAGTCTGATCTAGTGCAAGATTTTCCTGTCCATAGCAGAGTGGTTGGATAAGATTATCTTTGAAGGTACCTTTCAACCCAAACCATTCTATGAGTCTATCATATTGCACTGAAATTTTTGTGTATAATTTATTATTTTCATTCAGTATTGCTTAGAGCTTCCAGAAGTCTTTCTGTCTGGGAAGAAGCACCACAAATACTTGTAACAGCATACTGCAAAGTCAGTTTTCTAATCCACTTTTTTTCAACAAAAATAATCTACTTAATTATTTACTGTTCCAAAACATATTTAAAATTCTGCAGAACATAACCATTTTCCTTACTGTTCCATCTACTCTCATGCCATCCTCTATACTGATGGAGCTTATGTCCCACTTTTGAGAGTCTTTATGAATGCCTCTTGCATCCTCCTCAGAGAGCTCAGCAGCCCACTGATCTAGAAGGCTGGGGCCAGGACCATGTAGTAGAATCAGAGAGAATGACCTGGAGGAGAATGTTGATGTCATATTTTCAACTGATTCCTGAAAGTGCTGTTGGATTTAAGCATGTGGAAATTGCAATTCTTTTGAATCAAGTTATGATACATTAATCTAATCAAATGCAGACATTCCTGTGTATAAGCCAGCCACAAAAACTCTCATAGTCAATAAAGAGGAAAAACTCAAGTGAAAATTAATGTTATTTAAAAGCAGAGATTAAAGTATTCTGGCAAAACTTTTTTTTTTCTAACAAGCGTGGAGTGATTCTAACATGACTAATTCTGAATTTATAGTGTTAACATGTAAAGCTTGGAGAAATCCCATTCACAATGCCTCTGGAGGAGAGGGAAACACCAATCGAAAAGTAGAAAATTCATAAGAGTTTGAGATCTGGGAATGGTATTGGTCACCAAATTGTTCTAATATCCATTTGGCACCTGTGGTTATAAAATGGTTGTGTTTAAGAACTACTTCTGTTGTCTTGTCCAGATATTTTGGTCATATCCTATGAAAAGTTAGGCTAAGCAGAAATAAAACGTGTTTCTACATGCTGTACTGTTGAGAAAGCTGTTCATCAGAAACCCTGTAAATTAAGAAAATATCATCATACTTCCTGTTTGTATAGAGAATATTGAAAGAAATAACTAAAAAATAAAATAAAAAAACCCAATGGAATGCCATCTTCCTGAGATTTATTCATGGAATGCTTTATTCATTTCAGTTGTTTGTTGTACAAAGTTGACTGTAAATAATAAAAATTAAAATAAAATATTGGAAAAAATTGGCATATGGGTATCAGTGGGAACTTGGAGCCTAATCCCAATAACACCTTTAAATATGTCAGCAATACAATCCAGTACTGTCAATTACTTCCGCTTGTTTTGAGACTACCATTTGGATAACACAATCATAATTTCATAAAAGCCATCCCTACATCATTGCCAGATCTCCGGTTTTCCAGTTTTCAGAAAACTTTCTTATGCAATTCTTTATTGTCAATATAAAACCTACATATTAGTGGTCTGTAAATAAGAAATGTAATCACCAAACTGTAAATATGAAATGAATACAAATATATTGAATTGAGTGTCAAAAGAAATAGCTTGGTTTCAACAGTAGTTGTATCATTCCATTACACAGGAGGTTTAGTAAAACATAAGACCACTCCTAACCTTCTGTTCTCTTCTTCCTAAAAGAAAATAATGCCAGAATTTTCAATTACTTTAGTAAAGTGGTGTTGAATCTATGAGTAGGCCAAACAATGTCGTACCAGCTTGCTTCAGACG
Source organism: Laterallus jamaicensis coturniculus (assembly GCA_022605575.1). Lineage (NCBI taxonomy): Eukaryota > Metazoa > Chordata > Aves > Gruiformes > Rallidae > Laterallus > Laterallus jamaicensis. The sequence goes on from JAKCOX010000001.1 coordinate 83,666,642, forward strand.
ATACAAAGATTAAATTTCATGTGCCTGCATGGGGAAAACCCAAAAAAATATATGTATAGCTTTATATTTTTTGTCAGTTTTGGTACTCTCCTAGCAACATTTACTTTACCAATTTTCTTGACAAAACAGTCAACAATTTTTTAGAACTATTTCCCAGTGCACATTTTGCCTCTTTTTTGATTGTTACTTCTCAACATAGTTTAGAATTTCAACATTTTAAAAGGCGATCAAAAAGAATTATTTTAAACATCTTCAGTCCTTTGCTCTCTCTCCTTCACTGTAACAACGATAAAGATCAAAAGGAAGTTTTCTGTTGAGTAACTGCCCTGTTTTTGCAAAATAATATTGCATTGCACACTGGAAGCTCCCTCCTCCCCAGATTAAATGTGCAAATAATATAACTTCTGCATATTTGTGCTGTGTCCTTTTCTATCTTCAGATAGATGTTATCAGTGATCTAACTGACTGAGTGTCAATGAATTGGGTAAGATCCTCCATAAGTGTCCTTTTCCACAGCCATTTTTAAGGTTCTCATATCAACCATATTCAATGACATCTAATACCAGACAAGCAGCACCAGACACTTTGTGTGTGAATCATGCCAAGAAGTCTCTGACATCTCATTGCCACCCACAATGGAGTTCCTACTACTTTTCAGTGACCTGTATATAAAAAAAGTTTTCAAGAACTTAGTCCACAAAATACTTTTAAGGACTGGCATACCCTTTCTCCAAAAAGATGCTCTTCAGTCAGAGAATAATGTAGCTCCACAGCAGTGTCTAGGTCCAATGCTTAGACAGATTCCACTGATTTTGTACTATGTAAATGATGGGGAAGTACTAAAAGAAAAATCACAGAAATTCTCTGTAGACTGGGGAAAAATTATCATTTAAGTTCAAATAAGGACAAGAGATTCAAGTAGCATGACAGCCATTTTGACTAAATGAACTGGGCCTCTCAGTGGTATCAGATTCTGTACACGGATATGCTCTTTCTCAGTTTTCCTTTTATTTTGAAATGTCCCTAATCTCTACATTACAGATCTGTAGGCACTTGCCTCTGAAATATATTTAAATTTACTGTCCTATAGTGTATACCAAGGAGGATAACTCAGTTTTTTATTGTAATTCAGAAATCCATTATGTTTTGGACTGTTTGAATTAAAATAGACAAATGATGAAAAAATAATCACTAGGGAAGCATTGAGGGCTAGAGTTAATTTTAAGTATCTTTTCTATATTTAGATTCTTCCTTTCATACTGCAGGGTTCTTCTGAATCTAGTTTAAGATACATAGTGCAGATAAGACACTGAAAGTTTATCACATACCTTTTCAGTTGTTTGCAATGGGGAAATATCTTCATGGGCAGGGTAAAATAGTTCAAAAGAAAACCAAGTACTCCCTGTCTGTGAGAGAATGCTATAAAATTTTAAATTAAGAGGTATTATTTTGAGAGGACATATGAATAACTAAATTAAAAAGTCCCTGCAGAGACTTTTTTTTTAAATAAGGAAACTGCATTTATTTATATTTCTTCTGGATTTGTTCTGTTTGAAGAATAGACTGGATCTTGAAGCAAAGGCCCTGAAACAGATTCTATAATAATGTTTTTCAGTCCTGGAGTCCAAAACCTACTTGACAAAGTGTATCAGCTTCTGCTGTTTTCTTGTATGATTGTGTGCTTCTTGAAACCGCCTCAGTGACTTCACATGTTGGAACTTTAAATTTCTTTCAAATTTCTTAAAGATTTATAAAATCATAATTTAATTTTAAAGTTGGAAGGACAATTAGAATTTCTACTTTAATGTTCTCTAGTATAGAGGCCATAACCCATTTCTTGTAATATTTTTCTTTATCACAGTATCTATAACTAGTTTTTGCTTTGAATATTTATCATTATTTAACTTTATTCTGGAGTTTTAAACAATTAACCATCTATTAACATAAGTAAAAATTGCTGAAAAACATAAAAAAGTAAATGTTCCAAATAGAATTTCATTCAATTTGCTTGAAAAGAGTATTGTACAAGCCATAAAGTTTCATTCTGGGAAAAAATTCGTATTAGACCATATATAGTTTGGTCTTTCTTGCCTGTCAAGATTTTGACAGGATGGAATTTCTTAAAATTATTTGCTTATTACAATAATTTCTAATGCTATAACAATATTTCTTTTTAAAACTTTTAACACTTTGGAAAACTACTGACATTTGCTCTGTCTGAGTAAAGCAAGATATTTCTGAGCTCATATCAAAATGAAGTGTAAATTGACAGTGGCTTCATCAGTGATAGGTTTTCTAGGGGTTAGGTATTATAACATGCATTTAGTTACTGATAGGATTATTCCTGCCAATGCACAAATAGCACTGTTGCGTCCAATGAACTCTTAATGAAGGATGCTTCTTTTCTCATACTTGCACTCCAACTCATACATCTACTGAGAAATATCTCTGACAACTTTAAAAGCATAAACTCCATATTCTAATTCTGAAAAACTTCACTTGTTAATTTCTATTTGCTTTTTTCCAGTGACTTTCACATGTCAGAGACATACTCTACTTATGAATAAATCAGTGAAAAAACCCCTCTCCTTTCTATTTGAAGAACAACTTTCAGTATTTTACAGAGCTTGTCGATGTCTCACCAGTAGACTAAAACTTAATTTTTTTTGTTACAATGATCATCCTGTTTTCATTTTTTCTTGGACTTAGAACACTGTCAGTGATCTGTGTGATCCTTAAGGAATTTATCTGTTTCTCACCAGTGTGGAGGAGTATTTCATGCTTCTTGAATTCAGCTCAACCCTCATGACTCGGCTACAAAGTTGGGGTGGGTTGACCCTAGCTGTCAGCTAAGCCCCCACACAGCTGTGCACACACCACCACCACCCCCAGCAGGGTGGGGAAGGGAATCATAAAAGCGAAAATGAGAAAAATCATGTAGGTTGAGTTGCCATGGGCAGGCAGGTGTTCAGCCATTTCCAGGAAAGCAGGGTTTTACTACACAGAAGAGTTACTTGGAAAACAAAAGCTATGACTCCAAATATCACGCCATTCCTCCTTTTTCCCCCTAGATTTTATTGGTGAGCATGACATCCCATAGTCTAGACTATCCCTGTGGTCAATTTGGGTCAGCTGTTCCAGCTGGAGTCCTCTCCCCACCTCTTGCCCACACCCAGCCTACTTGCTTGGGGGGCAGAGTGGGAAAAAGAAATGGATTTTTGGGGGGGCAGTAGTGTGAGAAGCAGAAAAGGCCTTGATGTTGTCCAACCACTGCTCAGCAATAGCTAAAACACTAGTGTGTTAACACCATTTTGGTTACAGGTCCAAACCACAGCACCATTAAATCTTCTATGAAGAAAATAAACTCCATCCAGGACAAAAGTAGAATTCCCTCTTGGTTTTTTTCAGGGTCTGATCATTAAAATGTTGATCCATAACATTCCATTTGCATTAGGAAAAGTAGAAGGTAGCTACAACTGACAGCTGAGACAGTTTTCCGGCAGTTATGGCTTTTACCTTCATCAACCCAAGACAATTCTAGATGTCAGGTCTCATATTTCTCATGAAAGTGCTCAAGCAAATGGTGGCCTCCTCATGCCCCTGCAGAGAACCACAGAGGCAGATCAGGCCCTTATTGGTTTTGGACTTTGTTCTTGTTTTTCTCTCTCATTATGTCTGGACTGCACATCTGAGATGTGCATTGTTCTGGCAAGCTGACACATTTAGAAAACTGCCTTTGGTTTAAGTGATTTTTAGGCTGTGCATTCACAAATAGACTTGAGTGTTGCAAGACTGACCAGTACAAGGTTTTAGTACAGTTTCTCAGTGACTAGGGCATTTGTTCAAGAACCAATTTCTGTGGGTTTTTATGGCTTCTGCCTCCCCAGGCTCAGAAGCCTTGCCTTTTCAAGCCACGAACTGTGCAGTGGTTGGTGGGAGGCTTATGTTCCTTCTCTTCAACCAATATGCCATTGCACAGCAGGAGAAATATGTTGCACATTGCAGGACATTGCACATGCAACAAACTAAAGAAAAGAAAGAACCATTAGATGGTGAAAATTATCTTGTAGTGAAGTGAACTTCTATTATCAGGGGATATTTCAAAGTACAGCAACTGTATTATGTAAAAAGTTACATTCATATGTTCTTTTTTCAGCATTCCAAATTTTGTTTCCCTCTGTGGGGAAAAAAAAAAGGAGAAAGAAAAGAAAAAAAAAATAACCCCCCAAACTTGTCAATACCACTGTAAAATTGAGAAGTGAGCCAGGAAGTTATTGAATTAATAAGTCTGCTTGGCATCAAAATCAGATAAATTTTGCAGGAAGAGAAGCATTACATGCTGGTATTGGGAGGAGATTTTTTTTTTTTTTTTTTTTTTAATGATTAGTCCTGAAATATGTTTTTCAGTTAGAATTCTTAGAGTTCCACTGATTTTGGTGGATTTTTCACAGACTTAAGGGTACTGTCAGATTGATCAGTTACTCTACAGGTCTAAAAGCCCTTTCTCATATTGACGTTTTTTATGTATTTTATTATTAAGTCCAAAGGCAAAAAAAAGGCTGTGGAGAGAAGCCATCCTGTTCTGGAGCTTCATTAGCACCAATAAATCCTGTTGCGTGTAAATGATCTGAAAAACTCAGAGCAATTAGGTTTTCCTTTTAACTTGAGTGTTTTAGTGCAGATTGGTAGCTAATCAAGCTGGGAAATTGAAATAGAGTATGTAAAAAAAAATTGTTTATGAGTAATATTGTAAACAAGCATTGCAGATAGTTCTGTACCTGCTTTAGTGCTATAATAAAATAAGCGGTGAAATCAGCATTGCATCCATTTAGGTGTAATTGTACAAATTGCTAGCTAATCAGAGTGAGAAAATTGAGCCAGGGCTTAGGAGAACAATGCTGTGTGTTATTAACTTGGTGTTTAACAATGTATTTAAAGAATTTGGAGATGAAGACTTTTTAAAAAAATAAACAGATTTATTTTCTTACGAAAAGCGTGCCTGGTTCTGGGTTAGTTTCATTAGTGTAATCCAGAAGAAATTCCACTGACATTTGAAAAGTTAATTCAAACACAAACTGATGTAAGCAGTATGAGAATCAGTGCCATTTACTTTATTGTTTTCTGCTGTGTTAAGCCATAGGCATTTCATTAAAAATGCAAAACTGGTCAAATGCATAAAATTCCCACAAATAAACAGCTCAGTTTATCAAGCCAGCTACAGTCAGCAGTTCAATGGATTTTGACATGTTCAACACAGCAGGGACTTAACTGGAGCTGTGTAAGCCTGGCTTAAAGGCTTGTGAACTTTTCAAGAAGTTCACAAAAGCTTGAAAATTCATGAGATTGCGAAGGATTGACTTGATGCTTCTCTCCTGTAAATTCTGGTTTATTTAAAGTTTTGCATGCTCTTGTGCTGTGCATTAATGTGTGAACTATCCAGCCTTGTGGGCGCAACCTGATGTTTTTGATTTTTAAGAGTTTTGACATAAAGTGAAGCTCACCCATATTGATCTGGCAATAACATTTAAATACTGCTGTCATTTACCCATCCCACAGTAATACTATGTAGAAGCTCTGTTGCTCTACGTAAAATGTCTCTGCTTTTTGTATCTATTATATACATGGAAATAACATAATAAATGTGTTAAAAAAAAAAAATCATGCATTCATAGTGTAAGAAGACACTTCCATAGCTCACCTAGTCTTTTTAACAGCCCCGAGAGCAGCAGCTTTCCCTCAGTTATTTCTAAACAAATGTTAGTTCAGCTCAGAAGAAAAAAAAATAAAGCAATTCCACAGTCTCACAAGAAACTTCACTCATAGTACCATGATTTTTTTCCAAAGTGTAAATTTATACTTTTTTGAGATTGAAACCCATTATTGTTATTCTATCCACTGTAGTCATAAAGACAGTACTCCCTTCTTTCTGAAAGCAGCCTTTAATGTATGAAGACTAACTCAATCTACTCCAGCCTTCTTCAGGCTAAATTATTTTTTTTTCCCAATATTTACTCATGGTTCACATTTTATACACCTCTGATAATTCTCATTGCTCTCCCCTATACTCTCTGGACCCAGAGTTTCAGTCTTGAGGCCTACCCCTAACAAGTTGAGGGGAAAAAATTACTACATTTTCTTACAGGCAATTATCTTACAATTATCTTAAAATTATCTTAGAGGCAACACTGCTTTTTATATATCTCATTATAATCTCTGTGGTTTTTTCTGTTGTGGTTTGTTTTGTTTGGGTTTTTTCTGGCAGTATGTTGACTCATGCTGTGATCATGATCTAGTACAACTTCTACATCCTTTTATACAGAACTATTACCTAACCAGATGCCTTTGAAACAAGTTTATGCAGATGATAAATCACTTGGCACTTGCTTGTGTTGAACTTCATCCAATTGTTTCTCCAAATTCTCAAAATTATTTTGAATCTTCTTTCAATCCAGCAGCATTTCGGCTACCCCTGTTGGCTTAAGCTGTTTGGAACAATTAATAAGGACACCCTGTACTTAGTCAAGCAGGTCATCGCTGATGAAAATATTGAAGATGCCTCACTCAAGACAAGAAGAATTAAACTTGACAGCGAAAGAGAAAACTATTTTTAAGCACATAGATTTTGTTAGTTCTAACTTAGAGACACATACATATTTAGACATATTTATTCACATGTGTGGTTGAGTGTATTGAATTAAGTTCTCTTCAGGTTACATGTTATGAAAATTTTAATGTTTAATACAAGGATAACTAAGAAAAAACACAAATCAAAATTTGTGCCAACATTTCTTTGTTGTCTACTGATGCTTAATGAAGATTTACTAAGTCTGACTTATAACTGACTGGGTTATTCACTTACCTTTTCACTATAACTCTTCACCATCTCCCCTCCTGGTTTTTTATGCCTTAACATAAATTAATTCAGCATCCCTTTCAATTTAAGAATCTTGCAGAGTGAAATGCCATAACAAGGACTGTGTAATATTGTGACATCTACAGTGTTGTAATAGTCAAAAAGTTGTTAATAAGAAATAGACAGTGACTAGACTTGGAAAAACACATCAGTAATTGTACAACCTTGAAGTAGTTCAAACAGAAGAAAGGAGAAAAGGAAGTTAGAGAAGGTGGCTGACAGTAGCTAGACACCATCACCAATTCCTTAATTAAGTTGCAGACATCATCAGAAAATCAGACTATTGAGACATATACCTGATCAGCTTTGTTTTGTAGTAGCCTGTCTGTATAATGCCAGTTTATAACTTTTTTTACAGAAGTCACTCTTTAAATCAGTACTGAGCCCCTATATTTCCCTTGAATGTTCAGTAGCAATGCTAACACCACAGTATACTATAGCATCTAGTTTTTTATTGCATTGTTAATTTGCTGCTACTGTATGCAAAGAAAGATATTTTTATTAAGAAATTAAAGGTTATATTGCACAACTGAAGAAGAAATTGGTTTGCACAAATATATTAACGGTATTTCTCTCTTATAACTGAATGGGAAGTTAGTAAAGACAGAATTCAGTCAGTGGATTCCTGTGAATGACTTAAGAGAGAAAGAAGAAATTGGGTTGCATGCTTAAGGATTGGAGTACATTATTCACTACTGAAATACTTAGCATAATAAGTCTGTGATATTTTAAGGAGATGATTGCAATTTGCAGATCTCTCACAGGACTTGTTTTTAGGACAGTATTTTCCTGCCTTTAGTAGAGAAATTGTCTTTGCACACTGACTGAAATAAAGCTCCAATGAAATTAAAACAGAATCTTTTGAGGGAATATGAGAACAACGGGGAAAGAGTCAGATACAGGGGTGAGGACATAAGTACAAAATCTTTTAAGGTAAAAAACAGAAGCAGAGTTTCTGTGGGATCAGATACTACAAGCAGAAGGGATTTAAGGTGAAGATTACTCCCTTCAAACTATGACAGTTCAAAGTGGTGAAAATCCAAATATTCATACCATGAATAAAAACTATTAAAATTGGGGATATAAACCAGGAATCTAGTCTACAAGTAGAATGTTTTAATGTAGAATTATCATAATGGTAACATACAAATATATGTAAGGAAACAGTCCTGGGGAGGACGAACACTTTTTTGTAATTTACAGGGAAAAAAGGAGAGTAATTCAAACATAAAATTTCATTGCCCACCATGTACCTGTATTGTGAGCATCACAAAGCAGACCCAGAAAGCAAAACTTATTCCACTGTTCTTCTCTCAGTAATTTCAAACACAGCTGTAACTGCAGTATGAAAATAGACTATAGCCTGTAGCAAAAAAGTGAGCTTGAAAGGTTCTCCTATTCATTTGCTTCCTGATCCTATATTATTTGATACTCAAATGAATGCCCTATGAGAGATGTAAATTGCTAATAGGTTGAGGTATTCTTAACCAGGATGGAATACCAGAGAATGCTCTAAGGTATCAGATGTAAGTATGTTACAGTATAGACATGTTTGGAACCTACATTCCCCCTACCACATCTTCTAAAACTTCCCTCTAAAAACCACATCTAATTTTTCTTGAAGTAGAAATATATGTACAAAATTAAATGCTTTGTAATGACTGAACCTGTTTTTACACTGGATAAACTTACACAAGCAGAAGCTGTTTCTGGCTTTTATATGTAAAAATAGGTGTAAGCATGCTCAAAATTTCATTATTTTCACTTATATTTGGCTAGGAAGTGTCAATGCCACTTGGTACTAGTTAAAAAAAAAAAAAAGACGAAATAAGGAAAACTAGCGGCTAAGGCCAGATGAGTAGAATGAACAATACACCAACAGATCAAGATCAAAATGAGACATCAGCTGGTTGAAATGAGAGAAATGGTTAAGATTTTTATAATAAAGTGCAAATGCAAAATAAAAAAAACATGAAAGAACTGTTCAGTGCCATTAGTAGTAATTTTTTTTATTTACTAGTATGTTAGAGATTATGTTCCTTAACAATAATAGGGCTAGATGGAAGCTTCTGGAAGGAGGGAGATACTGTTTCTTTGCTTCTTCTGCTTGTCTATACCCAGAAACATTCAGGAGGCTATAAAGTATAGTAGAAGTCATGAAGAAGATCTAGCACAGGATTAGGATCCTCTACCTGAAGCAGGTACAATATCATCTTGAGGGTCAGGGAGTAGAAATTCAGTGCTCAAAAATCATAGGAAAAAATCCTGAAGGATCCAAAATTATTTTGAAGCATTTGATGACTTGACATGCTGCCATGCTATCTCTAAAAGGAAATTTATACAGCAGTAGCATTACGAAAACCTGGAGAAATATGGAGCACTAAATATGAGAGAGTTGTGTTTCAAAAAAGCCAAAAAAGCATAGCTTATATATCAGTGTACTGTGATGATGAAGAAACTTTCAAATAGAATGCCCATGTTTTATAGACAAATAGTTGAATGGATATAAGGTACTGAAATCTGTATTTAGAGATTGTGGGTTCCTTTCCCTCAAGTGTCAAATTAATGCAGCATTTAAAACTTGGAGAGTTAAGAAAGGGCACTATTTATTTACTGTCCTCTTGTTTGGATTACAAGGCACTTCAATAGTGTTTCATTGATTAATGGATATTCTTTGAAGAGATATGAAGTGTATACAGCTGGATATTTTAGTGATTCGCTTTTATCTAGCACCACTTGAAAGAAGCATCTAGAACATCTGGAGGAAGTGCTCCAAGAGATCAGAGACTGTATTAAATTTAGGCTGATGTACAGAGAAACAAAAATAAATTAAATCTGTATTTTATGCTAAAAGACAGAATGCTAGTAAGTCCAAGCTGTGCTAGACAGTCCACCACAAATAGACATTAATAAATAGAAACATAAGGAAAATTTATTCTTACCTTTTCTACATTTAATGTCTTTATCGGTCAAACTGAAGGTGATCTGGAGAAATGAATGAACTAGACCTGTCAGGCAATGAAGATAACCATCTGTAGATGGGGGGGGCTTCAGAGCCTGAATTTGTTGGCTGCGTGTGTAGTCAAACTCAAATATTTCAGGAATCAGCATGGGAACAGTTTTTCTAAAAGGAAAGAAACTGCAGATGTAAATGCAAAATTATTTCAACGGGAACAAGCAACAGAATGCACTTATGCATAAAAAAGGCTAATGCACAGTTCCAGGTCAGGTTTGTATGTACACCATTTGGGTATTTTTGAAGACTGTGGAGCAACAAATATTAATTTTCTAAAACATTAGTCATTATGGTATTCAGCATTTAAGATAATCCAGAAACCAAAGTAAGGATAGAGTCCTGTGATTAGCCATAAAGGAGAAGAATAAATTAAATATCCCTGAATTGTTACATAGGTTAGAGAGAAGAATAGATGTCTTAAAAGGCTGCTTTGTATTAGAATGGAGAAATGAACCAAATATATTTCGGAAGGGAGACATGACATACTGGAGACAGGTAGGATTTCTGATGGAGACACACACAAAAACATGCTCCAGAGAAGGAAAGAGAAGATTTGATAGATATAGAGGAGTGATCTGCTTCTTAACAGGCTTGGATTTTTCTGAATATGCTAAAGTTTTTTTTACTCTAAAAGAGGAGTGGGAGACCCAGATGGTAGTGAACTAGAAGCAGTAAACGCCTTTCTAGAAAGCTGCTTGGGTTTTTTTGTGTATTTGTTTGGGGTTTTTGGTTTGTTTGCTTGTTGGGTTTTTTTTAAGTCTCTTAAGGAATTCCCGTCTCTGCTTCTTCTACAGTCGGTAATGGATAGACATCTGTGTGATTGTTATGGCTGGGATGGCGTTAATTCTTTTCATAGTGGCTAGCATAGGGCTCTGTTTTGGATTTCTGGTGAGAACAGTGATGGATAATGCAAAGATGTTTTCTGTACTGCTGAGCAGTGCTTGCACAGAGCCAAGGCCTTTTCTGCTTCTCAGAACCCTACAAGTGAGTAGGGTGGGGGTGCACAAGAAGATGGGACAGCTGACCCCAGTGGACCAAAAGGATATTCTGTACCTTAGGATGTCATGATCACCATACAAAGCTGGGGGAAGAAGAAGGAAGTAGGAGGATGCTTGAAGTGATGGTGTTTGTATTCCCAAGTAACTGTTATGCATGATGAAGCCCTGCTTTCCTGGAGATGACTGAACACCTGCCTGCTGATGGGAAGTAGTGAGTGAATTCCTTGTTTAGCTTTGCTTCTACATGCAGCTTTTGCTTTCCCTATTAAACTGTCTTTATCTCAACCCATGAGTTTCCTCACTTTTACTTTTCCAATTCTCTCCCTCATCCCACTGGGGGTGTGAGTGAGTGAACAGCTGTGTGATGCTTAGTTTTTGGCAGGGGCAAAACCACCAATTCATCCCAGGCCACTTGACATGCCAGGCAGCTTGTGACCTAAGTCTGAGATTCTGGATACTCTCTGCCTAAACTCTTAACTGCATGTTAGCAACCAACCTCAGTCTCCCTTAGCAATGACAAAGTGCAAGTGGAATGGAATATGACCAAAAAAACCCATGAAAAAAAGTCACCTTCTCATTTAGTGCCCATTAGCACTTGGTCTTGCCCCAGCTATTGTAAGGATAATTGAATTGTTTAATTTGCAGCTGGATTGTTTTAGCAGGTTTGTTTTTTCCCCTATGCTCATTATTGAGTGATACTTAACTCCCATAAGAGTAATTTAAACTGAAAGTCTGCCTTTGCTTTGCATAAAACTGAGCCCAGTTGCTTTATAATGAGTAAATAAACTATGTAGTGCTTTAATCATTGTTCTTTTACACCTGAAACCTGCTATGTAAAGTACATAAACACCTCTATGGTCTGTTACATATGTCACTTTCATTTTCTACAGTAAGTGTTTAATTAGATTGACATCTGAGAAGCTAACCAAAATCCATTTACTTTCATCTGGGATGAACTAAACATTGACACTAGATCTCTGTGAATACTAAAAAGATTGCCTGATTAAGATAAGCCATAACAAAACCAGAAGAAAAGGATTATGATACAATCCTGATTACAAAGGAAATAGGTTTAATGCCTGTGAAATACGTGAGTGGAAGGCTTACCTTTACCGAGCATTATCATTCTTCATCTTAAACTTCTAACATCTCTCCTGGATTGCCACTCTAAGTCAAGATCATTTTTATACACATGAGATTAAGCAAAAATAGACCAATTGTTTTCCAAGGTGTACTATTCAATGTGAAATGCAGATACAATAGTGATTAAGATATATCTATTAACACTCATTAGGAGGCCATAATGATGAACTACACACTAATCAGCAAAAGAAAACGTGTTGCACCATTCTTTGGCTAATGGAAAGACTGCTTGCAGCATGTTCCTTCTACAGCTGTTCTTGCCTTTACGGGGGTCATGTATGCTGTCTAATAATATAAGTCATAAAATAGGTAACCTCTACTTGTATATTTAGCAAAATTATTAAATAAGGTGGTTGAGTTCCTGGTATAGCAGATGGAGACAATTAGCTGCCTCTAGAAGATTGTCCCTCTTGGTATACGAGCTCCTCAGGGGAATCAAAACCACTAAGAGTAGGCTGTGACTAAACTTCAGAAAAATGTAACTTCAGGGCCTGAACCCTAGATTTAAAAACTTCCAGAAGATAACTTTCTTCTGGGAAGCCAGCATAGGGGAAGTCTTCTCCTGGGGACAAATCCTTATTGACATGAACCCCTATGCCCTTATGTAAAACTAAAAAAAAATTAATATTATGTACAATAATTCAGTGGTGGGACAATAAAGAGGATGTAGGTGAGTAGGCAATAGAAAAGTCTATGGGTAAAAAGGATCTCAAATTTTAGTATGAAAGCGAGGTCATTGTTTTTTGGTAAAGTAGAAATTAAATGAGAGAGAGACTTCAAGTAAACAAGAAGAAACAGCTCAATGGCCTGGCCTCCTATATGTACTTTATACCTGGGTGAGCTGATGAAGGAATTTAAATTAACCTGCACAGGGAATTTCTGTTGCCTTCAGGGTTACATAGCTGCAATACTGTGGGTTTTCTAGTACTTTGTAATTAGGTAAATTTAAATCCCTATTTTTAGAACCCTAAATAGATGTTTTGGATTTTGTCCTAAGCAGCTGTACACTGTTAAGCCATTCCACAGAGTTTTAAATATATGAGGCTGTGAAAATGCTTGGATACAACCAGTGAATACTTGAAATTTAAGTGATATGTCACACAGTATAAGTCACTCAAAAAAGCAAGAATAACAGCTCATTTCTCTCTTCTTCTCTATAGCTATCTTTATTTTATGCTTCTATGAGAAGCTTCTCTATAGCTTCTCATTTATCTCTATAGCTATCGACAACTGCAGTTAAAAAGGGCATGTATAGTATGGACTTTATGTATGGCACCAAAACATGGCAGAGGAGTCAGGATTGTACCTTGAAGCCAACTACCAGGTACAAGGACAACTGTGGTAGCATCTCTGCCTAAAAAGGAGTAACAGCTGAAGCAGAAGGTAATTTTAGCTGCTTAATAAAGGTGTAGCAAATCCTAGAGTCTTGGGTTTTGGACTGAGTCTTGATTCTGCTGTATTTCTAAAGACATATAAATTTAGATTTGCTTTATTTCCAAAGCTGACCTAGTCAACACTGAGAATATGCCATCAATATGTGTAAGGGATCCCCTGCTGGTAAACACAGCCTGGGAAGCTACTCCTTTTCCTTAGGGAGCTTATCTAGCTATAAATTTAACAAAACTGCCTGGCCTTATGTAGTATTTAGTCCCTGATGCTACAGTTATACTAGCTAATAAAACAGCTGTAGCTAAAGCAGAGGCATATTGCACCTATAAATGTAGAAGCGCACAAAGAAGACTTTAATAGTAGCTTGTTTTGAACCCAAACAGAAGCACACTTACACAGCATAATTGCACAAACAATTGTGTACCCAATAGCCCAGTAAAAATAGTACTATAGTCATTGCTAGCAGTAGGCCTTATGCTTATCATGACTCATGCAAGCAGTGTGAAGTTCCAGTCCTGGCCTGTTAGGGTTGTTATCAACTTGTTATGAAAAATTATGAGGTGAACTCAGCTTGGTGCCGGGTCTGTCTTGTTATGGTCCACAGTTGAAGTGTGGGTTAATAGCAAAGACCTTGAAAATATGAACACTGGTTGAGAACAGCATCCCCAGAACTATTAAGAACACACCAATGGGCAGTTACTGCTCATTCAAAAAAAATGCAACCATAAGAACTGGGAAAAAGACTTCTTTTGCTTCAGGAAAAGCAGTAGAAGATGAGCAAGGGAAGAAATAGATGAGCAGATGGATCAGGTATTTGCCACAGCCTGGAAAAATAACATTCCTCTAAAGGGCCAGCACAGGCCAGGAATTTATTAGCCTTTTGAAAAATCCCAAATTTGATGGGTGGGCAGAAGACATCCACTTCAGACCTATCTCACCTTCCCTGAGTGAGACTAAGATCATCCTGATTAGCTAAAACCATGCTAATCAGGTGGCATCAGGACCTTGGTATTGCATTTTGGCAGCTAATGTCAGTTGTGATTGTTAAGGACTGACTACATTGAATAAAGAGTGATGATAATCACTGATAAGAACTAGCCATTAGCAGGAAGAGTGTTGTTAATGAGGGCTAGCCTGGGAAAGTTTTAAACTGGCCTAATTTTTCAGTTTTCTAAAAAACCTTTTCTCTTTAATTGATACTTCTGTGTATGTTCTGTGTATTTCAGCCATTAAATGGTCCCTGGTACTGTTCTGTTGTGTTAATTCCCACTTTTCCAAACAAAGCCCACGCACAGTGTAGTGATACTTTGTGTGAAGGTTTGTTTTCAATAACCATCTTGGATCTATATTCTCCTGGGGGGGGGGAAGACCACAGAGATGACTGTGGGGAAAAATAAAGCATTTGGCTTTAGTATTACAAACTAACTTTCAGGCTGGAAAAAGGTCATAACAGAAAAGAATGTCTCATTTCAGACATAATCTAAGAGTTCCTAATTTTATCAAGGGAATTCAATTGCTTATTCCATGCTTTATAGAGTTATTTATGTACCTAACTAGCATGGGAACTAAAACTGCTGAATTGTTTGTCAATATACACCAGTACTATTAGTTCAAAGAGCTAACCTAAAGAGAAAGACCTGCAGAGATGTGACCAAGTCCCTGTAGAAATGTATGTACCAAGTTTGCTGTGGTTAAGATACACGCTAAAACTGCTTTCATGACCATTGTTTTCTACCAAGTCCTCTATATGTCCATTTTTTTTATGCTGAAAGTCCATATATAACCTCTGTGGAGATATATGAAGATCAGATTGGGAAACTTTAGGAATCTGTTACAATTGGAAGCCAAGCACTTCTAGGAGATGCAATGGAGGACCAATACTGAACATTTTTAGTTCTGCTAGAAAAGTAGTTATAATCTAGTTTATAAACCAATTTAAAATACTGGTGGTATTTCAATTCTGTTTTATGAGGTATTGCTAATACAGAAACACTACAGAATTTAATAGTACAAACCTCAAGTTTATGTGTTATAATTGCTGAGTATCAGAGTGGTACCACTCACACATCCAGTTAACTCAGATCATTAATTCCTTGGGGAGTGAGAAACACTGCAGAGACAATACACTTGAACATGAGACAAGATGTTTGACTGAGATACCACATCCTTCTCAACAAAGTATTCGAGTAATTGTTGAACAAGATTTTAAGGTGGTTTCAAGAAGGTTTTCAAGAATATTTCCCCCAGACAGCTCCTGCTCTGGTTGTACTAATTTCATCTGCTCAAGTATGTTGATTAAAATTCCCTGTGGAGAATGTGGCCCTTCCAGAGATTCCCTCCAGTATTTCTTGCTGTAGAACTACGCGAATTGTATGTCGATAAGGTGCTTGTAAATGGTCAATAGAAGTCATTGCAGCAGATGCAGAAATAGCTATGTTGGCCAGCCTTTTGTACACAGGGAAGACAGCTAGGTTTATGTGTAGTTAAGATAGAAAATAGCTGGAGCTGTCATGTAGGACAACAGGCCAGCTGGAATTTATGAACTGAGCAGAATAGGGATTTGGGAAGACTTATGTGATCCAGCTGAAGACACCATTGCAAAGATGTGTGCAACAGAGATTCCTGTTTCCATCTGTAGAGCAACTGGCTGTCCTGTTTGAGAGTCTCATTTTCCATGCAAAAGTTGCCCAGTGCCAAGATCACAAACAATTTTTTTTTTGACAACACTCTTTCTGTGTGTGTCTGTGCCACACAGTCCAGATCATCTGAAGGCTAATTTCCACATAAAATCTGCCACAAAAAATAACGGAATGTTTCCTAGCAAAAAAGAAAAGAGCCAAGCCTTCCAGCTGCAAAAGAGCAATTATAGTTGGCTGAATCTATCCAGCATCAAGGTCACTTGGACTATAGCAACTAGTTGTGTTATTCTGTAGGTATAGCCTGGGGAGAGCTCCAAAAAGTGTTCATTGCAGGGAGTTCTTTGGCCCTGTGGATATTTTCACCTTAGTTGCCAGACAATTAGCAATGTGATACACAGTTAGGGACCAATTATTTTTTAAAGGGAAAGAGTATTGTATCTGAAGGTTTGATAAGCTCACCTAGGTAACCGTACATTATCTTGTTCTGACTGAAAACTACCAGTAACTTTCCTGTCTCCACAAGCCAAAGGCATTTCCCTAAGCAAACATGGGTTCAAAATACTTGTAATCAACTTATTGTCAGTAAGTGTTTTGAGATTTGTATTGTTATGTGTTCTGTGTGTTCTGTATGTTCTGTGTAGAACATTCTATGATGTTCATTGTTCTGTATGTTAAGACACTAAGTTCACTCCAAACAATTCAGGCTTCTTTTGTAATCTGCAATACAAAATATCATTGGTTATTGCTCCACAATATAAGACATCCATTCAGGAAAATTGTGACAACCTGTACTATATTGTATAAATAGTTAGGAGCATAGGCAGTCCAAAGAGTATTCTCATATGCTCCAGCGGCAGCTTCAATATAGAGGTTAGCTCACATTAGTGAGAAAAGTGTATTACTTTTGTCTAGTATATGAGACAGTTGAAATATTTTTCTATATTGTGTCTCTAATTAATGCCATAAAACATAATGAAGACATGTCAGAAGAAGATACTTCTGGGAAGAACAGGACTGTCCAGCTGTACTTAAAATGCTTCTTCATCTCTGATGACATGTCAACATTATACTTTATGGTTGTAATAAAAAATGCAGCATGTAATGATGCATTTCTAGAATTAATCATCAAATACAAGAACTTTCCTATTAGCCCCGGTATCTAAGGGATTCACAGTTTCCCTGATTCCATCTTCTCAATCACAGCTATGACTCAGCTGATGGAATGAAGGACCTTGATAAATCAGGTCTCCATTGAGAGACTCACAGGAAACTCACAGAGTTTCATGCAATTACTTTTCTAGCTGTAATAGATACAACCTTTTTTTACAGTAGTCAAAACTTTACCTTTTTTAAAACAGCTTTATATGTAGATTTTAGGTGTTTAAATCCTCCCTAATTTGAGTGAGATTGCTAACAGAATCCATTGATGGTATGGAAAAATCTGAAGCTGGTTCTTATTAAGTAGGAGTCTATTGAAAAAAACCAACTTGCATTTACATTAGAGGAAATCAAGCAAGTTTTTGAGGTCTGCACTGGGTGCTGTGCCCAGGCAGTGGCAGGGTGGCTGCTGTGAGAAGAGGTTGAGGCTGTGCCATGCTGGAGACAGCTGGTTCCAGCTGGCTTCAACCCACCCACCGCAGGGCACAGCCCAGCCCCGCAGGGCACAGCCCAGCCCCGCAGCTGTGGTGGGGATACCTAGGGAAAGTGTGAGTAAAAGTGCTGCACATGAACTGTGACAGACGGGAGTGAGAAAATGTGAGAGGAGCAAGTCTGCAGATGCCAAGATCACTAGGGGAGAGGAGGTGCTCCAGGCGCCAGAGCAGAGATTCCCCTGTAGCCTGTGGAGAGACCACAGTGAGCAGATATCCACACTGCTGCCCCTGAAGGACCCCATATCTCCTGGAGGAATTGTGGCCCATGGAAAGCCCACACCAGAGATGGGGGGCTCTATGTGAGGTAAGGAGCAGCAGAGAGAAGCTGTTAGGGACTGACCACAACCCCCATTCTCCACCCCTGTGCCAAGTGAGCAGAGATGAGACTGGGAAGAAGGAAGGTGGGATTAAGGTGATTTAGTTTTTGATTTATTTTTCACCATGACAATAAGCAGCATAAGCATCCTTTCCTTTGAATAAGCAACAAAATCAGAATAATCCTAAGGCTAATGTAGAAGTTTTCAGTAACTAAATTATTAAATTATTTAATTGAATGTTTTAATTTGCTTTCTACTAGAAAATTAATAATTTGTTTCAAATTCATAACCTTGTCCATTGTTTGGTATGAGCTGCATTTCTTACAACCATTTTATAAACTCAAGAGGGCAGCTTCCTACAGAAAAGGTAGCTGTTTCTCAATCATTTAAGGGCATTTTAGCGTCTCCTGGTAACTTGGTACTTCTCAATTTTCTTGGTACTTCTCAGTTTTTGAAAGAAGTGCTGATATTCCTGTTGAAATTTGAATTTCATTTTATTCCACTAAGAAACGGCCAACAGAAAAGTTACACTTCTTTTAGAATAAAAAAATACGTCTCACTCTTTCCTAGACAAATCTCCAAAGGTTAGCCTTTGTGCACATCGTATTTCAGATATGCCCTGCCTCTGTCCTGATTCCACACAGGAAGAGATTTGAAAGCATCTGCAGAGTGTCACTGAGCAAAGCATTGCTTTCTGTGCTGCCATGGTATACGCAGGAAACCCCCCCAACTATTAAAGTAAGAAGATTTAAACTCAATTTATGCTCAGGATACAGAAAATGCTGCCTAATAATTGTGTCTGAATAAAGTTACATAATAATCAGCATAAATTAAACAGGGCACACCATGGAAAATAAATATAATTTCTTTCTGTATTGTAAACACTAGGATAATACAGAAAGAAAAATCAGTCCTTATATATCCTGTAAGACAGTTTTATATAGGTCTTCATAATGAGTTCAACAATTAAATATTTCTAAGATAAATTAAATAACTAGACTTGGAACTGAGCTAGTGGATGCACCATTAATTCTCAGTCCTCGTATTGTGAGTTTTGTCAGACTTCACCCAAAAAAAATATAATAAAAGGTTCACAGAGAGTCTGTGCGCCATTAGGAGAGCTAAAGAAATTATTCCAGTCTGCAACTAGGAGATTACATTTTCTTTCTTTAGTTAGTACCTTTCAAAAGGTATCAAATTCTGAATAAAATTAGAATTGCAGTATAGATACCAAACGGGAGTAAAAATACTAAGTATTTGACAGCATTTTTGAGTTAAGGGGTTTATGGTTGGCAAGACAAATGGAATTTATTAGGAACTGCTTTCTTTCATAGCAGAGATGAAATACATTCAGGTTCTGTGTACAGTGTGCCTAAAAATAATAGTTATATTGTGAAAAAAGTGGAAGCATCAAGGTATTATGAGAAACAGAAATCCCATAAAGTCTCTGCTGGGGTCTTTTTTCAGTATGAAATTTGGGATTTTCTAGCTATTCAAGTCCTGTATTCAGTCTCATTAGTTAAGGCGCTAAAAAAGTAAACAAGGGTGGCAAATATTTTCCTATAGGAATGGCGGAATAGTTTCTTCTTTTTTAACAATGTCTATAAGCTATAAAGACAATATCTCAAATTTTAAAACCTGTATATATGTAATGACATCTATTAATAGAGGAGCTTGTTCAGGCATTTCATATACCTCAGTGCAGCTAAATGCCTCATTTGCCTAAATGCTGTTTTAGGTACTCTAGGACAACTAAAGTCCCTTCCAGCATCCACTCTTAGAAATTATCTTTGGATACTTAGAGACTCCCCTATAGCTCCAGACACCTATTTTTTACAAATAAATCCTGTCCCATCTACATGAGTCATTGTTGTCCTGTAGCTTATGTATTTGGCACAATGGAGTTCAGCTGTTTTGAGATTCTCAGTATAGCAGTACACTTATAACTTCCATTAGGTGATGTTCTCTTGATAGTAGTGAGTGCAAGTCTATTAACATAATTCTGCCCACAGGCCATAAAAGAATGGTGCTACACATAAAGTGATGCAGAACAAATCAGGACTTCATTAAAAGGTGTTGGACAGCAAACATACCGAAGATTTCAATGGTATTGTTACATTAAAAGTAAATACAGAACTTGCACTGAATGTCCTAAACTTATAGTAGGTGTACACCCATAAAAAAACTTTCAAGGTCTGTAGAATTTACAGCAACAGAATTTCTTGATGCCACTGCTGATGCAAAGCTCTCTTAGAGAAAGACATTTGTTCAGAGAATTTCTGCCCTTTGGTAAGTCTGCACTCCTATACTACTCCTCTAGTTTTACTACTGCTGAGAAAGAACATGAGTCTGTGATGTACATTTGCATGTGTGTGTTATGTCTGTCCAGAAGGGTCATTATTGATGCTTCCCACATAATTGCTCCAGCATCCCTTACACAAGACTCCTATATGTCTGTTCTGGCCAGTTGAATTGTTATTTTGAGTTTTATAGATAGATTACTGATAAACTAAAGGTAGGCAAGTATTTTTTAAATTGATAAAATATCAAAATTCTATTATTTTTATTGGTCAAAGAAATATATGCAAGCCTTTGCATATATAGGTACAATTTCAGTTGCTGATTTGGGGTTTTTTTTGGAAAAGCATAATTGCACACAGAACCTCTCTAGTATACTAGCAAAGTATATTAAACAGGCATAAAAGGTATAGCATACATTAAGGAATAGGAATCCAAATGCTAACTTTAGAAGGAACTTGAAAGGGATTAGTAAAAGGATTATGCAATCCTTGGAAAAGATGATAGCAATTCTGCCTCACCAGTAAACCAGCCCAGGTAAAAGAGAACCAGCTAAACTTCACAGGTGCTGGGTTCTGTTAAGGTCTATAGCTAATTATCAACTTCTTGAGCATTTTGATATCCAGCTGTATTTACATGCTCCATTTCCAAAAGTGATGTTCCACACTAAAATTTAGATATAAAAATACACTGAACATTGATGCTTCAATTAAAGGTGATCCTATCTAAATGAAAAACCCTTTTAAAGATATAAATTCTCCAGAGTGTTTTCACAAGATACATTGTAGAGTTTTGGTCTGTTTCCCACATTTTAATAGGTTTTGCTTAGAGCTGTGTAATAATTCTGGCCAGGATTTTTTTTTCCTGTGCACAATATCTAAATCTTTTCACCATGACTACTGTCCTCTATGTCCTGTTAGAGGGAAAAAAAGCAAAAAAGCTTCCAGATTCATTAACAGATGTACTGATACTATTGATTCTATATCTCTTAATAAACAGGATGTTCATGAAGACAGTCTGCTTATATTCATTTATGATCTACAGCAGCACTCGCCTCTTTTTGAGTCCTCTCTTCATATTACCTATGAGGTTTATGGGTTTAGAAAGGATCAGAATAGCTTTATAAAGGACCATATTTGGGCTGCAAAGTCTTTCTAGGAGTCCATAGGGGTCTCTGTGGGACAGTCCATATGGCTGAGAGTTCTGTGGTGCAGCAGGCATAAAACAGCATCCCTGCCTTTGAAACAGACAGAGCTATTGAGATGAAATGACAGAGATGGAAATACCGCTGGAAAAAAACAGTGGGAAATAATGTGGCTAGAGGCAGAATTAACTATAACTGTAGACTTTACTGTCTTTGCAAAGGGTTGGTTTTGGTTTATTTTCCCCTCTAGTTTCATTTCACCTTGTTTCCTTTCACAACTTAGAATACTGCAGTATGTAAACACTATCTTAAAAATACTTCCTTAATTTCAAGAAGACAAATAATGTGTGATTATTCACATGTTTTAGGAAACTGCATAAATTCTTAGCAAGAAAGCTTCTATTCTGAGCTTTTTCTACAATAGGTAAAATATAAGTGAAAATATGATTATGTTTTCGCATGGGAAATTTTCTTGAAATTGAATTTAAATTAACTCTTTGTTGCAAAAATAAAACATTATAGATTTGTCATAATCTTATTGTCCAGCAGTTTGCTCTGCTGTGCTGCTCTGTTCTACATTGATGAGATTTCAATCTGGGTCTGAGTACCTAAGCTACAGCATTGCACTAGGGCCAGGGGTTTCACGGACAGCTCTTTAGTCATGATTGCAGTCTATTTTAAATCTCATTTCTCACAGATTTCACAGGGGAATTTGTATGCATATAATGAAAAAGGAACCCAAGCAATATTATGGACAATGAAAGCATAAGCTTCTCCTTCCTGAAATTCTCCACAGAGAAGTGACAGCAACTGCCTCTGGGTGTTCTTGGTTCTGTTTCACCACTTGCCATCTGGGGAAACATAAGCGAATCAATACATCAGATTTCGGAGGTTACGCTTTAGAGGTTATTTCTTTTTAACAGATGAATTGTGTTCCTCCTTTTCCTCATAAATATAAACAGGGAAAAAAATATTGTAACTGGTGACGACTGAGGTAACTAAATGCTGCAGCTTTGCTTAGATACCGAAAAAAAAGGTTGTAAAGCCTGCTTGACAGTGTCCAGTCACAGCATGAAGGACACATTTTTCATGGACTTTGCGTTAGTGTGATATATGGTTCTCTTTGTCGCCCACCCACCCCACCCACCCCAATAAATTACCTTCATCCAGGATTAATGTAAATATAAGAACAAACAGTAACATTACTCAATAATTTAATTCTCCTTCACTGTGTCCTTGAAACTTCCCACAAGGCGTTGCAATCTTGTAGAGTGACTTAATGTATAAAGTATCAAAGTGCTGAGAGATTCTAATAGTTTCAAAAAATTAGACATTGATTTTAAACAATTTTTTTCTTCTTCTTTATTAATATCTTTCTTTGTATACAGAAAGAAATTTGATGGAATGCAGCTGTCTCTGGTCTTAAAAATTATTATTTCAATTGAGATGTTTATTATTAAATAGTTGGCATTATTCTGTGTTGTAAATTTTGAGATAGCAGAGTTATTACACTCTGCCAATAAAATTAAGAACGCATGTACTGATTCATTTTTAGTTAAGTATGAGCAAAAATGGTTTTCACTTCTTGATCCTGTGAGAATACGCTACCCAAAGGCCTGCATCTGTAGAAATGTCTCAAATAAAAATGTCTGGACATGCTGGACATGACCTGGCCTTGAACACTTCCAGGGATGGGGCATCCACCACCTCTCTGGGCAGCCTGTTCCAGCACCTCACCACTCTTTCCGTAAAAAACTTCTCCCTAATATTCAATCTAAATCTTCCCTCCTTCAGCTTTAAACCATTCCCCCTTGTCCTGCCATTATCTGCCCTTTTAAAAAGTTGATTCCCCTCCTGTTTGTATGCTCCCTTCAGGTACTGGAAGGCTGCAATGAGGTCCCCCCGCAGCCTTCTCTTCTCCAGGCTGAACAAGCCCAGCTCCCTCAGCCTCTCCTTGTAGGCCAGGGGCTCCAGCCCTCTAATCATCCTTGTGGCCCTCCTCTGAACCCTCTCCAACAGTTCTACATCTTTCTTGTATTGGGGGCCCCAGATCTGGACACAGTACTCCAGGTGGGGCCTCACGAGGGCAGAGTAGAGAGGGACAATCACCTCCCTGTCCCTGCTGGCCACCCCTCTTCTGATGGAGCCCAGGATACCATTGGCCTTGTAAGCTGCAAGAGCACACTGCTGGCTCATGTTAAGTTTCTCATCCACGGTGACACCCAGGTCCTTCTCAGCAGGGCTACTCTCAAGAAGCTCTTCTCCCAGTCTGTATCTATGTCTGGGATTCTTCCGGCCCAAGTGCAAGACCCTACACTTGGCAGTGTTGAACCTCATTAGGTTCACCCGGGCCCATTTTTCCAGCCTGTCAAGATCCCTCTGGATGGCTTCCTTTCCTTCTAGGGTGTTGACCACACCACTCAGCTTGGTGTCATCCGCAAACTTGCTGAGGGTGCACTCAATCCCATCATCGATGTCATTGATAAAGATGTTAAAGAGAACCGGTCCCAAGACAGACCCCTGGGGGACACCACTTGTCACCGACCTCCACCTGGACATAGACCCATTGACCACCACCCTTTGGCTACGGTCTGTTAACCAGTTTCTTATCCACTGGATGGTCCACCCATCAAATCAACATCTCTCCAGTTTAGAGATAAGGATGTGGTGGGGGACTGTGTCAAAGGCCTTGCACAAGTCCAGGTAGATGACATCAGTTGCCTTCCCTTTATCTACTGATGCTATTACTCCATCAAAGAAAGTCACCAGATTGGTGAGGCACGACCTTCCCTTGGTGAAGCCGTGCTGGCTGTCCCGGATCACGTGCTCTTCCCTCATGTGCTCCAGCATGTCATCCAGGAGAATGTGTTCCATGATTTTCCCAGGCACAGAGGTGAGGCTCACTGGCCTGTAATTCCCTGGGTCTTCCTTGCTCCCTTTCTTATAAATGGGAGTGACATGAACTTTTTTCCACTCCCCAGGGACCTCTCCTGACAGCCACAACTTTTCAAATATGATGGAGAGCAGCTCAGCAACCACATCAGCCAGCTCCTTCAGGACCCTGGGATGAATGTCATCCGGCCCCATAGACTTGTAGAAATTCAGTCTCATGAGGCAGTCTCGGACTTGCTCTGCTCTTACAGTGGGGGAGTATTTACTCCCCCAGTTCCCACCTAGAGCTCCAGGGATGCAAGGTTCTGGGATTTGAGAATTATGAGAATTCTGGCTGCCTGGCTGCAAAGACCTCATTCAGTACCTCAGCCTTCTCCTCATCAGTTGCAGCCAATTCTCCTTTCTCATTTACCAAGGGGGGTACGTTCTCTTTGGCCTGTCTCTTCTGGCCAATGCTCCTGTAAAATCCCTTCTTGTTGTTTATAACATCCCTTTAACATCCCTTGCCAAGTTCAGTTCCATGCGCCTTGGCTTTCCTGACCCCGTCTCTGCAATTCCATATCATACCTTATGGTCTTCATTACAGAGACAAAGAGCCTTTGATTTTTTGAGGTCTCAATAAAAAGTAGGTCATCCTCATGTGATATACTATTAACTATTAATATTAAATCATATCTTCCTAGAATATCTATAGGCCCAAGATGCAGGAGTCCTGGATTTTTAATTGTGACTGCTGAAAAAAGAAACAATACCCCAAACCATGGCAGTTTATTCATCCTTCTCAAAAAGGGAGAAAGTACTGGAGCCATCATTGTTCAGCTGAAGGAATTAACTCACAGGAATGAGTCCCTACTCCTTTGCACCTGTTCTTCATCTTGCCCCATGCTCCCTGCATGAGGCATTCATGTATTAAGTAGTTACCACTACTCTGATTGTTAGATTGATGATCTAACAGAGTAGTGATAACTACTTAATACTAACATACCCTGTCTGCTTCTGATTTGTTTGTTCTGCAAAGCTGTAGGCTCTACTGTCTCAGCTCCATTGATAGGGAGATTTCAGGCAAGTGCTAACTGAATACAAAACCCAGGAATTGGGCAGAAAGTTAAAAGAGGTTTTAAACTTTGCTAGTTTTGGAAAAGTGCTGGGCATAATGACCATAAGATTTGAGTCAGAGCATGAATCTTGCTGGATTGAAGTCTGTATCCAACAGGTAGCACGGCTGTAACTTAGGATTTTTATGATAAGGCACATGAAATTATAATATAGATGAGAAAAGAAGAGGAAAGCTGCAAACCTTGGTAAATATAGTAAGTATTTACTGCACCATTTTAGAGAGCACTGATTCTGAACTGATCGTTACTAACTAGAAATAGAGGAGAGGTGTCTATAGCTCTCCTGTTTTCCAGTTAAATTTGCACTTGGATATGAAAACATTTCCATTTTCTTTTCTTTTTGTCAATACTACTATTACTGTAATTGCCATGAGCAATTAAAAAGGTACTTAAAGTGTAGTTACCCCAAATTCTGCTTGCAGGAACAAAGTGCTCGTGAATGGAATATGCATTTTCAGTTCACAGTTGGTAATCACCTTTGGGGATATCATTGCACATTAGAATAGGTCTTATCGGATATAAACAGACAGGATTCCAGAGATACAATTTGTCCCTTTTAATGCTCATTTCCGTAACTTCCAGAGGGTTGTATTACCTGGCAGTATATGTTGCTGCCTTCTAGGCAATGTTCCTGAGTTGTAACCATCAACATGTAACATGAAAATGTGAAAAGTCATGGTGAAAACAAAAGCCCATTAAGCAATATTTGGGGTAACAGGCAGTTCTGTTTAATGTTGGCTGAAAGCAAAGGACTCCTGGTGATAAATGTAGGAGCTCTGTTTTCTCTTGTAATTGACTGTGATTCAGCCTTAGGCATTACACTAAAAGACTTCCAAACTTTCATCAAATTTCTTTTATTCAGTTGTATTGATTTTAATGGTCCCAGGCCAAAAATTAATTTGATCCAACAAGTTCAGTGTCTTCAACAGGAAAAAGTTTGTAACTAGAGAAAGAAAAAGAGAATGAATATATATTTATTTCCAGTTCTTAAATACACTTTCCTCATGCAGAGAACTAATGTAGTCTCCAATAATATCTGAGAGCTATCTGTCATCCACATCATCAGAAGGAATCATAATAGATAGTTTTGGCTCAATTTTCAATCTATTCTTCGGTCTTGCCAAGATGGAATTTGAACCATTTTTAAAAAAATTATAAAAAAAAAAAAGATTGTGGGAAGGTTTTACATGGATTCATAGAATCACTAGGTTGGAAAAGACCTTTAAGATCAAGTCCAACCGTTCCTGTCCTATGCTAAACCACATCTAATCACCTCATCTACCCTTTTTTTAAACATACCCAGGGATGGTGACCCAATCACCTCTGTGGACAGCTTGTTCCAGACCCTGACAATTCTATCTAGTTGTTAGCAGAACTAATGGGAGAACATCCAAAATAACATTTCCTTCTTTCATATGCCTGGGATTGTGGGAACAACTTTTGTACTACCCTTAGGAAAAGCATCTTGTTCTCACCATACGTGCGTATGTTACTATTTCCATTCTTTGAAATTTGGTCACCTTGGTATATTTAGTATCTCTGAATTACACCCACTTCAGTAAAGGCTTTACTTATTAGATACTGTGATATAGATTCATGCAAGTAATTTTAAATAATTGTACACTGCCTTGAGTAAAAAAAAGAAAAAATTTGACCCAATAGAGCACTATCCTTGCAGTGAGGAAGAAAATTATAAAAGCAGAAGGTATTGCAAAGGTTCTAGAGAGACAAAGAAGAACTCTCTTAGTAAACAATATCAGGATATGATTTATTGTAACCAGAGTTTATCTTCTATTAGGCATGGGTACATTAGAGCAATCAAAACTTGATATCAGAATTCATCTCCATCTATGGTGCTTAGATAACATTGTGTAAGAATGTGTTTTGAAGAGAGAAATAGGATTACAACACGTGTTGAATAGCTTAAATTACTATAAACAGCAAGAACAAATTTTGATTGTTTTTCTTTATTGTTTCTTGTTATTACTTAATATGAAACCTTCCAATTAATTGGTGACAATTGTGGGCCAATATAGAATACAAGTATTAGAGGAATACACTATAGAAAATAAGTATGACTCTGCCAGTGAAAATTTGTCTTGCAAAATGATAACTGACCTTTTTCTTAAACCATGCAGGGTTAGTGAGAATATGATGAATATAAATCAGTATATACCATGTATGAATTTCTGTCCCATTTGGCTACTAAAGCTATGTTTTCTATTATGTCATCAATAAGATAAATAGTGGCTATGTGGCAGGCTTAAGTATACCATAAAGCGTGAAAAAGAAACAAACATCTAATACCTCCAAAATATATATGCTGGAGAACTAGATAGATCTAAAGAACCCAGCAACAGGTTTCCATATCAATAACTTAGTTTTCAGATTTTAATAGCTTCAGTGATCTAGGGAAATAGACTCTATATCCAGCAAAATGCCAGTTTATAGCTCAGTGGATGGAGATTCAGGCTTCCATTATAAATAAATGGCATTGCATTAAATTGCCCTAGCCTCTTACTGTAACGCACTATCTGACACTAGTAAAATATGAGTATATTACCTTGCCCTTTGTACCAACAACAGCAGCAAATATTGCCAACAACAACTGATTTGCCTCAGGGAACACTGGGTTCTTTCTGAACTGCAGTACACATGAATAAAAGTGTGTTGATCATCTGTTCCCCCTTTTTCTCCAATGCAAGAAATCCTATCCTTGAGTATGTGGTACGATAGTTGCTGATTTACAATATGCAGCTTGTACTGAACACATCATATTTTACATTATTTCTTACTAAAATAGGGAAAATTAGCGTGAAAGACTTTAATTTTTGAGTAAATATCATCTCAAATATTAGCAAAAAGACGGGTGGTGTCTAATTTAGTAAGTATTTTACAGAAGCTTATGACATCAGATAAAGCTTTTCTGTTCACTCGACATCATATGTTATACTGGTTTAGTTCAAGTACCACTTAGCTGCTTCTCTTTGAGTTTGCGTTTTACTACTGTTACAAAGTCCTCCTAACTTCTAAGAAGAACACTGAGGGAGTAGTGTGTGTGGATTGTGCAATGGGTAAACAAACATACTACTTTAGGCTGGTATTCAATGTCTTGCACTTACATACTGATGAAGTGCCTGTTGGCACATTTGATAAAATTATAAAGGATAAACTTAAAGTACTCAAAGACACATGCAGATCAAAGTTCTTACATCGGTATTTGCATTAAGTAGAACTAACATGGTATTTGCATGCAATAAGTACACTATTTGACTTGGTTTCTTTACTTGGTTGCCAAGTTAGAAAAAAAAAGAAAGAAAAAATTGTGTATATGTATATATGAGGAGGAAGAATACTGTTCTGAATTTCTTGGATCTCTTACAACTTCAAAATACACTATATAGATATTCCAAAATTTGTCCCTTGTTCCAAAAATCTGGTGACATAATAGACAATGTGCTTTCAAGATATATTTTCCTCCATGTGTTACTGGGGTGTGTTTGATATGATCAAGAGTACATATCAAAATTTCTGCCATTGGGATTGGGGCATTTTGTGTACTACTTAATGTTATATCTAAACTATGATGGATGTTAGTCAAGCATCAGATGACCAGCCCACCAAAATAAGCTTATTTCATGCATAGACTAATTTAGGAGCCCAGAGAACTTCACAGTTAAAAAATTAAGTTGTTAATGACATTTCTAACTACAGACTTTACTGATTTCCATATAGTAGTTTGGACTCAGGGCTAAGAATTGAGGGAATTCTATCAAAAACTAATGTATTTGTGCTTCTACTGTAATATTTCTCATCCCCAAAGCATTTGCTACTGGCAACTGTCAGAGAGGGTTTTGAGCTAGACACACATTTCTAAAGATTTTATGAGTTTTTGCTTAAATTATCATTAATCCCCTTTAAGATATCTATTAGGTCTCTTTGGATCAGACTGTAATTCATTTATGCACTCACAATCTTTCCTCACGGAAGTGTGGCATGCAATGTTAGAAATATATAAACATAATATATATACATTTGTAACCTTTTGAATAAGTTTGTTGCTACTGCTCAAAGATTACATGTCTTGTAATGCATAATGGCCTGCAAAACATTCAGGTTTAATCCCTGTTCTGATACTTTCCCCTGGCAGGCAATTCTTCTTGCAGAATCTCTGCTACGGTTAGACAGTCCTACACTAAAAACACACTGTAACAGCATGTGATACAAGCCAAAGGAGTCTATAGATTAAATTCTATCAGGAAATCTGTGCTTTGCCCTGTGATTGCTGATTATAGCACTCCAAGTAAAACAAGCTCACTTTGTGTAGTCCAGTTTGGTGATACTACATTGCCTTTGCTAAAGATTTCCACCAGTTTATCTGTGTCACTCACAGATCTCCCCTTAGCCTTCTTTAGATCAACATTGCTGTTACAGTCATGAAATTACAAACAAAAGAGTGCAATTCTAAATTTGCAGTGATGCAATAGTCAGAAAAGTCTGAAATAATATGGATAGTTTGGCTGATATTTTCTCAGTGTGTTTTCTGCTCATTTAGTGGTGCTGAGATACTGTATGCTTTGATCCCAATAATTCAATTACCAGAAAAGCAGGATGTTTGTATTACAATACCAGGCATGCATACCCTTGCTACAGCCATAGCCATAAAGTCAGTGCAGCACCAACATATCAGTACTGAACTGAAGCCACGTACCTTGGTGATCTCAAATACAGCATTAGGGGCTGGACTTGATGGGTTGATGTAGTTACTTTTCAGTCAAGTTTTGCAACCTGTGCTGACCTCAGTGTCATTATGGTACTACTAACATCAATATCTGTGCTAGATGGTCTACTATCTGAGATGTTTCTTCCCCGTACTGCAGTGTAGACAATTCTCTTGGTGTCTGTAAATGCCACTTCCATTTCCTAGCATTTGTTGTTCAATGAAGACTTTTATTCTTTTTACTGCAATTAACTTTGTTTCCAGCTTTGTAAGATTCTCTCTGTTGGTGCTCTAAATTTTAGAGCAGGCTCTTCATAAATGTGTTCAAAACTATTTTATTCATAAACATATTTTGTTTGATGAGGTTTATTGGTCCTGACTCCCCTTGTTTAGACACAAACAGAACTGCACTCTCAGAATCACTTCTCTCTTTCCTTCTTCTCTTCAGGAGTAATCATGTCTATCAGCCTCTTTACTTAGTCACTGAGAAAACTCACCCCTTGCTGTTAGCAACTGTAAATTGAATTGCATTACAAAACATGAAATATGAAGTCTCTGATGACAAAACTGTCTGTAATTATATTCACACACACACAGAAAAGAAAAAAAAAAACAAAACACAGAGGGAGACTTCTAAAGCCAAACAAAACGAAATCAAACCAAATCCAAACTGAAGGAAATCTAGTTATGAACAAAACACTCCATATGCCTTCTAACTTAAGTGTCATTAGACAGATTATGAAATTCATTAACATGGAAATTTTCTGTGCTTAGGTATTGGTCAAAGCGGGGAAGGTGCTATCATGTTGTTTGTAATTTTTATTGTTTTATCTTTCAAGTACAAGAAATTTGTGTTGAGTGGAGAAGATGTGCTTGGTGAAGTATAACCAGATGTAGAGTCCTAATTCTGAACCTGCTACCTATTTGTGTATGTTGCCAATCATTTTTTTTTGAGCTACAGTTTACCTGTCTAGCAAGTGGGAATTATACATGTGTTTTGTGGATTAATTAGGTGAAAATTTTGAGGTGCTTTTAAAACATGTAGAGTGCTATGTAAATATTAAGACTCAGATCCACGCAAGTGTTTAAGCACTTAACACCTGTCAAAACAAACAGAATTAAGTGCCTAAATAGCTTTTTGCAGATCTGAGCTTTTGTTCTTGCTTTTTGTAACTTTTATTTTTTCCCTTAATCAAGCAGCTGTTACTTGTAAAATGTGCTGGGGAACAAGTTCAATGTAGAAAATTGAGTGGTGGTAAGTATTTTTCAAATATTGCACTTTATGACAATACATTCAGTTTTGTACGGTGCATTTCCATCTTAAGGCCTTAAGTACGTTTCTGTTAACATAAGTAGAAATTATTAAGAGCTAAATGAAAGCCTTTACTCCCAAAGTTTGGTTGCTCTTTTGATGTGCATGTACAATTCCAATTACTGCTCTAAGGAGCACTGTGTGTACAACGGTTTATTTTTTGTTTCATTTGGAGTTTTTAGTCTTGAAACAGAATGCAATTCATACATTTTTAGCCTACAGAAGTAATTACTGAGTTCCATCTCTGAGTGCTGTGAATAGAAGAAATTGCATCTTAACTGCATAGAAGGTGAGAATACGAATAGTCAGGCATAGTGAGAGAAATGGCTTGATGGATTCTTAACCAGAGGACTCACTTCTTCAATCTTCTGCAGACTGCTCAATTTGCAACAACATACTGAATTGTTGTTACTCCACTACTATGCAGAGATTTCATTCAGCTTCCAGCTTCACAGGCTTTTATGTCCATTATCCAGTCACATGTGTGAACTGTTGCTACATAAAGCATATATGTAATATACTGCTGTGTTCCGGGGAACTAGCCATCGAAGTAACAATAAATTCCCAAATTCTTTCACAGATAAAGAAACAAACAGCATACTGAGGATATTAATGAAATATTTCATACCTCTGATGGACAGTGAGAGGAGTCAATGAACTAGTGCCAGTCTCTACCAGTTAATACCTGGGTCCACAATTTTATATCAGCTCTTTATTTTCCAAATCTTCTTACTCAATGTCTGTATTTTTGGAAAGAAATCTTTGACAGTGTGTCCTTTCATATTTTTGGGATACCTTGCATAGTGACCTCTGAAATGGAAACTCCAAAAATAACCACAAATATTCTGAAACATTACAAATAGAGCATTGCAATTTAAAATGAGAAATTTCAATTGTTTATGTAGAAAGCCAGAATGAAGTGGTTCATTATGGCATGCAAAAGAAGGAAGAAAAGAATGTTTGTAGTGAATGTTAGAAATGACAAAAGGTCCTAAAAAAAGGACTCAAGGTAGATACCTTAGTGAAGCGGTAATTTATTATACATTCTTGCAAGAGCGGGTGACCCAAAAAGTAGGCACACCTTTGGTCAGAGCCCGCAACCTTTTTATACCATGTTCTTGTACATATCCATCACTTGTCCCGCTTTGTATTAAGATGAGTTCTAGGAAATGATTTCCATAAACTCCTCCTAATCGCATCTGCATCCCATGGTGGTGGTCGTCAGGGGCCTGGCAGATTCCCGTTTCCCATAGGTGAAGAGAATTAAAAATGCATGAGTCTTTTTGTCTGGGACAACTGCTTACTGGCAAATATTTGTTCTTATCTTAACTCTTCCTGGCAACTGACATGGCCTAGGGCTGAGGGAAATCAAGGCTCGATACAGGTTTCAGATTAGGTAAACCCCACATTGTCTTGCCAGTTTGCGTTAATGTGGCAGTTTTGGTGCCTCAGTATGAATCAGCACTGTGGAAACCTGTTGGTTGAGCTGTTTCCCTCAGCTACCTTTTATTGGAGAGAATGGTTTTTGCCATAACAGCAAAACTTATATTAATAGTACTCCCTTCTAGTTCTCCACTTTACAAGTCAGCACAAAGAATTACAGCAACCCATTTTGGTTTGCAAAAGCAACATTTCCAATATTTCCCACATGAATAACAAACAGTTACTAACATGGTTTATAACAGATACAACAGTGTAAAATCAAGCTTTACCAAAACAGCATATCTTTGGGTTACAATTTTAAGTTTTAACCAAGACTTTCTTTATTTTGTCCCTTTACATTTGTTAAGCATAAATAAATATTGGAGATTTTATTTGGCCCAAATAGCATAAGAATATGCAGAGTATATCTGCTGTTGCCATCCTTATGGTATTTTTTACACAGAGCTCTTGTGTTTCTGATTAATTATATAAATTACTATATAAATTTTGATTTACATATACCAGGGAAATAACATTATTAAACCTTTGGATACCATGCTGCTATGGAATGCTGTCTGAATGCATACAGTGTGACTGCCTTCGAACAATCTGATTTTTTCCAGAATTCATGAATATTACATATATATGGAATGGATTCTGACAAGGTACAATACTCATATAAAAACAATAGCTTGTTGAGGTGTTTCAATTTTTTGTTGTTGGTGGTTTAGCATCACTGATGATAACAGCACGTCTTACCATTCTAGTCAAGTGCAGCGCAGGGACAGAACATGACATTCAGTCTTTATCTCTTGGTTGCCCAAGAACTGATGGCTTCAGAAGACTTGTACATGTTCCTATATACTATGTCTTCTAGGATAAGATAAAGTGCTGCAAGAATACATACCAATATGTCTGATACATATACATTATATAACTTAAAGCAGATTTTAAAAGCCAGGAGAGATCTCTGTAGTTTCCTTGTCTGATCTGTAAATAAAGCTATATAAACAATGCAATATAAGAAATTCCTATACTGTGCCTATAGCCGAGGTAGGCAATATCGTTTAGGCAAAGCTAAACATAATAAAATGCACCTTAATTTTTAAGATTTACTGCAGCTCTCTCTATATATATATGTGAAGGTTTAACAGAAATTACACTTACCAGAATTAATGAAAATGGGATTCGCATATGGAAAAAACAATGAATGATGAATAACTTTAAATTTTGCCTATAAGTTTAAGATAATGCCATTACTGCAGGTTAAGTTCTGTAAGAGTAACAGTAGCAGTAATAATTAGTTTGCCTCTTGGAAGGATTACAGTCTGAATTCTCACAATTTACAGGAAACAAATACACAATAAAAAGGTGTTAAATGGAAGAACAGACAAAGAAAAGGATCACACAGATAACATCATTGCTGGACTACTGCTTCTTCATTGTTCTAATCAGTTAAATTTAAACAAACAAGGAGTTTCCACATTCACTATCTAGTTATATGTTAGCAGCTTACTAGAAAGCATCACAATAAGTATAAGCATTGTTAAAATCCTTGGAAAAAAGCAGATTCTATAAAATAAATAAATAGATAGATAGTTAAATAGACTTACACATTACTTCCAAACTTATATTCCTTGATTGTATCTTAAATATACAGGTTTAAGGTTAAGAATCTTTTAGTACTCTTGTCAATAATGTTGAAAATTGAATAAAATGAAAACTTCATGAGTACATGCTTAATAGAAACTGATTCCACTCTTTAAATGCCCTTTGACTTGGTTTGGACCTATGCCAGCGCACAAGGAGCAGAAGAGAATGTTGTGTTTTTCTCACCAATGTTCCAAAGATTTTGTGAGGTTTTGTTTGTTGTCAAATTTTTGTAATTCTTAAGTGGAAAAGAATCAGTTAAAAGGGTTTGCCTTAAGACAGCATAAAACCAGTAGGGAAATTCATGGATACTAGAGAAGCCTGTAAATCCATATAATACAGTCAATAAGTCTGACACTCCCAAGGGGGGTCTTAAGGTCCTTGTTTTCAGCTTTGTGCTTGTGATGCCTTTTGGACGAGTAGCATGCATTTCAGAAGCTCCTGAAATCATGAGGGACTTGGCATCATGGAAGAGGATCCTTCAAAAAAGATTAGTGGAGACTGGTTTGATTCCAGCCTGCAAAGCTGATAATATCTGATCTCATATATATTTTTGATAGGGACTGAAGAAGAACCGCAAGGCTCTCTTACTGTAACTATTCTGTGAGTTTTTTTAAAATCAAAACTTAATTTCATTTTGAAATTAAAAATAAATTTTAAGGTCTGAAACATGAAACTTACATTCTGTAATAAACCTTTGAAATATTTTTAATTAAAATAAGGTTCTGTGAAGTAATATGCAGATTCTAGCTGCAACATAAAATATATATTTTAATTCAGAACTATCCACTTCTCTTTGTACAAGCTCAAACTTGCTGCCCTGCATAATTGTGCACATTTGTAATTTAATGTTGGTAAACTTCTATAAATGTTAACATTGTTATTTAAACACAGATGTGAATTTCGGTTTGAAAATATAATGATCACAAAACCCAGGAGGATCTAATTTAGATGAAAGGGCAGAGTAGGAATCAGGCACAATTATTTGCATAATCAAGTATAATTTTTGTGTGCGTGTGTGTTTGTTTACATATTGAACAGTTGTGACAACATAGCAACCATGTAGAGATACCTGATTAAAAGTGTGGAAGTCTTCATAAGGATTTATCATTTTCAACCCTGCTAGGAAGTAGCTTCTTCAGAGTGTAAAAGAAGTGTTGCTGAGGTTGAAAACAATGCAGTCAGTGAACAAAAGCAAGGCAGTCCAGACTTGCCTTGGTGATTATGGGCTGTGAAAGAGCCCATTCAACATTTCTTTCAGAGGTGCTCTTCTTACAAAGTCCAATCCCTGACATAGCACAAATATCAAGGATGTCTCAAACATGTGCATGTACAGAGAGGTGGTTTGTGCTTCCCACTGAAGTAACACCATAGATATTTGGCACAGGATGTTCTCAAAGTGCCTCCAAGTCACAGAGTGGCTGTACAATTAGTACTTTCTCTTCAATTTCTGTCTGTCTTAGTGCTAGAAAGGGAGTCTTTGGCTCTAGCCAAAGTTTTTGGATTGTTTTTTTGGGTTTTTGGTTTGGTTTTTTTTTTTTGCGCTCCAAGAGTCTTCCACAGTTGCAGAGAAATGAAACTAAAAAATTATTTAAAATTTAAACCTCGCAGTCTTACTAGGTACCATCTCACTGTCATTGCTTTCCATTTTCAAAGTAATTCCCTCTGAATCAAGGGACTCCCCAGAACATAGGATGGCTACAGAGTTTGTCCTGAAGAGCACACACCTGGGGAACACTTTGCCATTGTCACAACTCATTTATTTTGTTTAATCTGTATTTTAATTGTCAGTGTTTCTTTTCACAAAAAATAGATGTTTCCATTTGGAAATTAGTGGTTAGAGCTCCTTTTGATTTGTTTCGTGCACCAAGAAGAAGATCTGTACAAAATATTCTTTTGTTATTTTTTATGCCTAGTACCCCACAAAGTCTGTAAATAGAAATGTTGGGTTTATATCTTTTCATAAATATTTTGAGGGTTTGGGTTTTTTCTGTAGAGTCGACTTTTTATGAAGATGGCTTCTTTTCACCAAAAAGGAAATGTTTATTGTTTTATCTAAAAGTGCCTTAATTTGTGCAACGCAGTCTGTTCATAAACTCCTTTCTCTCTCAGTAATGAAATAGATAAACACTTAAAATTTTCATGTAGCCTGAAAGCTGGTTTATATTTGTACCAGTGTCTGGGAAGGATAATGCTCTTGTACAGAAATTAGTATTATGAAACTAAAAGTTATATGTAATTGTTCAACATTCTCTTATGTCCTCTTAACTGTTAGGGAACACTAAATCTGCATTTGACAAGTAGATAGGACACAGTAACTCATTTTCTTTTAGGAAAAGAAAACAGGAGATTATTAAAGAATAAACTAACAGCTTTAAATACACACCATTTATCAAAACAATAAAATTGGAAAACGTCATTTTTTTCTAATCTACCATGTTTTCAGTCTCTGTTCTCCCTTTCTTCGTAGGGTAATTTACACTTTACGAGGTGTTGAGTGAACACATTACTTAAATGTAGATTCCTAGCTGGAAAAGGCAGCCACAATATATCAGATTGCATAGAGTTCAATATACAGCAAATAATTTTGTTGGGACACAGTGATTAAATAACAGTCTTTACAGTTTAAGAATCTGATTTCTGAGAAAGATCTCAATCCCCTGTAAAAACTAATGTGGATGCAGCATTTTAACTCGTCACACTGTAGTCATATGGGGAGGAGCAGGGTGGAGAAGGGACACTGCAGCATAGTGCTTCATTCATTATCCTGAGTTGCTTTACATGGAAATAATGGAATTACATTGCATACACTTATGTTGTAACAGTCTTGAAATTCCCTTCTGAGATCAGCTGGAAATGTTCTGCACTGCAGAGAACTTCCCAATGGAGCATCTTAACAGAGAATCCTACTTCAAATTGTGTAGTGTGATGGGACAACATGCTATAATTGAATACTTCAGGGTAGTTTGTGTGAGGTTAAATTTCCTCATGTGTTTTTATCCACAATTTTTAATTACTTCCTTTCACTTTGAGTTTGGGTCTCCATAAAGGTAAGAAATCTCTGAACACAGGAGCCTGCAAAGCCTTATGTAAAATTGAAAATACAAGCCTGGCTGTTACAGTATTAAGCTTCTGAGTGCTTCACTTATCAGTAGATATTTTGACAGGAAGCACAGGGAAAGTGTCCTAGATAGCAAATGTGAGTGACCAATTATAAGTAAATTGCAGACTGAGAGCTTTGTAAATACAAGTAAATTACACAGATAGGACTTCTAACTTTGTTACCTCCCCAGCTGCCATGCCTCTAATATTATTTTAGATTATATTATTTTCAGTAGGATAATTTAAATATAAAGCATTAAATCTATTTCACTAGATTTTCTGTATGGACTCAGAGATTAATATAAGCAGTTTCTAAACCGTTGTCCATTTTGTGGATATTTTCCCCTGTCAGCCTAGCTACTGATATCAGCAGGCTGACAATCTTTGTCCACCATAAATTACATCATTCAGAGGAGTTGATCATTCTAGAAAACTGTAAGAGGGATTCTACGGCCTTCTTGAAGGTAGCTTTGCCATTAACTTTTTATTTGAATGAGTGACTTGGGACAGCTGTCTTGACAAAAGGTTTCAGATCTGTAGAGTAGGCATGAACCAGATATGTCTGGCTTCTGATTCTTTATTTTTATTTCATAGAATATACAATTTCATAAGGCATTTGGGAATAATTTGTGTAATAATTAATACATCTTAAGAATATGGGATTTGAAAATACACTGCATAGATAGAAAAATAACTACACGTATCAAGCTAAGTAGTTTTTACATTTGATTTATTTCATTTCTTCAGCTGAAGTCTACAGCTTTCTGGTTCTGAAAGTAGTGCTGCTGATGAGCACATTCAACCATGAGCAAGTTTTATTGTTATAAATTAATGTATAAATTTGTATGCCTGCTTTCAACTTTAGAAAGCTTAAATTGAAAAAATTACCTTCCATGGAGCAATTAAACCAAAACAATTGTTCTTCATGGACAAAGTGATTATCTAGCTTTGAATCTTTTACAGTTTTCTGTTGCTAGAAGTTGTTTGAGCTAGGCATTTCTGTGTTACACCTTCTTTGTGAAAGAACACCACCAGAGTTGTTCTTTTTTCCTTGAATAAAACATACACAAAGGACATACAATTCCTACCTAATGATTTCCATACATACTTCACCAGTAAATTTACCGAGGAGCTCTGTTACTGTTTCTTTTTCTTTTTTTCAGTACCATAGTTATGATTGCTTCTCTTGGTTTGCTGGTTGCTTTCTATTTTTAATACCCTCAGGTATAATCAGTCACAGCTGTATGGTGTACATTTACAATCAGTTGGTGGAGAAACCTGTCATGTTGCAGTTTCACTTAATCATGCGTTGTGTAGGGTGGCATCCATTACAGTCCTTGGTAAAGTGCCTGTAGTCCCCAGATAGCTCATGTATTCTTTAACTTACCACAGTTGTCTCTTCAATTTTAAAACTAATAATAATAAAAATGCTTTAGTATTATCAATTAACTGTGAAGACCTCATCAACTGATTAGTTAATACCAAAGATACATTATACATACCAGAGATATACCAGTAGACAGTTACCAATCATGACAGGTCTGCGGATTATGGACTTTAAACTTATATGAAACTCAATGATTTAGAATCCATAAAGAGAAGTATTTGATTTATCCATTACAGGATCTTCTGTATTCAATTACATTTTTTTCTACCAAAACATTTTTCTGTCAACACTGAGGAACCAAAAATTCTTTGTATATCTTCGTCCTCCTAATTTGTTTTCAAAGTCTAATAGGAACTTTTAATAAGCCTCTAGAAATGTCAGATCCTCTGTGATCTATACAAAACAGATTTCACCTAGTCTAGTCAGAGTAAGAAATATATTCATTTTCAGATAATCCAGGCTCAAGTTCAGAAGTTAGTGCTACATCCATCTGGCTCTGTTCTTAGACTGTTCAATAGTTAGAAATTTCAATCAGTGCTAATCAAGTTGCAAAATAGTTACAAATTGTTCAGCTCAGTAGGGCATGTGATAATTTGCATAGTTTACCTGCAATTGCATTCTGATTTCCTTCATTAATGTGTCATGCCAGTATACCTTTATGGACCCATGTAGGCTTTTTTGAGGACAATACCACACTTTATTAACCTATTGAGATATTTCTAGTGGTTTGGGATTTGGGTTTTGGTTGTTTGGTGGGTTTTTTTGGGTTTGGTGGGTTTTTTGGGTTGTTGGTTTTTTTTTTTAGGATTACTATGCAGTCTCAAGGGGGCCTGAAAGCCTTTTATATCTTTGCCAAGATCTGATAGAACGAGTTCGTTTATATTCAAAACTTCAGTACCTCAGTGTTATTTATTGTTGTTCAGTAAATCAGCAGTAGGGATGGCAGATGCTGGAGTCAAGTAGTTTTAGTACTATCCTACAAAGGCACTTGACTGAAGCTGTAGTCCAGTATACTGGTTTTGGCTGGGATAGAGTTAATTTTCTTCATAGTGGCTTGCAGGGTGCTATGGTTTGGATTTCCAATGGGAAACAATTCCTTGTTTTACTTTCCTTGCATGCACAGATTTTACATTACATAGTAAATTTTCTTTATCTCAGCCCAGGAGTTTTCTACTTTCACTCTTCCAATTCTCTCCGCCCATCTCCCTGGGAGAGAGTGAGCAAGTGGCTTCATGGTGCTTAGCTGCCTGTTGTGTTAAACCACAGCATCCAACTAAATATTTTTACCTCCTGGATAACGTAAATTTGCTGTTCTTTAGAATTCCAACAAATTACTTTGATTGTGAGGTTCTCCTTGATTATCTTGCAATCCTTAACTGGTAAAAAATTAATCCATTAAACTCCTGCTTTTGACATGATTGTTAACCAGTAAACTTCAGAAGTTTATGTGAAACAATTTCACTATAACAAATGCTAATTCCTATTTCCTCAGGCAGAAGTTGAAATTATTATTTACACAAGATACTGCTGCATTCCTCTGTGGATTAAATTTTCCATATATATATATATAGGCAACATCTAATTGTAGAGACATTTTCTCTGTGTTTCTCAGTGATTTTATAAACTCAGAACAGCTGAACATATTGAGAAATGACATCACCTGAGAATCTCCTTGCAGTAGACACCAGTACTTATGAAAATTTGGTTTTAACATCTTCTACATGGTAATTACATTGTGGGTTTTTTTCCAGTGCAGTCAAAATCCTATCATGGTGATCTGTGAGATGCCACAGTACTGAGATCTTACAATTGAACTTTATTCTAAATAAAAGATCTCAATATTGGGAAGCTTCTATTATCTTTAGCCTGTTGCAGCAGATCTATGGCTACTGATCCACTGGATGAACCAGGATGAACTCTGAATAGGAGAACAGACAGGACAGTTTATACATACACTGAATACTTTTGGGTCCCCCAGTTCATTCTTTTCAGCTTAGTGCATTGTCTGCAGACATCAAAGAAATGCTATACATTTTCAAGTCTGCTGGATGATTACAGAATTGTAACTTCACTGGTTTGAACTTCTTTGCATATTTGCCTTCATCATTCGTGAATGAAAAAGTTACCATGGACTTGAGAAGTTTTCTATCTCTTTAAAGGTTGGATGCAAAACCTTTCCAGATCTAAAGCTTTTGGAAGGTGATAGGAGTCTGATACAGGTTACTAAACATAAATTGTGGATATCATTGTTGGAGAATCTTAAACCACAGACTGTAACGAAGGGGGACAGACCCAGAGTAGTGTTCCTCTACCCTTGCTGTTTTATTCACCTAGAGACCTTCTCCTACCGGTATTCCTGTTGAGTTTTCCCTTGAGCAAGCACTGTGTACAAGATGACAAAAAATATTGATGCCAAGTAGCAACGCACAATATATCATCTCATTAAAGTATTAAATGTGTTCTGTCCCCAGTTGAAGAGCAGAAAAAGAGACTTGGGGAAAACTAAATGATCTGAAAATAACTGAAAAAATAAAGAGGAAACCAAGTAAACCAAAAGGGAGGAGAGCAAGTGTTGCTCTGTTGAAAATGGCAAATATAGGAAGGCTGAGGTGGGACACCAAATAGACCATTCCTAGTGTGACCATTTGTATTGGTCAGTGCACAAAACAGGACCAAGAAAAGTGTTTGGCCTGGTGCAATATGACCATTCTACTCAGAGTCTCCCTGTGGATAATGAAATTTAACTCTGGAACATAAACATCTTGCTTTAAGAAGCCACCATTTTCTGCAGTCCTTTGACTGAGCTGTATGTGTGCCCAGTGGGAAAGGAAGTTTGAAAATAGGTCAACTGAG
The DNA here is from genome assembly GCA_022605575.1 of Laterallus jamaicensis coturniculus. Taxonomy (NCBI): domain Eukaryota; kingdom Metazoa; phylum Chordata; class Aves; order Gruiformes; family Rallidae; genus Laterallus; species Laterallus jamaicensis. The sequence continues at coordinate 83,708,604 of JAKCOX010000001.1, forward strand.
GCAGGAACTTCCAGAGTCTTGGAGACAGAAATACATTTCTTTTCTCAACCAAATTCCAAATTATCTATAATGGGAGAAAAAGAAACCCATATGGAATCCTGAGAATTCTGTACATTTTGGATGTGTTCTCTTGTCCATAGAAATTAGTCACCAATTTATGTTTGATAAATTGCCTTCTTCAGTGATGTCTTTTCACTCTATTTTCAACTTCAGACATAAACTTGCCACAGACCACTTGGTTTCTATTCACTTGTTTTACTATTTACCTATACCATGCTTCATCCAAAATCCCTTGTGCCAAAGCTATAGTATTGAATAAACTGTTCATTTATATATTCAAGCCTGTTCACTAGAATCTGAAAATTCACCTTAATTTTTCATCCTCTCTAGTCTTCTTAAAAAGCAGCTATCACTAAAGTTGCTGATTGCTGATTCTAATTTTGCTGCCTTCATTCCATGTTTACCTGTTTCTATTTATCACAAATGTCCAACATCAGATTCAAAAATCCATTCCCTCTTCAGATCCATTTTACCTTGAGGCAGGACAACGTGCTCACTGAAAAAACTGTCCCACAAACCACTCATTTGACCTAATTCTTATTTTTAATAATAATAATAAAAAAGTAGATTGATTTGCAAGATATCTTCTAGTGCTTATTATTATGATATAGTTAGCAAAAAAGAAATCTAGACCAATTATGAACTTGTAGGATTTTTGCTTAATTTCAGAGGCTGAATTTTCAAACCTAAATATTTCTTCCTCTCCCTCCTGCCATCCTTCATGGTAGCCTATTCTATTTTCTTTTCCTCCCAAATCCATCAATAACACATGCAAATAAGCAGTTCATATTCACATATATTCTTAACTTCTTTAGGCAAATAAATGTTAGCTGAAATTAATGCCCAGTACTCGTGTATGTTATCATGTGGGTTTTATTCTAGCTGTACTTTCAAGTACAATGCTATCATACTGCATGTTGGTTCTTTGGTGAAATAAGTTTCATCTCCTTATATGCCCTTAGATAATTTTTGCCACCAGACACTGGCTAAACAGGAGTGCACATTACTTGGGAAACTACAAATAAATGGTGCAAAAGCATCCTCAGAAAACTAATGTAATTATATATAAATTATTAATATTTACATTTACTCATACAGTGGGTTTTTTTGTTTTGTTTTGGGCTTTTATTTTTGGGTTTGGGTTGGGTTTGGGTTTTTTTTTCTTCTTTGGGATACTACTCTAGTTCTGTGCTTGCTGGATACTGACACTAATACAGAGTGAAGTCAGCAGTGAAATTCATATTATTTCAATAGAATTAGATCAATTCCATACAGTGTTAACCCCAAAAAGCATCCCTTTTACTTTAGAGTTATTGTCCATTACTATAAGCTTTTGCACTCTTTTAAAAATATGAACAGACTAAAAAATTTTGGGGGGCTCTGATATTTTTTCAATACTTAAAATTTGGACTTTTATTTGTTAAAGAGGTTTCTTTATCTTCTGTTGTCTGTCTTAGACTTCTCACACCCCATTTTTTTCATTCTCGTAATTCTTTTTCTCTTCTCCTTTCCAGTCTGACTTTCTCAAATGCTTAAAAGCACAGTGCTTGAGTTTCTGACAATTACAGTTAGTGTCGGCTCTTACTTCTTGTGCTGAGCCAGCTTTTAAAAGCCACACTGGCTCTCTCAGCAGGTGACTGCTGACTTGTACTGATAGAAAATCACGTCTTTCCAGACAGTCAGTCAATGCCAAAGGAGGAAAGCTGTGTTGTGGCAGTTTAAATGACCTAAATTGAATTGGTACAATTGGGTGAGGAGGGCTTGTGCATTACACAGCTGATTAAGAATTGCATAATCTATAATTCTATTGCACCAGAGAGTGCCAAGTGACTCTTCATGTCAATAAATGAAGACAATATATTTAGCAGCATGGAAATTCACTCTTGAGGCTCTTTTTGAGTTTTTAAGGCTACTGTCTTTTACACCAAAAGCTGATATGCCTGAGTATATAAGGATACCTGAAATGCATCTATGAAACCCAGGAGAGTACCAAGTTGTTATATATTAATGTTTTCTGACAATAAATCATTGGTAGTTTTATTCCCATGGCACTAGTTAGGAGTATTCTAAAGAAGTGACTCAATTATCTTGACTCAATGGCTCTCAAAGAAGTCTGCTGGGGATTATCCTTAGACTGCAAAATATAATTTGGAAAAAAAAATCAGCTAAGAAGAAAGATTTTAAAACTGCCTCCTGCATAATTTTATGGGGTACTTTGGTTGTATTAGAGTAACTTTCTTAGGTCATGTTATTCGTGCATTTAGGTTCCTCTTCATTCAGTTTTTCGTCATGATAGTATTGTTGCTTTGATGAGCCAACTCACCTGTGGCATGGCACTGGCTAATAGATGTGGGATGCTTTATGTTTACAGAAGAGAAAGAGAGAAAAGGACATGTTCCAAATAAAAAGCAACAACAAACAAACAACAAACAAAAAAAACCCCACCAACAAAAAAACCCATCATAATTTTATTTCAATTCCAAAGAAAAGGGATACAAAGAGTATTTTTTAACCGAGAGCAACTGTTTGTTCTTCTGCTGGTAGTCCTTTCCTGCCATGTAGGGCAAATTGTTAAGTTACACACTAGAAGTACTGAAATCCCTGTTCAGCCCTTCTTATTCAAGCAAAACTGTCACCAATTTCAATGGCAGCTCTGCCTGATTAAAGAGAATTGAATAGAGCCCTGAAGCAATGGTATTTTGTCCTTGTCTTTGCTCTTCTGGCCCTTAACCATTACTTTTAAAGAGCTTGAAGCAATAGTGGCACCAGCAGTGTTTCAGGTGAACAAGCAAAAGGATAAAAAACAGCATCATGAGTTGTTTCAAGTGCTACTACAAGAAAAGTCAGTGTGTATCATATTGAAAGAACTGAACAAAGAAGAATGCATAGGAATATTTTTTCAAGTTTCTGTACAACTTTAAATACATAAAATATCACCATATAATAAAAACGTGTAAGCATTGCTGCTGCTTCTATTTATATTCATATTCATAAGAATATGCTAAGTGGAACACCATGCACATGCTTATTCCAAGGTTATAACCACAGTATTACTAACTCCATCTCAATATTGACAGATATTAAAAATATGACCTTTTTTTTAATTGCCACACTGAAATTACTAAATAAAATTTCAATTACACTATTCTATATGAAGGGGTGGAGCAGGGATTGTTAGAATTAAGAGTATAACTCTTCACAATATTAACTGAGGAATATGATTGAATAAATGTTTTTAGAAAAGTATTAGACTTGTCAAGGTTTGAACACAAAGGTCCACAGCAGTGAAACTGATCTGACTCAATATAAATACTTATATTGAAGTTCAACACTCTATAGCCTTTTTGTAGTCAAGTAAAAATAGCTGCTTTTTATATGTGTTTAATATGATTTAAATAGCTGCTTTAGGTGGAAGTATCACTATATATGCACACAGTATCACTGTGTATATAAACACAAAGGAGGCTATGCTGACTAGTTCAGAGATGAAATGTACATTCAATCAGATGAACATATCCAAAATGCATATATGGTTATATATAGGTGAAGAATTATAAGGTGGTTTCATCTTGGACAGTAAGACTGACTCTTAATAATAATAAAAAGTAAAAATCTAGAAAACTTGTTACTTCTTCTCTTTTTTTCCGCTCACTCCTCCAAGTACTCAAGCTCAGTCTCAACTCTCACCTGACACAGGTTTTTCATAGTCCCAGATCTTATCTTACAGTGATCTTCCTCTTAGGCTATTTTGTTTTTATTGAATGAAGTACTCTTCTTGCCTCCTGCTAGGATTATGCATTCAAAATGTGTGTCTATATCTTCAAAAGAAAGCTTTGTCAATTATTAGTTTTGTCAATTATTTAACTCAAAAGATAGAGAACACATAAAACAAAGAGTTAAATCAACAGAATCTTGGGCATATTCTTCATTTTCCAGGTTGGATTATTTTGGGGGTTTTTTTTGTTTGTTTGTTTTAAATTGGGTTTTGTTTTGTTTTAAAAACCTGTGTTGAAAAAGCAGCCTTGCTACTATATCCTCTTGGGAACATCTGTAAGACAAAACTATCAAGACTATCATCTCTTTTTTGGGTTATTTTGGTTGTTTTGGGGGGTTTTTTTGGTTGGGTTTTTTTGTTGTTGTTTTTCTTGCAGTCCCAGCCTATTTCCTTTAACATACATTCAGCTTTCGCTTGAATCCTATGTCCAATGCTCCCTTTCAGACTCCAGCCTCTTAGATGTATCTGTTCTGTTTAGACCAGAAGGATAGATCGAAGGTCCTGATTGTGGAAGGTGATGGAAAGCTATTTTGACAGGATGAAACCAAATAGGAAACAGAGTTCCTCGAAGGATACTTTATTCCCACAACAGTTTTGTCTTTCCTTTAAGGATCAAAGGAGGTAAACAAGATCCTCAGTGAGATAGATATGCTCCATACATTCAAGCAGAAGATAATTACACAAATAATTTGAATGTGTTTGTTATTTCAATAAAACCTACAGAGATTTTCTGACTTACTTTTACATTTGGAGTGTTTAGCAGAATGCCATACTCTGATCTTGTCTTCTCTTCCCATAGATTTTTTTGTGTGTCTTGATGATCCCAGAAGATTAAGCCATCATGAGTCGATTTATTTCCACCTGTATTTTTCATACAGTCATTTTTCAGCAAACCCATAAAAAGAAAAAAAATAACTCACTGCAGCATGGATTCATGTTTCCCAAATCATATAACCATTCACAAAGCTGGCTGCAATTTATAGACTGGTGTGTTGTGGGTAACAGTATTTCTACTAGAAGAATGTTTTTATGTAGCACCCAGCAGAATATAGTTAATAATGCATTGCTTAGCATTTTGAATAATTTTAGCAAAGGAATAATTTTAGTACTATAAACTTACTTGAGATGACTGTTTCCCCTACAGACCTTCTTTATGGCTTTGCTCATAAAATCATTACATATCTTCTTGACTTACCTCTCTAGCTTTCTTTTCATAGTTAATATAAAGAAAAATGTAGTGAATTGAAAAGGTGCATTCCTCAATTAAAAATTTGAAGATGTTCACAGAATGCACTCTAAAAAGTTTCTTTAAATTGAAACTTACTTAATATACCTAGTATGATTTTAATTCTTTGTAGAGAGTTGTCAAAGGTCTGTGCATTTCTGCTCTCCCACTTAAATTCTCTCCATCGATCACTTAAGTCTTAATTCATTACTTAAAATGTTCTTAGAATTTCCACATACCCAGCGTATTAAACTGATCATTATTCTTGCTGTACAGCTATGGTTATATACATGCAGCATTATTTTATTTAATAATATAAAATTTCCACATGCCCTCCATTTATAAAGTCAAATCTGGAAGGGATACCCTAATTCTCTGAGTTTAGTTCCTTGATCTAGCATTAAAAACTATTATCCTTTCCATAAACAAAGAAATCTCTGTTCTGCTGTTAAAAGCAGCAGGGATTTGGTTGTTGGGATTTTTTTGGTTGGTTGGTTGGTTGGTTTTGGCACTGTTTTATTTTGGCTTCAATGAACACCTTACCTCTATGTGGCACACCTACTACTCCTAGATTTCATTTACTAGGTTAAATAAGCCAAGGTCTTTTTTCCCTTCCCTTCCCTTCCCTTCCCTTCCCTTCCCTTCCCTTCCCTTCCCTTCCCTTCCCTTCCCTTCCCTTCCCTTCCCTTCCCTTCCCTTCCCTTCCCTTCCCTTCCCTTCCCTTCCCTTCCCTTCCCTTCCCTTCCCTTCCCTTCCCTTCCCTTCCCTTCCCTTCCCTTCCCTTCCCTTCCCTTCCCTTCCCTTCCCTTCCCTTCCCTTCCCTTCCCTCCTCTACTTTCTCTGCTCTTCCCTGCTCTTCTTGTGTAAAACACATTTTCTATTCCCTTGGTTGCATTATTTTTTCCTCTTCTTGCTTCCCTTTGACTGTTGTTTCTCAAACCTGGTTGACCAGGACTGTACCTTGATGAATATACTTGATAAAAGTAGCATTTCCTTAATCTAATGAAAAACTTATCAGCTGATGTTTCTTACACTTGCATTTCTTTTGAATGCATCATTGTGCTTGATGATGTTTCCAACATAGTGTCTTTGGTAAACTTCATTATTATTTTTCTAATATCCATGCCAAGATCCATAATTAAATTATTAAATAAAATTGATCCCTGGGCTGATCTTTGATCTACTCATAAACAGCCTGGTAGTTTTCCTTTTTAGTATTAACTATTTATATCTTGTCAGTTACAATCTGTTCATTCACCTCATAATCCTTCTATTAATATCTGACCTTTTTCCTCATATTAAAAATAATATTTCCCATTATGTTCCACATTAAAAAATTACTGAAATACAGTTTGACAAATTCCTTTTCTTTTCCCATGAAAAAATAATTTTATTGAGAATGTTGTGATATTAATGTGTCATAATTCAACTTTTCGAACTTGTGTCGCACTATCCCAGTGTCTGTGTACCACCATGGAATACCTTCTTTAAAGTCTTCACTATAGTTCCCAATTTTGAGTCTTACTGAGGTCAAACATACACTCATATCATGGCTCAGATCAAAATTTTCCTGATTGTAAAGGAAGGTACAAAGCTTTCAGTTTCTGTACCTTATAATACCTTCCTGACATCACAAAATTGCAAAAATCATCTCCTATCAAGCTTGAAAATCCCCCTTTATTGCTTAGGTGCCATTTCAGTGATCCTCTCAGCAAATATCTGTGTTTGCAAGTCACTTGCTGTCACTGTGAATCTTTCACCAGGCCACATGTTGCTAGTTCTGGTCCTTTTTTCCCCAGGTTGCCAGCAGAATCAATGTCCCCCTTCCTCCAGAGAAGGTCACTTTATCTTGTGTCCTAGTTTTGGCTGCAATAGAGTTAATTTTTTTCCATACCAGCTGGTATCAGGCTCTGGTTTGGATCTGTAATGAAAACAGTGTTGAAAATACAGTGATGTTTTCATTGCTGCTGTGCAGTGCTTACAGAGTCAAGGACTTTTCTGCTTCTCATGCCAGCACACCAGAAAGGAGACTGAAGTAGCACAAGAAATCAGAAGAGGAGACAGCTGGAACAGCTGACCCCTGCTGACCAAAGGGATATTCCATACCATAGAACATAATGCTTAGCATATAAGGTGCTGTGGGAAAAGAGAGGAAGGAGGAGGGACATTTGGAGTGATGGTGTTTGTCTTCCCAAGTAATGGTTACACATGATGGATTCTGCTTTTCTGGAGGTGGCTGAACACCTGCCTGCTGATGGGAAGAATGAATTCCTTGTTTTGCTCTCCTTGTGTGCGATTTTTGCTTTCCCTATTAAAGTGTTTTTAGCTGAACACATGAGTTTTCTCATTTTCACTGTTTCTATTCTCTCCCCCATCTCACCAAGGGAGAGTGAGTGAGTGGCTGCATGGTGCTTAGCTGCTGGATTGGATTAAACCACAACATCTACTAAGTCCCACTTTTAGAAGTACAGAACACAGAAATTAATAAGAAAGAAATAAGACAAATCCAACCCACTGCAGTACAGATACTTGATATTATTATGACATTTATCTTTAGGAAATGACAAGCACCTTGAAAAAATCAAGCTTTGTTAATCCACATTCTCAGTTATTTTAATCACCATTTTGGTTTGTCAGACATTTTATCATTTAAGTTCAAACACCTTGTTTTGGCTTTTTAAATTCCTTCCAGTGTTCTTAATACAAGTTAATTTTCATTTATTAGCTCTTCAACTCTGTACTGTCCCTCAAATAAAGAGAGTAGGTTTTGGTTCAGTGATTATTTGCTGAAGAAATGTGTAGGCTCTGTTCTCTGTGAATAACTGGGCAATTATGAAAAATATTTCTCAATTCGAATTAAAAGTAGGTTCAAATTTAAAAACAACTTATTAAGCCTAACTGGAAAACCTCTCCAGCTTTTTCCAGAGTTTTTCAGATGGATTTCTTTATCTGCCTGATTTCTCCTCTTCAGAGCAACCAGGTTATTGTGCAGTTTTGTGTTTGTTGCTTTTTTTTTAAATAGTTAGATCAATCTTCTCAAATATTACTGATCTTAAATGAGTTTATGTTTTTACCTATAAGCTTATTTTGCATGGAATGTTGTTGGATATCTCCATCCACAAAAGAAAAGAGCACTAACAAGAATATCAATAAAATGTTACTATTGATGTAGTTACATAAAATGTTCTTTGCTTAGATCAGGTGCATTATGAAATGATGTAGTAATATGAAATCTGTGCTACAGACACCTGTGCTTGAAAGACAAGTAAGCCATTTTAAATTTTTGTGCAAGTTTAAAAAGTCTATGAAACACAAGGTGTAAATTCTACTAGTACACAAATTACAAATACAATAAACTGCTTATACACCTCATCCATTTACCCAACCAGTTACTTGCAACTGGAGTATTGAAAAGCAACAAATAATGATGAGATTTTTCCACATATGTAATTGCAGCAAGATGTTGGAAGACAGATGAAAGTGTAAATTCATGGTGGATCACTCATCTAAGAGGATATGTATGACTTGAATTATATATTAGAAAAGCCATTGCCAGTAGTCTTTGGATTCCAGCTGCTGAATGACGGAACTCTTTATATTTCCATTTGATTAGTTGCATGTCAGAACTTTTATTTTTTGTTTGCTTAAATAAAGGATAAATCTTCTGTCAAGGCATATGAATATTTTCAAGAGGTGGACACGCACAGGCGGAGCGAAGTATGACTAGTAGATGACATGCCAAACCTTTGAATTGCTCCGCTAGAGCAAGAAGGCTTGAAACAGACACCAGTTACATCAACTTCCTCTCTCTTTCACATCTGACATGTTTAAGACTCTGTGGGAGATGTTCAGCTTCACATTCAGATGATAGGCTGGCCTTGCACTTGAATGCTTATGCTCAGGATGATTTAAGTAGACATATAAGGAATACTGCAGATAAGATTTATTAAAGGTCATAGGAGAGTGTGACTTGACATTGTAGAAGAGCCTGCAATAGCAGAACATACTAAAGTGGCCATTTACAATGAACTATAAATGACTCACTCTTTACAAAAGCTTTATGGTAAGCACAGACAAATATTACAACAATAGGAACAATATATAACTTCTGGAAGAAATCATGCATTAGTGAAATGAATACACGAATCTCTTTAGTTGTCTAAAACTCAGCTATTAGAGATTTAGCAATTCTGGAATAAAACTAAGTCTATCTAATCCGGACTAAAAATATCTATGCATATTTGGGAGGTTTTTTTGGGGGTGGTTAGTTTTCTGTGGTATTTTTTATTGTTTGGTTTTAGTACTTTGTATCTACATAGGCAATGTTTATTTTGTACAAATACCAGAGATATCAATGTACTTTTAATATAGGATATTACTAGTCCCATACTGGATATTTTAAGTATGTATATATATTGTCTTGTATTAAATATTTTAGATAAATGAAACAACGGGTCCATATTCTACAGAAATTAACTACTCTGTGTTATTTCAGCTATAGTATTTATTTAGTGCAGTTTTTTCTGATAAGCTTTATGAACTTTCACCTTTTTTGGGGAAATTTAAGGTATTCATTGTATAAATAAGGGGGAAATTGGTTCACTTTGCTGGAAGTAAGATTAGTAAAATTACTTAGTGGTTAACATAGAACGGAACAGTTATAGGCTTTCTTGAGTTTGATTTTCAATATGAGTGCCATAGAATCATAGAATAATAATGATTTGGGTTGGAAGGGACATCAAAGACCACCCAGTTCCAACCACCCTGCCTTGAGCAGGAACATCTTCCACTGGATCAGGTTGCCCAAAGCCCCATCCAACCCGTCCTTCAAAAGTGCCAGGTAGGGGGCAGCCCCAGCTTCTCTGGGCAAACTGTGCCAGTGTCTCACTGCCCTCATCATAGAATTTTAGTCGTTTTCTGAAGCAAGGATAAGTTCATTTATTTTACTATCACTGATGGAAAAAAAATATGATATACATATTATATATATTTTGTGTATATATATATATTTATATAAATGCTCAGTCATCTGCTGGCTCACCTTGATACCCTAATTGTCTTATGGACTGTTGTCTTCTAACACTTTATGGGGGTTATTAGGATGCAGAAGTTTTCTGTAGCTCACATGGACCTTTTAGTTTGCTGGAGAATAACCCTTATACTTGCCATTCAAATAACCAAGAAGTCACAGCTCTAATGGTAAACATTCAGAGGCACAGTCAAGATATATGAAGTCTGTACTTAAGGGCTAAGAAGAAGCTGGATGACAGCCAGATAAGCATTATTCAGGATTCCTTCTAATCATTCCGTCCAGAGACTTTTGGCAATTCTGTGCCAGTATTCATAAATATTTAAAAAAACAAAAAAAAACCCTATAAAATTCTACCTATTTTTATACTAGAAATAAGAAAAAGCTAAGGGAGAAATAACCTCGAGTCCAATTTTTGAAGTACTCCTTTACCTAGGTAAGGGGAAAAGAAAAAAACCTGTCATCTAGGTACCTATTGCTTCCTTTAAATTTTTAGATGACTTCATATTACTAATTGCCACAATGTGAAAAAAAAGTGGCAGCATGTTGAAGTGCTGAAAAGCAATATTTTAAAGTGCTTTTATTTATTATATGTCTCAATATAATTTAAAGGTTATGAAGCATTTCCAATGTTTGTTTTATGTTATGTCCAGTCCCTTTACTGTTTCTTCCCAAGCAGTTCAACAACAAAAGTATTTATTTTTTTTTTCTTTTGCAGCTGAACACAAAACAAAAGGAATACCTGACATAAATCCCCATGGTTATTGCTGTCTTCTAATTCATTTTCTGCAGTTCAGTGCTTCCATTTCAATAAAGATGATATCGTTATGCCATTACTTTAATTATAATATTCAATATCTTATCAAAATGAAAAGTCAGTATATTTTTCCCAAGGGCTATAATTCTGCAGAGTGCATGTTTGAAGTTCAGAAACAATTTTAAACATGCAGCACTGAAAGACTACCACTTGGAATTAATGATTTACAATATATATATATGGCTGAAAAGAAGCTTTTTTATATTTTTTTCTATATTGTGTACACACAGTTCATGTTTATGAATGACTTATAAACAAATATTAACATGTTGAAGAGTAACTGAAATTATGTTACACTAGCTCTTTCAGTGTAAGTACCTAAAATACAATGTTTAAAAATAAACATTTTTTTTTAATAGTCAGACCATAGAAGCTGTGGGAAGCAGTAATGAAGTGAACTATTGGAAACATGAATTTTTTTACAAAATAATCTTGACTTCTTCCATTCTGTTAATTTTGATATTACAACACTACTCAACTAAGATTTCCCATTAGAGAAGTTCAAGAAGTTCATGGCTGGGGAACTGATCTTTAGGGGATGATGGATCTGAAAACTGGGTGCAAAAACGCAGGGCTATCTCTTAATTAGAAGAAAGGAAGCAGACATAATAACTGTGGGTCAGGAAGTATTAAATATTATCCCTTTAGAAACTCTTTTAAACCACATAAATTCCCTCATGGCATTTCTCATTTCAAAGTGGTTGTTGGGACACTGGTGGTTAAAACGTAAGCAACTACGTGAGTGGTAGTGTGAATCTCCTGAAATACCTGTGCTTAGTGAGAGGAATTAATGACAAACACATACTGAAATAGATGTGAGCTTGCATTTTCCATTTTTAGCTGAATCCTCTGTTTTACTGCAACATTAACTCCAGTATTTGATGTCTCTCCATTTTAAGCAGCACAAGTTACTCTTATCTTTACTATTCAATGTAGTAGCTTGGAGTTGAGAGGCATTTTACCTTTCAGTTGTTGGTCAAGGTTCCCTAGAGTCTTAGAGGTAGCATATGTTCTCTGACTGAAGTCTCTTATCTGCTGATTTATTTATTACTTCTTCTTACGCTTCTCAGCACAATACCTGGCAAACTTATCTTGATTAATTTAATCTTATGTCATTTATCAGATATAGGAAAATAACACCACCAGATTTAACCAGATAAATTTGAAGCACTTTTTATTTTCACTGATCCTATCTCTGTTCCTTTTCTAGCCCTCATTGTGGGAACCATGGCAGAATTCATCTCACCTGACCTTAGCTTTTATAAATTCATTGTTTAATCTTAGACCACTCTAGGGATAATAAAAAATAACAGAGATGGAAATGCTTCAGGGAGTCATTTATTCAGTCTATGCATGTATTCAAGTCAAAGTTGCTTCTGTCTTGTCACTAGAGGAAGATGACTTTAAACTACATATATATGTAGGTGGAGCAACTACTTATCGGCTGCTAGACCACTACCCACACGCTTCTTCAAAGAGGACAGAGGAGAAAATAAGATGCAAAAGCTTGAGATAAGGACAGGGAGATCACTTAGCAATTGTGGGCGAAGCAGTCTCACATAGGGGTGGATTATTTTGACTTTTTGTCATTTAAAATATATGTGGATAGTGAGAATCAAAACCAAATTAGAACATTTCCTCCCCCTGTCCTTTTTTCCCAGGACCAATTTCACTTCTCCATTCTCAACTCGGCTATTTCCTCCCCCACCCCAATTGACATGTAACAGGCAGTCAATAACAGCTCTTCTCTGACACTTCCTCTTTCTCACACCTTTCCCTTGGTGGATGGATATATGATCCACCATGGTCTTCTCCACAGACTGCAGGAAAAGCTCTCCTCCGGCACTTGGAGAACCTCCTGCATGTCCTTCTCTGATGGTGATGTCTGCAGAGCAGCATGCTTTTCCTTCCTCCTCTCCCTGTGGTATTTTTCTCCCTTTCTTAAATACATTTTACCAAAGGCACTGTAATTTTAGCTGCAGGGCTCAGCTGGGTGGGTTGGAGCCACATGGACATGGCTGTATTTGGTATGGGGCAGTCCTGGTCTCTCCTCACAGCAGCCACCCTGCAGGCCCCCCACTATCAACACCTTGTGAACTATGCCTGGTACAACATAATTTCAGAATCTTTAAACATATAGGAGACTGGGTGTTTTTATACAGAGAGTACTTTTTAGGGCCATGGAACTATACTTGCACTTGTGTAGCATGTACACAGCCACACAAAAATTTGTTAGATTGTAGCCAATTTAAATCTTGTGGTCCATTTATTTTATTTTTAGGCAATTTTTCATATTCAGGGGTTTTTTTTAGTTGTATCTGATTATTTTTCTATTTATTGATTTAAACAGTCCTTGGATTTGAGGGTTTAAAACTCAGTTTTTAAGGTTAAGAATGTATACTTCATACTAAATTTTAGTATAGAAACTTTCTTTTATTTGGATGTCAAATGAATAACCAAATTCATAAAGACATTTTGACAGTACTCAGTAGTTCCTGCTGTGAAAACCGTAACCATAAGATTGCTTTCTACAGATACCAAAGCACCTAAACGGTTAGTGCTCAATGCTATAAAATGTGAAATACTGTCTTGGTAACAATACCTGATAGTAGAATATATTCTGGAAGTATAATAAAACTATACACACAGATCCAGTAACAAGTAAGTCTTTCATCTCATCTTTCGTTTGAGGTCCTTAATACTGGTGGGACTTCCTTATGGAAGGAAGGAACCTTCAGTGTTTATCACTCTCTCTTATGTATATAGGGTATCTCCTACTCTAGGCATATTCATGTAAATTAGATGGAGTGGATCCTTTATATTCTTCTGAAGTTCAGGTTCCAATTTAGTTTAAAGGAATTTACAATGTGAAATATGTCAAGCTAACACTGGAATAAAAAGTTTTCATTTCAATTAAAATTGAAAATTCCTTTTAAGTCTAAAATGACTTTTTGGTTAGGGGATTAAGTTTGGTGAAATATTTGAAATATTTAATTACAACTAGACAATTTTCTGTGTGTTTTTGTTTGTTTGGTTGGCTGATTTTTTTTTAGTTCATCCCATAAATTTCTTATTCACACGGGTCTACAGTGCTGAAAACGCTACAGAGAGTAGGACATCAAGACAAAGAATTTGTGCATCTCTGTAGACCAGCAAAGCTGGTGTCACTAATACAGTTTCTTCAAATGGAATAGAACATATAAATCCTCATTGAAATGGCAACTGATCTGTATTATATAAGTCTTTGTTAGAGTTTCTGATACAGATTCACAAAATTCAAAGATGGTGACTTAAACATGCAAAGATGCTGTATAGCCTGTTGCATGTTAAAAGTATATCATATAAAAACATGATTGTCTAGTTGCCACTCATGCTCAAAAAAGATGTTACCAGTATGAACCACAGATAACCATCTCACAAAGGCAGCTAAAATGTTTAACTTCTAAAATATCAGGAATCACTGGGAAAAATTGTAAACATTTAAAAATATTTCTCTTATTTTCTGACTATTAACATCACAAAATATCTTCAACTAGCTCCCATGTTACTATCAAGTCTGATTAACAGAATTACAGAAACACAGAATCACTAGGTTGGAAAAGACCTTTGAGAGCATCGAGTCCAACCATACCTGACCTCTACTAAACCATATCCCTGATCACCTCATCGAACTGACTTTTAAATACATCCAGGGTTGGTGACTCAACCACTTAACTGGGCAGCCTGTTCCAATGCCCGATAACCCCTTTTGGTAAAGAACTTTAAGAACTTTATCCTAATGTCTAATCTGAACCTGCCCTGGCGCACCTTGAATCCATTTCCCCTTGTCCTATCACCTGTCACTTGGGCAAAGAGGCCAACATCCATCTTTCTACAACCTCCTTTCAAGTAATTGTAGGTGGTGATAAAGACTCCCTTCAGTCTCCTCCAGTATTTTATACAGTCACTTGTTAATGTTTTAGAAGATATTGACTAAATAGTATATTTGGTGAGCAAAGCTGGTGATACAGACTCTAGGTATAAAAGTTTTTTATATCACTCTGGAGTTTTTTTACTCATTTCTTCTATCTTTAATGCAGTCTAGAAACATAAAATAACAATAATAGAAAGACTGGATAGCTTATGGAATTAGTGAGATTCGGAGCCTTTTCTGTCTTTCTTTCCTACTAATCTAAATCTAGCTTGTCTTGTTAACAAAAATTGCTGCTAACAATTCAGTGGAATATGCTTATATTTGTGACCTTAGCCAATGGCACAGCACTCACCAATAAAACTGTTGTGCTGCTATTAGTATCAACAAAATTGTCATGGACTGAATAGATATAGATAAATAATATCCCCTCCCCCACAATCTCACAGGACAGTGTGGGAACCTTATGCTGCAGCTCACTATGCTGTAAATAAAGAGCAATTCTTCTCTGGGGATGACAGAAAATTGTTTTCAGGAGGATGAAAATTCACCTGTTTTAACACAGTGAAGAAGGGCGGGATGGCAGAGGAAGCTCTGACAGCAGCGGGTAGAACAATAGTGTTACAAACATGTCAAACTTGAAAGGAGCTACAATAACAAGTCAATCTTAAGCAAGTAACCTCCTTTGGGAAGATTCTTTGAAAGGAGAAGTGCAGTTAGTAGTCTAGCTGTGTCACTTCTCATTTATACATTTTTTTAAACAGCCTTGGCCAAAAGCATCCTCATTAACTTTATTTTCTATTTTCAATGTGTATTTATTATAGCTGGTTTGCTCCATTCAGAACAAATGTCTGGTTTTAATTCATTTCTTGACTTTGTAACTGCAGTGCAGAATTTTGCTGAACATTTTCTGAAACCACATGTGATGTGCATATCTCCTTTGTCTAGGTTGACAGCCATATCCTCTGAGAATTCCAATGAGTTAGTGAGTCTTTACCTCCCTTGTCTCTCCTTAGGCCATTTAAAAATAATGGCATTATGTTGGCTACTCTCCAGTCCTCTCAGATTTTACTTGATCTGTTTTGAAGAGCAGAAGTACATAAAAATGTCTGCCAAAGCTTCTTCAATTTCTCTCCTTACTTCCTTAACCCTTTTGGACATACAATGCTTGGTCATGGCCCTATCAATTTTAAAAGCCATTTCACCTTATAATAACCATACCTGATGTGCTTTGTACATATCCTAATTCCTAATCATATATCTCCATAAATCTGATCTCAGATGTAGTCAAATATCTTCTCTCAACTTTTATAAGGCCATATATAACCGTTATTTAATGTACTCTCAATCTCCTTATACACTTTCTAGTGGATAGGCTGCAACATACAGTTTCTTTCAGCAATAAGGATATGTCTAGAGCTCAGGACTGGGTTAGAGAATTAGTTTTGATTCAGAATTGCTATAAATTTTCAGTTTCATTCCTGCTCTAGGGAGGAAGCAGCCTGCAACAGAATTATTGCTGTGGCAGTTATTTGCTTTTTTGTGACAACTTGCTGACCCAGAGACATTGTTCTCCTCAATGCCCTGCAGTCTGCAGGTTTGCAGCCCTGTCAGGGAAGCAAAAAGTGTTTTATATGTCTTTGCTTCTCTACATGGGCATGTCAGAGTCATAATGATTAGCTCTTGAAAGGACCTCGAGAAACTATGTAGCCTGTCCTCTTGTCCCAGAGGAAAAACAGCTGTACCAAAGCTTGTTTGTGTTATCTGTTCTTAATATCCTTCAGTTATGGGGATCCCAAAACCTCCTGGAGCAATCTGTTCAATAATTATTTAAATTTTAGCATTACAACCTTGACTTAATTTTATTCTATAATTCCTAGAGACAATATATTAAAAAAAAAGTATGCTGCTTCACACATTACAGCAATTGAAAAACCTCTTAATGCTGTGAGACACTGATTGCACCTAAGAAACATTTAGAGACAGAGCCTGGGGATGATCCTAAACACTTAGGAAATCTATTTGATGTGATCTGTCCCACTGAAATAAAGATGACAGCAGATTATAAATATTTTATATTGTCATCAACCAATGTTTTTAGCTGTAAAAGTTTTCAGTATTGAGCAGTATGCCAATTCTGAGGTACTTTTATAAATACAACACTGATCTTAGCTTGATCCTTTGCAGGAAGTAAAACTAGAGCCACTGAATCTAGCAGAAAAAGCTCTTAGAATCTATGTCATGTTCTTATCTGTATCCACTTGAAAGCATTATTAAATTAAGAAACCTTTGTACATGTCTTCTCTTCCTGATCACTAGGCAGAGCCCACAATGATGTTGACATGACTGCTTCAACATCATTCTAAATATTTGAAAAAGAAGCCAGTCAAAATCTATGATCCAGACACATTAGTTGGTATCATATGATTGATATCAAATAATGATCCACCATGGATCATTACAGTCACAGAATCTTCCACTGAGGCAAAGGTTCACCTCAGTTACTTCCCTGAGACCACAGGCTGAGGTGTGGGTACCTGTGCAGGTACCACAGGCCACCTAGCAAATGTTAACTCTTTACTGTAACTTTTTTCTTTGGTTTTTGAAGAACTTCGTGGGTGCAGTAAAGATTTCCACGTTTAAAAAATGAAAGAATAGAATTAAAATACTATGGGGACCCACTTCTCCTGGCGAGTGTGATGGTCATACTATGACTGTTTTAAATACCATTTTTAAGATCAGATAGTTTGTCCAGGAATTCCACACTTTCTAAAGAAAATAGTCTAAAGAAAATTTGCCTTTGCCTTTTGGATTAAAGATTGTAATGAGTTACTGAGAAGGCAAGCCATGATGTCCCTTTAATAGGCAGGGAGGGGAAGGTTCATTGAATTTTATCTACTAAAACCATTACCTGAATTCTTTTATATTTTTCCATTTGACAGCTGATAAAAGTATTTGTTAATTTTTTTGCCCTGATTTTCAGTTTTTATGGCCTTTCCCTACGTTAAGTCACAGAGAAGAGGACCATAATGACATTTTCCTTTGTGGTAAGTTGTTCCTACTAGAACTTAAATTGCGTAGGTCTGTATAACTGACATGCCTGCATTGCAAATTACAGCCTACGTTGTCTTTATGCTGTGTTATATGGTGGATTGCATAAAATCAGTTGTCATACTTAAGAAAAATACTTTTAGGAGATCAGCTCTATCAGAGCCCTATCAGAGAAGGGCTAACCATATTCTCTATCATTTGTTACATTAAAATTTTAACAAGTGAGTTTCAGAGGCAGGGGTATCAGCCTAAACATACCAAGAAATTTACATTGACCCAGGAAATGTGTCTCATATAAAATGCCAAGTACTTATTTTTAGTCTAATTAATGTATTATCAGGCCAATCAAAGTGTTATGAGACCAGCTGCAATTATGTTAGCATTTACACTCCAGATCTCCTAATTTTTTGTAGCTCATCACAGATAATGAGACAGTTCAAACATATATACACAAATTTTCTGATATCTTTTTCCTGTTGATACAGTGTCATCTGACGCTGATGGGACAGCAAGGGTTTTTACAGATCCCTGGCAAAATGATGATGGCATTACATCATAGCTGCAATCAAAGCTTTCTCTTCGTAACAGAATTTAATGACTAAAAAATCATGTAAAAGAATACAAGTCACTGAAACCCTAGAGGAAGCAGTGGATGATATGTCACTGACCACTGGGGAACCACAGGTCCTGTTATCCAGCAGCAGTTCTGGTCCAACTTTGTAGAAATATAGATTCATAGGATTACCTTTTCATTCCATGAACCCAATTGATCACTGTTGAAGCCTGTATTGGTGACAGAATTATCGAACTGTTAAATGATTTCCTCTGAATTAGGACTCATACAGGTACATATTGAAAATTCACAGCCATTCCAAACTACAAAAAAAGACGTTGACACTAAACCAAATTACTTTTCTGGACATTTTTATTCAGACAGAAGCAAGTGTTCCTCCAAAGAAATCTCTCTACTTAAATTTTGCAATTTCTTGTAATCTATGACTGTTGTACAAATAAAGTCAAGATAACATGGAAAGTATATATTTTATTTTGCATCTGTTTTGCAACTGTCTGTGACCTCAGAGGCCAGCAAGTCAAGGGAGGTCATCTTTCACCTCTAGCCAGCACTAATAAGACACACTGGGTGTTGGGTTAAAGTCTGGACTTCCCAGTATAGAACAGAAATGGTAATACTAGAATTTGTCCAGCAAAGAACCACAAAAATGATGAAGGGACTGGAGCAGCACTAATATGGAGACTATTAAGCCTGGAGAATCATGGAATCATTTCAGGTTGGAACAGACCCTTAAAATCATGAAGTCCAACCATAAATCTAGTCTCTACAACTGCTGTAGAGACAATAAAGTCCCCCTCAACCTCCTTTTCTTCAGGGTAAACAACTCCTCTTCCCTTAGCTACTCCTCATAAGACTTCTTCTCTAGATCCTTCACCAGCTTCATTGGTCTTCCTTTGATATGTTCTATAATCTCAATGTCTTGTAACAAGGGACCCAAACCGAACATAATATTCAAGGTATGACCTCACCAGTGAGAAGTACAGAGGGAAAATTCTGGAGTCCTGTTTGCTATATTATTTCTGATATAGGTCAGGATACTACTGGCCTTCTTGGCCACCTGGGAATACTGCTGGGTCATATTCAGCCATCACTGACCAAGACCCTCAGGTCCTTTTCTGCTGGGCGGTTTTCCAGCCACTCTTCCCCAAGCCTGTAGCATTGCATTGGGTTTTTGTGACCCATGTGTAGGACCCAGCACAGAGCCTTGTTGAACCTCGTATATATTGTCCCCAGATCTTTCCAGCCCTTCTTGTAGATGGCCATAACTTTCTCTAGCCTCCAGTCAACTGGGACCTGTGCAGTTAACCAGGACTTCTGGTAAGTAACTGAAGATATCTTGTGGAGCAATTAATCCAGCTCGCTCTGTACTCTTGGGTGAATCCCATTGGCTCCCATAGACTTGTGAGTGTCTGGTAAAGCAGGTCACTAACAATTTCCCCTTGGATTATGGGTGCTTCAGTCTTCTGCCCATCGCTATCTTCTAGCTCAATGGGCTGGGTACCCAGAGAACAATTGATCTTACTATTAAAGACTGGGGCATTAATTACCTCCAGTTTTTTCTCATCCTTCGTCACTATGTTTCCCCCTGCATCCAATAAAGGTTGGAGATTCTCCTTAGTCCTCCTTTTGTTGTTAATGTATTTATAGAAACATTTATTTGTCTTTCATGAAAATAGTCAGATCAAGTTGTATCTGGGCTTTTCCCCTTCTAATTTTTTCCCTCCATAACCTCATGACATCCTTGTAGTCCTCCTGTGTTGTTTTCCCCTTGCTCCAAAGGCCATAAATTCTTTTTGCCCCCGAGTTTCAGCCAAAGCTCTCTGTTCAACCAGTTTAGTCTGCTTCCCAACTGGCCATCGTTTGGTAACTGGGGATGTCCTGCTCCTTCACCTTTAAGATTTCCTTTCTGAAGAATGTCCAACATTCCTGAACTCCTTTGTGTTTCAGAATTTCCTCCCAAAGGATTCTGTCAACCAGTCTCCTAATCAGGTGAAAGTCTTCACTCTGGTAGTCCAAGGTAACAGTTCAGATAACCCCCTTCTTCCTTCTCTAAGAATCAAAAACTATCATTTTGTGGTGACTATGTCCAAGATCGCCTCAAAACATCCAAGTTCCCTACTTAGGACTGGTAGCTGCTTCATTTTATAGACAGTGCTCCATGTGCTGTTAGGTTTTCCTTGTTCTGTTATGGAGTCATCAGCAACACCTTTTGGCTCAGTGCCTTGGACCTTCAAAGTTGTTAAGGAAGGGAGTAAACAGCCTAGTGCCCAGGAATCTTGAAGTCAGCAGGGAGGGAAAGAAATCTGTTTGATTTGCCTACTTTGTTCACAGAACCTTCAGGCCTGATAATGAGAGGAAAGGGAATGAATGTGACCCACTCAGTCACAAAGAATGGCTGTTTATCTTATAAAATAGTGTTAGTAATCCTAACCACATTGCCAGGAATCAGGAGCAGGGGCTACCAATCACAAATGTTCACTCTTCTTGTACTCCTTGGGTCTTAGGTTTGATGAAAACTATGTTCTTCAGAAAAGAAAAGGCAGATCATAGCAAACTATCATCTCCAGCCTTTTGCTATAAGGAGACTGATGCTAATACTTTCTTCCTCTTCGTTTCAATCATGTTGAGATAATTTTCATACTTTTTGATAGCACAGTCACAGCTTTTTATTTTTTTCTTCCTTCTTTGGCTTGTAAGTCAATATCTTATCTAAATTTCCTATATATGTTATATTTTAAATATGTTGGAAAATTGTTGTTTGTTCTCTTTCTACCTCTAAACCAGGTATTTTTTAGTTCCCAGTATCAGACTATCAAAACCAAACACTATCTTTTCTTAGACTATTGAATGTTGTGGGCTGGTAGATGCTGCTCACTTCTTAAAATCAAATAATTAGCTAGAGCCATACATAATATAAATCAACATTTCTCCAGTAAGTTTGTCAGGAATTAATAATAGCTGGAGATCTTTTCTAGTTACTGTAAACGTAGACATATTTATTGCATTATGTAGTGCTTGTAAGTAATTGATAGCAAGCTAATTGATGACAGATGCTTGTTTGTTTTTTTGATTGTAGTTTTGGTTTGTTTTGGTTTTGATATTTTTTCAAAAAGACTAAGCATGTGAACATCTTCATCTGAATCTAAAATTTATTTGAAAACTAACCTACTGAGAAAATTGTTGTAATGGGCTGGATTAGCTGCAAGTTCTTAAAAACAAACAAACAAACAAAAACACCCCAAAAAGCCTACAGAAAGACTTTGAAGGTTGGTTGTACAAAGTAGTAAAAGAAGAGGAAATATAATAATAAGTCTAATTTTTTGTCCTATTCACTTATCTCTAAAATGAACCAAATATCAGATTATGCTTTGTCGGACTTTTAAATGAATTGTTAGTGTGACTGGATTTCTATGTCCTTTTGTTACTGTCTTTGCTGAATGGGGAAATCTGACAAAATTTCTCATATAAATCAAATTTAAGTCATAAAACATAAAATTAATTCCTTGAAAATTTAGGACGAAAATACTAGAAAAAAATTATTATGTCTGAAGGAGTCTATAGTCTTCTGTGATTTTAGCAGTTATTTAACAATGTTGTGTACTTTATCCTGTCTCTGACTCCTGATAAGACGATGTGCATTTGATTTGTTCCTATTAGACTCATGAACAGTATAGGAAAAATGTCAAATTTACAAAGATAAAATTCATTTAGTTGAGTACACAATCATTCATCTTAATTATGTCTGACATCTTCGCCATTGTATAATCAGTTTCCCAGAAGAAGAGAAACTCGCATTCTGTCTCCTTTAGGAATCCTTCATTGAAGGAGACTAGTTATTTCAGTCCTCTTTTAAAGCTTATAGTGTAGTTGAAGAATCATGAAAAATAAGGAATATTGGCTAGTATTCCTCAAGAACAGGGTAATACTAAACTGTCATGCCTGATAACCATAACTCCTGACCCTACTTACATGAAAGGTAGAAGACTATAGAACACAATATTTTGAAGCAGGTGATGTATAAACATTTAATGAAAGACAAATTATTTTATTCCTTTCATGCCTTCATAGAAATCAATGGTATTTTGACACTGAACCCAAAGAGGAACTACACTATGTTTTATTTCGTCATAGATATTTTATTTATATTATGCAAAGTTGAATTGATAATGAAACCATTAAAATAATTTATTTTATTCTCTAAGCATCTTGATCATCTGCATAGAATACTAGCTGTAAGCAAAATTAGACACATTACCATATACATAATATGAAATATAGTACATTTATATTTGGGTAAATTAATAATGAAATAAAATTAAAACCATTATTATTAGAATCAGCATTAATTAATGTAGAATTGTCACATTGTAGTACTTATACAGCAAATATTTCACTATTCACCATAATTAAGTAAAAATGGTAAATTAAATGGCATCTCAGATGAGTAGTTAACGATTTTGTCTCAGTCTTTCAAAAGACCTCTTCCTCTTGAAGAATACTGCTAATAATACAGGTGAATGTAAGACCTAATTTTAAAATTCCTCAGTTTTTGAAGGTTAGAAGTTCAAAAGAAAATTTGAATCTTAGTGAATGCTGTTACAAAGCTGCATGTGTAGGATTCATAAGCATTAGACTATAAAATCTCTCTAAAAGTAACTTGTCTGGCAAGATCATTTCATCAAAAACAACATTCAGAAGAGTAGCAAGGATTAGGGAATGAAAAGGTTACCTTTATCTACCGTACTCATCTCAAAGGAGATCACTGCTGAATCTGTATTTTACATAGGTCATCTTGAACTACACGAAAAATAGCCCCCGCCTTAATCTTTCCCTGCTTAATGTTTCAAGGAATTAAAACTTTCTTTTAATTAAGTCACCCAGGAAGATAAGTGTAAATGATCTGCAAACAATTTTGAATATGAAAAGATCGTATGATTCTGAAATGACAAAAAGCTAAAGCTGAATCAGACTCAGTAACCCATGAGTAGATCAACAGTTCTTTTTATCCTTTCCCTTTATGCTTTCTGATGCAAAAACTGTTTCTTGATATGTAGACAAAGTAAGGCTTCACAGTTTGATTTGAGGAATTACTTTTGTAGTAGTACTGAGAATAATGGTGATGCATTAAGACAAAGACTCTGAAGAAATTCAGTGCCCTAATATAGACAACTGTAATGAGAGGATTGGACTACATCTCAGTAACAATGCTGGCACAGTAGTTGCCAGCAAGCTCGTAACTGCTTCATTACCCATGCTTGACCTCTTGTGATGAATATGCTGAGCCATTGTCAGATGACAGATTCAGATGGCAAGGGAACAAGCAAAATAATTACTTTCCTGAATTAAATTTTTCATCAGAATTGTAATTAAAAATAAAAATAAAATGCCACTGGGGTTTGAAAAAGCCTAAGCTAAGTGCCAAATTCTGATCTACTGTCAATTGAGATGCTTAGGCTTCATAGTGAGCTTAAATGTGAATATTTCCTCAGGCATATAGAAAAATATTGTACTTTCTAATATGATCATTCTGGTCAATACCTCTTTTGTGATGGTCAAAATATTATTCCTAAGGATATGCTTACTTAATGAACACATCTTTTTTCTTTTTTTTTCCCAAGTCAAAATTGTGTTTCATACAAGAAATGCCAAAACATTTAGATATGTCTAAATAAACGTACATTTAAATATTTTTTTTCATTTCTAACTGGCTTAACTTATAAAACAGAGATATTTTAAATACTTCCTAAATTAAACAAGATTTTTCCTGATGATTAAAAAGGTTCACTAAAATGACTTTTTTTCATATTTTTGCTTTCCAGAATTAGGCACCTTAATGTACGTATTTCAGCTTGACTATCAAAACTAAAATCTCTCCTTTTGCACACTTCTTCAAGTGTCAATATTTCAATGGTGAATGATCAAGATAACAGGAAATATACCTTTCCCTTAAGTTGTTAAGGAAGATTAAACAAATAAACAAAGAAACAAACAAAGTGAACTTACAACAGATAATCAGAAAACTTGTATGAAGAATTTGTCTGTGAAATGGTATGTTTTAGAAGTTATTGACAGGCAAGATTGATTTTTTTAAAGACAAATCACTGAATTACAGGAGTTTGAAGCTGACATTTACAATGTTGGCATTTAACTATGAAGTCTAGAATATTATCAGTCTAAAAGTGTTTTCTAAATATATCCTGATCCCACATTTGGAATGGGTTTGGACATGTATATACTCCATATCCTCTTCTATATGGGCAAAACCAAGCTCCTATGAAAGGAAAAATGTGACAGAAAGGCAGTTCTGGTACATCTAGCTTATACTCTGAACTAAATGACCAGGTAAGTGGTATCCGGAAGCAAGCAGTAGTACACACTGAGTAGGTGGAAAAATGGGATAAGTAGTAAGTTTGATCTTTCTCTACTCGCAGTACACGGATTCTGGACAACTGCTTTAAGTTAGATGACTTCAGGAGGACTAAAGCTAAGTGGGATGAATCATGTAGATACTCAGTTTGCAGTTAGCTTAAGATACAGGAAATTAATTCCCCTCTTAATTTATGCCTCAGTTTTCTGTCCTGTCTTTATACTGTTGTTCCTCTTTATACTACCTCTCTTTGAGACTAAGTGCATCTTACCGTATATTAACACAATGCATGGAAGAACCAGATCTCAATCTTGATAAAGACCAAATTAAAACTTGAGTGTTAACAGATGTTAGTTTTTTAATTACAAAATTCAATTACTGGACAAACTCCAGTATGACCATGTCTGTTCTGTACTGGCAAGTCCAGACCCAGTGCTCCAGATGTATCTCACCAGTGCTGGCTAGAGGTGAAGGATCACCTCCCTTGACTTGCTGATCTCTGAGGTCAAGAAGAGCTATTAAACAGATACAAATGACATCTGGTTTAGGACAATTCTGTAGATGAGGGAACAGCAAGGTAAACATAGTCTTGATGCATGATGATCACAACAATCCTAATGGGAAGACAAAAGTTACTTAGCACACAGACCAGGAATTTTTGTACAGGCTACAGAACAAGCTGGTTTCCTTTACCCAAATGTCAATGTTAATTGGCATTTGAGATATCATAGGACATGAGAGTCGTGAGGATAGCTAATAAGCATAACTTGGAACCAATGGAAGAACTGCTTCCTTGTGAAGCAGAACCTGAAGGCCAGGCACAGTATCTTAGGCATCTCAAATGGCATTAGACAATAGTGTGTGCTGCTGAGTAATAAAAGATGCGTCCATTCTCAGTTTATGTGTTTTCTGGCATCAATCTTTGTCTTTTGTAATATGCTTTTCACATTGCAAAAGACTGTAAAACAAAATATATACTTATATGGAAAAATAACCTACTCCTTGTTGTCTTAACTTTTTTTGGTGCAACAGACTCATAGATGACAAGAATTTTGGGGATTTCTTTGGAGGAATACTTGCTTCTGTCTGAATAAAAATGTCCAAAAAAGTAATTTGTGTCAGTATCAATGTCTTTTTTTTCTAGCTTGGACTGGCACAGCATTTTCAACATGTACCTGCATGAGTCCTAATTCAGAGAAAATAGTTCAATAGTTCAATAGTTCTGTGACCAGTACAGGTTTCAACAGTCATCAATCAGGCTCATGTAATGACAAAGTAATTGTGTCCACTGTAATGCTTACAGATCAGATTACAGTTTTGATTTTTCATGAGGGTCACTTTTGTCAAGGTAAGGACAGATGGATTTGGAGTGTCATTAGCTGTATTTTTCTTTGTTTTTCTTTGAATGCCAAGTACATGGTTTCAACCCCGGTATAAAACATACAAATGCTGTACATATTTTCATCTCATCACATTAGTGTTGCATAATTTGTTGGGATTTGCAAATACTATTGTACTAAGAGAATCACTACTAATGAAAACAAAAAATACTTATGTTAAGATCATATTTACTTCCTCCTCTTACGCTTTAGCTCTGCACATAACTTTTCATTTTCAGGAACTACAATAGTTCTATGAATCCTGCAGTGCCACAGTATTGTACAGAAACTCCTTGGTTTACAGACAAATGAATAATTCCATTCTGCTTTGAAAAGAGCAGCCTGGAGATACTTGAATTTAATGCCCTCTCATGACACCATCTATATGCATAATTTTAGGCTACAGTAAATTGCCACTGCTAGCTGGCTCATTGTTCTTTAAGAGAGAAATGATTGTCCTCAAAACCTTTATGAAAATAATAATAAAAGCAAATAAACAGATGATGTAGCTCTAAGCATGCTACCTAATCTCTTTAATTGCTTTGAGTCAGTTCATAAGACATTTCAGACTAACCAAAGGCTATTCCAATTGTATTTGCTTTCCATAGTGCAATAAGAATATATAAGAACAAACTGAGGCAAACAAGCAAACAAACACTCCACATGCTCAATTTCAGAAATCTCTATTCTTTTTTTAGGGCCCATGAATGTTCTAACAGAGACTATTTTTACAAAGATGAAGCAGCACTCTTTTTTTCCACTTCAGCCTACTCTCTTAATATTGCTTTCTTGTTGGTGAGACATTTTGGAGTCAATATGATAAAATGGACTGCATAATAAGTATTCTCACTTGTCTATGTCACTCTCTGCTTTGAGCCAGTAACTGAAGAACCTGAAACCAGGTCTTGGTCTTGTTGATGCCATCTAAGGTTGTGAACAATTCTGTTCAATGAACTAAACAAATATCTGACAGTTGGAGTCTTAGCTTTTCTTTTGGTAAAATAACAATGCTAGTTTTTATTGATGAACCTCCAGGAGTGTTTTAAGACATAATCCATGAATATTTTTGTTGTGCCTTGTAGTTACATGTTATTCACAGAAGTTTGTTTCAGAATAATGGTCAATTTTATTATATCACATGACCTGCACTATGAAACCTCGGTATAATCAATGAAACAAGACTGACATGCAACTGAAGACTACAAATATGACAGCAGTAAAGAGAAATATTTCATTTGGGGTTTTTTTAGGGTTAGGCTGGATAATCTTGAACAAAGAAAAAAGTAGGCTGGCTAGAAGGAAACATTCCAGAAGACAGGGAACCTTTTTAAGACTGTAAAATGGCCTACCTGGGCATATGGCACACATCCTATGTTTGAACTTTTAAAAGCTAAGTTTCTGCAAAACAATTCTAACATACAAGTAACAAATTAACCAAAACCAAATAATAAAGCAGTTATATCAGAACGATGGAGAAGATCATTAGAGGTCAAAAAACCTGTACCTAATTAATACCAGTCCTGATGCAACTCAACATGCAAATTCTCTGTAATGACTACAATAAAAAATGTACGTGGGAGGGGAACCTCAGCAGTTAGGTTGCTGTGCAGTACTACATCAATGCAAACCCAAAACATATAATGAAATGTCAAAGCCTCACAACGTCTTGACCTCAGTCATTTCACCATAATTCCATGTTTTAGCACATTCTATAGTTTTGGCTGCACTGGAGCCAATGTGAAAAGCAACCAACTTTGTTTGTTTTACAGGGTTCCTAAGTTCTTTCTGTAATGTGTGAACAGCAAAACACACCCGCATTTTTCTGTTGATTTCAGTGGTCTGACTTCTGATTTAAAAGTTAGTTGCCCATCAAAATTGAAATATATTTATCATTAACATTTAAATATTGTTAAAATAATCTTGCTGACTGGATATTTTGACACTATTTAGTAGAAATCCCCTGTGATGAAGTAAGTAGGAGTGAGAGTTCTATTTTTAGAGGTCTTTTTCTATATGAGTCACTTCACTTGGTGTTACAATCTCTGTAATTATAAAAAGCATTAACAAATTTTACCTACTTTGGAGGAGCAAAACAAGATAAGAATTCCACATTACCTAACTGTGTGATATGTCCTAGGGAACCTGCAGGGGTTTTGGCAGGGGGGTTGGACCTGATGATCTCTTGAGGTCCCTTCCAACCCCTACGATTCTGTGAATCTGTGATTCTGTGATTACCCAATATAAGCTATTTAAAACGTATTACAGTTTATAGATAATATGGGATTCTTCTTTTCTTTCACCTGAATGAAACAAACAAACAAAAAAAGATAAACCAAATCTTTAGATTATTTTAATAATCAAAAATCCTTTAATCAGATTGGGCTGGTTCTACTTAGTACAAACCAAATGACAAATAATAAGCAAATTATAGCACTGGGTAATTTAGAAAGGAGACAATCAGTTATTTTACATAATGAAAATGTTGAATTTGGTGACAATTAGGAGAATAGACAAATATGCATCAAATTACTTATTAGGAACAAAATGTTCATTGCTTAAATCAGTCTTTTCTTAGTTATGATTGTGTAATCAAATGCTGGATTTTGAAATCTGTGACAAGAAACTTGATACTATCTCCCAATTCATAAATCAAAATATATACAAACCAATAGAAATTTTCTTTGCATGCATCATCTAATTTAAAACACAGAAGTAGTGATACATATTTTCTAATTGTATAATTCTTAAAGAATTTCAAGATGAAAGATATCTGAATATTTGAATTAAAACACCTTTTTCAATAGAAATAGATTATTCTAAAGACATATAAAGTACAAATAGAGATACATATACTAAGACCTATTAATGTTTTTATAAGAACAAATGCTACAAATCTGATAAAATATAGATAGTTTTATTCAACCTCTATTGAAATATTTCATCGTATTAATGATATACTTTCAAAGCAAATATAAGTGTATCTTAAAATGAGAGAAAACCAAGAAGGATTATATTAAATAAGCTATTGATTCCACAAATTTTTATCTATGATCAGAAGCATAAGACCTTAATGTTAGTAAACAAAAAATTAAAAAACCCAAAGAACAGGGAAATATTTTATTTGAGGAAACTCCACTGTGCTTGAGCAAAATACAATTCAAAACACATTCATATATTTAATGTTGTAAATATTATTTTAAAAAAATAATTTCCAAATTTTTCACTGTTCAATAAAGTACAAATAAGTATATGGTTTATCAATGCACCTACTTTGGTACTTGTGTGTCTAGCAAAGTTGGTGCCATAATAATTCCACTTAACTTGTATTTTGTGATGCAGTATGAATGAACCATCCACCAGGGTTAGACCATGAAAACTTGTATTACCTTGTTGAGTTGGGAAAGATTCAGGTAAAATGTATGAAGTCAAGAGAAAATACTTCTCTGTGTAAGGGTCTTAATCTCCACTCAGGGAACATTTGACTAGCAGACAACGGGAAGTATAAATACTATACTTCACTCCATGAACTAATCTGAATGAAAAGCATTGTATGAAAAGGCATTTCAGTTCTTACTTGAAGAAATATGTTCAGTCATAAAATCAAAGGCATTCTGTTAGTAGTAGAAATTGTGTTTTGATCTAATGTTTGATCTGTACTGTGATCAAAACAGTATTTATTAAAATAAGCAGAAGCAGTATATGAGAAAAATAATTCTTAACTGGTGATCAGTGATGTTTATTTACTGGACAGTATGCCAACTTTAGCTTATTGTCATTGTTAGACCTGATTTTATAATACTGAAAATGCAAGAACATAGAATTGGGTCTTGCATATACAGAGTTTATCTAGACAACTATTTCTTTCTGCTATGTGGATTTTGAATACTGAAAAAAAAGAAAGCAAAAAGGAACAGTAGACTCACTTCTAGTATGTAGTGATAGTTTAGATTTTAAAGAATAGTTTCCTATCTGGACTACAAACCTGCGAGACAAGTTTTAGCTTAGAGGGGAATTTTCTCTGTAAGAATAAACCTGTGAAAATAGGGCTTCAGTGAAGAATGCTGATATTACTTTTATCTATAAAGCTCAAGAGAAGGAACTAGAAATTAAGATTTTTATTTTCTGCCCGACTTTTTTTTTTTTTTTTTTAAATATTGGAGGTTGGTCAAAATCCTTTTTTTGAACTACTACACAGCCAGTGGGGAGATAGCTATGATGAGATGCTTAAACCTCCTACTGGGAAATGTAGTAATGGTGATACAGCTTTCTCCCTCAGTTAGATAACTGCTTGTAAACAACCAGATGTGGGATTGAAAAAAGATGATGAGCTGGAGAAAAGATGGCTCAGAATTCAGTCAGAGCATTAAGTTTTCTGTAACCATCTAGGAGGGTGAGAGTGATACAAAGCTGAAATTTTGGAAAAGGGGCTATGACTTCAAACTGAAATGGGGACGCACACAAGAAAATTCAAATGAGGGAGAAAGCTTAAGACATTGAACTTTTGACAACTAATATAATCCCAGCTAGGTTTGGGGGTTTTTACTTAAATGTCTAAGTGGAGCAATTTAGAACAGTTGAATTCAGGTCCCACACTGGTTAATTGTGAGGATATCTAACTTTTCCAAGAATATTATTCATCTAGAGAAAGAATAAACAATGTTGTCTCTTTTTTAAAGCAATTTTTTCTTTATTAATTATATGACAGGAATTGTTAAGCATTTCGGTAGGTAACAGTAATTTTTGTGGATGAATGAATAGGATGGCCAGGTTTGTTCTTCCAGTTCCATTTGTACTGAGTCAGTCATTTGAATCAGTCCATTTGTACTGAGTAATGCCATTATAATAAAGTGAGGTTTCACACTGCTAGAGCTTTACCATTTGTTACCCCTTCAATGTTTGAAAACACAGCTTTTGAGATTACAATATTTTTCAAGCTGTCATTTGGAAATTGATATAGACTTACCTCTATCAGCAAAGCAGAGCATTTTTGACTCATTAAATAGTTGGTGAAACTGACAAAAAATTATTCATAGTTGAGATATAACCTTTAAATTTTTTTCTACATATCTAGGTGATTTTCACTTTCCAAGGCCATTACACTTTCTCTAGATTAGTCTTTGAACACAGTTTTTGTCTGTTTCTCTACTTTACTGTAGTTTAGGGTAAGTTTTGTGTGTAACTCTATGACAACAGCTTTATGTTATGTAATGAATATCAATATTTAAACTTTTCCTTACATGTATCTTTTGCAACTAGAAATATAGCAGTGGTGCACATACAAGTCCTACTATTTTAGTACATTAATTTGGCTTGTAAAAAGGCTTTTTGAAATCTATTAAAACCAGTAGACTTTAGGTTTCTGTGAGATTGATTTGCAGTTCTGTAAAATATACTCTATCATCCAGGGGATTCATTCAGTTTTAAGCTTTCTTTAGATAATAAACAAAGTATTGATTAAAAGATAGATTTAAATTTTTGTGGAGGAATACAGTATTGGATAACAGGTACCTGCTATATGATTCTGATGAGGATATCTTTTTACCTTTAAACTGAATTGTGTTGAGCATTAGTCTGTGATACTTCCTGATAGACATTAATGCTTTATACTTAAAGATTACATGAGAACTCATATTTTAAATTAAGACTAGTTGTACTTTGGTACATCATAGAGACAAAATTAATTTTCTGTCACTGAAAAGCAGTAAAATTTATACAGACATAAAATTCAGTATGGTGGCGGTAATCTGATTATAAAATAATCTGCTGGCAATTACAGCCAAATCTGGCAGTTAGTAGTCATTCATTTGAAATTCATTAACTGAATAATACTTGTGGATGCATTAGAAGTATTCTGCATAGTGGTAGAGCTGAGTGTGAAAACTATATTGCAGCATTTTAATGTTGACTGATCAATATTTCACTTATCCAGAAATACCCATGTTTTGTGATTTTTAATTTTTTTTTTGTACAACAGATGAATGTTGTACAGCTGTGTGATGCTGATCAGGAAGAAATAAAAAATACATGTGGGCCGTCAAATGTCAGTGGGGTTTGGTACAATAGAAACTTGTACACGAGTTTCAAGACTAGAACCAGACACTTCTTTTTTTAATGAAACCTTCTTATTTAGTGTAAACCTCATTATTTCATACTTTCTTCAGGAATAATGAAGGATTGTCCCTGGTTTTAAGAGAACAGTCAATTCAGCAGTCATTTTTGTCCTTGGGAGTCATAGCGAAAAGACTAGAGATGACAAACAGAGGCCACCTACTCCAGTCCTCCTAATTCAGAGATGTGGCAACTGTTCCTTGGAATATAAATCTGGAAGGGAACAACAGGACTGTCAGTGAATTTTACCATTGGATCCAACACAAAATAGATGATCATTATGGCGGTGTTCACAGCTACTTGACATATTCCAGACCATAAAATGCTGCCTGAGGTCCTTTAGCAACATTAAGAACTGTAGTACAAGACCAAATTGTAAAATGCGGTAAAGGTGTGGAAGAATCCTGACCAGTCTTGGTCCTACAGCAAAGCATGTGCAGCAATACACCATAGATCAAAACAGTCTATTGTACCCTGCCATTCTTCTCTGGAAGGCAAAATTTACCCCGGATGAATGATACCTTTTAATCTGAGTGGGAAAGTTAGTGGGAAAGAAATGAAAGATTTAGAAATTTAAATGTTAGTGCAAATACTTGCACACCTGTTCATACATTCTTTCTTTTTATGTGAACACTTCTGTGAAGATGTTAGAGAAAGGTGAAAGATACAGGAAAAAATATGGAGAGGAAATAAAATAATTTCTGACCTCCATATGTGAGTAATAAATTTCCCAAATCATGGCTTAATGCAGTGTTAGTATGGCCAAAACATGCAGATTCCTTTGATGATACTGATATATTGGGTATCAATTTCTAAACCAAAGAATCATATTTTTAATAGAGTTTATTTTGTAAGCTTCTAAAAGTCTATTTGAAATGAACTTATTTTAGTTTGCTTGTACTGCCCACTCTAGCAGATCATTCCTGAACTTTATTTTATTTTATTTTTTGTTACACAACAGTTTTCAGTCTGCATTTTCTTATAGCCATCTGTTTGATAATAATATTTTGTAATTTACTTTAAATAGTTCCTTTCTGTGACTCACAGAGTCACAGAACGTTTGAGAATGGAAGGAAACCTCTGGAGATCATCTTGTCCAACACCCTGTTGAAGCAGAGCCACCTAGGGCAGGTTACCCAGGACCGTGTCCTGACAGCTTTTGAGTATCAGCAAGGATGGAGACTCCTCAACCTCTCTGGGCAACCTCTTCCAGTGTTCCGTCACCCTGAAAATAGAAAAGTGTTTTCTTATGTTCAAACTGGACCTCCTATGTTTCACTTTATGGCCATTGCCTCTTGTCCTGTCACTGGACACCCCTAAAGAGAACATGCCTACATCCTCTTTGCAACCTCCCTTCAGGTACATATATGCACTGATGAGGTTCCTCCCAAGCCTTCTCTTTTCTAGTGAGAAAGTTATACACCTGGCTTGTCTTTGTAGAGACAGTATGTCCCATCTCAGTGTTTGTTTGTTGCATGAAACAAGAAAATACATTTGAATGTCTCTTGTTAAAAGACTCTATTCACTATACCTTCCCACTAGATCTTCATCTACTAGGTGT
This sequence comes from Laterallus jamaicensis coturniculus, assembly GCA_022605575.1. NCBI lineage: Eukaryota > Metazoa > Chordata > Aves > Gruiformes > Rallidae > Laterallus > Laterallus jamaicensis. The sequence continues at coordinate 83,742,460 of JAKCOX010000001.1, forward strand.
TTCATAAACCTAGATTATCAAACTTGTGTGAAATATCAGATGAGGTCTGACTGATCATTTGATCTTAGAGTCTTTTAATAATTCTATTAAAATAAAATTATTTTATCAGCTATAAATTCCTGCCTGATAGTTGTTTATTCTGTTCTTAAAAAGCATCTCCACCCAGTGACTCCTCACTCAGCCTACTCTGCAGGTTACCAATCCTTCCAGCCAGTGACTGCAAGTCCTAACTGAAACCTGTAAAGCAAATTAAATTATACTTTACCATATTCACAGCAGATGTAGTGAACCATTACTTTCTCTGTTTCAGGTCAGTGTGATTTATACCTGTTTGCAAGCTTCTGTTGCGGCGTAGGCTGTTCAGTAGTTTACATGTACTACTAACCAATACAGAGAAATTATTATTTATTAATTGATTCTGTCTTTAAACAATGATCCCTCTCCTTGAGATAGCAAACAAAAATATTAACAGATTGAATAAATACCTGCAGCTTAACTCTTTTAATAATATAATTATTTCAGTAGGGATATATGCATTACATTAAGAAAATAACAGCAACAAGAAAACTTAATTCCTATACTTTCATGTGTGCTTCTTTGCTTTTTAAGACCACATAATGGAAAATCCTGAAAACAGCTTGAATTTTAAATAATATTTTATTGATGGCATTATAATATATTTATGATTCTAAGCCAAGCAATTGTCTGACACTAGTAAATAGTAGTGTAAATTTAATATTAGAGGACTATTTATCAAAGCACAAAGAGAATGTGATGATTTCTTTAAGGATTTGTGAAAGAATTAACATGAAAGAATTAACATGAAAGAAGACAGAGTCAGAATAAACAGTTCAATTGCAAATTCAAACTGATTATCATATTGTAGCATTTTCCCAGATTTTTTTCCGTACTGTACCAACTGTTATGTCACCTGCTCCTTTTCTTCATACTACATACTCCTTATAGAATCAGATTCTCTTTCCAGAATTCCTTATGCAGTCTTCATTTATTTTCTTTGATAAATTATATGAGTTTGTTTGGAGACCTGAAACTACCTCACCCACATGGGCTGGATTGTTTTTTGCTCTGTTTCATTGGTTTAGGCACAGATCTTGCTTTTAGAGAGAATATATTAGGTTTTAGTACTATATAGTAGAGGTTGAATATGTTCTACACTTTACTGTTTAAGATAATTTCTCTGATATATCCTTACAGATTAGAAAAGAGGCATAAAATATTTGATTTTTCTGAACTATTAGGTTAATGAAACACTAAGTCTGAAACTTCATCTATTCTATTGTTTCTCCATCTTTTTCTTCTCTTTCCTTCTTATTCATATCTTCCTGTTCACACTCTTTCCTGTGCTTAAAATAAAACTTAAAAAAGCAATCTCAGTGCTGTGCATTGTTATTTCTGATTTAACTCCCCTGTTGCTGGTGTTACACACACACATTTAAAAAAGGCAGTTTTATATTGATGAAGGGAAAGTAGATACTTAGCATTCACCTTCATTAATTTGTTATGCAGTGTGTGTATTTGGGACAGTATTGCACTTTATTCATCTAATCAATTGTTTTTTAGGCAGGTTCCTTATGCAGTTTCAGCCTAGCTGGACTTGTACTCTTCCAAAATCTGAGCATGGTCTGGGAGTTATCTTGTTCCACAGATCGGTCCCAAAAGTTAGTTTGCATATGGCCTCCTAATCTGTAGGGTAAGGAAGTTTAACAATACGTCTGTATGTTGTTTCTAGGCTTGTGGGTCAAAATATAGCCCTAGCACTGCTTATGAGTATATATTTTTTCCCTGCTACTCAAACTATGGCATACATCTCAAAGTTGCTTCCTAAAATTCCAATCCCTATTGTTCCAAGGACAGCTAAATTGCTCTCAGAGGTATGTATGCTTCCTTCTCCTATTTTGCCTACCTAATAACAGACAACATAGAGGTACATCAATGTGATTCTATCTCAGGTCAAGTCCTTTAACATAATTAACATGACGGTATCTGTCTGAGGTGTAGAACTCACATAGAGAATCACCCAATTTCATAAGTAAATTCTTACGTCTGAGGAGTTCCACCTCATTTCCCACTAGTTAATTATTAGCACTCCCTATTAGAAAACTTAATGTCTTCTCGTTTTACCAGTAGTATTCAATGGAGCAAGTACTAAAACACAGAATATCTCCTTCAAGACTGATGTTTTTAAAATATGCTATAGCATCATTCCCATTTTTCTCATTCTTTAATCAATGACTAATTGAATTAGTTTATTTCTTTAAACCAAAGATACAGTTTTCATGTACCATAGGCTGGATCCTTTTTCACTTTCGGAAAAAAAACAATTAGCTAGACCAAAGGATCAGTTTAAAAACAATTTTATTTTGTTTTCTTTAGAAGCTACAAAAAAGCAGTCTCATTATTTTATATATTTCTACGTATGTTTAGGGATGGAGTAACTTTGTGAAATTTTAGCACACCAAAGATTCAAAGACAATATACAGGGTACAATGATGAAAAATGACACCTCAGTGTAAGAATCTGAAATAATCAAAACAATCCTCCATTTTTTTAGCAATAAGAATTTTTTTGCTAGTTCCACAGAAAAACCAACTTCAACATTAGTTATCTGTTGTCTTCTTTGTAGTAATGCATTTCTTATTTTGTCCTTTGCACACAAAGTTATTTATTTATATTAGGTGGCAAATGAGAGAGTAGGAGACAGGATACTATCCTTTACTGTCTGAGAATTGTTCTAGCGTACCACATGCTACCAGAATATCTTCCAAAGGTCATGTTGGAAAGGCTTATGCAAATTTCACAGAAAGGAACAGATTATTTATTGAAAGAACATATGTATGAGGAGACAGAATCTTGCACCTGTCATGTGCACACTGTGGTAGTACTACTCTCATTTCTTCTTTCCAACCTTGCTTCAATTCTGTAATGCATTCTATCTGTGTCTTTTAAGAGTGAGAAAGGAAAAAGAGAGTAGTCTTTCCATTATCATTCATTTCTTAAAATAGTCCAAGATCCTTAATTATTCCTAGCATATCGGAACCACTTTCAGACACACTGTCCCTGACGCTGTTCTGTTCTATGATAATAATAGTTACGCCTTGGCGACCTGGTCTCAGGCAGCCAAACATTGCACTATCCCTACACAAACCATTATCTCTATCCCAGAATACGTACTGTGTAGCAGATGATGTAATAGTAGAATAGAAACAGAGAGAAGGGAAACCATAAAATATTGTTGGTTTGTTTTTAGGCTAAGTCTGCTCATCATATACTTAAGAGAGCTAGAATTGACAGTGATAGTAAATATATATATTTACCAACTACTGACCATCCTGTTAGAGGACAACAGTAACAGATTAGAATTGCTCCACAACAGCGCACCTGCCAGTATCTTTAGTGTTTGTAGTCACAGTAAGGACTAATGGCCATTTGTTATCTTTGGAAAGATGGACTGATCTTTTGTATAGGACAATGAAATTGGAACCAGTCTTCTCTCAGCAAGGACAATGAACCATGAAATTGGGCAGAGATAACAGTGAATCAGTGTAGCTCATACAGAAAAACAGAGCCTGGTACTGGACAGCAAAAATGTTTGTGATTTCATTATTTTTTTAAAAATCATGATTTCTGTTGACTGTTCTGCTTGTGGGCACTATTGTTTTTCAAATGTTTTACATATACTATCTCAAAAACTTTAAAGACTTATCTCTGAAATCTTAACTGATATCTGTGTTGTAACTGTTCTGTAACAGAGATGAAACCAATATGCAAAGAAATATTATATTGCTGTTCCCACGAGATTTTGGGTTCCGTTCATGTTTGCATAGTCATTTTTTCTTTAATATTTTTCTCCACTCTTGTCTTTTATATAATTTTTTTTTCATGCCATGTTCTTCTTGGGAAATATAACTCCCACAGTTTCCTAATTCTGTTTCCTGCAGGAAAATATAAGGTTAAGTGTTTTTCCAGAGTCTGGAAACAGAAAAGCCAGATGGCCATTTGAATAGAGAGAGCATCTGATGGCTACCTGCCTATCTGCTAGCTGTAGAAAGTGACTCCAGTGTGCTATGCTGGATACTCAGTGGAGCAGAGACAAGAACAGAGCTTTAACACTAGAATGATGTACCAAATGAGATACTGACAAAACCAGTAATGGCAGGCATTTGTCCAATATGTCTTGTTTCCTCAAGTGAAAATAAAAATTCAGCAAAGGTTGACCATTTGTTGAGCCCTGAAGCCAGTATGCATTTTGCTTTTGTTTTATTCCTAGTTTTACTACACAGGTTCATCTGCTGACTTCTTGTTTGTCTCTGCTTTTTGCTCAGTTGCAGTACTCTTTGGGCTGATTTAGTTTCCAGAGTGCCAAAATAAAAAAGAAATTACATTCCTACCACTAATCACATTTTTCAGAATGCTACGCCTTTATCTAAAGGTGAACAGTAAGCAACCAGAGAAAATGAAGACAGGGGACCTCACTTCTTAACTAAAACATCGAATTCTTCAAGCAGTGTTTCTGGAGGCTGTTCATTAAATAGTCCTCCAGATAGATCTTGAGGATGATATGAGATAAATTTTGGAAGAAAAATAAACAAAAGAGAACCACATCCTAGGTTCAGAGTGAGCAGTCAGGACACAGTACTGAATTAAGCTAAATTAGATTTAATAGGATGTCTGACATAAATACAGCATTGTGTTTATCATTAGTGGAGACAGCATCTGTTTTAACAGAAGATGGTGTATTTTAAGACCGCTACGTATATATTTGTGAAACAAAAAATACAAACATTGAAAAAAGTTCCATCATACTGATATGTGTCAGAGTTTCTGTATGTGATATTCAAGAAAACTTTTAATATTGCTTAGTGAGCATTAAATTACATTTGTATTTTGTTGATTGTCTTCTTTGGTAGTTCAGAAATTCAACACCACCTTATATATTACTTTAATTTAGAACCCTGTTGTTGGCAAGATTTGTATTTATCACCAGATGGCAATGCAAAGATAACTTGCGATGCTCTCAACAGAAGTCCTTGATAGACCTGCATAAAATCTGGTGGAGCAACTGAGACCATCTAATAACAAATTCTGCAAATATGAAAATACTGAGGAAACAAACGTTTTTTAAAAGAGAGAAAGAAATATGCAGGGAAAAGGAAGGATCAAGTCAAGAGCAGTCTGAAATCTGGCAATTTAGGGATGATAAATACTCACAAGCAGCTATTCAAAGTCCAAACAGCTGTATAAATTAAGTGAATTATAACACACTGGTCTATAGACATCTTTGCTGCTCATCCTGCTAGTTCTACTTGTAAAGGCCTTTTCTTTAGCACAGATTAACAACATTCTTGTGGTTTTATCTCTGTATCTGTAGTTAGGATATTTCTACATTCCTCATCAAAAAGTAAGATCTTCATAGATTCTCAGTGTGGTTGTGATGGCTACCAGGTGCCAACCAATCTGTTTTCTCACTCCTGTCCCCCTTAAAAAGATACAGGGAAAAAAGACAAAAAAAAATAAATTGTGGGGTTGAGATAAAGACAGGAAGATCATTTTCCAGTTGCCATCACAGGCAAAACAGGCTCGATTTAGGGATATTAGTTTAATTTATTCAGAATTATTTGTAACAAAGTAGGACAGCAAGAAATAAAATTGAAACAAAACCCCTTTCCTCCATCCCACTGCCACATTTCTTCCCAGGCTCACTATCAGTCCTGACTCTTCTACCTCCCCAACCCAGACCTCATGCAGATCAGAGGGATTGAAAATCATAGAACTATAGAATGGTTTGAGTTGGAAGACATATCAAAGATCTAGTTCTAACCCTCCTACTGTGAGCAGGGACACCCTCCACTGGATTAGGTTGCCCAAAGCCCCATCCGACCTGGTCTTGAACACTGACAGGTAGGGGGCAGCCACAGATTCTCTGGACAATCTGTACCAGTGCCTCAAAATCCTCACACTAAAGAGTTTCTTCCTAATATCTAGTCTAAGCCTACCTTCCTTCAGTTTAAAGTCATTACCCCTTGTACTACTACATGACCTTGTAAACAATCCCTGTCCCTCTTTTCTCTCTTTAGGTACTGGAAGGCGGCACTGAGGTCTCCCTGAAGCCTCCTCTTCTCCAGGCTGAACAAGCACAACTCTCTCAGCCTGTCTTCATAGATGAGGTGCTCCAGCCCTCTGAGCATCCCTGTGGCCCTCCTCTGGACTCACTCCAACATCTCAATATCTTTCAGGGGACCCTGTAGTTGGATGCAGTACTCCAGGTGGGAGGTCACTAGAGAAGACTCTGCTTGCAGTCAGTTTGTAATGCTTCATCTCTTGTGCTCTTCTCCTGATCTGTCATGGGGTCCCTTCAACAGGATACCACCTTTCATGAACTCCAATGTGCGTACTTCCTATAGGCTGCAGTTCTTCAAGAACTGCTCCTGTATGGTCCCCCACATGGGACATGGTTCCTGCCACAAAAACTGCTCATGCATGGGCTCCTCTGCACTGGCTGCAGAGAGAGAAATAATATTTTCAGTAAGCTGTCTTTGAAGAAGGCTGCGTTGATGTTTTGGAGTGTTTTTTTAATTCCTCTACTTGAAGGTGAAGAGTTTTGTCTCAGTAATATTTGTTGCAGCAGATTGCCTTGCAATTATTAATAAGGATCAGAATTATCAGATTAATATTGCATGTAGAATGACGGGAAGCATTTCTGCTCTTAGAAATTGAAGGGTTTAGACAATGCATGATCCCATGCCACTATTACTAAAAATCCAAAGTCTCACATGATTGTTAAATAATGAATATAGAAAGAAAATAATGAGCTACAATCAAATGTGATTTATGATACTATACTGGTTTTGTCTGGAATAGAGTTAGTTTTCTTCATAGTAGCATTCACAATGATCTGTTCTGGATTTGTGACAAAAACAGAGGAGCATTTAATCTGTTGCTGAACAGCACTTGCATAGCTTCAAGGCCTTTTTTGTTTCTCACATGAACCCATAAGCAAGTAGGTGGCAGCTGTGCAAGAAGTTGGGAGGCAACATGGCTGAAAAAGGTGACATCAACCAACTAAAGGGACATCCTATGCCATATTCTTTCATGCTCTGCACTAAAAGCTGGTGAAAATATTTTTTTTAATAAACATGTTACAGAACATTTTTGTTTTGGTTGAGATATTAGAAGACTTTATCATATATGTTGTAAAATAAGCTCAGATGAGTGATTATCACTGCTGAGTGGGAACCAGTGCTTATCAGTCACTTCTTATTCATGGCAAAATTTACTTGTCACGTAAACTAGCTTGATACAATCTTTTTTAGAATGGCTTTAGAAGAGTTTGTCAAAGAAGATATTTAGAACTATCTTTAGCATATCCTGTTGGGTCTTTTACTAGATGACATGATAGCCTAGCACTTTATAATCACAGGTTTTCACATATCCAAGAATTACAGTACAGTCTAATTTTGTTTATATAAAATAAAAAATAAAAACTCAAACCAAAAAATCTCTTATGCTTCTATATTTTTTAATTTTCCAGAGATAATTTTAAATAATTAAATGATTTCTTTACCAAACAATAGATCATATCATATATTCTATATTCAGACTGTTAACACGATGTACATTTTTTCCAGAAAGTACATTTTTCCCAGAAAAAAACGGGTGTTAATATTTCAGTGGTTATTCTTTTATGTTTGAGTAAATAATTCACAACTAATTGTTTATGGAAGAAACAAATTTATTTATTTTCTATATGGATGACATTGTGAAGGAAGACTTACCTTTGGCAGTAGAAGATGATGTCAGAGAGCACTTAAAATTGAACATATGTATATCCACAAGACTAGATGGGATATACCCAAAACTGCTCAGGCTGATGCCACTCTGAGGCCACTCTTGATTATCTTTATAAGGTCAACATGATAGAAGTTCCAGAAGACTAGAAGATGGAAAATATCATTCCTGTCACTCTTCAAGAAAGAAAGAAAAAGGATCTACAGAAGTTCAGGTCTGTCAGTCTCACTTTAACCCTAGGAAAATGATGGAGCAAATAATGCTGCAAATAATTTCCAAACAAGAAGGTTACCTGGAATAGTCATGATAGATTCACGTAGGGAAATCATGCTTAAACGTCCAGATTGCCTTGGTGACTGTCTTTGTGGATGAAGAGAGAGCAGTGCACACTGTTCACTTTGACTTTAGGAAGGTATTTGACACTGTCTCATATCAGATAATTAGGATTAGGTAAATACACAGTGAAATGGATTGAAAACTGACTGAAAAGCTGGGTCCAGAGGGTTGTGAATAGTTGCACAAAGTCCTGCTAGAGGTCAGTCATTATTGGTATATCCCAGAAGATGATACTGAGCGAACTACTATTTAACATCTCTCTTGATGACTTTGATGATTGGACCATATGATACTCAGTCTAAACACAAGAAAACACTTACTTTACTGTAGGAGTGATCAAACTCTGGGACAAATCACCCAGAGATGTTGTGGAGTTTCCACACTTGAGATATTAAAAACCTGACTGGACACAGACCAGAGTAACCTGCTATGGCTGACTCTGCTTGAGCAGTGTTGTTGGCTTAGAGAATCTCCAGGAGTTCCTTGCAACCACATAGATTCCATAATTCTGTAGATTTTCTGCAATAGTAGTTTTAATGTAATAAAGTTTTATCAAAAGCTGCAAGCTAAGCAGCAGCAAGCAACAACAAGTACAAAACATATACATTAAAATGCTAGTTATTTGGGAAAAAAAGATAGCATTCAAATTGTATTTTTGGGGTTTACTATTTTCATTATTAGCTATTTCTGTTCATTTTTTAAAGTTGGAAATTATAGAACAGAAAAAGGAATATTAAATTTTGAAAATATAAAAGTAGCATACCTATTTTTGAAATAACTTACTGAGGAGCTGGAGATGAGGACTGCAGGGAAACAGAACTTTCATTTATTTTTTCAGTTCAAATAAACTACAATAAATCCAAGGAATTATTTTGACATATAATTTTTACAGAACAACCCCTCTGGATAATTTTAGAGATCTAAATGTTCTATGTTTAGTCACCACCTCTTACAACTTTTTCAACTATACTATAGGCTTATGCAAAGTGCTGGGCCACCTGGGCCACTGTGTTTTCAGTACAACACAACAGAGCAGGCTATATACTGCTTTCCTTTACAGTTAATTCCTTTAATACATGTAATCATTGACATTAATTTTCAACAATGTATCTGCTTTCCACTTCTGGACTAATTTATTTGTTGTTTCAAGAAATTTGGTATCTCTGGTGCAATTGTACTTACATAATCACTGAAGTTGCATGATGCCTCCAGGGATCCTCTCATCCCATTCTGATGATCAGTCAAGTACAGTCAGCTACAGCAGATTAGAAAGCACACTTGCGAAGTAGGTTTTTAACCTGTCTGGGCAACCTATTCCAATGTTTGAACACCCAAACTGTAAAAATGTATTTTCTGAAGTTAAATGGAATTTCCCATATTTCAATTTGTGCTCATTGCTTCTTGCCCTATCACTGGAGACTACTGAAGAATGTCTGGCTCTGTCTTCTTTACTCCTCACAAGCATCCTCTTCTTCAGGCTAAGGAGTCCCAGCTTGGTCAACTCCTCCTCATATGAAAGATGTTCCAGATGCTTAATCATACTCATGACCCTTTGCAGTCTGAATAAGTCCTGGATGTCCATGTCTGCCTTGTATGGCTCTCTTGTTCTGGTTTTGGGTGGGTTTTTTGGTGGTGTTTTTTGTTTGGTTTGGGTTTGTTTTTTTTACCAATAAGATAATTCTCTGTTGTCTTTAGTATCATCTCATTCATTAAATGCACACATTGCTTTATGTTACCTAATTTGGATTCAACAGTTTATGTCACATGGCATCTTTTTATTCTTAGGCTTAATAAGACTTATTACTTGAGAGAAAGAGCCATCAGCCAGGCAATTTTATTAAATCATTCCTCTGATTTTTTTCATTGTATTAATATTTGCTCAACATTCACTAAATTTTCAAATGTTTCTGCAGGCAGGGACATAAAAACAGTTGTCGTGAACACATTTAAAAATGCATGCCAATGCACACAGAAGAAATCACTGAATATGTGCCCAAATTTATTCCTCTATGATTCATTAGCCAGTCTGAAGGATTATGATGTGTTCCATATAAAAGCCACCACATTTTTTACATTGTTCCCTGCGCCTCTTAGGAGGAAAATTTAATTCAGGAAGACAGTGGTCTCTCTGCTGTTAAGAGTTTATTGTGACAGATCTATGTCTAGTATAGTGTGCACTTTAATTTTGAGGCGGCTGTTCTGTCAAGTGCATAGGAATAGTGGAATCAAAGTGATGCTCAGACGATAACATGTTTTCACCAGTGGGAAGGGAATGAACGGGATCTGTTGTGGCTACAGACTTTTAATTTTTTTTTCCACTGGCTTCTAAATAGCATGTAAAGACATGACCAAATTAATCTTGTAGGATTTAATATCAACAAGCTATTCTCTCTATTTAGCTATGAAGTGCTTAGAATGTTCCTTGCTCTATCTTTTGAACACATTATGATGCTTTGGCTCACAATTAATAATTCCATATAACGAGAGTTGTCTGACTGGAGTCAGCTCATTTGCAAAATGCCTTTCATTACAGTCTATACCAGTCCTTATAGTGTTCAGACTTTCTTTAGCTTCTCTGTATCTTTAATTTTAGAGCATGAAGAGCTCAGTAGATTTAGCACACTTGTTAAGATTGGCTCTTTGTACAGAATTTAGCATGTGTTGGAAATCTCCGGCACTTAGTGGAAGAGTTACACTAATTTTAGTTATGCTTTTCTGAAAGTCTTTGTGTTGGCATTATAAGAAACATATTGTTAAAAGGGAATGGTGGCCAAAAGCGGTTAGGAAGAAAATCTTAAATAATCAGTTAATGGACATGATTTTAGTTTAACAAGACTGCATTAACATTATTCAATAACATGGGAAAGTGAGCTTTGAGCTTTTGTTTCTGTGTTAGTCTAACAAATAAATAGCTTCCATATCATTCAGAAAGGATTTGCAACCTACGTGAGCACTAAAAAAAATGTATCACAAAGCCCGGGTTCATAACAATTCTCACTACGAGGAAGACAGAAGAAATTATATTGATCAAAAAGTCAAACCTTATCCAGGATGGCAATGTGAATAGGTGTTTCCTTATTGAGCAATGAAGAGGCTGATAATTTACCATAATGCAATTTTCTTCTTGTCACTTAACGTGGGTCATAATGCAAAGTTGATTTTATGCAAAAATTTTAAAAGGTACTGTCCAACATGACTCATGACCACTATATTATTTCAGGCCAGTGCAGAGGTTTTCATCTCTTTAGTCAAACCTTTGCCCTATGCTTAGATGAACTTAATTCAAGGGCTAGTTCTGCTCTCAACACTACATTGAGTCTGTGAAGCGCATGAAAAGCAAATACTCAATTTTTACTGAATAGGACGTTATCTAATAGCTTCGTTTTGCTACACTTTCTCTGATTGAGGTTAATGATTTTAGAATAAGGAAAGGAAAAGAAGACACCAGTGGAAATCAATTATAGAACTCCTTGTAGTGCACAGTTCTACAGCGAGAGAATACTGAGAGACAGCTTGGTAGCCTATAATACAATGTAGAAAATTCCTGAGAGATGGAACATCACAAAAGCAGATCATATCCTCATGTTAGACATTTCGGGTGCCTCATATAGTAAAATTTGGCACCTTATCAATGAGATAACCTAAGAGAATGCACATTATACAAAAGGTTTTTTCATTTTGTTTTATTCCTAATACTGTGATTCCAAACTGTCCCTAATTTTTTTTCAAATAGATCCAGAGAATCATATCTCCAGTTGGGATCCATAAGGATCATTTATTTAGTCCTCACAGAACTACTTGAACTAAAGCATATGACTAAGTTTATTGTCCAGAACCTCCTTGAACTGATAGCCTTGGTGCTGTGACCATTTCACTAGGGAGCCTGTTCCAGTGAGTAACCACCCTGATGAAGCAGGTAAAGAACCTGAAGAAGTACAGTAAGCCTGCAATGAGGTCTCCCTGGAGACTTCTTCATGCTGAACAAGGCCATCTATCTCAGCCTGTCTTCATAGGAGAGGTGCTTCAGTCCTCTGATCATCTTCCTGGGCCTCTTCTGGACTTGCTTCAACAGTTCCATGTCTCATACTGGGGACCCTAGGGGTGGATGCAGTAGTCCAGGTGGGGTCTCACAAGAGCACCCTAGCTGATGCTCCATGCTCTGTTTGTCCACTCTACATGGTGCTCTGGGTTGCTAGCATTCTTAGGCTGCTTTTTATAGGAATGGGGAGAGCTGCGGTTGCTCTGACAACACCCAGACCTCATCACCACTACCTGCAAGAGCCCTCTGCTGCCCTGGAATTTCCCCTCCTCAGGAAAAGCCCCTGTCTACTAAGAACTGCTGCTCTGCTAAAGCTTGTGCCAGCAGCAGGGCAGCTCCCCTCTGCAAATAATCTTCCCCTCTGCTGCCCCCTTGAGGAAGCTGTAGACTGCAATAAGGTGGCTCCTCAGCTCTCCTCAGTTGCTCCTCATAACTCTCACCCTCAAGGCTTTCACCACTTTGTTTTCCCTCCCTTGAACACACTCTTAGAGTTTGATGTCCTTATATGAAGACATCCAAAACTGCACACAGTACTAGATGTGGGGCCCTACCAGTGCAATGTAGAGTGGGACAATCACCTCCTTTGATCAGCTACCTATGCTGTGCTTGTTGCACCCCAGGACACGGTTGGTCCTATTGGCTGACAGAGCACACTGGTGAATCATATTTAGACCCCAGATCTCTTTCTGCAGGGGTGATTTCTAGACTTTTGTTCCTCAGTTTGTACATGTAACAAGGATTCCCCCATCCCAGGTGGAGAATTCAGCATTTACTCTTGTTAAATTTTATATGGTTGGTGATTGACCAGTTCTCAAGTCTATCCAGACTCTTTTTCATATTTCTCTACACTTGAGGGAACCCCAAAGCTCCTTCTGTTCTAGCATCATCACCAAACTTACCTGCTGTAAGTTCGATTCCCGTGTCCAAATCATTTACAAAAACATTGATGAGCACTGTCCCTAAAACCTCACTGGTGACTGGCTACCAGTCTGAAGTATCATCATTTACTCTAAGTCTTTGAGACTGATCCATCAGCCAATTGCTCATTCAGTGTATTGTGGATGTGTCTAGCTGTGTGCTGGACATTTTGTCCATGAAGGTTCCTGTGAGACACAGTACTAAAAGCTTTGCAAATTAAAAAAAAGAAACATCCCACATCCACTGGCATCCCTTGGTTAACTAGATGTGTGACCTTGTCCTAAAAGGAAATTGTTAGTTAAGCAGGACTTTCCCCTCATGAACCAGTGCTGGACATGACCAATGACTGCATTGTCTCTCAAATGTTTTTCAAGAACTCTCAGAATAACCTTCTCCATAATTTTACTAGGTGCTGAAGTGAGACTGACAGGCCTGTAATTACTAAGGTCTTCTTTCTTACCCTTCTTGAAAACTGGGGCAACATTTGCCAGCTTCCAGTCAACTGGGACCTCTCCAGACTCCTAAGACTGTTGAAAAATAATGGTGAGAGGTCCTGTGATGACAGGCAAACTCTTTCAGTATTCTGGGATGAATCCCATCAGGCCCCATAGATTTATGAGCAGCTGGAGCAGCAAGTCTTGAACAATTTCAGTTGGCTGGGAGTTTATCATCCCTTCAGTAATGGTCTTCAAATACAGGGCTCCAGGGGTCCCAGGGCCCGTCATCAGTGCTGAAGACAGAGGTGAAGAAAGCATTAAATGTCTGCTTTGTCTACATCCCTATTTGTGAGGTAACCGACCCCATCAAGTAACAGACTGATGTTATCTCTGATCTTCCTTTTACTGTTAACATATTTTAAGAAAACCTTTTCATTGTCCTTCACAGTGCTAGCCAGCTTTAACTCTAAATGAGCTTTGGCTGTACAAATTTTCTCCCTGCAGTGGCAAAATCTATTGGAAAAATCTTTGACAGACTTGGTTGAAGATAGAGATTTATTGTTTTATGCAGCATGACTGTTTGGTGTAAAACTGAAGCTAAAATTTCAAATAACTTGTTTTTTGTAAAGTACATTAATTGCCATTTATGTAAAATACTACCTACTGTTCACTTGCTTAATCACTTATTGCACAAAATAGTCTTACACAATAATTTAAAGAATTCCCATATTAGTATAACCCTTCCTCTCCCTGTCCCATCCCAAATGAAAGATTTAATCTAATGTGATTTAGTATTTTCTGTCCAGTCTGGAGAAGTTACCTTAATGAAGTGAAACAATGTTGTCACATAAGCAATTCCTAAAGAAAAGCATCTTTTATTCTTGGTCTTTTAAACAGTGCGTCAACATCTTTCAATAATTATCTTTGCTCTTATGCATTTGTATAATAATTACATCATAGCATATTTTAATGTATTTTTTACACTGATTCTCCAGAAATTATACAAAAATAAATTATTAACTTTTTTGTTAAAAAAAGCGCATATTTTTAAAAGACTAAAAGCCATCTTAACATTTTCTGCGGTAATATGCACTTGAAAAAACTTGGGATTTTCCAAACGATGTTTTAACTTTGCTAGAGAACATTTTGCAAAGAACAAGTGATCATTCTGTCTACAAAAATATATATATAATATTAATCATTGAATTGAGTGGATACAGACCAACAAAGAGAAGATAATGACATAATATGTAAGTGTTCTGGTTTCAGCTGAGATAGTGTTAATTTGCTTTCTAGTAGCTGGTATAATGCCCTTTTGGATTTAGTATTGTGGGAATTGCACCTACGAGGTTAAAAACACAGATGCCCACTTATCCATTATGCAAATATTACAGCAGAAGGATGGCCTTGTTTTGGCCAGAGACTGTAGACTAAACAGATAGATGGTTTCTACATAGAATTTTGAAGGCCCTGGTGCCCAGAGTGAGATCTTTTGCTTCATTAACTACAAAATTATTCTAATGTTGACAACTTTAAATATGATAACCACAAAAAAGGAGTACATGATAAACTTATATAACTGTAGTACTCAACTCTCCACCCAAATCATACTAAACATCACCCCTGTGTAGGCCTAGGGAGAGAAGAAACTGAAAAACACAAAGAGGCAGTTGACAGGCTGTGCTGCTTCTCCTTCACCGGAGACAGGGACGCCTTCTTGGTAAGCAATTGCGATTTCACCCTTTTGGTGAGAATACCCAGGACAGTATTTTGCTAGCACTTTATTATAATCATAGTAATACACCAGTGCTATTGCAGTAAGTGTGTTTATCAATGACAATCATGAACCTTTCTATCTGTCACTTTAATAAACTTTCTGTTAGTTTCAACTGTGTGAAACTGTTTCAGTGAAAGTCCTTTGGGGGCTCTGATGGGCCAACACTGACTCTGATGTGTGGTTTTAGGCTCCTCTCTGAGTAGTTTAGAAAGCAATGGGATCCTTTCTGAACCTCTTGATTAAAGGAAAGGGTCCCCCTCAGCCACACATCAGACTCCTACCCTTTACATGAGAAGTAGTCTGGGTAATTGTAGTATTTACAGTAAGCCAAGGAATTTTCAGGTTCTCACACCCTGCCAGGTACACAAGAAGCTGGGACAGCACAGCCAGAACAGTTCACCCAGACTTGCCAAAGGGATATTCGCTACCAAAAAATGTCAAGCTCTGTATATAACTGAGGAAGCTTCCTAGGAGGCAGATTTTATGCTTGGAAAAAGACTGGGCATTAGAAATGTTTTTTCCACAGGTGGTGAATAATTGTATTTGTGCACTATTTGTTTGAGTGTTTAAAAAAAAACCCAACAAACACTCCCACACACACATCCAATAACAAAACCAACAAAAATATCAATATTATTATTTTCCCTTGTTATCCTATTAAACTATCTGTATCTCAACTCATGAGATTTTTTCTATTCTCCTCCCCATCTGACTGGAAGGGGAGGGGTGAGCAAGTAGCTGTGTGGTCTTTACGTACCAGTTGGGGTTACACCACAACAGTAAGCCAAGAGAATTTGCTGCATTTGTAATTCTGGTAGTATAAATTCTAATTATAGAATTATAACAACACGCTGTTAAGAGTCAAATATGACATACTGTGTTGACAAGCTACTATATAAGATGATACTTAATGGTTACCTATGGGAATGTGGAAGATTAGCAAGGTTGCAGAAACTGGAAAAGATGTTTGCAATGCATATCATTAATTTTTTTTTTTTTTAAAGAGGAATAGAACTGTCTTCTTGTAAGTATATTATTGAATTATATACTTGGAAGCTATATATTTAATTAAAAGTATGTTATAATGTTAAGTTATATTTTGTGTAAGAATGTTTTTGCTCATTGTGTTGTGCTCATGGTTGCAAAAAACCAAAAGAATCAAACTTTTGGATCATTTTAAAGATGACAAGGTGAATGAACTTTTCTTTTTCAAGAACAATTCACACTTTGGTTATTTTCTTTCAAAGTATGAAGAAATAAGAATTGCAGGTGAAAAGTAGGGGATACCATATAGCTTCATTTTTGCAATTCTTTTGATACTACCTACAATGTTTTCCCCATAGGATTCCTATCAGGTGAGTAAAAAGCTGATTGTAAAGCTGTACAAAAGAACAGTTATTAAAGGTTTACTGTGAAACTTAAAGAATGGACTGAGCAGAATTCCAAGGGAGTCTGTGATGGCTCTAGTAATGTTCAGCAGTTTTTTTAACAGCCTAACTGATGGAATGGCAAGTACATTGATTAAATTTGCAGATGACATCATCCTTCTGCAGTCTGTAAGCACATTGAAGTGGAATCCAGAATTCTTTTAAGAAAATGGAGAAATGGTCAGAAAAAAAGATGCAATTCTACAAGGACATTTTCAAGGTGTAAAAAATCAGCTGCATGAAATGAGGATGGAGAATAATTGGCTAAACTACTGAAGAGCTTGAATTATTTTATCTAGGCAAAAAGGAGGAAGAAAGGAAGTCATATAACTTCCTTAATAAATAGAAGATACCTTCCAAGAAAAAGGTAGTAAACTGTTTTCTCCATGTCGCCTGTAAATCGGTTAAGAAGTAAGAGACTTGCAGTACATGAAGCAATATTTATGTAAGGATTTTTATTTTTATTTTTTTTTAAACTCTAGGAATATTTACGCATTAGAGTACATGTGCTAGAGAGATTATATGACCTCTATCACTGCAAGCATTTTTTAAAGAAAATAGGAATAATACAAATCTTTCTCAAGCTAATGATGTGAACTAGCTGACCTGTAATTGACTCTTTTGGACATACACGTTTTGTGTCATTATAGGTATGTATATAAGTATTCTTAAAGTCATATGCTTCATTGGAGCAATGTTGCAGTTCACTGACTTGTTACTTTTAATACAAACTAAGTAACTTGACTTAATTTTAAACATAAAACTTATTAACAGTTGCCAATTACAGCTCAGATGTCTACCTGCACTGCAGTAACTTAACAGTAATTACACTACATGGAGTATATGTCTGCTTTTGGAGAAAAGGATATTTCCAGTTGCGCTGATTCTTATTTCAATTGATTTACCTCTCTGGCATCATCACTTATGTTACTTCAGAATATCTTGTTGGGGGGAAAAAAAGAAACAGAATCATGTCCAGAATATCTAAGTTGCCTACCATCCTCTTAAAAATGGTTAATTAGAAGGACATCTTTAGGGTTGCTGTAACAATTCAGATAGTTTGCAGTGTACTGAATACAGATAGAAAGAGACTAGTGTGATGTATTATACAGAGATGTATGGTATATAGTATGTTTTGTTTGGAATATTTCAACATTTACCCCTAGCACCTATGGAGCAAATATTTACACTTAAGGGGCAGACAATGAAAAGGAATTCTCCATGTCAATGTGTGCAATTATGATCTCTCCCATTGCTAAGAAAATCTTGGTAGCTAAAAATGATAATTCATATAAATAGACTGACCAGTAAACATGCCTAGATTCTGGTTTTCATCCATTTCTGACAGTAAGCTTATGACACATAATTTATTTGCAATAAATAGTAGATGACACATATGTAAAAATTTGAGTTGTTAGTGTAAATAAATTCAAGTATATAATATGAGGTTATATACATATATGCAATATGATACTAGACCCATATGATACTAGACAATATGATACATCACTTTTATATCCATTATCTATCTATCACTGTTTCACTTTGACCCTCTAAAAGGAATTCAGAGGACAGGAGAAAACGTGGGGTTTAGCTTATTGCATGCATGGAAAGCAGGGCTTGGCAGCTCGGAAACACTCTCATAAGAATGCATGGAAACATTCATAGGGAATGGATCAGTCAGCAGATGACTTAATCTCAACACTAAAAGAACAAATTAGATAGAAGAGAATGACACAAGACAAATGTGGGTCTAAACTGGGGGCAGACACAGCGAGAGTATCTCTCTGGATGTAAACTATGGAATGACATTTTACTAGGGATTCTACTACAGATTGCCACTTCAGCAAAAAGACTGAAATACCATTAAAGGTTATATTTCACACAGGAAAAAACCCTATGTGAATTCTTTGATCAGTCATAAGTTGTCAATACAGACAGTCTACATATTCTCTGTCAGTGTCAGAAGAAATTGTGAAAGTGAACAAATAAAAATAAATAAATAAACAAACAAGCAAATAGAATTTAAGTTTTCCTCTCAATAGAAGAGTTTTCTGCTTATTAAATAAGTATTGGTTTTGAGTTTGCATTTGCTTTTCTATACATAGCTAGTCTGAATGAAAAAGTTGTCAGCTATCCTTCTGTTCAGTTGTCAAAATACATTCCCAATGCTTTCTTTCTACAATATAAAATACAATTTTATAGGAAGCATACAAAACATTTTTTCAGTGATTGTTACTTTTGTTTCAGTTCCTTTAGTGCACCAGAACATAGGATTCACAACTGCATCTTTATTGATTCTTCCCTTATGAATTGTATGTCCTTTTCCTCCCCCTTAATCTGAATTCAAAAATCAAATATCCTGCAACTTTTCTTCCTTTAATACATAATCTCCATGAGAAATATCTGCTGCCTGTAATTTGCATCTCTTGCTTATATCTCATATATTTCTCATTCTCAGCCTCCTAGCCAGAAGTTGCAGAATTTAAGAAAACTTGAGTAGGTCTCTCTACCTTTCTAAAATTTCAGGAAATCAATTTTTCACACATCTGGAATTGTTTAAAGGACTACAGTTTTCTACAAATCACAATCCAATCATGAAATACAATAATAGCTATTCCAAACTGTCACTCATAAAGTGGAGAATACTCAAGTGAAATAGCAAATGTATATTTCTTTAGTCCTTTATACTTTTATATTCTTATGCAGTCTAAGATTTATAGATAACAGGAAATCACGTGCATGGTTAGCAAAAGCCCTAGTTCATGCTACTTTAGGTACCTGAGAATTATATTTAGGATGTATATCCAGCTCATTCTGAACATAGCTACCTTGATAATTTTAAGACACTATATCACTTACCTCTTACCTTTGAAATGTCTACTTTTCTCATTAATTTGTGGAGAATTTTACAAGGATGAAGAGTTTATGGAATCCAGGAAAAAAGAAACCCCAGGAGATGACTATTTTACATACTAAGAAACAGAAGGAAATGAGTAGTGTATAAAACTGGATATGGGACAATATTATAGAAAAGAGGCAACAGGAAAGGTAAGAACCACGTCATAGGTAGCAAACCGATTTGGAGTGAGGCTGTAGAGTTTGCTTATTTTGTGCTAGGGATATGATTACACTGCATTAGCCAGTCAAACAAGCTCAGTTTTTGTAAATAGAGATACTTGTTCTGTCTCCCCTTGAACTTATACACACTTTTTTTTTGTCCACAACATTCTTTGGCAAGGAATACTACAGGTCTAGTTGCTATGATGTGGAGAATCAGCTGCTTTTGAATATTCTGAATCTGGTTTCTAGTAGCTTCCTCCATGCTCACTACACCACCCACAGATTTGAAGACTTTCAATATATTCCTTCTCCTTTCAGTTCTTTATATGGTCTATTTAGTGTGTTTTAAAAACTCCTAATTACAGGTATTTTCTTTTTTGCTATCGAAGTAACAAAGTATTTCTGGTGATTCTACAAAAAAAATACAACAAGATACCATCTTTTTTTTTGCCTCTCACGTTTGAAAAGCATTACAATAAATGCTAGGAAAAAAATCAGAATTAATTATTTCTAATATTTAAAAATATAAGTTGAAATCAAACGGACTGTTCACATACAAAGACTCTATTGGTTAAGATAACTCTAGCCAGGATTGTCCTCTGAATTTTACATGTTTAGAAAATTTGTGCAAAAACAAGAACAATGCATAACCTAGCAGGTGAATGACTCTGCTGATAGGTTTTAAATTCAACTGAATTTGTCTAGCTGACTCACAAGCCCGGTGAAGAAAGCTGGCTCATGTAAGTATCATAATACATTGGAAATGGCATCACTAATGGGTACCAAAATGATAAAGATAGCATTCTGGGGACATGAATGCCTAGAAGAAAACTTTAAAATCCTGTAGATATATTGCAATATGCTCAATTTTACATTGGAAGATACTATATAAAGCACATCTATTGATTAACATAAATCTTCACTAACAGCTTGATCTATGGGTAATAATTATTTGTATTACACATCTACATTTTACATTGTTTCTATCACTGCATCCCATACTTAGTAGTAATACTCTCATTGGAGTATTAAAAGAAATAGTAAGTGGAAGGGCAATTTGCTACCTGTACTGAGAAAAAAGAATAATCTTAAAGACCCACTCTTCCACAAACTTTATCTTTAAAGATCAGTTTAGATGTTGGCAATAGGTCTATTGCTGCACATGTGTGTGTTTTAAAAACACAATCACGGTAGTTCTTCATTTAGATAAATGTTAGATGGAAAATATTTTAAAATAAAATACTTACTGGAGGGAAAACCCTGTGTGCAAATGATGTAGGCAGTGGAATATAAGGTCTCACTTCTGTAACAAAATATATTCATCAATACATGCACAATTTTAGCATTAATTATTTGCAGAACTTTTGGCAGGATCAGGTTCTAAGCATGTGTTTCATATATCCTGAGCATTCATGGCTGTCTGCTTTGGACCTGTCCTGGTTTCAGCTGAGATATAGTTAATTGTCTTTTTAGTGGCTGGTATAGTTCGGTGCTTTAGATTTAGGATGAGATTAATATTGATGTTTTCAGTTGTTGCTAGATAGTTATGACTACACTCAGTCAAAGACTTTTCAAGTTCTTGTGCCCTGCCAGATGCAGAGGCTGGGAGAGCACAGCCAGGACAGCTGACCCAGATTGGATGAAGGAATATTCTCTACCATAGAATGACATGGTTCTCATAGAACTGGGAAAGCTATCTGGGAAGCAGGTTTGCTGCTTGGAAACAGACTGGGTGTTAGACTATTTTATTTTCCTTTCAGATGCAGTGAGCAATTACATTTGTGTATCACAAAACAATAATAGTAATAATAATAATAATCCTTTGTTATCCTGTTTAATTGTCTTTATCTCAACTCATGAGGGCTTCTTCCAGTTTGGTTTTTTTTCCACTGAGGGAGTGAGTGGCTGTGTGGTGCTCAGTTAGATAACAATTATACTCTTTTTTTTTTCCTTGGAGAGCCAATAAATGTGGGAGATGTCTTTCTTCACCTTCCCCTTCTTCTCCAGGCTAATTACAATAGCTCTTGAGAATGTTGAATATCCTTGGGGTGTTTGGACCAGCATGTCTATTGTCAGGTCTACTGAATATGGTTCAGGCCTTAGCATTAAACAACTATGTAAGAATACCACCTGGAAATCAGCTTCTGTGGCAGGTGCTGTGGCTACTCCAGCCTCTGTGGCAGTCAGTGTTCAGCACCTGAGGGAATTAACCTTGTTTCAGATGACTCTCTCAGCCTGTCCCCATAGGAGAGATGTTCCAGCCCTCTGTTCTTTTTTGTGTCCCTCCTCTGGACCTGCCTCAACGGTTCCATGTCTTCAGAGCTGCATACAGTAATGCAGGTGAGGTCTCACCAGAGCAGGGTTAGAGGGGCAGAAGCAGCTCCCTTGACCTGCTGGCCATGATTCTTTTAATGCAGCTCAGGATATGGTTGGCTTTCTGGAATGCAAAATAGTCCATTCATCAAATCCATATCTTTCCAATTTAGAGAGAAGCATGTGTCAAAGGCCTTAGAAGAGTCCAGATAGACAACATCTATAGTTCTTCCCTTGTCCACCGTTTCATTATCAAAGCATGAAAAAGTTCTGACTTTTCTAATAGGCTGCTTTGGAAAAAGAAAGGCACATAGGATTCTTTTAAAGTAAAATCTTGGGAAAATTATAATATCTTTGAATATATTTGTGGACTTGGTCTTCCTGATACTATTATTTATTGTAAGGCACTTCAAGGTTTTCCCAACATTTTTGTATTAATTTATATATAAAAATGGAGTTATGAGGTACACATATGAGCCATGGAACAGTCTTATGGCATATATTAGCTGTTTTGGGGTGGTTGACAAGATTATCAACTAGAAATAATATTTAGAGAAAACAGTAGACTATCCAGTGAACATAAAATGAGAAAAGTATGCATTTAGCTTCAAACCTCAGCTGCTCTACTATGCTAACAAAAAACAAGAAGCTCAACTCTGAATATAGAAGGAAAATGCAACGTGTCAGCGTCCTAAACGAAGTACCATCCTCCCTGATCTTTTGAGCTATGGTCTTTCTGATGACAATCTCTTGCTCTTGTAGTTTGAATCAGCCAGGTCCTCAGAGCATGATGGAATATAGAAGACTTATTCATTACAGGTACTGTTCATAGAAATTATGTGGAAAATAGTAATATTCTTCATGGTTAAACCCATATTTATTTTATCTGAAGTGGTGAAGACTGACAGGAGGCATAAGGTGGGCAGCAGAGAGACAACAGGAAATCTCACTACAGCAAAGTGCTGCACTTTACCTTATATATACACTGGTGTGTATATATAAGCAATGCTCATGTTGTGGTTATTTATGGATAGGTCTGTCTTCCAGGTGCTCGGTGATGTTATTTACAGTGCTTTTTGTTCTCATTATTTCCTGTATCTGTAAGTATAGGGCCAAAACAAGGGTTCTTCACAGTCTATCCAAAAGTTACCAGGGCTTCATATAATTTTTTGGGCAGCCTAATGACCGCTGTTAACACATCCAAAACCTGGATCTCAGTAAGTTTCATTTGTGTCTTCTATCACTTCTTCATTGTGTAAAGATTATTTTTTTAACAGTTTTATTCTTTTTTCTTCTATACCTTATAATTAGTAAGAACAGTTTGATTAGTATAAGTAGCCAAGAAAAAAATACTTCCTCCCCAGTCAGAGAGCCTCATTTGCTTTGTGCTTTGTAAATTTATTTCAGCATAGGATCACAATGGAAAGAAGTTTTCAACATCTGCTTTTTAAATTATATTAAAAATTTTACTTTGTGTTGGTTTAACATTGACTGGCAGACAAAGGCCCATCCAGTTGCTCATTTACTTCCCCCTCACCAGGACAGTGAGAAAATAGGAAGAACAGGATGAAGAAAATTTATGGGTTGATATAAAGAAGTGGAGTTTACTCCACAGTTACTGTTGCAGGCAAAACAGATTTAACTTGGAAGAATTTACTTATTGATAATTAAAATAAATATTTAGTTACTAATTCACAACACACAGAAACCAACTTTTATAGACTTAGTGAAACAACTTGTCCGCCTCCTTTACGAGCTTGAGCTTTAGTCCGAGCACCTCTTTTCCCTGCTTGTTATTGCTGCAAGTTACACAGTGCTTTCAGTGAGGCAACATGCAGCATGGCTGATTGCAGCTTGAACATAGTTTCTCTCTGCTGCTCCATCCTTTGGACTCTGTTCTCCTTTGCTGTGGGTCCTCGGAGAGCTTCAGTCCCTTCAAGGGGAAAGATCTGTGCCTGATCCACGATGGATCACCTTCTCTTCTTTCCTCCCAGACTCCCTTTTCCATGCTCAACTTCACTCCTTCATTCATTCTTCTACCTCCTCCCACCTTCCCTAGCAGCACAAGGGGATGGGGTATGGGGGTTATGGCCAGTCCATAAAATCTGTAGTTTTGTAGTTCTGCAACTGAGGTACAGGTAGATAAAGATTTCTAGACACTTCAATAGAATGTATGTGGGCACAGGACAGACCTGTGAGCTGATGACTTTGCCATTCTCCCTAAAACCCCAGATAGTACAATGGGAAAAAAATAAACAAAAAATTAGACAGTTGAGATATTTAATTTGATCTTAAGAATTTTGAATAAAATAAATGGCTCTTCCTAAAGGTATGGTATTTTTCAGGAACAAATGGAAACTGATTTTCTATGGAAGACTTTTCACAATAAGCAAGGTTGTCCAGCTATATAGCCTTTTAATCAAATACTCTCCAGGACTAGGAAGAAATCAAATTTTTACAGAGCTGTTTTAAATCTCAGCAAGCTGAATACATTTTCCTATTGTTCTTCTGAACAGTAGTCTCACTCTGAGCTATTTATTTGCTTTTGCTTGCAGCAAACAATAGCTGGCTGTGAGAAACGACAGTTTATGTCATTAAGGTTTGTGAGACCAAAATTCTGGCTCAGTATGCCTTCACCACCAAGGAGTCACTCTATCGTCCTTCACCGCTCTGGAACACTTTAAGAAGTTGGAATAGTTTCTCATGTTTTCTTACCTGCTAGCTGTAAAGCTGGCACTTTGCAGACACGAGTATGGATGAAAAAAGACTGACACTTTAAATATTACCTCTCACCCTAAGAGCGATACAGAGGGATTAAAAGGAAGATTATGCTCTCTTCCCAAAATATCTATGCTTTTTGTGTTTGTGTTTTTGGGGCTTTTTCATTTGCTTTTGTTTGTTGCTTTGTTTGCTTGGGGTTTTTTTACAGCAGCCATCACCACAAAAATTACCACACTAAAACTTATGCAGGGAATCACCATACGCTTCATTACTGAAAATGCTTGTGATTTAATGCTGATTTAATGTAGCTTCAGAACTGCATTCACTGCAGAGTGCTATAAACACTAGTGAAATATGTTATTTCAGCAACAAATATCTCTTTGGTTTGAGATGCACCTGTTTACATCAAACCCAAGTGCATACTAGATACACAGATTTTTACAGATGCTGCTAGAGGTCTCTTTTGTAACAACTATCAGGTTACATTATCTAAATAATCTTCCTGCTATTATTGGAATAAATTAAAAGTTGAATTCATAATTATTGAACAAAATATGAACATGTAGATACTATTTTCCACTTTTCTGTATCTGCTCTGCACAGTAAGTGTATACTGCTGCTGCTCTGATCTAGCATCACATTCAGATGGTATTAATGTAAGTAAAAGTTCATAGTTAATAAAACTGTTACTTAAAGGAAAAAATAGTTCAATGAATAACAAATAAAATAAAATTAGCGTGAAAATGCCTATATTTGGTGTTATACTGTTGGAGGACAGAAAGCTGCAGAAAGCTGAATGATTTAATTTTGGAAACACATCCAAAACATTACCATTTCTAATATGAAGTTGTGAACTTTCTCTGTTCTTCCTGGAAAGATGTGGAGCTCTGTTAGTCCTTCCCAGTTGCTGATCATTCATTGTATTTTTAAACTTGGCTCCAGCTTGTCTGGGGATTTCTTGAATGAGTTAAAGCGTTTCTTTTTATTTTTCATAACTGAACATGGGTGCATATACTTGCCCACTTAAAAGATGCTCGTTAGTGAAAGCGACAGTGAATCTCTAATCTTCTGGAAACAGTTGAGTGGTCTAATGAGACTTTTTGGGGTTGCTATCAGACCATTTTGCCTTCCAAAGAGACCAGTAATTTATTGAGGATTAAAGGTAAAAAACAGAATTCTCAAAAATGTTGGCACTTCAACTAAAATATAAAACGTATGCAAGAGTTCAGCTTCCATACAGATGATGGACAAGAGAGAGGAGATCGACAATCTGTGCATTAACCCATTTTTCTTTAATCTCACTAAATGTAGGCTCCAAAGCAATGAATTGTGTTAAGTGTAAAAACTGAGTCACAAAGGGAAAGGGTCAAAGACTTTTCAGAAATTGTCTTGAGCCTGTTCACATAATTTTCCTGGAAGGATACTTCACAGATTGCTAAGAAAAAAGTAATGCAAAGGAACATTTCCTCTTTTTCTTATGCCTTGTAATGAAAGTATCTTTTTCCAAGCAGATGGATGGACTGACACCAGTGCTTTATAGATATTTGCTTTATGAACATCTTTAATACTCAAACACAGATCTTTTAAAAATTAAATAACCTACATAATGCAAAATACAATTATCTGAAAAATTAAAGTGCTGCCCCAAACACTTGAAGCAATGGACTTATGATATGCTCAGTACAATGGAAAAAACACCCCTATTTCTAACATCAGGAGTGTAAATTTTGTTACTACTTCAACTAAATTGTCATACAAACACCAAAATTAAGTCTTGCTTCTCTGACTAAAACTAGCTTAATGCTCCCAACAGTGCAGTTTATTTTAAGCATCCATATTCCCAAGATAAATTATATTTTTCCCCTCCTACTACTTTAGTTTAAAAATAATTATAATAATAATAATACTATAATCAAATTTGGTGGGATTTGTTAGGGTTTTTTAGCAGCTTTTTGGCAGTGCATGAAAGATATAACTTGTGTATTTCCTATATTCCAATTCAGTTCCTATGAACATAATTTCAATTTAAATGGCAAACTCTTTTCAGTTGTACAAATGTCTCAGTATTGTCATGTTTTCACAGTTCATAATATATGGACATGATCATGGCCAAGGTTTGTGCATGACCTTGTCGATTCTTGTCAACTTTGGCAAGCAAAGTCAACAATCAGCAAAAAAAGCATGTAAAACAGAATATCGATTCTTAGCTTCAAAAACTTGAGTTAAAATTGATGTAGATGCTGATACCTGAGCTGATAACTTAAATTCCATTTATAACCAGTGAACTAAAGCAGATTTTCTAGGGTACAATTCAGCACATCCAACTCTCGAAATTAGAAGGTTCATGCAATGCAGTGTCCCTCTTTGTCTTACTCTAAGTGGGACTAAGAATCAACACTCAAATGTGACAGCTACACTGAAGATCTGAAGTACAATGCATTCTAAGTACTGAAGATGCAAAATTTTCCATATAATTTGACAAGAATTTTGGAATTTTGTCCTTCCAACCAACCAACCAACCAAGCCATTTAGTCCTGCAATTGTTAAACCAGCTAAAAAAGCCCTCTCTGAAGCTGTTGTGTTTGACACACGGTGTTGTCAGTGACTAAGACAGTTTACTTCAGAGCTATTGTCAGAAAGCATAATGAACCAGGTTTTAGACTTGAAAACATCTTTCTATGTTTAAATGTCAAGTATTTGGGGGGAAATCTGTTGGCAATTTGTTCCCTCTCTGGGTTATTTCTTGTCTCTTTTTTAGGGATGCATTTGAATTCTTACATAAAATTGGTTGGGTAGTGATCACTGATGTTAAGATCACATGGCACAACACTATTTGCAGCCAGTGGGCAAGTCTAGTACTTCAAAACAGGGAAGCTGCAATCAACTGACCAATTGGTCATATACTAACCACCACTCCTTGTCGAGGTCAGCCTGGAGGAGTGGTAGTTGATCTCAAGCCATTTTCCAGACTCCTTTCTAGTTTATAACTGGAGGGAACTGTAAAAGCTTGATTTTATGTAATTATGCAAACTGAATAGAATTGCACTGGGTAGTCCTGAAGAACCAGAATGAAAATGAGGTGTGCCATATAAAAACTTTCATAGATAGGAAAGATGGAAAAGCTACTTTTTTCCGTATTACCCCTGATATCAGAATTAGTGTAAATGAACTAAGGATAATAATAATAACCAGTATATTCTCCACATCACTATTGTAATTAACAGTGATTCATGTGAACAGAAAAAATTACAAGTACCCTAATTCTATACTAATTTGAAACGCATAAAAACCCCAAATGTCTACAAAACAAAAAAGCAACAAAAAACTATGATAAAGCCTTTGCTTAGTCAACTTAATGACTTCAGAGAAACAAGAGTTAAAATTGCTTCCTTTCCAGAAGTACTTGACATTGGTTTAAGTTTTAATGTAAAATTAGAGGACTGTGGTATTTAAATTATGCAATATCAATAGTGTCTCTCCTACACTTCTGTAAGTATTTCAGTTTCTCATTACGCAGGGAGGATGATCTGACCTAAGAAGAGGACAGAAAAATTAAGAAAATAGAATAGAAATTATTTGAAGGGTCTCATTGAACTCCCACTGGAGTTGATGGGTAAATGCCTAGCCATTTCAGTGGGAGTAGTACCGGACCTATGATAAGTAGGTTATATTTTCTAATATACAGTATATAGTGGTCCTATAAAATGAGATTCAGAAACTAATTGACCTTCAGATTCCTTCATCTTGTAGAAAGCAAGTATTATGCAGCAAATGCCTATATGTCTTCTTAACCTTGGAGGAACTGGATCCCTTTTTTAAATAGAATCAGCAGCTCATGGAGTTCATGTTCATTCATTTCACAAAACAAGTAATGTATATGTGGGGAAAAAAAAACACAAACCCAACAAAACCCCCAACAAAACCTGGATTTAGTCAGGTGCTTATATTTCACATGTTTCTTAAAATGTATCTTAGACTGGATAGGTAGTACAAATTTCTATTCTGGTTGCTTTGGCATAGTCCTATAAAAACGTTAAATTAATCCAAATTTCTTTATTTCAAATGTTTTTCAAATATACTTTTCCATTTTTTATAATTTTAAAAGATGAGGCTTTAAGTTTCTTGTCATGTAATTCTTGTTTCATCAGCTGTAAATGAGCAAAAGTAGTATCATTTGAGAATGAAGAAAGAGCAGCTTTTGGACATCAGTTGTATAACATTACAAATGTCAGCTGCCTCAGTATTCATTCTTAAATGCTCACTCCTATAGAATTATTACAATTTCTTCCACTGGCACTGTTAATTCAGTGTTTTGATAAAGGGTGGTGTAGCTTGCAGAGAATCAAATGAATTTAAGTGAACAACTTTAATGATTGCTGTTAATATTACTGTAATCAGATATCAATAACAAGTAGTTGAGAAAGGTCTACAGATGCATATACAAATAAGTTTAGAACCCCCATATATAGGAAGGAACTGGAATCAAAGTCTCGAGAATTAGAAAGTATGTGAAAGTGAAACATCACAAGACTGTAGTGGAGGAGCCAGCATGTAAAATAGCAGAGGCATTGCAACTACATAGGCACAGGATGGTGCCAGAGGTCTCAGGACTATACATACATCCAAGTGGTCAGTTTCTGATACTGAACGGTGTAACAACATAATGAAGCTGCCCATAGCTGATAGCATAGTTGGAAATATTTAAGACAATAACAAAAGCAATTAATTGTACAGGTGTAACCACTCCAGAAATGGTTATATGAAATTAATGGCCCTGATATCCTGCAATGTTAGGTATTTAATTATCATTAAAGGGAAGTACTTGAATGCTTGTGTTTAGTTTAACATTCCACCCTTGAGGTTTGACTGCATTTTAAATGCAACACAGGGGATCTTAAAAATCACTAATAATTAAAATTAAATATTTGTTAATACTTTTGTAGATTACTGATGCAAATTTATGCAAACAAAGGTTAAAGGGCTGAACTGAATGTTATCCTTTTACACATTAATATCAAAGTTTGCTGGGTTTTTTTCAAGATGAGAAGAGGAATCAGTTGCTAAATGAAGTGCTATAAAGACTGTTCACAGATAATTTCTAATTTTTTTTTACGTGAAGCAATTTCATGCATACTGGTAATACATCATGATACTGAAGCTGCATATATCAGAGTACACTACTGATATTTATAAAATACAATTTTTCACTTTACAGGAACAGAAATTGAAACACTTCTGGGACAATGCTGAGTTCTCCTGTGCAATCTAGCACAAAGGAAAAAATAGTGTGCCCTTCATAGGTATTTTTATTTGATGAGGTTTTTAGCAGCTAACAGATGAATTCATATCATCGAGCATGGAAGAACTTCATATGAGCAAGAAAAACAGTTCCAACACTTCTTTAAAATGTATGATTATGTCTAAATAAAGAGTTGGTTTTTGACTCTTTAAGCATATTACCACACAGATTCTTTATTCTCAAATAAAATTCTGTTGGTCTGAATATAAATTTATTTTAGTACAGGGTTTTAAAACATTCTGCAGTCACCCCTTTCTGGGTTTTTTCAACATTGCACTTTATATGTTGTTTTCTCTGGGTGTTTGATGATCTGCTAGGCAAAATACTGACAAATTAGAGAAGGATTGATTTTGACCTTTTACAGCTTGCAATGATGTTTATGCACATATTTGGCTTTCTGAGTGAATGTGACTGCTTTCTGAGTCAGTATGACCACTTTTGTTAAATTTAGAAGTTTTTGCAGGGTCAGGATTCAATTCTGCAGAAATCCAAATGCAAACAGAAGAGAAGATTACTCAGCAGGTTTCTCTCACTGGTATTAACAAGATTCAAATGTAAATAAACTAGATCTACAAGTATTTCGCAGATTTTAGGAAAAATTAGTCTTATCTTGCAAAAGAGGACTTAAAAGAAAAAAGCACTCTCTTATTTTTAATTAATTTTTCCCTTACAGTCAACCTTTTCTTTGTATGCAGTCAGACTTTTTGTAATTTAATAGGAAATGATTAATCACTTACCAAACAGTACATCTGATAATTTAAAAGCTAAGCTAATATTACATTAATTGCAATGGATATTAGTGTTTAGACAGAAATGTCAATTGTAGTGGTAATTATTAAATGTATTTAATTTATTTTTAAATCATTCACAAACTTCTGGGAGCACAATTGTATAACTTACTGAATTACATTAAATTTAACCACAACCTTTTCTTCAAATAATTTGTTTACCTTTTGCTTATGTTTAAGTAAATCAATTTTCCTATAAAATTTCCAAATATGACCAAAAAAACCCACACAACACCCTAGAAACTGAGAATGAATTAGTTAGAATTTTAAATATGCACAGAAGCTGTGGGGATAAAGTGAAATTCCAAAATACCAAAGTCATTCATATAAATTTAATCTTAAATAAAAGTCAAGCTATCAGATCATGTTGAAGAAAAACTGCTTTTACTGCTCCCACATGTGAAGTTCCATGTGGAATTATAATTTGGAACATTATCATCAACTTGTCGAGTCTGTGAGGAAACAAAGTCCAATGCAAGTGATCATGGATAAAGCTATTCTTCAGGGAATAAGATGGCACCTATTTTCTCATCCTGAACATCAGCATGTCAACCGGACTTGAACAAGACAGTTTTACAGCCTGCTTGGCACAGATGTTGGACATTAATCAATGTGACGATGCAAACACTTTAGCTGGATGCTCTGCAAATGTAATTCTAGCCAGTTTGTTCATATTAGTTCAATTTGTACAGAACGTGATTTTTTTTTCCTACTTGCTTTGCACAAAAATAAGAAATAACAAAAAGTCTTCCTTTTCTTGAACATCTCATGTGCAAAGGAAAAGCTGTGACATTAGATCCTTTCTGCTGGTAAGAATACAACGGTTTTGTCATTTTCTGACACCATTGTTCAATGTGCTGATAGTTTCTGCTATCAAATTAATATTACAGCAGTGTGATGTATGGAGTACAGGGAGATCAAGGTGAATGTGGCCATTCTCATTAAAGGACACTGTTTGCTCTGTGAAAAAAAAGAAAAAAATCCAACAGCGAGTGATGTCCATATTTCTGCACTATCTTGTAGCTACATCCCATTAGAAATTATTTCCGTCACCATACCATATGATCCGTATTAGTTCTTACTGAGTTTGCAAGGGTAAGAAAGAGATCAGCTGACTGGGCAGCATGACCTGAGTTGACAACATGATCTAACCTGCGTCAGTAGCTATCTGAATCAAACCTGAATGTATCCAAACACGAGAAGCATTTTTCACATTTGTGGCTTGTTGCTACAACACAGCACTTAAAAATAAAGGTATTCTATTAGTGTTATGGCATGAAAAATTGCATTTTCCAAGAGTTTGGAAGAAATGAAGAAGGAGCTATTGTCTTGTTTGGTTTTGGTGTCTTTTTTGTTTTCCTTCCATTAGTTTTATGGTTTGGCAGCATTCTAGTAGGGTCATTACTTCATTTTGGTAGGGCTAGTGACAAATAGCAAAGGAGCAATGTTTTTAATAACATTTATATATTTAGATTAAACAAATGCTATGAAAAACAGATGTTCTAGTTGTGTGTAGATTTCTTATATTCACCAGCTGCTGTGAGGTTCTCTGCATACACTTTCAAGTACAGGGTATTTTTTTAGTTTCATGTAAAACTACCTTATTTTGAAACTCATAATATATCCATGGTAATATGCTATTTAATCTAAGAGCAGGACCAAATATTCCTATTCACTTTGCTGGAATGTATGACTCTATGGCCAAGCTAATAATAGTGCTTAAACTAAGTAGATAAAGTTAGTGTATCTTTGGGGAATAAGTTCACACTACTAAATGTAATGCAGACTGAGGAAGAAAACACTGCATTTGTTATGTTTTGTTTTGTTTCAAAATGATGAACTGTCATGTCGGTAAAAATTCCCACAGGTGCTCTGCACTTTGACATTAGATTATGTGTTGTTGAATCAGACTCTTACACACACAAGAAGGAAATTTTCCAGAGTTATATTTTTTTAACTGACAGAAGGTAGATTATTATGTATGTAAGTTATGCTTTGTACATACTGTATTGATTTTATTTTGGAAAATGAATTCTAACTAATAATAGTCAAAAGTATGTGCATGTAGGTCTTTTACAGGATCAATATGAAAGACCTACCTGAAAATAGAAAGTGCTACGTATGTACTACATGTGTAATTGCCATCTATGAACTTTTTCTATAATCTGTTTTTTTGAGGAAGAGTGTTTCAGAAACAATATCTAATTTAAGAATTAGGATTTTCCCCTTTGAAATTAGAGGGTTTTTTCCACCTTAGTTTAAGGATGAAGCTTAGGGAAAATACTACATTTATAATACATGTATAATTTCATAAACTGTCTATGTTTACAGTAAGAGATTAACTGATATGCTCCTACTAGTATTGGTTGTTCCAGACCCATAATTTTGCTTGTCATTATTATAAACTTTTTCTTCTCATATTCGGAAGATGATAAGCCACTTGGAACTTTAAACTCTGCTCGAAATCTTCATGCCTTTTAAATAATAGTGAAGACTACTGCCTTCATACTTGTGGCTCTTATTCAAGACTGTATGTTTTGGTTAGATTTGTATTATTAGCACACTCTGCATGGGCATGCAGGACTAAGAATATATGATATAGAATGTATATTACTATAATTTCTGAATATAGTCTACTGTTATATTTTAATACAGGAAATGTGTATTTATTTATTTAGCAATCAATCATAAAATGATATGCAGTAAATGATCTGAAGTAGAATCATTTTACTGTCTTTTGAACTAATGATCCAAGTCTTATCACCTGGCAACACTGGCTTAGCTGTGATTCATGATATATAGATAAAATATAAGGCTACAGGCAGTAATCATAAAGGCTAACTGGCCTCATGAGGCTAATCTCCCTTGGCTTCCTCAATAATCCATGGACAAGGATAGATCCTTGAAGAATGATTCAGAGGAAGTGTCTAAATCAACCACTATGAATTGTCCTCTGGAAAACATATATTTTTTCCCTTGCTTAAAAAGGAAATCCAAGGAAATTTGCCTTAAAAATCCCGAGTGTGCTTCTGTGAATACTCCTCAGGCATGAGGGTCTGGAGATTTCCAGTACATGAAACCAGCACTTCAAGCAGAGGCACTATATGAAAAAAACCACCATAAATATAAAACTTTGCATTCTTAAAAAAATTCCTTATGTAAATGTCAGGATGCTAAATGTACTCAGTTTGCTTTGCCGGGGAAGCATAACTGTGCAGTGAGCAACTGAACACTTAGACAAACAGAAAATAACTCATCCTCACGGTAAGTCAAAAAGAAAGGTTTGTTTTGGTAAGTCTTACAGCAAAAAGGTCTCTCACTGAATAACACTGTTGAACGTGCTTCAAAGGAAACGTTTGAAATTTCTCATCTGAGACACAGATCATAAGGTTTCAATCGTCTAGAACACCTAAGCACGTGCCCAACTGGCATGTTCACATCTCTGCTACTACTTGTGGTTAAAATCCAGAACACATTAAATACTTGAAATGTCAGTTCAAGATTTTAAATCAAAGAAAGGTTAAAAAAAAAACCATTGTCTAACCTATCCAGCTTGGATAATGCTGATGAACTGATTCAAAGTTCTGTCTCAGTACTACATGAACTGATTTTTTTCCCCTGAATAACGATATTCAATATATTGCTGTTTATTTGTTTCTGGAATAGTTCCACATTTTAATTATTTTTACCAGCCACATCATCCAATCTTGTTTGTCATTTTTATTTTTCTCTTCTTGCAGCATTCACTTTTTATTGATGATTTTAACAAGGTAAACTGATGTTTTTTATTTTTCTCTCTCTCAGAAACATGTCAGCTGACATAACACTCTGGACTGTGTTCCACTGCACGTATTAAGGATTTCAAACATTCCTGTTGTGCCTGTGGTTCCTGTGCCATGGTAATGGAATAGTCAGAACCCCAGAGTCCTATGACATGATTTTGAACTCTTGCCTGCTGTTGAATATCATATGGACTGGAAACCACAGCACTGTAGCCACAGAGCCAACCATTCTTTCAGAAAGAGAGGGAGACAAATAGGGTATGCAGAGAGCAGATGTCCACAGATCTACAGAGATGTAGC
This sequence comes from Laterallus jamaicensis coturniculus, assembly GCA_022605575.1. Lineage (NCBI taxonomy): Eukaryota > Metazoa > Chordata > Aves > Gruiformes > Rallidae > Laterallus > Laterallus jamaicensis. Next base: position 83,777,466 of record JAKCOX010000001.1, read on the forward strand.
ACTTGTTCCACATTAATCTCCAAGCACCAGAGGTTAAGAGGTTAGGCTTTCTGGCCTTTTCTCCATGTCACTTCTAAATATGAAGCCAATTTCAGTTCACATAGTTTTGGTATTATCATACACATTAACCATTTTTCGTCTCCTTTTTTTCCTGCTGCATTTACATAAGGTAATACAGCTGGCATGCTAATTTGTTGAAAGAATCAGGAAGCTTCTGCATTACTAAGGGACAAAAAGGATGAACAAAGAAGAGTAATAATTCTTGCTTTCATTGGACTACTTTATGGGTTTATACTGGACATAGTGACATTGTAAAGTATATTTTCCTAATCATAATTGTGCTAAGAATATTCACAAAATGCCATTTAATAAGCAACATACTATTACAAGTCAATGCACTTCACAGCTTTGAAACATTAATTATATGTGATGCAATACAAATTAGGATCTACATAGTTTAAATCTACATTAAAAGAAAATGAAAACAAAAATCAACTAAGACAAGCTGGTAAAATGATTCATGAAGAAATACGATTTTATACAAAGTAAAAATAGAAGAATTCTACCTTTCATCCATGAAAGGTGCATACTGCATAAGGTAAAATGATTATCTCATTTCACCCATTAGCAAATGTGTGACAGTAAAAAGCATGGGCATCGACATAATCAGAATATAAAGACACTTTTGTAATTATTCTTAGCATTTATATCTAGTATATATGAAAAACTTTACCATTTCTAACTTCCCTGTACTGCTTTTGAGTTGTCTCCCAGCACAATGATATGGTTTTAGCAGTGCTGATTGGCCACAGTTGCAGTGGTAGATTCCAGTGCTTAGAAATTTAGTAGAACATAGCCATCCATGTCATCACTCCAGGGGTCAGATACTGCCTGAGAAAACCTTAAAAGTTCAGGAGTAATAGGTAGGTCATTTATTTAAAATACTTAAGTATTCACCTTAGAAAAATCATGTATGTATCTGTTTCATCTAGTTCTGTTTTGTTTCTTTGATTTGTACCTGAGGAAATTTTTTACTGAAATATATAACTTGTTCCAGTAACAAAATTACTTTTTAGAATTTCATTTACTTTTCACTCTTCTCCTCAAGTTAAAATACTGATATAATTAAAAAAGCACTGAAGCTTGATTCTAACAAATTGTCACTCAGGGAAAACAAAATTGTAAGCAGTCTGAGTTTAACGTTATGAACACTAGAATGAAGTTATTTTTATGTGTATGTATTTTCAAGGCTGAGTAAAAAAGTAGCTTTCACAAATATAATTTTAAAATTATTTTATGAGCTCTGGTCCTTTATGAAGGCAGAAGTTATAATGTCAAATGTGGTCTTCTGCTAAAATAATTCATAAAAGTATGAAATGAAAAGTGTGTGTGTGGGGTTGTCATTTAATGTATTGCTTGTGCTCAAAATGAACACAAATGGGAAACATTTATTTAGGGAGTTTTGCCATTATAAAATTAAACTTTTAAAATCTTGATCTAATGTAGCACTTTCAGGTACTTCCAGTGGTTTCCATTGGAATTCCAAGCAATAGCAGAAGAAAATAAACTGTGGGATCATAACATGAAGGAAAGTTTTCTGCTGCATTAAATCTTCAGTCATTCAGAAAATCTCTTTTCATTGGAAGTAAGCAAGTGATATGTCTCCCAACTTATTCCACATATATTAATATGTGTGTATATAGAAATATAGAACTATACAAGTTGGGAAAGTATGGCTTAATAATTCCCATGTATTTATCTGGATAAGAGCCAGATTTTCAAATGTTAACACACCTACTGAAAATCATGATCTGAATTTTATTTCATCTAATAAGAACAAACATATAGAGAAACCTCAGTGATTCTTCTCAGAAATGAGATGCTCAATATTTACCACAAATACCAAGAGCTGGATGTAGGACCACTGACAGCAATATTAATATTAAATGTGCGTACAAACTGGTTGGCAGATAACTTCCAGTTCAAACAATGTCATTCTCTGTCTGATGACAATTTTTACAGTGGGCCATACTGACAAGCAGATGCAGAAAAAGTACAAAAAAGGAAGCGATCACCACCATGATCACATTGCATGACAGAGAAGCATCTTTGTCCTCTTCCACAAGTGCATGTGGTTGTGGATGTAGATGATTGGAAAGGAGATTGACTAAACCTGCCATGTCCATTTGAAATGCCAAAGAGAAGGCATGGAGATACACAAACATATATAAATTTCAGTCTCTATTGCTGGAAAATGGGAAACAATAAGTATTTATTTGGTGAGTCACACACAGAATCACAGAACTGCAAGGCTTGGAAGGGACCTTTGGAGATCATCTTGTCCAACCCCTTTGTTTTTAACATCAGGATTCTTATTTAAGACTTTGTAGGTTGTGGGTTGTTTTGGTTTGTTTGGGGGTTGGGTAGGTTTTTTTATGTTTGTTTGTTTGCTATGATGTTTGGGGTTTTTTTCCTAAATCAATGGAACAGAGAGAGCTTGTTTGCTCACTTTTTAAATTTTAAAATATCCTGAATTACACATTTACTCCAGAAACAAATCAAAATAACCAAGACTAGGTCAGGAGGTATTTCTGCTTTTTATGGTTGCCCTTTAGATTTTGTGCTATTCCAGATTTTTGATTCAATACAATTGCTTTATTTTATGTTTTCATATTTTCCTAAAAGGCATACTAGATGGAAGGGTTTGAGAGTCATCTTAACACTTTATTTTAAAGGATATATTTCAAGTGATCAGTTACTAAATGGGTTTGACATGCTGTATAAATTTTGCCTTTAAAATAAGGCTGTCCACACCTGTTCTCCCCCTCCAAATATTACATTCATCCTCTAATCAAAGCATAGCTCAGACTCTAAATCTTTGCATTTAAGATATCTGAGAAACCTATAAATGTCAGTAAAAGAATATATATAATTTTAAAAGTATTTTCTGACACTAGTGTTTGGTTCAGAGTTGACTGTGGAGCAAAGAGTTTGGGTTGGGTAATTTTGTGGCTTGTAAATTATTGCCAAAATATGAATAAAGATGCATAAATAACAGCATATAAAAATGAAATTTTTTTAATGGGAAATTTGGGTTTAGATTAATATATCTCCTTTCCATTCTTCTCTCCAAGCTTATTGTTTCATAATTACAGTTACAGGTTTGATTAATGTTTTTCTGGTGGTCTTTTGCTTCTTAATAAAATTTTAAGGCAGTCATAAGCAAAGCTGGTGTGGCCATTCAGAGAAAAACAAAACAGAAAATAGATCATTAATTCCCTAACTTGAAATTGCTTATAAATACAATCAAATTCTTAAAAATGTTATGCACTTCTCACATAGAAAGTCAACCATTTCACAAATGAACAGTGCCCATGCGGAAGAGGGAATCATGGTACTGCATTGTATTCTGCATCTCTCAAATGCCATTTAGAAATTTAAATTTTTACATTTGGCTAGTTTATTAAACAAGTAGTACTGAGTCACTTTTAGCTGTGATATATCATACCTTCCACCCTGTATGGATACCTTCTCTTTTATAGCCATGAAAGATGCATTAAAAATTTTTTCTTAAAGTAATAACTCAACTGCCCAACTCTAAATATTGGTATTCTGAAAAGAATGCAGGATGGTTTTGAGGTATTTTTGTGCTTGGTTGCTGCAATTCTGAAATGTCTGAACTAATGCACAGTGGCTGCATGTTTTCTGAATTTTCTCTTTCAGTCCTGGAGCATTGTTTGGCTGTCTACAGCAAACCCACCCAAGGCTATTGCATAAGAGCCAGAGTGGCACGTGTAAGCACAGCATGCTGGCATTACACTGACTCCCAGTAAAAAGGATAGCTCTTCTAGATATGCTTAGCTACAAAGCTTTTATAAAGGATACATTTCTGAATAACATGTAATTCCACCATGAAAGTAGTTTTTAAGTCTTTTAACATAACTGATATACTCTCACTCATGAACTGAAGAGAGTATTATTTTTGCTGCAGCAAAGTCTTTCAAAACAACCAATTAATATATTTGCAGAAGAAACCACAGTGAAATGCAACAATAGCTCAAAGGATTTATATGTAGAATAGAAAAAAAATAGCAAAAAAAAAAAAAGCAAAAAACCCCTGTGAATATAGCAAAAAAAGAAAAGTAGCTGTGGATATAAATCTGGCACTGAAAAATGTAAGTATAGTAATAATTTAAAAGAAACAATCACCTTATCATTCTATAGAAACCAGATATTTAAGAAGAAAGCTACCATTATACTTCCTTAAAGGCCTTAGTAATGTAATTAAATTCTTTTAACTATGAGGGAAGTTTGAAGAGTTCAAAACCTCACTGAGACCTCTCTGAGAAACGTGTGCTGACAAATGACAATGAATCAAAACCAGCTACAGGTCCAGAGTTAAAATGCTCTTGGAGAGACAAAGACTTATTCAACAAACCGGTGATATTAATCCATACTGCTTGCTTCAGAAGAGGAGTTTTCAATAAAAGACTTCTTATTATCTCAGAATACCCTATCTGCTGAGTTGCTGTATTCATATCCACTTTACAGTCTGTGTACCTTCTTTTTAGAAAATCACAAAAAGACTCCACTTTGTTCTGAGGAGGAATGAAAGCTTAAAAATCAGTCAAGAAATAAAGCATTTGTTTTCCAGAGAGCCTTAGGTCTTCAGAAGCAATACATTGTAAGCTAGATTATGTGCCTTAAAGTCAAGGGGAAAGTATATAGTCTAGAGAAGGAACTAGAAAACTTGTGCTGGAGTCCCCTCTCTTTTAATTACTGCTTAATTTAATTTGATTAAAATTAAACTGTTTTTTAAATACATCAGCACAAGTGAAAAGAGAATCAAGACCTCTTGTTCTAGAGGCTGGAGAATCTATGACTCCATAAAACTTTTTATATTTTCTAATGTCTGACATGTGTCGGATGTCTTCTGGCAAATTTTTAATTTAATGAGTATTTTACCTATTCACAGCAGAAAATGATGTAAAACAGAAATGGTAGCTCTCTAGGCATCAGCACATTGATACCCCCTTCAAATGATTTTATAATGAAACTGTGTTGATATATGGCAACAATAGAGTAAACTTACACTATCTCTCTTAGGTAACATTTGTCCATCAAGCAGAGAGCAAAACACATCAGGGCATCACTAAACCTGATAGGCAGTATTAATTAAAATACCAAAAAAGCATTTTAGTAGTATTTCTTAAAGATGTCTAAACCTAACGGTAGATAGCAAGTGATCACAAGTCACACATGGATAGAATCTTTTTCTTTTTTTTTTTTCTCTCCTTTCCTGTTAGTAGTTGGAAAAGTCACGAATGCAAAGTTAAATGTGTGGTTGCCATCTGATAGTGGGTACAATTGACAAATACTTCAGTCAGTCCAGTACCAATGGCTCTGGACTTCACTCTTTTGTGAAGTGCTTAAATAAAATGGTTGTGAATCACAGAAGTATCTAAAGTAAATGACAGATCAACTTTCTGTCATTAGAAAAATCAGCTTCTGACTCATCAAGATACTTGAGCATCAATGATTTGCATATCTAGGTAGTCAGGTATACTCAACATGCTTTTTTTTCTATGATTAGACTTAGATGTACTTAAACTTCTTCCAGAGCATTGGTCTTTCATGTCTACAACAGTGAGAATGAGACATTCTTTCTTCGAATTAAAAATATTATAATATATGATATTCATTAGTATAAAGCATTCAAATATTATGGTGGCAAAGTCAGTATGTGCATGCAGAAAAAATAGATTTCATATTCTGCACTTACTTATGTCATTTTGATTTTGTGCAAATGATTATTTTTTTAGGTTCTCCTTTTTTGGTTGCTTTTGGTTTTAATATATAACTAAAATGTAGGTGAATACATATGTGACACATAATTTGTACTTTCAAATAAAATACTTGCAAGTATCTTGATATATAGATCAAAACTATACATTTAATATATTATCTCTTTGTATTTAAAGTTGTTATGGAAAATTAATCATTGTTTCTTCATCTGTAGAGCAATAGTTACTAATGTTCTCAAAGCCACATACTAGCATCGGTTAATTGAGACTTAAATTACCCCTGTGGGTTGGATAAAGAATACCTACGTTTCACTTCACTTGCAGTTGAAATGTAGTCAAATGTAGGTTAAATGTGGCAGATTTCTTCTCCTCAGCTGACTCGGAGGACATATTATCAAGAATATATTTGGGGTTATTCTGAACGAGAACATTTTTAGAACAGATGAGTAATACACTGTGTCTTAGGTAAAACACCAAGGAATGCCAACCTTCTTGTGCTTATTCCAAAATAAACAGTCACAAATAACGCAAAGCAGAGATGTTACATAGGTCAGTACTGAATCTGATCATAACATAGGTACATATAATTTTTGTGTACTAGCACCACTTCTCTAAATAATGCCCAAAATGCCATTGCTCTGTATAGCCACTGAACCAGTCTGTGAGCTTGTTTTGAAAAGTATAATGAGATAGCAGAAGAGATTACTAACTCCTGAGATTTAGCATTTGTAGGCTGATCTTACACAGACATTGCATTTTATTTCTGGACAGGAAAGTCCTTTAACACAGTTTTAAATCAAGTGTTTAAATCCCAATGAAACCATTGCTTTTCTATAGGTAAGGCTGCAAGGCACGGTGCCTTTTGTAAATATGGAGATGCACACTGTGAGATAGAAATTATGCATGATTTTTAATTTCATACTACATACTTCTTATCCTTGTGTAACTCATATTTTCCAAATTTTTCTGGAAAATTTCCTAGTGCATGATGTGCATGCAATTGGACAGCTTTAAGTGCTGAATTCAGATTATATGTGTGTAGGTATATGTATATCTCTATCATCTCTATCTCTATCTCTATCTCTAGCTCTATCTATATTTCTATATCTATATCTAAACAAGTTGTATTTATATTTATTTCTAAAATGGCAATTGTTATTTAAATGATCTAATAATAAAAGGGAGGGATAGCAGAAATGAATTCTTATTTTTCCCATTAAGATCTGATATAGGTTATACACAGCCAGTTTAAAGGATCAGCTTATAACTATATCAGGAGGTTAGTGTTCCTCAAATGGAAATTATGAACCTACAGTTAGGATGTGCTCATTGGCATTGTGAATAATCCACCATGTTCAGCAGTTTATCATCTTAATTTCATGAGACTTAGAGCTAAACTATATGATTTGGAATGGATGAGGAATGTGCTTGAACAAAATTCTCTCTTCTGAGATGAGGGGGCAGTAACTTCTTAAACTAAAAAAAATAAATAAATCACTCACTTTTGTCTAGCTGATCATACCCTACTTCTGTGTCTACAGGTTTCCCCCTATGTTGCATGGAGTTGTCTGTCTAGTTCAAAGGACTGCCAGCAGAATTAATTACTTAGTATCTGAATACCTTAAAATAGAGAAAGCTGCATAGAATGTTGTAAATCATGGTTATTACAATACTTTGACTGGAATTTCTAATTATCACCTGTGGCTTGGACAAGATATTTTTCACTTCTTCATCTGAGTCGTTAAGTTGCTTTGCTAACCTAAGCAGCACGTATAATAGCACCAGCTTTTCTCAGAATAAACAAAATTTGTTATCTTTGTATATTATCTCAGTCTCTGGTGTCCTGTCTAGTAGTCTTAGCAATTTGTGATCCAACTCTGCAGGTCAGTGCACAACAGGAGCAGGCAGACATCCCTTATAAGGCTGGTAAGTAGATGTGGAGGCCAGACTCACAAGCTGACTGTTAGCTGTTGATAGAATTAGCAGAGGATGAAATATCACTTTCTTGAAACTGCTTGCAGGAATGGTTGGTTTATTCATAGCGTCAGCTTTTGCTGCACTGCTATTTCACTTGTGCCTTCCTTAAATAAAGCAGAGGGCTACTTTACTGGGATCACACAGGCTCAACTAACATTGGAAGATGTGGCAAGATTTCCTTCAGTTAGCATTTCCTTCTAAAGCCTTAGCTAGCTTTTCCTTTGCAAAAAGCATAGCTTTAAAATCTCACCCACACACACTTTTGGAGAGTTATTTAATACTGCCAGGAGAGCAGTCACCACAGTTCATTTAGAAAGTCTGCTATATGCTATTGATGGGATCCTTTTTGTCCTTTTCATGGTCCTTGAGCATTCAGGTTCTGAGAGAAAGTCAAAGACACTGAACGTCAGCTTTTAGAGCTAACATACTGTCCAGCATGAAATGCTTATGAAAGGGACAAAGGAACAAGAATACAGTTTTACAGCGCGTAGATTAAGATGCTCAAGGGCTATTTCTTTCAGGGTATCTCAGGAAATTAAAGACCCTTCCTTTTCAGGAAGAGATTTGCATTTTGTTTGAGTGAAACAGTTTCTTAACTCCACAGACAACTTTTTTTTAAGATCTCTTACTTTCATTTATTATTGATTGTGTCATCAGAATTGATAGGAGCAAGGGATTTTTTTTTTTAAATTCTTTATTACTAATTTCTGCTCCAGAGCCACTATCTACAGTTTGAAATAGTATGTCTGTTGCTAAGAAGCCAATTAAATCTCGTAATAGCAGAAATCATTAATGTGTGGGATTCTTCTGTATGATAACTCTAACATTATTTACTACTACATTCAATCCTGAGATATTTTTGCACTGGAAGTATTTAATTTTTTTTTGCATTAATGTCCTTATTAATTGACTGCATATGAACAAATACAAGGTCTGAAAGATGACATGCCTTTTTTTTCAGTCAATTATCATTTAACAATATATGAGGCTGATTAAGAACATGAAGACATTCAACAGGGGCTCAAATTTGGGGGGATTTTATATTTTGATCAGAATCAGAAATATACTGTAAAATGTTGATAAAGTATGTGTCTGCTAATAAAGGATTAATAAAAGTCTTTGTTCTTAAAAATGATGTGATATAGAATTAAACTGGATTACAGGCATTTTACTTATGGAACAAAGCAATTTCCAGAGCAAGAATCAATGCAGTTTATTTCTATAAAAATAATATGAAACAAGTTTTATATTAATGAAGCAAATTTGCAATTCTTCATTGTGGAAGCTAATTAGAAAGGATTTTCCATTATGAGACATGTTTTCAAAGCACTATCTCAAAAATGTTACTCAGCCTCTTCCATATAATTTTTATCTCATTTTTCTTTTTCGTTAATTTTCCTTACACGTTTTGTTCATTTGGCCATTGTTTTCTCCGTGTTCTGGTACGATCTTGCTCTTCTTGATATTTTTCTCATTCCTTTTATTCACCGCAGTATTACTTATCCTTTATACTCCAGTAGCTCCTAGAACAGAGATTCCTAAACACAAGGTGTCGTGATCTCACTTACGTTAATGAGTCTAACCATGCAAACAGAAGTGTGTTTTCAAGTCTGGAAATGACCCCAGAAATGAGGATGGAAATGTGAATTCTAAGCCCTGAAGTGAAGCCAGAAGCAGAAAGGTTTTCAGAATATTAGCCAAAGGGTAAAATAATATGTATCCAACCCTACTCTGAAAAATGTTGCAGATTCTACAGGGGAATAATTATGAGAATGAGACAGAACTGACAGATAATACAAACAAATGTGGAAAAATGAGGTAATTTGGAGAACAAAAGTAATAAAATGTGAGAGATTCTTGGCCAGTCAAGTAAATCCCAGGTTTTTTCTACCTCCACTTTCTTCTTGAACTCTTGCTCCTTCTCAAAATTATCATTAAGTACTTCAAGCTTTCAAACGTTCTTCTTCTTTGTCTGCCCTCCCAGGTTGTAGCTTTTCTCCATATCTTTGTGAAGAAAAACAAGGTTGGATGATGTGGGAGTGAGCTTGCCTTTCAGGCAGTCCAGTGTCTTCCAATACACTGACAGCTATTAAACTGCCTACCCACTTCTCTACTAAGCCATGTTTTCGGAGGGCAATACAGGCCATCTCAGGTCAGGCACCATACTGCCCTGCAGTGACAAAACTCACTTTAAAGAAAGAGAAAAAGGATGCTGACAGCTGACACTGGCTTTTTATGGGAAAGGCAAGATAAAGGTACCTTGGAGTTCTGTAAGAAATGGCAGAACCTTTGGATCCACAACTGAGTAAAATGTAAAAGGTTACACTAATTTTGACGGAGTATTTGACAATTTTTTTTTCCTAGCAGACACGCCATTGAATATTTCTGATTTTAATCTCCATTTCTTTCATAGATACTATTTGCAGCACCACCTGGACACAATGCTGAGTAGATTGTTTACATTTCAAGATAAAGTTTTGCTAATCAGTTCTTTAAGAGTATATCAGAAGACAAAGGAGGCAAGTTTAGAGTTTTGATCATAAGTTCTTTATCTGTTTCATATTTGAAATGAGGATCTAAAGGAATATCAGAAAATTATATCAAAATTAAGATTTCCAGCAGAGTAACAAATGTATTGGTATGTTATGTATTATACATGTGACTTTTCTTTTTATCTTTGTTAAATATTGTTCAGGTTAATATAATTGGAATCAATAAAATGGACACATCTATCAGCAAAATGAGATGAGAGACACAGAAGTGGTTTTCTTTGAAGAAAGCTCAGAGTGGTTTTCTCAGGATCTCAAAGCAGTGCTGCTGATTTTTGTCTCTTCAGCTTCACTTGCTTTACTTCACATTATTTATTTATATAACTCAAGAAAATAAAAGGTTAATTTGGGAGAAACCTGTACAAGCTTTAAAATCAATACACTGAGATGAAAAACTTAGCAGCAAGCATGTTGGGTAGTTTACTTCCATTTGGTATGGCTGTCTGAAATGAAATGAATTATTTCCCATTAAATGCGACAGCTTTGGGGATAGAAATACACTGAGTCTAAGTGGTTTATTGAAGTGTATGTCAGTGTGGAAAAGTTAATAGACCACCACGCAAACTGGGTGGGGAAAAAAGTAGTTTTACAAACTGCAGTTATACTTTCTTCACAGGGGGGATTGGAGAGCAAACCCATCCTCAGTCTGTCTTTGCTTATCTGTCTGTCTTTCAAGTGGACTGAAATACTGGAAGAAGACTCGTGTAAAAAGGACATCAGGAGGTCGACTAATTTTTGGACCTACTAGGACTTCTTTATACTCAGTTTTAGCAATCACAGTTTGAGAGCATTTCTGCTGGGAACTGTTCGAGTTTGTTAACAAATACCTTGCAAGGCCATGAGAGATTAATAGTTGTATCCTCACATATGACGTATGGCTTCACAGTCTGTACTGGACACACAGGGTGATAATCTCTCACCTTTTGGAGCAATGACACTGCTACACTAGCATTTCTCTCCAAGAAAAGCTCATGAGAAAAATTCCCAGTGGAGCAAGAAGTTACATTAATCACACATTTACAGAGAGCTATAGTGGTAATGTCTCATCACAAACATGGTATTTCTGCTTAGTATTTCCCTTTTGGCCTGGACTTCTAGCACTGGAATTACTGTCCAACTACGTAGTTTTGATTTCTGTGCAATCCATACCTTACAGATGAGCCTGTTCTGAGCTCTGAACACACTACCATTCCCAATATGATGAGCAGTTTTAGGTGGTATTTTGTTTCAGAGTTATGTGCAGCTACCAAGCACAATTGTAGATTTTTATGGCTACTCCCTGGGTTGTGGTCATACCATAGAAACCATCAACAGGAGGAATATGGCAGATCCACACCCCTGGTGGGTCTTAGCAGTTGTGGTCACTGACCTTCCCTCCTCACTGATGCCTGTCCCACTGGGGAAAGTACACTGAGTATCATGCCAGAGCACAGTGTCATAGTTTATTTGAGTTTATTCATATTTATGTGTGTTAACCAACAAAGAATTGTTTTAAACTTTGAGACTGTATATATCCTACTTGTAGTGTGTTTTATTTGGCTAAAGATGAACAAACTAACAAATTGTCCCAGAGGAAGGGTGGGAATTATGAGGAAAGCATGAATAAAACCTCAGACATTCAGTGAAACATTAAACAGCTGCATATGCTCACTCAAATTTAATTTTCTTAGTCTCAAGATGCCAAAGCACTTCAAAATATGTTAGGAGTCTCTACATAGATGGCTAGAGATATGGTAGCTGCATAAGTTCCTAAAGTTTTATATTGAAATTCCTTAGGCTCCAGAAATGGTACTTTTACAGACGTAACTATGTTGGTCTGGACAATGGAGAGTAATTTGGCTGGATCAAAAGGAAGTTTTGCCAGACTTGTTCAAACTAAACATTTCTCTCTTTCTGGAAGGATACACAGATATTTTTCTCTGTGAATGAAGTGAAAACCTGTCTTTTAAAGAAAGGATATGAAGGTCTTCATTTTTTACCATGGCCTTATGACCAGGTAAGAAACCCAAGCTCAATATGTGTATGTGGATAGAGTTGAAATATTTATATTCTCAATCTATAAATCTCTTATTCTCAGGTGGCACTACTATTAAGTCAAAATAAAACAAATAACTAAATAATCTGTTCTCCTTTGTGCACAATAAAGCAGAATGCATTGGAACCAGAGGTGATATATATAAGCCTGGCTGTCTTGTGCAATGATTGTCCAGTATATTTGTCTGAGGGCTAATGGATTCCACTTCACACATTTTTAAAATGTTATCTCTGTCTTTATAAGGGAAAATGTATAAACAACTCATAGAGCGGGTACCAAAATCAAGCCATTCTTTGACATTAGTTTGGACTGATTCCAAAGGAAGTGCAAAGAATACCCTGGTCCTTCGTCCACAATGCAGTCAAAGCTGGTGTCTAAAGTACTTTTGAGTTACTGGATTTGAATCCAATAACATAAAGTATTTCCATACTTAAATTGAAGACAATTAAATACAGCTATTTACAATAAACTGTTTTAGAGCCTTTAGTGAGGATGGTTAGACTAGATCTACAGATATTCCTTTCTACTGCTACCATTCTGTGGCTATATGATTCTGTGAACTAATGGATATGAGCAACAACTACTTCTATTCTAAAGCAAAATTGTTACACAACCAGTAGTGTTATGAATACAAAATTAATTAGAAATATCACGTTACTAAAGTCTGTGATAATGCTAAAATCTGCGACCTGTCTGACACATTCTCCTGCATGGTGCAAAATTAATATATAAATTTATTATTGAGCACCTACCTATCACAGCAGGGACCCTACTTGTCTCAAGTCCATGGATTTCACTTCAGCAGGAACAGAGATGAATATGTATTCACCAGCTGTAAACTAGGCTAATTGTATATCCTTGCCAAAGCTGGGTAGGCAAACATTTTTTGAGAGAGACCCACGTACTGCTGTAGTGGAGACTAAGTACTATAGGTACAATAAAGGGGGTTTTTTACTGTGTCAATAAAGAAATTTCACATCATATTACAAATGCCCTGGTGGACTGTCTAAGACAGTGACTCTAGGCGGTCATAAATCACCTTTTCTAGAAAAGGTTTTTCTTTGTATTGTCTGTGTGAGAAATAAGCACTATGTATAACTCTTGATCATCCCTGTCCAACCTATGAATGGCAGTAATGAGGTCTGTAAGGAGTCACCTCTGGCTCTAACTAAAATAACTGCAATTCTGTAGTTTAGTGAAACGGATTACACAGGAAAAGGAAGCATATAGGGTTGTATCCACCCTTACAGTATCCGAAGGAACTCTGCATACAGTTTGGAAAAGCAATTTTGTCTGTAGTAGGAATAGATGATTTTTATTTTCTTTTGTGGCAAATCATTGGTACTTCAGAACCACCCCAATGATAATTTTTAGGTTTTTAAAAAAAATTATTATTATTGCTATTATTGAGTTTAATATTAGTTTGGTTTTATGCTTTTTGCTTGTTTACTTGGTGGGGGGGGGTGGCAGTTCCATTGTGTTGGGGCTTTTTTCTGGAGAGAACGGGCACACTATGAGTTTCTGATTCCTGCAAAGAGAATACCACTATACTAGAAGTTCATATGCAGCGGAAAGGGAAAGCTGGGAATTCAGACTGCATTATGCTTCTAAAAATGACTGGAATGAAGTTACAAAGTCTGTTAGGAGCAAGGACAAGAACTTCCAAATGAACGCTAAGAGATTTTTATCTTAAGTCTATGAATGCATGTTACTTTCTTTCCTCTTTGGTTGAATGAAACAATCACAGAATCATAAATCACAGATTGGTTTGTGGTGGAAGGGACCTCAAAGCTCATCTAGTTCCAACCTCCACTAGGCCAGGTTACTCAAAGCCCCATCCAACCTGGCCTTGAACACTGCCAGGTTGGGGGCAGCCACAGTTTCTCTGGGCAAGTTGTGCCAGTGCCTCAACACTCACACAGTATAGAGTTTCTTCCTTATATAATTTCTGATCACCTAGTTGTCACACTTCAAAACAGCCTACTGGGAATCTTCAGCAGCATCTTGTTTCAGGCAATAGGCAAACAGCAGAAGAGCTGTAGTACTTTATCACCAAGATAAACTGGAGTACAGAGTTTCAAGTTTATAATAATAATAATAAAGAAATTAACATCTAGGCTAAAATGCAAAGCAGAGAAATATAACGGGGATATATTTTTTATAAAGACCACAGTAATAAAATTCTTCACAGTCAAAGGACAGACTTAGCTTGCTTTGTGTGGAAAAGTCAACTGGATCCCTTTTTAACCCTTAGGACTGGCTGAGCTAAGTGCTGACTTAAGCCATTTCATGCTGCATTTTGATGCGATAATAAATATGGTTTTAGCGTACCTTCCACTGGATCAAAAGACTTCAGCCACATGACTGTTTCACCAAGCAGGCTTATAAGCCTTTGAAGAAATAACTTTTTTCTTTGTTGGCCTTATACTAGATAAAATATCACCTGTCTGTACCACTCTGTTTTTATGCTGCTTTAGATGTCATCTACCGACTTACAGCAAGCATAAACCTTGGTTAGAAGTATGAAGTCAGCATAAAATTCACATCATACGCTTTGATTGCCTGGACAAAAATACAGTCCTATGCTCCAAGATGATCTGCAGTGCTTTGTGATCCAGGAATAGATGTAGTATGAGATTATTATGAAATGATATAACACAGATGACTACAGAACCACACCTTCATAGATCTGCCTTTTTAAAATCCTATTCTCAGGTTTGGATTCAGGAACATATTTTCTCTGGCAGCTTAGAAAGTAAAAATGCCATGCGTCCTGACACCGTAGTTCACTGTCTTGTCAGATGAGCTAAGGTTTTTGGGACTGTATTATAAATGGGATCACTGAAGTGACCTGGGTTAGGTTAAAAAAAAAAAACAACAAACAACTCTCTTTACAGTTGTTAAGCTCTTTTTTTTTTTCTTTTTTTTTTTAAATCCAGTGAACCCATTTACAATATTCTCTGCACACAGCTGCGTCAGAACAGATTGAGAAAACAGCATACTGCTGTGCAGGCTAAGAATAAATAACTGGGAGACAGAAGGGAGCAGAAAGTTCTTACAGCTTTTGCCACTAGAGGAAAGCATCAATGAACACCACCCTTAGGCTCTTACTTCAGGTTTATGGATTTCACTTCCTAAGCTAGATGTCTAACTTTCAGACTCTCCAGCACTTAGCATGATATATGTCAAAGTCCCTTAACTTCTTTATTGTCTCCAACCCTTGTTCCCTGTATCTGTAACATAATTTTTAACAGCTGCCCTGCCTATGGTTAGCTGCCTCTGGTATCTAAGGAGAGAGGAAGATTGTAAGGAAAAACCTTAGATACCCACTTGCAATAACAAAGGTTTCAAAAGTGTCAGAACATACTATATATTTCCACAGGAACATGTACAAAAGAAGATAGAATTCTACCTTTTCTTTTTTTTTTCCTTTTTTAAAATTTTTTTTTCTGTTAATATATCTCTGCAAAGACAGTTTTAGTATATGATGGAACTGCTAATTCATTCCTCTATCATTATTCAAGTACCAAATCTGAAAAATATTTTAAAAAATGCATGTTACTTCAGATTTAAATGTGATATTAATGAAGGTTGGTTTTTTCTGGTTTTGGTGTGGTTTTTTTTATAAGTAGTTTAGGAATTCAGTGTACTCCAACTCTAATAGTGGTTGAGAAACTGCTTACACTTCGGGCATTGACATATTTTAGTATACTGCATATTTTAAATTAACAATTAGATGTTAGAACCTTAGGCAAGATAGCTATTATGTTATTATTACTATTTAGTATAATAAATAAATGTGCTCAGCATTTGTACTTAAGTATAAGAAAGATATTTTTAAAAATCTATGCTATCTATTTTTTAATATTATACCTATTGAAATGACTCCTGAAATTTTGTACTAGGTGCTAGTTTCAGTCCCACTGAATGGTGACATTGCATGTCTCTGTATTTTCCACGTCAAAGACTGTTTAGCAGTAAATATTGAAATCATCTCTTCATCATCACAGTCTAACCAATTTTATGACAATCTATGGTATTTTCATTAGAGCAGGGATAGTAGGTTTGAATTCCTTCAGACACTAGAGGGGTTTGAAGCAGAACTGCATCCTAAACTCTGAGCAATGGGAAAATAGGGTACTGTGGCCACTATCACATGAAAAGGACAGGCATGGATAGCTTTAGAAAAATTATAAACTCCGCGTAGGGGATTATAGACCTTTACCAAGGACAAGATCACTCCTGTCACTTGAATAGACCAAGGCACCTATGTGCTGTAAGGAACTGGTCTTTAAACTTTATCTGCTGGGCAGCTCTAACCAGCTTTCTTCTCTGAATTCCAGGTGGATTGTAGTGCACTGTGCCCTCACACTTTTGATGTACTTGTTTTGCAAATTTCAATCCACATCTGTAGTTTTTAAGGGAACTATAATAAACCCCAGATGGTAAGGCAGAAGAGACAGCAGTTTCTTCTGGCATCCACAGGTATCTCAATTAACTCTAGAAGTTTTTTCTTAGTTTAGAATTTTTAACATTATTATTTCTGCCTTTTCTAACATATTAAAAAATAAATATCTTATTTTTTTAATTTTGCTTTTCACTTTAGTTATAGACTGGGCTGTAGTAGATGACTACCTGAAGAAAAGCAGTGTATCATTCAGCTATATGGCAAATTCACATTTAGAATTTGAGGATTTGGTTAGAAACATTTTTTACCCATTATTTTGCTGAGTTATATATTCAAGAAAATATTTACATAGAGGCTTGGTGGCTTAAGATAATTTGTTCCCATAATTTGTTCATCCGTAATTTTAAAGGAAGAACCTGCTTACATCTGAAAAGTGACTTGACAAATTCTTTTAGTCTCTTAAAGTTCCCTCTAATATCATGCCTGCCTACTCCTGTAGGTTAAAACAGAACCAGACAGACAGAAAGCTGTGATTATTCCTTTTCATATTTTTCTTCTTCACTTTTTATTAACTTCTACAGTTTTGCCATTCCCTCTATTTGACCTCGACTCCTATTAGAAAAGATAAATGAACAAGAACAGATTCAGCTACCAAAGATCTGCCAATCATCACTGTTTTCATTTGCTCAGAAGTTATATCTCCATTCCCAACCCTCAACATCATTGTGCCTTTCAGATCATAAGCTCTGCTGGGTGAGAGCTGTCTATTTATCTGTGTTTGTACAGCACAGAGCACTCCTCTCTCTGGGGCCTTTGGGTGCTACCATCCTACAGTAATCATGTTCATTAGTAACAGCAAAGAAAACTATGTTTGAAAAATTAAAAGAATATGCAGTGTGGGTCAAGTCTGAGCCATCCTTTCTGTGAAAAATAGTTTTCACTTCAGAGTTTTGGAATAGATTTTGAACATTGTGCTGCAGAAGGGGCTCCTTCCAACAATCCAAACACAGTTATTTTGTTATTGTTTGGGGGCTTTTTTTAAGACAGTGTGGTAGTTAACCCTGATTGTAGGCTAGGTGCCCACAAAAAACATTCTATCACTCCCCTCCTCAAATGGATGGGGCTCGAGAAAATATAACAAAAGTATTGCAATTCAATATAAGGACAGGGAGCTTTCATTCAGCAATTACTGTCATAGGCAAAACAAATTCAACATAGAATAAAATGCATCTAATTTATAATGAGAGTCTATAATGAGGATAATGTGAAATAAACCCAAATCTTAAAACACCTACCCCACCCCTGCCTTCTTCCCAGGCTCAACTTTATTCCTGATTTCTCTACCTTCTCACACCACAAGCACAAAGGGATGGGAATGGGGGCTCTGGTCAGTTAATCACATGTTGCCTCTGCAGCTCCTTCCTCCTCCTTAGGGGGAGGACTCCTCATACCCTTCCCCTGCTCCAGCATGTGGTTCCAACCACGGGGTACAGTTCTCCATGAAATTCTCCAATGTGAGTCCTTCCCATGGGGGCTTCATTTCTTCATTAATTACTCCCGCATGGTTTCGATGGGGTGCAGACCTTCAGGAGAAGACTGCTCCATCATGATCCCCCAATGAGGCACAAATCACACCAGCACACCTGCTCCAACATGGTTTCCTCTATCCACGGTCTGCAGGTCCTGCCAGGAGTTTGCTCCAGCATGGGCTCTCCCCAGGGTCACAGTCTCCTCCAGGTACCTCAGCCCGCTCTGGTGTGGAGTCCTACACAGACTGTAGGTTGAATCTTGATTCCCCATCATCTTCCATGGGCTGCAGGGAAACAACCTGCTTCACCATGGTTTTGTCCATGGTCTGCAAGGGAGTCTCTCCTCCAATGCCTGGAGAACCTCCTCTACCTTCTTCACTGGCCTTCTTGTCAGCAGTGTCTCATATCTTCCCACAGAAAAGCCTGCCACCCAGATTTTTTTTCTCCTTCTTAGATATGTTATCCCAGAGGCACTACCAATGTGTCTGATTGTCTCAGCCTTGCTCAGTGGTGAGTCCATCTTAGATATGGCTTGTGCTGGCTCTGTCAGATTTAGGGGAAGCTTCTAGCAACTTGCAGATGCCACCCCTGCAAGACCCCTGCTACCTTGCCATGCAAACCCAAAACTGACAGTAGGAATTTATCAAAAAAGAAAAAAGTATATAACTATTTCTCCTTCACTGGAACTTCACATGCTTTCTTTAAAAATCTCAACTTTCTAACCTTTAAGTCATAGTACCATCCAACTCAAAGATGCTCCACAGGCAAATGTGGCACATATTCAGGTCAGTCAACTTAGCTGACAAAAATTTGCAGTGCAAATTCCAGTTAAAGCAATGCAGAAAGCTAACTTGGCCTCAGCTACATCAAGGTGTGAAGCTATCAATTAATAAAATCAAGTTAAAAAAACCCAGGGTTTGGCCTCAACAGCAAATCCTATGAAAACAGAGACAAAAACCAGAAACATAACACACAAAAAAAAAAGACACCACTTTAAAATTAGATAAAACTTAGGTGTTGTTCAGTAGGTGGTCTACCAATTAATTTGTGAAGGAAGGCAATTTGTTTGGCAGCAGGCAAAAAGGAAGCACTATGCTTTCATGCTAAGAACAGTCTTAGAGGTATTTCTAGTTCTGGTCTCTATTTCCCAAAGCTATTTATAAATATCATAGAAGGCACTTAAAAAAATCCAACACAACAAAAACAAAAAGCAGAGCACATGCTCAGCATGTTTACCATATTCTGGGATACTACTCTTCCTGTTAAGAGTATTGTGGTTAATGTACAGAAGTGCTGTGCAGAACTGAGTAATGATCACTTAGCTGGCTATGTTCAGAACAGGTTTCAGTCTTCTGAATCTGAAGGCAGTGGAAAATCTTGCAGTTTTGCAAGATATGCACAAGCACCTCCGTTTCCTATTGATTGTGTCCAAGTATCTCCTCTGAGCATTGGGAAATGAAACTTATCAGTACTGTGTTATTTGACTGTCATGGAACATACTACATTTTCATGTCCAATATCGCACTGGTTCATGAGGTTAATACATGAAGGCTTGTGTCAACTCCATCAAATAATATCTAGAGCTGTACTGTTTCTTTCTTACGTTCTTGGACAATCACTTGGGTGTTCTGAAATGGTGCATGATGCGGGCGTTTTACATGCTTGAAAAACAAAGGAGGCAGTCTGAATTGGCTCTCAATTATCATTTTGAAAAAAGTTCAATAATAGAATCTCCTGCTTCTGCTGGTTATTTATTTCAGCAGTTAATTATCCTCACTGTTTAAAGTCTGTGTTTTCTCATGTATTTGGGTTTGTCTGGCTTCAGTTTCCAGCCCGTGATTCTTGTTACATTTTTTCCTGTTTCATTAACAAAATCTTTAGTGCTTTCTACCCATGAAAGTACTTACACACTGTAATTAGATCTGGCAGGGAAATTGTTTTCTTATCTCACAAAAGTTTCTGTCATTTTGAAAAATTCAGGAGAATAATTATTTCATGAAATTGTCTTTGCCTCAAAATGTAAGAAACAATATTGACATATTTTGTGTAGATGTTGATTGATGCGATTTTTTAGAGTTTTTTATTGCTATCATGTTGCTTCTATTTCTTACGCTCATTTAACAAAACTTATCAAGCTCTTTTAATTCTCTCAGCCTTAAGGATTTTCATCCCATTGCCAAGTGTACCTGCGATTCATTTTATTCATGGATTTGCTTATTGACATCACAGATTTTTCAATTTTTTTTTCCTCCTGATCCTAAAAGGGTTTCCATTTAAGCTCAGGAGGGCTGTACATAGACAAAAAGACCCACTTTCTAAACATTATTTTCTCATCAACACATAAATGCATCAAATTCAACTTTTCCTCATATGAGTTTTGGAGCCCTTGCTGAGTGTTGTATTTTATTCTGCCCCCTCTCTTTTTTTTTCCTTTTTCTTATTAGATACCAAAATCCTTCTTGTAACCTTTCCTTTGTACCAAGCAATCCTTGTATTTTGTAACAGGAATACACATTTAAACTTACATTAAGACCTCAGATCCAGAGAGTATGGTTTTGATGGGTTTTTCCCAAGTCTATAGTCAGAGTCTTCTTATCCTTTATATCAATCCACCAATAGCCTTTTACATCTGCTACTCTTGTTATACCTCTTCACTTTGCCTCAAATAGTGTGTCCTTTTTTTTGTGTGTGTATATGTTATTTTTCTTTTACTATAATCCTGTGGACCAGCTGGCTAAAAGCTTCTTTAATATGCTTCAGTGATTCTCCTAGGAAGACCTTACCATGATGTGTCTTTCTCGGCACACACAGTTTCAGACATGTCCCTTCAGCCAAGTACTGATTCGTATCAAAACATCAGAATTTACCACAGGATTTTCACTAAGTTGTTTGCTGTTCTTAGTAAAATGTTATGTATATCAGAGAAAACATGAAGGACAGGCTCTAGCAGAATTAAAAAACAAATCAGTTTTACCACTCTGATATTATTAGAATGCTCTGTGTCACAGATTTAATCACCTTCATCTTTTAAAATGGTTTTCCGTCATCTGAATCAGATTCTGTTATCAGAAAGTGCTATTCCTTGAACCTTTAACTAGAGATTTCCTGTTTAAGAGAGATGTTGCAAGAATTGTAAGTCACTTATTTAGATTTTTTTTTTATTCTGCCCCTGGAGTCACACATTGATTTACCTCCTATTACCAAGCTTAACTGTAAATAGCAATCTAATGTTATAAAGGTTAGATTACAATGTAATGCAAGTAGCAATCAAATATATTTATTATAGCAGAGAGTAATATAATTTACATATTTAAGAACAAAATCTAGGGAATATGAAGATGACTGAAACCACTTAAGTGATAGTAAGAAAACAATTAATTTTTTCTATTTTCCTTAGGGTTCTCCTTTTTTTTCATGTCTATACACCATATATATGTTTCATAGAAGTGATGCAGCCATATTAGTAAACTTACATAATTTACATTTTGCAGTATTGTCTAAGTTGTTCCTTGCAAATGATCACTCCAAATATATATTTTTTTTAAAACTCAGGGTAGATCAGAAGCACATCAAACTATTCAGCCAGTCACAATTAAAAGTTGGACTTCTACTCACAGCAAAATGGATATTTCTTGCAAAATATATGACAACATAGGCATTTCACTGAACAATGGAAGACTGCATTCCTGACTTCAAGGAAACTAGGTGAGAAAATGGTCCTTTTACCTATGTTTTGCTGGTATGAGGCTCTTAAAAAGCTCAGGGAAAAAAAATCGTACATATAAAACTTGTGAGGGAGTAGTTACACAGAAAAACACAAGTTATAGTAACAGAAAAATTACATCAACAAGACAAACTATGACAATAAGGTGAATGCAGCAACATATCTACATGACAATCCAAGTGACAGTACCAAAGCTGCCATCCCAGATGCCTGAGAATTCTGCCAGGGATCCAAAAGCATTTGCCAAGGAAAAAAATATCTGTAGTTTGATACATCTGCTGCAGAAGATAACCCACACTGACACACCCCTTCTTGAGTAATACATTAAACCACCTCAGTTTTATTTTTTCTCCAGTAGTCAGTCACCAGGAGCACACAGGTATGTTTGGAGCAGGAAGCATCATATACATAGTAAGTGATTTATGCTGAGTGTTTTGCTTTGTTTCACTTTAAATCATGCCCAACATTACTTTACACAGCCACTTATTGATGTCTTATGTCTTAATGATCGCAAAGTATGAAACATGCAAAGAAGGAAAAAGACTGTCTCAGAATAAAGCTTTTGAAGTGATAATGCTCACGTTTCCATTAGAAAACTATTTTCTCTTACTGTTAACATAATGACCCGTCTTCAACCAAAAAGTCAATATGGTGTTCCTTTATTGTCAGAGTAATTGGCTAGTTGGTGCAATTATTTCTTGTACTTCTAGTTGTAAAATGGCAATTTAAAATGAAAACATACTTTTTCCAATGAGATTTAGAATAAGTGGGTGATCTTAGGATAATCAAATGTCAATGGAATTATTTCAGTTCCAATCTGATTTATTATAGCTATTAAAGCAGAAGGTAAAGCGTAATAAAGCTATCTGCTTGGTATCATCAGAAGCTATTTTTCAACACCAAATAACAACCATTTTAATTATTTTCATTTGTAAAAATCAGAGATTCAAAAGAAATTATTGACATCTGAAAATAATCTTTTCAGTAATGTTATCTCTTTTCTTCACAGACATACTAATGCAACAGATTTTTTTTTTCTTTGCCTATGGAATTATTTCACTGATTATCACTGTGTTTTGAAAGGATGTGACACTATCTGTGAAATCAGGGGAAAAAGCCATGTCATAAATTTACAAAAAACTGGCATCATGGTGGAAATAGGAAATATATCTTTTATAGTAATGCTAATGAGAATCACTAATAACTACTGTTACCAAATCCATGAAAAAAATGCTCACAGAAACACATGGCTTAGAATATTTAAATACATCTTGCCATGTGTATTAATGCCAGAAATTGTTCAAAATCCTTAGTGTTTTAGCGAGGTGATTAGGAATTTTAATATCTTTATATTAATTCTCTTTGAAATGACAAAGCCAATTCACAGAGGGTTTGTGCTCTGAAAAGTATTAAAGTGATACAATGGATAAAAGAACACTTGAGTGTTTTTCATACAAGAAAATTGTGCAAAGTATTTTAGCTCTGAGATTCAATAATACACACAGCTTGATATTTTAGAAATTGTACAAAAATCATTCCATCATGTTGAACAAACTCTTCAAGAGACCCAAGACGGAGTATTAATCCATCACTGTTCTCTGTAACAGAAAAATCAGTTGTTATTCCTCATGCTGCACAATAATGATCGCTCTTGTTTTATTTATTTGAGATGAGCCTGTTATTGTGGAAACCATAGAAATCCAAAGAAGTTTCAAGGTTTGCAAACATTTTGTTATGATGTGTGGTAGGGAAAATAGCATTAAAGAAGGGATGTGAAAGCAGACACAGCAGTTAAACAAATACAGGTGCAGCATAGTACCTCCAGAACCATGTGGGAAGTGAGTGGGACCAGGAGTAACAGAATCAGTAAAGCTCAGTTTCCTATGGATTTGTATATTAGTCTGAGAATTCTCCTACTTGAAATAAGATTTGAAAGCTAACAGAAGTATTTTCTTCATCAATGAAATAACAGGATATTTCTCTCTTTCAAATGCATTTTTTCCCTAAATTTTCAAGAATTTGATGTCAAACTATTAAAACAACCTAAGCAGTTTAAAATGTTTCTAGGATGATGTCTGAAAGACAGATGCATGCATAAAGCAGATTTTAACTCTGTAGGGATTTACATATGCATAGGAGTCTAATGTACTGTCACAGACAAGAGACATATAGCCAATAAACTCAATGAAGTCCAGGCAGTATTTCAGCTGAACCTCAAGTACACAGGGAATCATGCGCTGATGCTTAGGTAGTTAGTACCATTTGAAATCCTGATATCCAGGCATGTTGCCTGGCCTTTGTCAGAACCTTAGAAGGGCATGAGTCTCTCACAGGTGTTATGTCATATCTGACTGCCCCATGTGATGTCTCAGGCAGTCTAGGGCAGCTTACATGACACTAGACACCACTGTGTGAGCATCTGAACCAAGCATCTAGAGACTACGCAGTTGAATGTATCACCAGACTTGCTGATTGTGCTGATTAGGTCTCCTTTGCTGCCTTTAGCTGTTCACCCTTAGGGGCCTGGTGACATTTAAGATACCATAGAATACCCTGACTAGCCTCAGCTAGATGTCACAGGTCTCCCATTGTATCACACTGTCCTATGTGCATATATTTCTTAAAGAAGGGCAGCTCAAATGGTTCTGAATATGTAAGTGACCTGCTGACTGTAACAGAAGCCCAGATACTTTTGTCATAGACAGGAATTTATATTTAGGCACCTCAATTCATGTGTATAAATCTAAAATCTGAATTCTCAACAGAAATACATGTACATGAAGACTATGAGACCTTGGCATATCAACCAGGTTTCATCAGTACAAATTCTGAGAGATTGCTATCTCTAGACTTTCAATGATATAACAAAAAGGTTTTTCTGCAGAAAAATAAAATAAACAAACAAACAAAACCAGCAACAGAGCAACAAGTTACTTTACCTATCTCTATTATTTAGTACATACAAAATACAGTATGTGCATTTTTTACTAGCTGAAAATTTCCAGGCAAATAGGCACCATAATGCATGTGCATAACACAGGTAAATAATGATAAAAATAATCAAGAGGCCAAGAAACACTGCATTTTCCTTTACAGTCTTCTGGAGCAGAAGTCTGACAACCTCAGAAGGAACTTTAAAATGAAGATCCACAAGATATTTAGCAATGACTAGAAACAATCTTCTGTTTCAACAAAAGACACCCTAGGTCTGAATGCGTAAAATACCTGAACATTTCTTGATTATGCTGGCCGGATTACTACTATTGTCTACTGTGAAATTAGTCTATGGTGTTTCTTGCCAAATGTCACACTTTCTGACTCTAGGCCCTGCAGAGAAAATCAAGCAGGATTTAAGATGTGGCAAGTGTATACAAAGGTCCAGGGACTGTAAATACATCAGGAACCAGAATCTGCAAAGTTACACAAGGATGGTATTTCACAAAAATCTTCTCTGGGAAGAATGGGAATATGAGGAGAAATAAAAATGCAGAAGACACTGACAGAGATCAAAGTACAGAAATTAATAAGTAGAGCAACAGAAGCCCGTAAATGTAAGAAAATCAATGCAAAGTCACACTATCACATTTATTGGATTCCTGCCACCTCATAATGATTCATCATTATCTTCATCAAAGCTGAAAATTTTCTAGTTGTCACAGGTCTTATAGTAGAAAGTTAATCGAGCAACATGAATAAATCACCATGTCATTTTTAATACTAGTCTGATTCTCATAGTTAAACATCCATGATAGAAGTCCAAAGGCATCTATTGCTGATGACATAAACACCATTCAAGTGTATTCCGGAAGTCCTGAATTAATTTAAAGGCAGCAGTAAGAATTATTCTTCTTGAGAAAGTGATCTGGATATTGATGGTGACACTAATGAGACAAAACCTCTGAAGAGTGCCATTCAGTTCAATGAAACAGAAAACTGGGGGAAAAAATCAAAGAAAAAGACGTCATATTAAAGTGATCCCTTTATATGTTTCCTGAGCATTTCAGATTCTGAATTGCACTTTTCTGCATCCATATATTAATCTAAATTATGTCAGTTTAAGATGTTACTTTCTGCTTAGTCTTACCAGCACATAGGTGCTGCTCAATAACTTTGTCACTGTCCTTGTAATAATAAAAGTAGCTGTAGAACAGACAATTTCTGTTTCATCTAACTTATATTCCAGTATATAACAACTTAAGCAAGCCTTCGGCATAAAACAAAAGTACTATGGAGACTACAAATCACTGCATTTATTCTTATAATACCCTCTGTTATTTTAAGAATTGAATAAATGTCTTACTGCACTAAGTAGATCTACTGCTTCCTCTTTTCTGTAAAAACAGTACTCAAGCAACATGTGTGAACAAATGTGAGAAGATATACTGCTGTAACTATGATAAAGCAGCTGATATTGGAAAGATATATTTAAGAATGACATCATCGTAAATCAAAAGATAGGAATGCATAACTATTAAATAATAAAGATAAGACTTAAAAGAGGAGGAACTTCAGGTACTACAAGACATCTGGTGACAATTTATCCTACCTCCGTCTTAAGCAGCTAACAAATGTACTTGAAATAGGAACAAAACCACCTTTGATTCCATCATGGAGCTTTCTTTGTTTCAAAATTACTCAGTTCAGTGCATAATTTTAGAGAGGATTCATCCAGGCCTTAAGTGCAATCTAACCAATCAAATGTTTGAATCTTAAAAGAATAAATTTTAAGAATACTGCTAACTGGAATTTCTGCTAATAGTTCCCTTAAAAACTAACAGTGGAGTTGAAAATACACATTAGAATCTATTTGAATAAATGGAATAAATGCAATCTGAATACCAATTAATGAAAAAAATTTTTTTTTTAAATTTTCGCTTATAGTCTTTACATCTGCATGAAAAGTCAAAATTTCATTTTCAAGATCTCTAAGATTATTTCTTCTTGCAATGAAAAGTAACACTTTAATGTGGCAGATTACACTCTGACGGGACATACTAGAAAAATATGCAAATGATTTCTTATAACCATGCTTTGTTGTAATTTTGTACTGCTTATTTTCTTTATGATTCTCAATACATTTTAAAAACATGATATTTTTGGGTGGGGTTTCTTTTTTGTTGTTTTTAAGTAGAAAATAGGTTTTTATTGTGCAATGTCAAAATGGATGTTTTAATATCTTTAGTGTCTAGATGGAAACCTGCACTATTTGGTTCTGAACTACTGCATAGAAAAAAGAAGGCCTGCTGAACCACAAATACCTGTGAAATTCACGACATACACTATGCACAGATTGATTCTTCAGAAAACTTTTTTTTGTAGATTTCATAGTGTGGGATCATAATATCCAAGTTTCTGTTAGTTTACATACTTTTTCTGAAATCTCTTCTAAAGATAGATCTAAAAACCTATGATATAAGATGAATTTCAGCTACTTCTGAAAAATATGTTTTATTAGAGTGCATTTAACATGTAACTTCATGAAGCACTTAGAATGGATTCTGGCAAACATAACCACTGAAGAATTATATATTTAGACAAACTGTGGTCAAGAAAGATCATTATTTTCATCACCCAGCTCATCTGTAAGTCATTGACATAAACAATTCATTATATACATCAGTAGCAAATGATTTCTACTTAAGTAGAAATCCCCCCTCCTTTTTTTTTTCATTTTAATTAAATTAACGTTTCCCTCTGAGAGAATGGTCAAAGTAAAAGGCAGTATAACACCCACCATTAGCTGCAGTTTGTTAATTTGCATTTCATTTTCCCAGAAGAACTGGGATTAAGAGGAAAAATAACTCAAAATATATAAATAATTTTAAATAGCGAAAACAGTAGTAGTTCTGCAGTAATAACATGAAAGCACCACCTGCCTTTGACATTCCAAAGATATGATATCCTATAGGATTTCTGAATCAAAACCTAGTGTGGTGGTTTAGCCCTGTTTGGAGGCCACACACCTACCAAAGTTACTCTGTCACTCCCCATTTCATCTGGACAGGGGAGAAAATATATACTGAGAGGCTTAGGTGTCGAGATAAGGATGGGAGAGATCAGCCATTAGTGTCATGGGCAAAACAGACTCAACACAGAATAAAGGAAAGAAAACTATCTAATTTATTACACAACACTGTACACCTCTCTCTCTGGCTTATCTCTGTGTCTGTCTCTCTCCACAGGCTGTAAGTGCTGGCACAGGCTTGCTCCAACATGGGTCTCAGCATCTTCCATATGTCTCCACCTGCTCCACCATGGGTTTCTCCATGGGCCACAGGGGCATCTTTCTCCAGCATCTGGGGCACATCCTCCACCCCCCTCACTTCACTGACCTTGGTGTCTGCACAGTTTCCTACATCTTCTCACTCCCTTCTCTGGTGGCAAAAAGTGAATGCTTGTGCATTTTTCTTTCCTCCTAAATATGATTCATAGAGGTGCTGTGACCATTGCTGATGGGCTTGGCCTTGGTCAACAATGACTCTGGCCTTGAGCTGGCTTGTGTTTACTCTCTTGGGCCTACAGAGAATTTCTAGCTGCTTCTTGCATAAACCACCCTGGAGCCCCCTCTTCTCCACCAGAACCCATACACACAACTGTGACACCTAGTTTTCTGATATTTTGTTCAAAGAACTACATAGCCTGTTGTATTGCGATTTTCGAAATCATGGTTTAGACTTCTGTATTTTTTGATTGGAAAATAATTTTGGATGGATAGAGAAACGCAAATGGTTATTGGTTTTAAATACCACCCTCTTCTAAGTTCATTTGACTGGAAAAGGAATTAAATTGCCCTTTGGTAATGCTGATCAGCTGATTTCTATGACCTTTCAACATATCCTGTTTGGAGTTAAGACGAAAAAAGAAAAATTCAAACGTATAATGAGAACTGGCATATTATGACATTTCATAACTGAATAGAGAACAATGTAAAAAGTTTGATGATAATTAAAGCCAAAGTTTTGATCATTTGCCTGAGTTCAACAGATTTTGAAGTCAATGTTAAAAATTCTTTGCAAAACATATTTCCCACTAGACTAAGAGAATTTATATTAAAAATAATCATATTTATAGTTCTGAATAACAACACAGAATTAGACTTTGTAGACAGAAATTCATGTTTTTCAGCATCAGTTCTGGGAAATACCTGCTCCTTTCTTAATTACAGATATTAAAAGAAACAAGTCTCTTGCATGTCCCAAGTCAATAAACAACAACAACAAAGTATATTTAAATTATTTCATTAACTGTTATATATCTGAAATAGGAAGACAAGTAGATACTTTATAATCAATGCACATGAAAACATAAAAAATACATGGCATATTGTTGAAATATAAATATGCATCTCTTTCTAGTTTCAATAACTTCTTTTCTAGGTTATCAGTAACTCATCTGAAAATTAATCAATGACTAGTCAGTTCAATATTTAGAGAAAGTGAATACAAAAGGGACTTACATGCTATTGAAATAAATGTATTTTTTTTACTTGCATGAATAGTCATTAATATTGATTGTCAGTGTTCGGTGAATTCTACTAGTTAGAAAATTTATATGATAACCCCTGGGGATCACTATTCATAATACAGGCCATGAGGTGAGTTGTTTCAAGCTGGGGCATAGGAATTTGAAGCTTGCAAGACATTCTAGTCTAAAAATCCATTAAGATTACTATGTATAGAAGTGGATTACTTCTTACTTAAGTCTTATTTAACTAGTAATGGAGGCTCCATAAATCATAGACACCTAGACACAAAAGATTAGAGAACAGAAAAGAATAAAATAAGTAATCTGTTGCAGTGAGGGCTCTTCCCTCATCCCTGAAAACTATGCCATAGTGCTATGCCATATTCTAGCAGCAAAAAGACAGGATATTTGCTATTAAAGAAATGTGATATGAAAAATAAAACAAATCTAAGGATTGTATATAGACTTCTATGTTGTTTGCCTGACATTTACTTGAAATTTCAAACTTGGCAGTAAATTTCCAAGCCTAGCATCATACTGCCTGACATGGGGAGAGAACAATATAAACTTTGTCCAGGATTATTAGAGACTTTTCTCAATCAAAATGGATAAGAAAGGTGTCAACCATGAGTTGCAGCACTAGGAAAGAGAGGTCTGAGAGAAAAGATAGTTATAGCATACTAAAGTTATCATGCTTTTTAGAAATGTTCACTATGCCACTCTTTTAAGTTACAGTTATCAAAGTTTTCTCTTAGTCACGCATATTTAAAGTATAAATCTTATGATGTTTTCAAAGATAAAAATAATTTTTGGCCTAATTTTCTAATGCTGATACACACAGCTGTCTGTGAAATCAGTGCAGATTTTGGGTGTTCAAGACCTTTGAAAATCAGGCCACTTATTTTTAATTAAAAGACAGAGTAAGAAGAGTGGGGAAAGATGATATGTTGGAGTTCTGTAACCTCTGCTTCTTACCCTTGTCATGATTGTCATACTGTTACCTTGTGCTTTCCTCAAATGTTTCCTGTATCCACCCAGTTTTACAGCTTTACTCTTAGTTCATAAATTTTGGGGCAAGGAATATATTTTAAGGACAATGATACACAGGACATAGTGTGAACAGGCTTTGATATCTTGCTGAATTTCAGTCTTTTTCTGATACAAATTAATAAGACTAATAACAAGTCTTCATCACTTCAAAATCTGAATAGTTGTCTACTGGTACTGACCAAAACAAAAAAACAAAAATGAAGACTATCTCTATGGATATGAAAGAGCAAAAATATTATCTGTGTTGGTGTCAATTTTGGACAATACATAACATAGCCTGTCATCCACTGATGTTTGCATCACAAGATTTAATAGAATCATAGAATGGTTTGGGTTGGAAGGGATCTCAAAGCTCATATAGTTCCAACCTCCCTGCCATGGGCAAGGACACCCTCCACTAGACCAAGCTGCTCAAAGCCCCATCCAACCTGGCCTTGAACACTGCCAGGGAGGGGGCAGCCACAGCTTCTCTGGGCAATTTGTTCTAGTGCCTGATTGCCTTCATAGTGAAGAATTTCTTCTTACTATCTAATCTAAATCTACTCTTTTAGTTTAAGCGCACTACCCTTTGTCTTATCACTGCATGTCCCAGTAAATAGTCCCTCTTCAGCTTCTCTGTAGGCCGCCCTCAGGTACTGGAAGGCTTCAACAAAGTCTGCCAGAACCTTCTCTTCTCCCGGATGAAGTTTAATTATGAGTTGGCAAAAATTGCTGCTGCTCTGCTAGAATGGGCTTTTAAAAAGAGATAGACTTTATATATATGATGTGATACTTTCTCTGTATTAACTCTTTTTATTGAATACACAATGTTTTCTTTACATATATTTGTTCTCTGACACAACTGTTGCATGAAATTTTTAAATGTTGCTCTTTGCTTCTTGACACAATTGCATTTCTTCTGGATTACTTCTTAGGCATGACAAACAACCTCTTTTTATGTAATTTACCTTGTATTTCATATTCATAGATGAAATATCCTGTATATAGAAAGTTTATATTGTGAAATTCTTTCATCAGGTTTGTTTTACTTGCTTTTCTATTTTGGGATATTTGGTTTGCACATATTTTATTCTCTAAAAGTCGCTTACTACATATAGGGCCTTAGATGCTACTGCATTGGTTTTGGTGAAGTTAATAAAAACTGTTGTTTTGACAGGTATATCTGAAGCTACATCATAATTTATAAAGCACCTAATGAAGTTAAGTACTTGTATACACTCACAAAGTTTTTCCAGGTAAAACAGGCTAAAAGGCCTGAAGTCGTGTAATTACAGTCAATATATAATTTGAAAGTCATGAAAAATTGAGAAGAGAGAGAAATAAAAAAAGAACTGAAAAAAAAAGGAGTTGAAAGCAGTCTAAGAAAAGCCTAAGGCATCTGAAGACAGTCATTACTGATGCAAGACAAGGGATATACTAAAGATAGGTAACGTCAAGTGGGAACTATAATGAGCCAGACTTAAAGCATGGCTGCCTGGATCCTAACACCCAAATAAAATGCTGTAGATCTGCTTAAGCTTTTTATTTTGCTGATGGTTATGTTTGGCAGGAAAGTAAGATTCTTGTATGCACAATTGATAAAGTAGGGTATTCTGTGCCAAAATTCTGGGAACATCCATTATTAATGCTAAAAGGTTCTTGTAAGGAATTAGAAGAAAAAGATAGGGTGAAGGAAAATTCCCCAATGCACAATGGATTATTAACAACCATAGGCATTTATTACATCTGGAATTATCATCACAGTGAGCTAAGGACTATCATTCAACCTAAACATCCACTGTTAAATTAAGAACTTATGTATGAAAAAGAGGAATAATTGTGTTTCTTAATTTTTCATTAGAATATTCTGATTATGTCTCTTGATCCCAAAGCTAGTTTAGAAAAAGCTACTGGCACAAGGATCAATCTACAGATGGATTAGCAGTGGCACACATGCAGTTGTGCCTATTTGGTATAGAGCTGTTTGATTTTAAGTTTTTTTTACACAGCCAAATTTTCAAGTGAGAGCTGGTGCAGACAGAAATAGAGTAAGTCATGTCTGTAGGCAGTAGCTGTAATGTTTCTTCCCAATAACAGCCTAAGTAGTCAAGCCAAGGCCACAGCTCTTACCCTCTGCTCATAAATGAGTTACCATCAGATTGCCTTCTATTATCCACAACTGGAGACTTTTAGGGAAAAGGCTATATTGCCTTAAAATGGATGGACACAGATGGTACTGCGAGCTGCGCATTATTTTATTCCTATTTTTTGTTCATGTAACTAACATGAGTCTTTTTTTGTTTATTCAATTATGTAGGAGAAAGGGGAGGAGAAAGAGGTAGTTCAATTTTAATGAAACTAATTTATTATGTAATTTTTTACCTCAACATAGATTTCAGAACTTTAGAATTAGAGTAATTCAAATTATAATAATAGTAAAACAGGTATTAGGATGAGGTATTGATCTCATCTACATAGTGGCTTCACTGTGTATTCAGCTCTTAATGTCGTGGACATTACAGAATCACAGAATCACAGAATCTTAGGGGTTGGAAGGGACCTCAAGAGATCATCGGGTCCAACCCTCCTGCCAAAGCAGGCTCCCTATCTCATATTACATAGATAGGCGTCCAGACGAGACTTGAATATCTCCAGAGAAGGAGACTCCACCACCTCCTTGGGCACCCTATTCCACTGCTCTGTCACCCTCACTGTGAAAAAGTTCTTCCGCATGTTGGTGCGGAACTTCCTATGCTCCAGCTTACAGCCATTGCCCCTAGTCCTGTCCCCACAGACCACTGAGAAGGGGCTGGCCAATTCCCCCTGCCACCCATGTCTAAGATATTTGTAAACACTAATTAGGTCCCCCCTAAGTCTTCTTTTTTCTAGGCTGAACAGACCCAGCTCACTCAGCCATTCCTCATAGGAGAGATGTTCCAGACCCCTAATCAACTTTGTTGCCCTTCTCTGGACTCTCTCCAGAAGGTCCATGTCTTTTTTATACCGGGGAGCCCAGAACTGGACACAGTATTCCAGGTGGGGCCTGACCAGCGCAGAGTAGAGGGGGAGGATCACTTCCTTCAACCTGCTGGACACACTCTTCCTGATGCGTCCCAGTATCCCATTGGCTCTCTTGGCCACCAGGGCACACTGCTGGCTCATAGCCAACCTGTCATCAACCAGGACCCCCAGATCTTATGTAGCTAATCAGTCTTAATTTTTAAATGAAAACCCATAATCCTTTCACTTTATACAACCAAAGCTCTTTCACTCCATTCTGTGCAGTAGCTGCAATAGAAATTCTTCCGTGATTTCAAAAGAGCATACATTTAACTCATCACTAAGAGATTTAGTCTTATGTTTGGCTTCTTGCTCACATATTATTTGTCATTTAAGAACTTACTTTTTTGGTTTTCCTATTGTTCTAGTCATTATTTCACTTTTTATAAGGAACTTTCTAGACTAGCAGTAGAAGTTTTCTTTGAAGTACTCATGACAAATACTTCCAAATTTTGTGATGGATTTGGGCAAAATATAGTACTTATTTTTAAGTGGTCTATGAGACCTGCCTTGGCATACAAAAATCCCTAGTTGTAGTATGGAAGTAAAGACTGGTGGTTCTGTTTCTATAAATACCAAATCTCTTAATTGCATTGATGAATTTTTGAATCCCACAGCAATGAGCACTAAAGGAGAAAGAGTGATCATAACAGCACTAATGACAGAAATAATAATAACAAAAATCAACAAACAAAACCAAAAAAACCCACACATGTACAAAAAAAAACCCCAAAACCAAAAAACCCAAACCACCAAAACCAAAGTGTGCTTAATGTTTTTGGATCTGTCTGTATAAAAAGGGACTGGGTACACATTAAAAAAAAATTCCTATTTTTTAAAAGCATTTATTCAATTACTGTGACTAGCTATAATATTTTCATAGATAAGAGAACAAATTAATTTAGAACATAGAACTAGAAAATTAGTATAACAATATTAATTATAGGCAGGAATCTGAGTCTGAATTCCTCTTTCATTCTTTTCCATACTTCTCAACTGATTACATTTGACCTCAGCAGTCATCCACTGTAGGTTCCTCTCAAATTAGATAGCTAAATAAACAAACAAATACGTAATAGTTCTTATTTACAAAAACCTAACATAATTTCAATGACACTGGCTATTTTTCTCCCTCTTCATGCTGCTTTACATTACAATAGGATTAAGAAGGATATTATTTTGCTTAAACTTTCACATTCCAAGAGTTGGATTTCTTGCATCTAACTTTAGGCATTTGTTGGTAGCTTGCCGAGGGGCAACAGCATTTTATTGAAATATGACACAAGCAACCTACAGTTACTGCACACATAATCAAGGCAGAGAAAAAGATTTGGGTTACTTTCTAGGAATTGAATTATATTCAACTTCGCTCTCCCTGTTGATTCCAGGGGAAATGTATGCCATCTTCTCAGATTAGACATTTATGTCTGTTTCCATGGACAGAAATATTAAACCCCCACTAAACTGATACATTATTTTAATAGGTATTCCTCATGGCCTAAAGAGGTAGGTGGAAAGAAAAAGAAGCAGGCAAGTATCCAAGTTTTTGGGGCTACTAATATATGTGCTTCTTGGAACAGACCCTCCTATGTCATTTAAACTTCTTGCTTCCCAGGTCATATCTAAGCATGAATAAACCCCAGATAAATTAAAATTTATATATGTATTACACTAACTGGGAAATCTGGCTCTTCATTGCTGTTTTAACTCTTCTTTGCTCTGACAAGGCCAGTAAAGATGGCATTGATGTTAAATCTGCAAAAGGGTAAACCTTCTGATTCTCCAGCAGCAGAATGTAATTCAGAATGTAGCTTCTACATCTAAAGAATGGACGTGCATTTTAAAAAAGTATCTGTAGTGAATTATTCTACTATAAAAATTCCAGGCTGCTGTAGTCAGCCTACCACTGGTAGTGCTTAACTCTAGTTTTAAAAAAAATCAGTCTTACTGACACAATTTGTTGAAATATTAATCCAAATTTCAGCTGTAAAAATAATAAGTTCTTTAATAAAGTACCCCTGTTGTCTATCAAAGTTTGCAGAATTCAGTTCTGCCCAAACCGGAGTATTTATATGCAACCAAACTTTGTGATAAAGAGGAAAACAAAATCAAAAAGGAGATAAGATTTGGTATTTCATATTCCTGTTTTAAATAGAATTGTTTAAACAGATACTTCTGTTGCATGTATTTTTTCTTTCTTCCCTTTTTTTTTTTCCTATGCCAAACATTTATTTGCACATCTCTGTTTCTTAGACCCAAAAAAATCCAAGCCAATACAAGTGTGACAAAAAAGCTTAAAATGTTAAACTGTGTTGTGCTCAGCCTGAATGACGGAACCAGTGGGCACTAAGTGCTTGGCAGTGAGATGCTGTGCCATTCCCTGTATGTATGCTGATAATCAAAGCATTGTATGGGGTGAATGCCACTTCAGTTTTATGAGCTTTTTATGTGACGTGGCATATCAAATCTGCCAAACAGAGGACCATCTGGAAACAGGTCATCGGAACGGATTCTGACACCCTCTGACAGACAAGAAGGAAGACAAAGAACAGAATGGGGCAAAAAACCCCACCCCACCTCCCAAAAAACTTGGCCATATACCAACAGAGATTAAGTAAAACAAATCCAGTTTCATTCTGTATACTGGAATAACGTTTTGCTTATTAACAGGCATAGATTTGCTACAGTGAATTTAAAAATTAATTTTAAAGTGTATTCCCTTATGGAAAAGCTGGCTTTTGCTTTTCTTTTCCTTTCAGTTCCAGAAGTACAAATCTTTCTGGGCGTAACAGAAGTGTTACCCTATTTTCGTCTTCTTTTTCTCCACCTAGGGAATAAAAATGTTTTTTAAAAGCTTCACAGCCTGATGTTCAACACACATTGTTGAAACACTCACAGACAGATTTTTGATAAGTGTTCTGAAGCCATTAGGCTACTGTAGTTCAACTGAGAAGATATTACACAATCATATATTACTGCAAAAGTAAGCTTCTGCTCTAAATGTCATCCAGTTATTAAAATATCACAGCTCCTGACCATAATGAAGACTTATAAAAGTGGTTATTTTCTCTTGATTGTTGTGTTCTTAAGGGAAATTTATCATCTATATAGACATTCTTATCAGAATTGGATTACAGATAAAAAATCTTGAATCCAGACCTGAAGGGTTAAAATACCCTTTTAGTTGTGTCTTTGATGACCAAAAATATGCTCTGTGCTTTGTATGACTGACAAATATGCATAGAGACTTGCTGAAGACAGTCACAGTCTAACAAATGAACCAAACAAGGAACAGAGAAGTTAATGACACACCACAACTCTCCAAATAAAACAGTTCAAGAATACATTTACCCAGCTTTGTATTGAACTGAAATCACTCGGGTGGACATGATTATAGTTCTACTCTCCAGATTTGGTTTCAGGGACTGTTACAAATCTTGTTCTCCTTCTCATTTTTGTTTGCTTGTTTTCTTCCTGATTATTTTTGAACACTGCTTGGAAAATCAGTGCTTCCAAGCTCTGGAGAGGCTTGAGTGAGTAACAAGGTAGAATTAGAGATGAGGTGTTATTGGAGGATAGCAAGAGAAGAACTAAGGATTGCTTATTAACACTGAATAATAATGGGTCTTTTTGATTCTCTGTTGTTGGTTATTGAGGGGATAAGATCTAAAATGTTTGCAGGGGGTTGGGTTTTTTATTTGTTTTTTTCTTTTTGGGAGGGATTGGTGGTGTTAAAACAGTTGATTTATTGAAAGGAATATGATAATGCTAGGAAACCCAAGACCTCCATGTTCCTAGTACAGTTCAGGTTTTCATCTTGAAGCTGTTGGTGCTGTTATGATTTATGTGGATGTATTAGAACTGAAAAGAAGTGAGAGTAACAGTTCTGCTGTATGCTGGTTACACCAGGAGCGTTGTCCCTTGTCTAACAATATGCTGGATGTATTTTATTGTTTTCTCTTATATACTTTGCTGGATGTTATAAGTAATTATCTACATTTTTAAACATTTTTTAATACAGTAACTAAACTCAGTCATTTATAAAGATTGCTATCACCCCAGCTGGCAGCTGATAACCATGCAGCCGCTCTCTTGGGCCTCGTGGGGTGGGGGGAACAGCTGGAAGGGGAGGGAAAAGAAAACCAAAGTCAGACCTTGTGGTTCTGGGACAGCAGAGAGAGAGAAACAACAGAACTTTATAGCAAAGTAGACAAACTAGTAATACACATCGCAGCTTCTCATAGAAATTCAGACCATACAACTCAGAGCTGTCCTGAAACCAGACTGTCCCCAAAAAACGTGTGTCCTGGAGCCTTGTGTTCCTCCCCGGAACAGTACGCTTTCATGCTGAGCATGACTTCATTGGTATGGAATATCCTCTTTGGTCATTTTGGGTCACCTGTCCTGGCCGTGTTCCCTCCCAGCTTCCTGAGTGCCCGCCCCCCCCCGCCCCCAACTCCTTTAATCCAATCTAGTCCAACAGATCTGTTAGAGCAGTTTACTAAGATGTAAGATTTAATTAGTAAAGTATTTATTAATACAGGGTGATCCAAATGATCTTTAAAGGGCTATTTACTTGTTTGATGATGATTTTCTCCTTCTAAAAGCATTCTTAATAAGTCTTTAATTGCTATATTTCCATAAAGGGGAGAGAGTTAAGAAATTGATCTTTCCAGTCATGAAACAAGGGGATAGGAGGTGAAATCTGGAGTGGGCTTCTTTTATTTTATACATCCCATCCTCTTCTACAGAACCGAAGATTAATAGATGACATGCTGCTATTTTCTACTATGAAATACAGAAATATAGAATTTAATCTTTTTGTTGCCATGACACCAACCCAAAAATGGGTCAGATGTGGTGTTAAGGAAAGATTTTAACTGAATTTCAATATACGGATATGACCTCTTTTACAATATTTATATATATATATATACTGTATACACAGAGATTCATATATATTTACACTGTATATATTTGCTGATACAAAAGAAATATTAATCCCTTCTTTCTAGACGGAGAACTGAAACACAAAGGAAATAAATACCTACTCTGGGGTGAGAAGTGAAGGTGTTAGTGCAGAATATCAGTCCATTGCACAATGGTCTAGATGATCAGCTACACATCTAGGATTCAGCGTGAGATCTGCATTTGATATTGAATGTGATTTTGACATATGTGGTGATGAAAATGGCTACCAGAATATTAGTGCTATGTTCCCTAAGGAGCAAATAACATGCAAGAAGCAATATAAAAGGGCAAAGTGAATTGGACAGGAGGAAGTAGAGTTACACATTAGAAATCAAGAAAATTAATGTTTAAATTATGGATTGCAGTGAAGAAGAAGCCCTTGAATGGATTAAAAAAGTATGTAGATTAATTTAGACTGATTTATGCAGGAAGATTTCTTCCAGTGCATAAAGATAATATATAGTGGGTTTAAAGAAAGAGAGGAGACAGGGTCATCTGCAGCAGACATGGAGCCTGATAAGAGCTGAAACAAATCAAAGCAGGGCAAAGAAAAAATAAACTCTTAGACAAACTGTGTGTACAAAGAGGGAGAAGAGGTAAGAAAAACTGTATTTGGACCAATCAGCTGAAATAGTCTTCTTAAAATCAGAGAAGGTGTACTACTGTCAAGA
This sequence comes from Laterallus jamaicensis coturniculus, assembly GCA_022605575.1. Classification (NCBI taxonomy): domain Eukaryota; kingdom Metazoa; phylum Chordata; class Aves; order Gruiformes; family Rallidae; genus Laterallus; species Laterallus jamaicensis. Next base: position 83,816,687 of record JAKCOX010000001.1, read on the forward strand.
ATATCAGATGTTCACTACTGAAGAAAGTACTGAGAAGTATGGTATTTATGTTGGGCTGTAGGTCTTTTAAGCTGATGCAGAGACCACATTAAGTCTGAGAAATCTCTGGTTTTGGTTAGAAGTAATGCAATGAATAGGAAAATAAATATAGAGTTGAAGGGAATGTTTAAAAGGGTAAAAAAGGAGAAAAAAAAGTGAGAAAAAAACCAGTGCTAATGAGGAAGAGAAGTGCCCTATTGTCTGATTTGTGTAGTTTCTCCTGCACATATGTAGAAATTAGGCTTATGAATAAATTTAAATTGCTTTCTTAAAATGCTGTCATGTAATAATGTGCACAGCAGTTAGAAAAAAGTGCTGAAATCTTAGCCAAAGGTATGTTCTGTTAGGAAGTAAAAACAGAGATTGCTAGAGATTGCTAGGAATTCCCAGACGTTTTATTTGGTGATGTAGGGGGCAGGGAAAACATGGACTCCATCTTAAATAAAATCAGTCCACTGCTAAGCTTTTGCCCGTATAGTTTTTCAATCTATGTACCATTGTAATAAATATAAGCTATAAATGAACTGATTAGCTTGCTCCTTTTCTATGGAGCTTCTTCCTAAAAAGATCTTTAGGATATTTTATTCCTCCTTAGAAACAAACTTAGACTTGCATAGGCTGCAATTAAAATTAGACTGTGAGATTATGCTAAATCAGAACCAGGTAACAGTTAAAGAAAAGTAGTTTTCCACTCCCCACATAATTCAGTTTAAAGCAGAAAAGAACAAATTACTACTGAAATCTTTGTGAAAGAAACCTTTACATTTTCTGACAATAATCAACTGTGTAATTCCAAATCACCACCTAACACCTTCTATTCCCTGAAACTTTTAGACTGGTTATTAAAGGGCAAAAAGTGTCCTAAATTTAAGTGTATATTTGCTCTGATAATGGTATCATGGCTTTGTGTATTTACTTTTATGGCAATCCAATGCAAATTATTTTGACAACATATAATTTGTCTTCAGTGAAGCAATAGGCTATGGCAGGCAGACTGGGAGGATCTCTCATGTAGAGTGCCACATTATCTTTGTTAACATTTAACTTAATTATGAAGTTTTGGTGAATCCTCCTTGAATGAGGTCTAAAATATGACTCACTAAAAGCATACTTTGATCCCCTCATTTATCAGAGTGCACAAAATAATAGTCTTCAACATCATGCAAAACATATTCACTGCTCAAATGTAATGCTTAAGACTGAAGATATAAAAAATGGATGACGCTTTCCTTCCCACGTAAAGCGTGTATGTATGTGGGAAAGAGAGGAAATGTGGAGAGATTCTGACAAAAGTTACTAACAAAAAGTTGCTGCAGCCTGAAGCTGAAGTAACTAATCTCTTGGTGACTTATGTGGAGGTTTTATGTTCTGTCTTGCCTTGCAAGTAATAAAAAAATCATACCTTAGCTACTCTAGCCAGCTGCCACATTTATGAGTGAGGACTCATTCTATAAAACTACAGATGGGCAGGTATAGATTACCTATTTCTGTACAGCAGACAGTAAATATTTATTCACAGCTGGCAGGTCAACTCAAATTACCTGAAAAAATTTCACTTCAGCCATTTATTTGGGTGGAAAAAAACTCAACAAAAAACCTACAAAGAAAAAGTATATGATACTGTGGGCAAATTAAAAGTGGAAAGACAAAAGTTTTAGAGGATTATGCTCTGTTCAGGCCTTATCCTGAAAGGTGTTTGGGGAGTTAATTGATTGATATTATATTTACACTTTACATGTCGAATAGATTAATTCAAATACTGCACGTATAGATGTGTAGATATTTAGTTATAAATACAGTAAACAAGTTTGGAATCCATACAGGCATAACAAAGAAAAATAAATTCAAAACTGATCCGGTATTACATCTCCTAAGACAAGGAATTTAATTTTGAAGAATTATTAATTAATTATTTGCACAATATTATGCTATACATACATTAAATGCTAAAAAGTTGTCACCATGGTTAAAAATCCTACATTCATTAACATTAAATGCCACTTAAACAGTAGTTAAGTGCACAAAGCTGTCAAAAACATGTATTTTTGTACATCTTGTGTATGATATCAACATGCAAATGGAAAAAGATCATGACTGGGGATATTAGATAGCCTGTTAGGCTAAGTACCGTCTTCCTTGAAATGTTTGCTCTCTTTGCTTCTATACACTACTGAAAGCAAAGTGCATTCCTGCCAGTGTTTCATTTTATCTTAAGACATTAAGGAATGAATTTCAGAAGTTATAAAAGAGACCAAGACACCTTGCTTTGCCTCAGTGCTTTGAGCCAAATATAAAAGGGGATTTAGAAGTTTCTATGCCAATTAGGTCTCCAAGACTGGTAAACAGAGCTCACAGCCCTCCACTGGATGCCTAACTTTCCTGTAGAATGAATACAGTTCTCAACAACAGTTGCAAGCTGTATGTTAGGACAGTGGAAAGTTAAAAGGGGTGGGGGGTGGGACGATGATGACACAACACTGTCAAAACATGAAGACATCTAAAATTATCTCTCTTGCATAGGTGCAAGGATAATTTGGTAGCTGTGAGATTGGATTTGGTCCTGCATATTTTAAATATATTTCATTTATATGAAAAGTAACATATATGTGTGTGCTTATGCATACATATGTATATGTGCATGTTTAGTAATGCCAGTACTTCTTGACTATCAATCTTAACTCACACTCCAGGTGAATTTAAAAGCACAAATACCAATTTTCAGCAAAGCATATGAAAAAACACTCCAGGAACTGGGTAGGACACTATCTTCCTATGGAACAAACTTTCTGTTGAGACAGTTTAGGTTTTCGGTGGCAAAGTCTGGGTAGCAGGAGTACTATATGGGTGGCTTCTCTAAGAAGATGCTAGAAGCTTGACTCATGTCTGGCAGAGCTAATGATAGTCAGTATCATGACGGACCTGCCAAAGCTGAGCCCAGCAGCCACAAAGGAAGCACCTCTGGAATAACATAGTTAAGAAGGGGATAAAACCCTAGAACAACAGCAGCTGGAAGAGAGGGGTGAGAATATGCGAGAGCAACAACTCTGCAGATAAACAAGGTCAGTGAAGAAGGAGGGAAGGAGGTGCTCCAGGTGATGGAGTTTCCCCTGCAGCCAATAGAGAACACCATGTTGAGGCAGGCTGTCCCCCTGCAGCCCGTGGAAGATAACAATGAAATAGAGATTCCACCCGCAGCCTATTGAGGACCCCATCCTGGAGAAGGTGGATGTACCCTGAAGGAGGCTGTGACTTTGTGGAGACCATACTGGAGTAGGCTCCTGGAAGGGCCTGTAGTCCTGTAGAGAGAGGAACACATGCTGGAGCATATTTTCTAACAGTAGCTGTGACTCCATGGGGAATCCATGCTGGAGCAATCCAGTCCTGAGAGACTGTACTTCACAGAAAGGACATATGCTGGAGCAGTTCATAAAGAATAGCAGTCTATGGAAAGGACCCATGCTGGAGAGGTTCTTAGAGGACTGGGGAGAGTGTGGAGCAGGGGAAGAATGAGGAGGAAGGAGTAGCAGACATAACATGTCTGACTGCAGCCATTATTTCTTGTGCCCCTGTGCTACTCAAGGGCAGGAAGTAGAGAGAAGTTAAGCTGGGGAAGAAAGAAAGGGTGTGGGGGGAGGGGTTTGAAGATTTTTTTTTTTATTTCTTATTATCCTAAGCTGTTTGATTTGCAATACATTACATTAATTTCATAGAATCATAGAATATGCTGAGTTGGAAGGGACCTGTAAGGATCATCAAGACCAACTCCAAGCTGAGTATGTTTTGCCTGTGATGGTACCTGGTGAATGATCTCCCCATCCATATCTTGACCCATGAGACTTCTGTCATATTGCAGCTCTTGAACTTGAATCCAGTTGAGGAAGGGGAGTGATAGAGTGGTTTGGTGTGTGCCTGGCAGCCAGCCAAGGTCAACCCACCACAGACAGAAAGAGGGAACCTGATAAAGAAACCTGAAAGATAGGATATCTACATAAAACCAGATAGAATCCATAACAGAGTCATTAGAGGCACTATCACTTTCTCAAAAAAGTGCTTATACCACAGAATTGGACTGTTGTTCACTATGGCCTGCACTCCTGTTAAGTCCATTTCAGAAACTGCTTCTGCTTACAAGGCAGGAAGACCTATACCACAATGATGTCTGTCCCTACTTTTGAATAAAATGGACTGTGACTTGCATTTTCTGCTGAATTCAAGTATTGTCAATATATGTTAGCTTTGCTCAGAGCATGCCCAGTCAACAGGGCCCATGAGGGAACATAGCACTAACAATGCTTTAACCATGAACCTCAAACAGCCCTGTGAAGAAGACAGTTGCATCAATTTTCTCTCTGGTCGGTTTTCTGATGATGTAGAGCTTTGACACATAACAAGAATGCTTATTAGGAACATTTGATCTGTTTAGTGCCATGGGAGACCATAGGTAGCTTTGTTATGCTCAGGAAACTTAGCTGCTGAGTTTGCATCTTAATTTTGGAATTTTTCTCTTCCAAAGAGAGTCTTAATAAAGAACTGATGACATCTCTATGCATAATTCCATACTGGGTGAAGGATGAAGTCTCACTATACCCCAAGGAGTTTCAGGGTGCTCAGTTCATAATAATTTACATTCCAGAGCCATAAGTAGACTGATCTATCCCTCAACTCCTCCCAAGATTACACACTTCCATTCCGTTTCCAGTCACTTTATTTAATATGAAGTGTTAAAACTTTTCTTTGCAGCTGTTCTAAACATGTAGAACATGTAATATCAAATTATTCATTCAGTTCTTTGTGATATCTGACTGAATAATTGTTAGTAAGTTTTTCTACTAAGTTTCTGGCAAAGTTATTGTCCAAGTTTCAGGGAATAATGGCACTAACACGGTTCTGTACAGCTTCTGAGTAGAGAAATAAGTTAAAGAGAATTCTGCACAGTATAGAATTTATCCATCTGGGTGATTTCTCTGTCTGTCTGATCTAATTACCTTTATTACAACCTCCTCCTCAGATAAAGAGTTTAGCTTGTCTTTTTGTGGATTCAAGAATGTAGGCATTTGATGGCTGCAAGGAATGCCTTCATTTCAGGGTTGGAAATCGTGATCTCAATCACACAGAATTCCAAAATTGTGTTTTTTTGAAGTAATTAGTATGGATTGGCCTCAAACTGATCCCAGTGAGAAAGGTGTAGGTTCATATTTACTTCTCTCTGTCTCTGACTCTGTCTGTCTCTGTATCTGTGTAGAACAGCATTCTTTTTCCCTTTTCTCCTAGTACATCATATCTCTGCTTGGTATATCTAATTGATTTTTCTATTTCAGAGGATTGGAGCTTTGCCAGTCTTCTGGGGTCTGCCTGGAGCTTTTTATAGGTCTCTTCTTCCTGCGCTCTTTGCTCTCCTTATGAGTCTTTTCCAATTGTCAGATATTCTGTATTTAAGTAATTTTTCATTTAATTTTTGTCTTGTTTAAGTAGGAGCTGAAAGGAACTACTTCCTTCAAGTTCCTGCTTTGCTAGGCTTTCCAGGATAGGAGGGTGGGTCCCTGTTCTTTCTTAGAGTGACAAATAAAGACTAGATCCAAGGGCTTGCTCTGTAGATGTCACTGCAAAGTCAGAGGTAATTTGAGTGGGGCTGAAGGTGTATTAATGTGTGACAGAAACAACTGAAAAAATATCTAAAGCAGTTTATAGTAGTGTCACTGAGGTGGTATTACAGGTTTTTACACAGAACTTGGCTTATGCCCTCGGTGAGAACTAGACCACTTTGAAGACTTGCTAAGATGCATGTGGGGAAGGCTGCTGAGGTTACTAAGGGTGGGAAGAAAGTGATTCTTGGTGTTTTCTTTGTATAAATCCCTGCTGGGGTTTTCAGAAGCGCCATATTCCAACATGTAAAATGTTTCTCTTTCTAGGACCACTGCATATTTGGATCGCAATATAGGGGGGCAGGAGGAAGAAAAGAAAAAAAAGGAAAAAGAAAACTAAACCAAAACAAATTTTCTTTTCCTCCCAGGTATGTCAGCCTAAAACATGGGCTTAGGCACATTCATCCAGGATGTTCGATAGCTTTATAATCATAACTGAATTTGTACTCAGGTTTTAATGAGTGTAATAGAATCAGGTTAATCTGAGGTCATAGATGGTGTGAGGGAAGTTTTTTCTCCAATTAAATGCATGATAGCTTTATTTGACCTAGCCCATGAATTTAGTACAGAGAAGTGAAAACTAAAATAAAACTGGCATTTTAAACCTTATACACATTCTTACTAATGGAAGTTTAGAGAAATTATACTGTGGTAGTTGGATTATTTTTCTTTAAAGTTGATAAGGAAGAAATAAATATGAAGATAAAACATATATAACCTAAAAACCTACGCAGCATAAAATATGATTTAATAGGTTACTGGAAATGAAATTAAGGTATTAACAGGCCAGAAATCAATATTACAGGAAGCTGCAAAAATGAGAGGCTTTTGTATTATTTACAGTAAGGTCCTAGTTTCATGTGCTGTTAAGATCACTGAAATTTATTTTGTCATGGCATCAGGCTATTTGATCAAAGCATTGATGCAAAATAAAATGGGCAAAAGCATTCTGCTTAATCAAAACTCATCTAAAATTTTTGAAGAACTGATTGTTCAACACCCTTTTCATTATGCAGTTATCCTAATTCATAACTAGAACCTTCTCTGGTAGGCTGCAGGCCTTTTGCATCATAACATCCTTGTCTTTTATCAAAAATCTAGTCCTCTAATGTTAGCAAGGTGTTGGTGCCCCCATTTGTGAGAACATATCCCTTCCGTACATTCACTCACATTCAACAGTTCTTTCTGTTGTAGGAAGAGTTTTCTTCCCTAAGCTGTCTTGCTGCTTATTGCTTCAGAGCAAAATGGCCAGACCTAGATTTCCCTAGAACCTGAAGACATAATGTTACTTTTAATTTGCCAACATGAACAGCCAGAATCATCAAGAACAGAAATTGCCTACTTAATGATTTGTGCACCCTTACAATTCCAGTTAGACTCAAGTATTAGATCGTCTCCAGTGCTGGAAGAAAACCTCCTTAAAGAGAAGACCATCTTAGAGTTTGAAGGATGGGATAATGTATTACGACATTTCTATAAACTCTTATTAGAATACAGATTTGATAGAGCTCGGCTGCCCAGATATTGTGCCTGTATTATAAGAAGAGTAACATCCCCTGTTGGTATGAAGACTGCTAACCCTCCCACCTAATCCAAGAGCCAAGAGTTTGATGAATTATTTCCAGGAAGGAAACAAACAAGAAAAATATTTTAGGAGAAAAGATTTTCAAATCATTTATGGATAATACTTATTCTGTAATGCATTCAGTGAAACAAAAACCCAGAAATATTGCATGAATGGAATAGCTCTGACTTTGTAAGCTATTAAAAAGAAAACCTGAACAACCAACAAGAAAATATCATTAATTACATATCGATTTATAAGATACTAAAACAGGTCAGAAAGGCTGTGTAGCATCCACTACAGCCGCTCTTCAAAATCTGGCTGACTGAGGTTCAGAGGACCAGATCTAACTTTGATGAGGAAGTTGGACTACATGATGTCCAAAAATCTTCCCAAGATTCAGTGATTAGAATATATTTTCTGAGCAGAATCTTACCTGGGCTCTTTTGCCATGGAGGGACACCCCCCCGCCCCCCGCCCCTCGAGAAAAAACAACCCACAAAAAACTTACAACAAACTAATATAACAGTCTGCTGATGATCTTCCCTGTTTTATGGAATGAAGAAATCTTGAGAAAATGACCACATTCCAGAAACTGAGTAGTTTACCCCTAATAGAGTAGATTGGAACTTGTAGGTGATCCCATTTATAAAAATATTTGTGTAAACAAAAAAAAAAAAAGATTTTGGTATTCAGATAAGTACCCTTTATAATTTCTAGAATTTTAAAGTGTCTAAGTCATCCACTAGCAAACATGATACATAGCCTCTAGGTGACAGCCATTCTGAAATACCAGGTGAAGGCCAGGCAGGATATTCAGGGAATGTAGATGATGCAAGATTAGATGAGAAACTGAATGGACCTTAAAAACTCTGAGCAGTCCCAAGAGATTAGGTTCTCTGAATTCCTTCCCATGACTTTAGGTTGCTCCACACGGGTGTTTCATTCTCCAGCATATTTTTCTTACTAACAATATATCTGGTATTGTGCCTTAGGCTTGCTGGCTATTTCTGCCTACCCATTGAATACATGCAATCACAGAATTGGCAGAGTAGGTTGAAACAAACAGGAAGAAAGTCAAAGTCCTCAGATGGCCCTGTAAAACTAATGCATGCTTGCAGTCAGCCCAAGAAGAAAAATACACAACAGCTAATGTAGATGATAACAGGTGATGGGAAAAATTGACATATTCCTGTAGGATTTTACTTCAAACACCCTCTTCTCCAGACCTCAGTGATTTTTAATCCACTGCACATTTACAAGTATCTGCAAATAGCTCTAAATAAAATGTTCCTTGAAGATAAGATTCATTTTTTGGCAGTGAATATTTGTTTTGTTTCTATTTGTAAAAGCTTGCCCTTTTTTATCCATCAGATAAATTTCCTTTAGCACACCTAAGTGAATGAAAGATTTATGGGGCAGATCTCCTGTACAGAGGTCCTTATGGCCAGGAAAGTAACAAATGCATATCTGTAGAACTAGACTAGTAAAACCCTAGAAAGCAGTCAAAAATTGATATTAGTACAGCTTTTTTTTTCCTTACTGATCAACAAAGTATATAGCAATAGTCATGGATCTTGCATCGAATAATCTGCTGGAGCCTTAAGTACAATTTGACCCTGCTGAGTCTTCTAGGCACAAGAATGAGGGGCAGTAGGCCCTGCTTGAAGTTGTTGTTTCAGAACAACCTCCTGCTCCCAACTCTCTGCCATCTGTTCCCCTTTTCTCTGCAGGAAGCAACAAATAAACAGTACTAACCTCGAGCATAGAAGAGAAAAAAAACATGTTTTTTCAGATGCCTGCACACCATTTTCACTGGGAAGCTGAAGAACAACTGAAGCAGTAATTGAGGAAGTTGTGGTGGAAGTCAGCATTCCTAGTGAATTATTTCAGTTGACATGATGCAGTAGGTGTGATCACTTCATAGCACAGTGAAGATTTTCCCTGTACTGATTTTCTACTGGGTTCATGGAAAGTACTGGACTGGTAATAGTTATACTGCAAACTTGGGAAAGACAGTAGTGATAAGATAGATTTGAGGATGGGAAATCCCTTTCAATAAGGCATACATTTGTCTTTGTACATTTTTTCACTGGGCAAGACTTGTGGATCAGATCATCAGAAACCTGGCACAGGAATTAATGATAGCAATAAGATGTCATGATGATCCACAAAGGCTTGAAATATGACTGGGGAATGTCCTTTCTCTTAATGTACAAATATAAGAGAGTAGTGGGAAGAAAAAGACAGAACTGATATAGAAGTAAGATGAATCTCTAAATGTCTTCTGTCTCTCTACCACAACAAATAGGTGTAAGAATGATGTGGACAGCACCACTCCAAACTGATTAATCGGTTACTATATTAGCAGTGGTTAACTGAATAGCAGTGAAGTTGGGTGAGGTAGGAATTAGTTACTGGCTTTCAGAGAATCATGACATTTTCATCTTTATCATTTTCTTGCCAGATAACATATACTTCCAAAACCACCACTTTTCTTATCAAAAAGGAAATAGTTAGGTTATGTGAGTAAAGACTGCTCTACACAAACACTGTGGGCAAGAAGCACAATGGCAAGCAGAACACCAATCACCCAAAGAAACAATTCTTCATGCTAGGATTCTTCCAAACAAATCTCTGTGCAAGCCAAAGTCTCCTTAAATGTAAGGTTGATATCCTGTTTTTTACCTTGTTTCTTCCATTCAAGATCCTCAACTTCATTATATCATGATCACCACAGCCTATGCTGCGTCTCACCTTTTTCCTCTGTTGTAAGCATGAGGTTCAGCAGCAAGTATCCCCTTGGCATCAAGGTACACTAGAAACCTGAACTGCTTGTACCCATCTGGGGAAAGATGAACCATCAGTTGAGTGCTTATGGGTAAGAATCAAAGGTCACGTTAGTATGAGTGACACTGTTTTGTGTGTGTACTATAGGCCCCCTGATCAAGAGGAGTGGGCTGATAGTGCTTTCTATAAGCAGCCAGAAATAGCCTCGAGATCCCAGGCGCTGGTCCTTATGGGGGACTTCAATTACCCAGATATTTGCTGGGCAAGCAATACGGCCAGTCGTATGCAGTCCAGACCATTTCTGCAGTATGTTCAAGACAATTTCCTGCTGCAGATGGTGCAGGAACCTACAAGGGGAGGGTGGGTGCTGGACCTTGTTCTTACTAACAAGGACGGGCTCGTTAGGGAAGTGAAGGTCGGGGACAGCTTAGGACAAAGCGACCATGAAATGATTAGAGTTCAAGATCCTGAGTGGAAGAAGCAAGCCAAAAAGCAGGATAGCTACCCTGAATTTTGGTAGAGCTAACTTTGATCTCCTCTACAACCTATTAGGAGCTATCCCATGGGCTACGCAGCTAGAAGGAAAGGGGGCCTATGAGATCTGGCTAGCATTTAAGTAGCTCTTCTTCCAAGCACAGGATAGGTGCATTCCTTTGAGAAGGAAATTGGGAAAGAGAGGCAGAAGACCTGAGTGGATGAGCAGGGAGCTAATGAATATACTCAAAGGGAAACAGAAGGTCTGTGAACTGTGGAAATAGGGTCGGTGCACCTGGGAAGAATACAGGAATGCTGTCAGGGCCTGTAGGGATGCAACTAGGAAGGCTAAAGCCCACTTGGAAGTGCTGTCGGCAAGGGACATTAAGGATAATTGTCCTGGGTTCAGCCCAGCAGCAGGCTGTGTTAGCCCTGAGAGTATTCCATACCAATTGCATCATGATCAGACAGGCTGCCCCCCCCTTTTGCAGGGTTTTTTTTAGATATGTGAATAGTAAGAGGATGACCAGGGACAATGTAGGCCCCTTGCTGAACAAGGCGGGTGTCCTGGTAACGGGGGATGACGAGAAGGTGGAGATACTGAATGCATTCTTCGCTTCGGTCTTCACTTCAAAGGCCCCCCAGGACCCACAGACACTGGATGAAAGTAGTAATGTTTGGGAAATGAAGAGCTTCCCTTTGGTTGATGTGGGGGTGGTCCAGGAGCATCTCAAAGGGATTAATGTACACAAATCCATGGATCCAGATAGGATGCATCCACGTGTGCTGAGGGAGCTGGTGGAAGTGATTGCGGAGCCGCTCTCTATCATCTTCAATATGCTTGGTGAGCAGGAGAAGTGCCCAAGGACTGGAGAATAGCCAATGTCACTCCAGTCTTTAAAAAGGGCAAAAAGGAGGATCCCAGCAACTATAGGCCAGTCAGCCTCACTTCGGTCGTTGGAAAGGTAATGGAACAGCTTGTTCTGGATGCCATCACCAAGCAACTGGAAGAGAAGAAGGTCATGAGGAGTAGTCAGCATGGATTCACCAAGGGGAGGTCGTGCTTGACCAATCTCATAGCCTTCTATGATCTCATCACCAGCTGGGTAGATGGAGGGAGAACAGTGGATGTCATCTACCTTGACTTCAGCAAGGCTTTTGATACTATCTCCCATAACATCCTGATAAAAATCTGAGAGAACATGGGATAGATGAGTGGACAGTGAGGTGGGTTGAGAATTGGCTGTCAGACCGAGCCCTGAGGGTTGTGATCAGTGGAGCAGAGTTGGACTGGAGGCCTGTGAGTTGCAGTGTTCCTCAGGGCTCAGTGTTGGGTCCAGTACTGTTTAATATCTTTATTGACGACCTTGATGAGGGAATAGCATCCACCCTCAGCAAGTACACCGATGATACAAACCTGGGAGGAGTGGCTGACATGCAGGAATACTGCGCTGCCATCCAGCGAGACCTGGACAGGCTGGAAAGCTGGGCAGGGAGAAACCAGATGAAATTCAACAAAAGCAAGTGTAATGTCTTGCACCTGGGGAGGAACAACCGTTCGTTTCAGTACAGGCTGGGGGTTAACCTGCTGGAGAAGAGCTCCATGGAGAAGGACCTGGGGGTCCTGGTGGATGACAGGTTGGCTATGAGCCAGCAGTGTGCCCTGGTGGCTAAGAGAGCCAATGGGATCCTGGGGTGCATCAGGAAGAGTGTGGCCAGCAGGTCGAAGGAGGTGATCCTCCCCCTCCTACTCTGCCCTGGTCAGGCCCCACCTGGAATATTGTGTCCAGTTCTGGGCTCCCTGGTGTAGAAAAGACAGGGACCTCCTTGAGAGAGTCCAGAGAAGGGCAACAAAGATGATTAAAGGCCTGGAACATCTCCTGTATGAGGAAAAACTGAGTGAGCTGGGACTCTTCAGTCTAGAGAAAAGAAGACTAAGGGGGGACGTAATTAATGTTTATAAATATCTTAAGCATGGGATGCAGGGGGAATTGGCCAGCCCTTTTTCTGTGGTCTGTGGAGATGGGACAAGGGGCAATGGCTGCAAATTGGAGCACAGGAAGTTCCACACCAACATGCGGAAGAACTTTTTCACAGTGAGGGTGACAGAGTCCTGGCACAGGCTGCCCAGGGAGGTAGTGGAGTCTCCTTCCCTGGAGATATTCAAGACCTGTCTGGATGCCTATCTGAGCAGCATGAGCTAGGGAGCCTGCTTTGTCAGGGAGGTTGGACCCAATGATCTCTCAAGGTCCCTTCCAACCCCTACAATTTTGTGATTCTGTGATCTGTGTTGTCCTTTGAGCAGTTATTAGGATGGTCCAAGTCTCCCATGAGATTTCTTCCAGTTTGAATAAGACCTCATTCACTTCTTTCTGCACAGGTGGTTCATAGCAGACACTTAGACCTTCATTTGCCCTTTATTTACCATCCCTAAGCTCTCAATTGGCTCAACTTCCACCTCTGAACAAAGATGCATACATGCCCACTGCTCTCTCACATAAAAGGCAACTCCCTTCTTTGCTCTACTGGCCTCTCTTTCCTGCAAAGCTCATACCCATCCATGGCAGCACTCCAACCATGCAAGCTGTACTACTGCATCTCCATGATCCCAAGAAATGGTAGCTCAGTCCCAGAGCCTCTAATGTCTTTCCCAAGCCACATGCGTTAGTGTACATGTGCTTCAGAAAGGCACCCAGTCATACCCATTTCTCAGAAAAGGCAGAATGCAGATGATCGTACCCTAGTGAAATATACATAAGGGATCATGTTTAGACTGGCTTTAAATGCAATCTACGGAGGATTAATTTTTCTTCTTTTTCTTTTTTTTCCCCCTCAGTTCAACTCAGAATTTGGAAGATAACAGATCAATCTCTTTAAGGAGAAACTCTGGAAAAGGCAGCAACAAATTCATAGACAAAAGAATAAATATGTTTTCTTTTTCCTGAACTGATAAATAAATAGATATGTTTTTAATGCCAGGCATAATGTAATGTACAGATACTAGGGAAAAAGCCCACAACCAGACAACTGTCTTACTGCCCATTCAGAAGCTGAAAGAAGCTGTGAAAGAAGCTTTATTCAGGTCTACCTTGAATAGGGTTAGATGGAAGAATGAAGAAATTAATTTAATTTATTGAATTTATTTTATATACACATATCTTCATTTAGCTGTGCTGTTGTGGGGTTTTTTTCTTTTCTTACAAAGGATAATAGAAAATTCTCTGTATGAAGCAAGAGGTTCAAGAAAATGGTGGACAGCTACTTTCTTTTCCTTTAGGTGAGTCCCTAATGCTCAATAAAGTTTTGTCACTTTAGTCTTCATCTGTACTATATATTAATTTCTTTTGCAAAAAATGATAGTTTAGAACTTCACTAAGTTCCTGATATTTTTTCTGTTTAAGAAATAAACCAGAGTTGGTAGGCAATTGAGACTAATATCACTAAAAGCAGAAAATTAATATAATTTCAAATACAAAACTATTCTATATGTAGTATATTAGCAATAGCACATGAAAGAATAACATTATATCAAAAGTAAAAAAATAAAATAAATCACAAGGTATTCATCAAGAAAACTTGACTATAATTTAGAATATGTCTATTTTTGTAGATGAATAGTGAATTACACCAAGAGGTAGACTGATAGGATGCATTTCACTTTGTAAAGATAACCTACAATCAAACCTGCAGCAATACTTATATTTTAATTATTATGTGATAGAGAAGGATAAAAAGTATTACTGTAAAGAGATCATCCTGGCTATGATGATATCTGGATCTTCCAAGGTATGTACAAATCTTACACAGAATTTCTATTCATGTCAGAAATGAGCTTCATTTCTTGTTACCTACAAACAGAAACCAGAGATATAACATTCTAAATTAGGAAAAAAAAGTCTATATCTATATCTATATCTATATCTATATCTATATCTATATCTATATCATCTATATCTATATCTATATCTATCTCCCTAGGTCTTATGTCTCACTTATTAAGTAGCGCTATGTGAACAAATATTCAGTATCTTCTGAAGATAGACTTCTAAGTCTGAGAGGACTGAGCAACCTTTTCCCAGTTGAAATCTGAAGATATGAACATCATAGTCGATTCACATGATCAAAATATGAATAGAAATTGCTATGCTGCTTACCTGACTTGTGCTTAAAATTAAGTTTATTCCCACCTCATGATCTCATTAGAAATCCCTATGCCTTTCAGTTTGAATGGTACTATATTCTATTAAACTTCTCTACTAGTCCCTAATCTGCTATTAAATTATATTTCACTCTATACCTGTCTATTCTTTGCTTTCACAGTAATAATGTATTTTATCTCTTTACTGTATTCAGATTTTCATCAGTATCTAATCTCCAAAATTTTCTTATACTTTTTCTGCTCAAGCTTAGATGACTGATTCAAACTTTCTCATCAGTCTTCACAGTCACATCCTGGTTCATAGTTAAGTTTTTCATAACATGCATATTTCTGGATACTGCAAACAAAAAACTGATAAAACCGTAATTTTCTTCCCCAGTCTCTCAGTGCTTGTCTTTCCAGATATTGTTCCTTTAATATCTGGAATGTACCTAGAGTACTCTAATTACTACAGTCAATCTATATTACTTGATTTAATCATGAGAAGAGACTAAGCTGAATGATGATTAATTCTGTGCAACTCCACATAAATCATCTGGTGTCAAGAGTTTTCTCTTACTATTTTTCTCTCTTGCCATACTTCACAGATTACCTTACAGAAAGAGGTATAGAACAGTGACATTGGATGTAATCTTGGTATATGAAATGGTTGCA
The DNA here is from genome assembly GCA_022605575.1 of Laterallus jamaicensis coturniculus. Lineage (NCBI taxonomy): Eukaryota > Metazoa > Chordata > Aves > Gruiformes > Rallidae > Laterallus > Laterallus jamaicensis. The sequence goes on from JAKCOX010000001.1 coordinate 83,832,009, forward strand.
GTGGCATAATACAAGGAAAAATAAAATTTTAAAAGGAAAAACAACAACAACAAAACAAAAAACCCAAAGCAAGCTGTGAACATTTAACTTTAATTTCCAAAGAGTTAAAAGCTGACTTTACGGGGCAGATGAAGTTTCATACAATGATGGTTGCTTAGTAGTTTATATGCAAACTTTAGAAAGAAAAACATGTATTTTGGAGTTCTCAGCTACCTCTAAGAAACTATAAGTCAGTGAAATATGAGATACAAACCTTAAAAGACTTAATATATATATAGGTATAATCTTCCATGAAAATTTGAATAGTTTGTTCAAACTTACTGATGGTGACACATGATAAAAGAGTCTTTAATTAAATTATTTACAATTTGCACCTATCCCAATTAGCAATAAGATTTATTTATAGGAGAATGGTGAATAATAGAACACTGCTAATTCTGATGAGCTGTGCTAGTTTTGAATGGGATAGAGTCCATTTTCTTCACAGCAGGTGCTTTGGGGCTGTGTTGATAATGTTGATAATACAGAGATGCTTTTTTACTGCTGAGCAGTGCTTACACAGACCCAAGGACTTTGCTGCTGCTCACACCACCCCGCCACCCAGTAGGCTGGGGGTGCACAAGGAGTTAGGAGGGGACGCAGCCAGGACATCTGACCATAACCAACCAAAGGGATGTCCCATGCTATCTGACATCTGCTCAGCATATAAAGATCAAGGAAGAAGGAAGGAAGGGATGCTCAGAGTGATGGCATTTATTTTCCCAAGAAACTGTTACACGAGATGGAACCCTGCTTTCCTGGAGATGGGTCAACAATGGATATTGCCCCAAAATTGTTTGATATATGTTGCCACTATAACATGCTATATCACTCAAATAATTATAATTTTACCTGCTCTTTTAATATTAACCTAAGCAATTGTAGAAGCTTTCCAAGATATGCAATACTTTTTAATTCTTTCCTATACAGTCAGGAGTGAGAGACAGACACTCATGTAGGTAGACTTGATCATAGAATCATAGAATATCCTGAGTTGGAAGGGATCCATAAGGATCATCAAGTCCAACTCCTGATGTCACTGCGGAGATCCGTGGAGCCTCGTTGCATTTTGTATTATGTCTGCTTTGTGAAGAATTTAATGAGGAAACATTCAATCCCTTTACCAATGACCTCGATAAAAGGATTGAATGTTTCCTCAGTAAGTTTGCAGATGACACTAAACTAGGAGGAAGTGTTGATCTGCCTGAGGGTAGGGAGGCTCTTCAAAGAGATCTGAACAGACTGGACTGATAGGCTGAGATCAATGGTTTGAGGTTTAACAAGGCCAAGTGTAGAATGCTGCACATGGAACATAAAAACCCCATGCAGCGCTACAGGCTTGGGGGGTACTGGCTGGAGAGCTGTCAGGAAGAGAAGGACCTGGGAGTGTTGGTTGACTGCAGGCAGCATTGTGCCCAGGTGGCCAGGAAAGCCAATGGCATCCTGACTTGTATCAAAAATAGTGTGGCCAGGAGGTCTAGGGAGGTGATTGTGCCCCTGTACCTGGCATTGGTGAGACCTCACCTTGAGTGCTGTGTCCAGTTCTGGGCTCCTCACCATAAGAAGGACGTTGAGGTCCTTGAACGAGTCCAGAGAAGGGCAACCAGGCTGGTGAAGGGGATAGAGGGAAAATCCTATGAGGAACGACTGAGGAAGCTGGGGATGTTTAGTCTGGAGAAGAGGAGGTTGAGCGGAGAACTTATCACTACCTACAATTACCTGAAGGGAGGTTGTAGAGAGGTGGGCGATGGTCTCTTCAGTAGAGGAACAGCAGATAGGACAAGGGGAAATAGCACGAAACTGTGCCAGGGCAGGGTCAGATTAGATGTTAGAAAAAAAAATTTTTTCTGAAAGAGTTGTTGTGGCTTGGAACAGGCTGACCAGGAGGTGGTTGAGTCACTTTCCCTGGATGTGTTTAAAAAAAGGTACTTAGGGATATGGTTTAGCATAGGACGGGAATGGTTGGACTTGATGATCTTAAAGGTCTTTTCCAACTTTGTGATTCTGTGATTATTTCCTTTAGAAGGACAAGATATCCAACAGAAGGCTGCATGTTCCTTGATGGGAGCAGCTTTGTATTGTGTATGAGAGTTATGCAAGGTAAATAAAGTACCCTGACTCCAGCTCTGACATGAAAGAACTTCTGTACCATATAGCAGTCACCCTACTATATAAAAATAGAACTCAAGAATAACTCATATATTGTATTGAAATTCGAATTGAAAAGTGGTTGAAATAATCAAATCCCAAGTTTCCATGATTAATGCATACCAGGACACAGAACCTTGCTTATTTTTCAAGAAGTTAAGAAACAAACAAAAAAAAAATCAAACCCAAAATTGTCTCCAAACAATCTCTTAGCATGTCAATAAATTTTGTAATCTAAAGGCTTTACATAAATAAGCACATAATAGAAATAATTTTGTGATATCTAACTGAAAGACTAGATTTATGTCATTTGACAGTAGGTCTTAGGAAAAATCCAGAATTATACTTCTGGCTGGATATCAACCTGTTTCCCATTCCCACACCTACAAGGTTACAGTGTTGTTACTGTAATTACTTCTAAATAAAAACACAATCTTAGAGGAATTCAACAAGGAAGACAACCTTATTTTATGATAGCGATCTCAATTTTTATATGACTTTTTTTCACAGTCATGGCAACAGAAAATACTTCATGTTGACTGAGGTTAGCTGCCACAGAGAATATAAAAGAATAAATCCTCTACATATTCTAGGGCTGTACTTTACTTAACCAATTTTATCTGCATTACAACAGAAGAAAATATGCTTATGTGTTTTGAAAAATATTGAGAAAATGCAAAACAGTGGACACAAAAATATGGATACATTATTTTGGTATTAATATTAGTATAAGTGCAACAGAAGATTACACTTATAAATGGTATTATAGTGGAAAAATCATAATTTATCAAGTATGATTTAGTATAACTTCCAGGATACAAAATATTAAACAATAACTTTTTTAAAAATAAATTAAACAATAAGCAGTAACACATGGTTGTATAAACTGGGTTTCTGTGTTTGAAAGAGATAATTTTTACTGTCCAGTATTGCAGAGAGCAGAGAATCATGAACATCACACGTAGACAGCTACGCAATTAAAATATATTTTAAAAATATGATTAACTCTAGGTGTGTTTGAAGAGAATTTTAAAAAAATGAACAAGGCTTAATTGTCTTCAGTACCTCATGGAAGTCAATTCAGTAAGAAAGAAGAAAAATTAAAGCTGCATGAGTAACAAAACCAGCATGTGGTGTCAAGTCATTACAAACCCCATTGAGATCCCCCTTGGTGGTATTGCTAAATCTAAAACTGGACGGAATATATTAAATAATTGACTCTTGGTTGGTTATCTATTTATAGGATCAATTTGCCTCTGAAAACCTTTAAAGAAATGAAGACTGCATGTGGATAATTGCAAATGTCTGTGCCCAAAGTTATTTCACTTTAAAAAATCCTGGATACAGACCTAAAGAGATGATGGTGGCATGTAAGACTCTAAGGAAACAATCCTTAAGCAAAACACTGGAAAAAACTGTCCCTGGTTTTAATTGACACTTGTCTGCTAATATAAATTTAAATTTTCTGATTTATGTAATATCACATAATATCAGAGGGAGCTATATTTATCTAAATATAGCTGTAAGAAAATTCCTGGACATATACAATTTATTACTTCTTCTAGAAAACTTCAGATCAGTTTAAGCCTTTTCTTTAGTTGAATAAATGTAAAAATCTTCCTGTGAGGAGTAGAAGCTGGATATTTGCAATGCTGTTTCACAATGAATCACTTTAAAGTCTTGACCCTGCCTGTTTTCACAAAACAGACAGTGGACCCATTGTGGGCTAGTTGTGAAATCTGGCGATGAAGAGTGTGACTTGGGTTGAAAGGTTAGGAGTGATAATTTCCCTTCCTGGAATAGCCTCTACATTTACCCACATCTTATTGTGAAAATAAATTTAAATGATCTAGAGCCTGTTTTCTCACTGAAGATTATAAACAGTCATTTTTAGGAATGTTAAAGGTTTATTTGAAACTCCTAAACAGACTTTGTGATACTGTTAAATTTTTGGTTGTTTTGTTGGGGTTTTTTTTATTCTGCACAGGTACTGTTGAACTGGGGAAAGGAAATGTCACACTAAACAGTGCACGTTAAATAGTTCTACCAAATTTTGAAGTTATGTTACACAAGTGCCTGGATCAAACACCACCTTTCATGTATACTGGAATTTTTTAAAGAAAAGACGTTTTATACGGTGACTTTCAGGTTAAAAAGAGCTCAACTATATGGTTTGTAAACCTTCTATGAAGATACATAAACGAGAGTGAGATTTACATATAACAACTGTTCAGAAGAATTATTTGGTGCTTTTACACATTTTGTCGGATATTCTTTATTTTATATTGCATAGAAGATAATGTGTTAGCAAATCTGCAGAAACATACTGGAAATTTTGTCAAATTTTATTTTTGAAAAATAAAAAATATGTGTAACTCAAATTTATACGGAGTTCTTCTCAGGCAGAAGTTGACTTTCCATAAGGATTTTTTTTTCTTTGCTAATTCTGATACAAAAGAAATATGGATTACTTATTTGCATGAAATAAAGCAAAAATAGTTTCTGTTCAGCCAAAAAGAAAGACATATGTTAAGAGAAAAAAATGCAGAATATAATTGGAGAAAAAAGGATACCTAACTGTGTACTTATAGGTTTACCAGTGAGTTGTAGACTCTGAAAAGAACTTGGCAGTCTTTGAAGCCATCCAGCTAAACATGTACACTTTATACAGTATTATGGCCAAGAACAGTACGTTAATCTTTATGAAACCTATTAGTTGCAGTAAGAAATTAAAATTACTTCTGTACTTCTTGTAAGTATGACCAGTTTCTGTCTAGCATCCATAATGTGTGGAATATGTTTATAAATATAAATATATACAAATATAGACATTGTATCACTGAGAAATTAAAAAACAGGCTTTGTGATAAAAGCTCTTAGGGGTCTTAACCTATGACATTTCTAAAAGAGAAAATAAGTTGATCATCCGGTGTTTTTATCTACCATAACTCTCTTACAAGGAAGGTTTCCTAGATGTCCTCTCAGCAGTCAAGGCCTGCACAATCAATTGTCCTGGAACTTACACTGAAGGAATAATATGAATAAATATTAATAAAAGACCAAAAGGATATTTAAATAAATAAATAGATAGGAACTAGAAGGTCTCTAAACAGCTCTTCTGAATCCTTGCCAAATAAGGAGCCTTCTAGGTTTCAGTCTCCGCAGTTCCCTCTGGTCCTCAACAAGAAACCTAGCTGGCTGCTAGCTGCTTCTTTTGGACATCACATGAGCTAGAGACTCTCAGCTTCTTGCTGTGATTCTCTGTCTAATGACTTCTCGGAAATATGGGGCAGTCTGGAAGCATTTCCTTGCTAAGCAAGCTCAGTCCCTCCCTGGAGACTGGGCACAACTTGTTCCTCTGTGTTAGCGGTATTAAAGAAATGATACAACACTTGGCTGAGAAGTCATTCCAGCACTCAAAGAGTGAAGATTTGTCAGTAGGAAGTAGATAATCTTAGACTAAAAACAGTCATACTTTAAACAGTGATTACGGCAGATCGGTAAAAAGGCTGCCCATAAAATGTTTTTCTAAATCAAGGCCTGGGATTCCTTTATATATAGTTCAAAGAAAAGAATTAGCTTACATTGTGACCTGTATTATGCAGATCTTACATCATCTAAATATCCAACCATTTAAAATGTCAAAGACTGGGTTTTTTTATTTATACTTCCTGATCCTTTTCTCTTGCCGTCAGTGTTTGTGAATAGTGGCAAAATCTTAAAATTCCCACATTAAACCTGCTGCATTTTCAGTAACATCTATTATAAGCTATAGATTACTGTGCTTATTACTATTCTAATGCATACTCTGAAATGGTGGGATGTTGTAGGTAGAAAACAGTACTGAACTCATCCCATTGCCCTCATAGTGTGCCACATCACATCATTATGTATTTTGTACATATAAGCAATGAATCTATTCAATATGTTGAAGTACTTGCCAAACTATTTGAGTATTTGAGAAGGCAGCTATAAAATGCATCAATAAATGAATCTTCAATTTAAGTTGTAGTATCTTATGAAGGGAAGAGGCATAAAAAACATTTTAATTTCTTGAGAGTAAACTACTTTTATGTTATGCCACAGACAGAAATTTTCTCCATGCAACCTTGCAACTGCGAGTTACTACTTTTTTATGTATATGAGAACATAATAACCATAATTTTTCCTTATTACTCATCTATGTAAACCTCTGTGGTTGACACACATTTGTCAGTAATAACACTCCCTACATAGATTTAATGTTTCATAACATGGTTGATTCCATCCAGGACAAAGTGTACCACATTTTCTTATGAAAAAACAGGTTTCCTGACCACTAAAAGAATATGGAAATGCTTGGGGTTTTTTCCTATAACATATTTTCTCTAATTTTTATCCATTTCCCTGCTGTTTAGGTAACAAAAATCACAGATAATCCACAAAGTTTAAGTAAGTTTTGTGGTGATAAAATTTTGGGACACCTTTTTCAGCTGCTAACTACTTCACTAGCAATAAAACCTCAATTTCTTATTCACAGAAACATTCACATTGTAAGACTGCAAATATCTTGTGGGCTTTCTAAACATGAGACCAATACTGTTGTCCTAATATGCTATTTTAAAAAAACCCAAAACCTTATTGCCAATGAAGATCAGTATCTGTTAGTTAGATACTGAAATAAAATGAGAACTAAGCAATGGAGTATAACTGCGATTTCATTTTAGAAATCCTGATGCAACTTTAGGCAAATGAAAAAATGAAAACATGAATACCATTAAAAACTCTATGAATTTTTAATAAAATATCTTAGTATCTTCTTAGAATTGAACTCTTCCCTGTGAGGATGGTGAGGCACCGGCACAGGTTGTTCAGAGAAGTTGTAGCTGTCCCCTCACTGTCAGTGTTCAAGACCAGGTTGCATGGGGCTTTGGGCAACCTGATCTAGTGGCTGATAGTTGGCCCTGCCCAGGGGGTTGGATCTACAAGCTCTTTGAGGTCTCTTCCAACCCAAACCATTCTATGATTCTATGGTCTAAATGAAAAATATTTATTTCAGAAAGATTTTTACATAAGTCTGTACTATAAGATATTCTTCTTTAAAAAAACCCAACCACTTTCTATCTTTTTTGTGCTTTTACTTAAAATTTTATGTGTAGTAGAACTTGGTATTCAGTAATGCAAAACATTCATTTAGAAGAAAAAAGTCTCTGATTCAAAATCCACAATATCACTAACAATAGATATAATTTCTCACAGAAAGTGGTGTCTTTTGTTTTAGATGATGAAACACAATAGAAGTAAACGTTCCCTGCTTTGCAGCTACTGTTGGTATGAACAAAGCGTACAACAGTTTTTCTAGTACCAGCTTTCGAGTAGGTACACTTTGTTTTCTTTCTAGTGCTCACTGTCTCCTAGGAGATGGATTACATTGTCAAAGGGTATGCAAAACTAAAAATCAAGACAGAAGTTATTAACTGGCTGAGGCTGTTCTTAATGTCTATCTTCCCCTCAAGCAAAGCAGGGAATCTGAATCATAAGATCAAGAACATAGACACAGGAAGGAAAGAGAAATTAATCCAACCATTTGTTTTGTGTCTAACTGAAAGAAAGGATACAAGGATAGCAGGAAATTCAAGTAGAAGGAAAAAAAAGTTTAAAAAAAAAAAGCTTGCTTCATAAAATGAAAATTAAGTAAGGAGAATATTTACCAAATCATAAATAGCCCCACAGGTTAAGTAGGTAGCACCGTGAGGTAATACCATTAAAACAGCAGGACTCAGATCCTGCTTCAGGTGCTGTAGATTTATTCCACAGCAACAGACACTTGCACTCACATCACCTGCAACTATGGTCCTTCTATCCGCCCACATTTCCTCAGGCTAGAAAATTACCATTATGGCTTGTCAAGATATAGAAAACATGGAAGGCACCTATAAGAAAGAGATTAAGAAACTGGCTCTCAAGGCCCAGCATCCCAAGAAAGCTACTGAGAAAAATAATGGATAGCAGAATAAGTTTGTTTACAGTTTTTACTTTTGCAGAAATTAATGCTTCATTTTGGGAATTCCTGGCTAGGATTAATTAGGACAGTTTTCAAGAAAAGCAGGCACTTAAAATGTTCTACTCACTTTTTGATACAATTTTTTTTTTTAAATGAAGCAATTGTCAACTGTAGTGATGCATTACTATGTTTTTGAGAAGGTTTATTTGAAGAAGTATAATTTTTTCCCCTTTTTGCACTGAAATAATTTTTTTCACTAGATGTATTAATCCTCCTGAAGAATGAGATTTTGTAAAATGGGGTGTTTTTTCTCCTTGTGTTTGTGTTGTGCCCTCTTTTTCTCCCTCACACATACATACACACACAAAGCAATATGCAAGCACATGCACATTCCTGCCTGCTCTTCCAGAGGCTTAAATGACATCCAGTCTTGTTCCAAACTCCACAATTTTTTAAGAATGATACCTTTTCTCTTTCCCCACAGGACTAAATGACTCAAAAAGGGCCTGCTTCAACATAGCTGTCATTGCACTGCCTTGCACGTCTGCCCACTTGCCTAGTTTGCAAAGAGGAGGGTGATGAGAAATCAGGAAGGACATGTGGGTGGCTGTGGTTGGTTTCTATTTGGAGGAAACTATTTGGAAAGCTGTAGAGTTCTTTTATCTGTCAATGATATAACAGAGTCTGACATGCCTAGCAGTAGGCAGAAGCAGCTGTCAGTAGTAGTATAATTTATTAGTATATCTTTTTGAATAAGAGGGCTGACAGACTAACATGGGAGCAGAGGGGAAATCTGCCAAGTCATCGGCTTGCACCTTAGGCTCAGACTGCCGGTAGCCCACTGTGCAGAGTACACAGCATTAAATATGTATTGATTAATTCAGCGGCACAGTCCACTGACTGCATTGTCAGTGATAAGGAAAACAGCATTGCTTCATCTTCTAGGCGAGACAGAGTCCCACAGCCAACATGCTGATTTTCAAAATAACTTGACTTGCCCACAAACAGGATGGCCTGGAAAAAGATTTTGTGTGAGTGTGAGTGTGTGTGCGTGCGAGCGTGCATGCATGCATGCATGTTGTAAAGCAAAAACAAATTGACAATGAAAAAAAAAAAAGCATGATGGATAAAGTGATTTAAAAACCACAGAAGTCGTAATTATTACCTAATAATTATACAGTAAGAAAATCAATTTGATTGATGACATTGTGCTGCTATTTTTTAAGATCTAGAGTGAGTATCATCCAAGAAAAAAAGAGGAAATCAATTGTCTGTGCTTAATAGAAGAATATTAGAAAGCAGTAGTGAATAGAAAACACCTGCTTTTTTGGGGGAAGTGTCAGAAGGAAAATGACTCAAGAGCACTTCTCAGAGTGCCTCACACACACACACACGGCCCAATCAGCACAGATTTGTGGTAGTTACTAAACTCTGTTTGAAAAGACAATATTTAACATAATTGGTAAAAAAAAAATCAACATTTCCTCACATTAGTTCCTGAAATATGTAAGTTGTGTTTCTGGCTGTGTTTTTTGGAGGAGTTCTTTTGAAGGAGTTGTTTTTTTGTGGGTTGTAAGCAGCTGATGGACTAAAAGTAACTATAGTAACTCCATGGTAACAGCTGGTAAATAATATCTTAATGGTGAACTCCGAATGTGTTATATGGAGGGACAACTACTAAAACCCAAGCAAAATTTAGGAATTTATGCCTCCAAGTATCATGAACTGCAGGCAAGAGCTGCTTCAGTACTTCAAGTTCATTATCTGAAAGAGGTTATTGTGAGCCTTTTAAAAGTCTTTGCCATGCAACAGAGAAAAAGAAACTGAATTAACTGGCCTCAACTTAATAACAAAGCCAAAGAACAATTCCTAATTCAATCTAATGTTAATTGATACTGTGCTATTAATGTTGGAGAAAAAGGTAGCAGTGATTTAGGGGATGGTGCAAGTGGTAATGCTTTTTGTTTAAATTCTCTGTGCTCCTACAAAAAGTGTGAAGTCTTATGCTGAAGTATTTTTGTACAGTTCTCTTATAATCTTCAACTGGTGGAAAATATACATATTTATTAAAAGCTGCACAAATAGTGATTTTATGCAGCTAAATTCTGAAAAACACATTTCAATTAAATGTTTGCAAAGATTTTGCTGATCCTAATAGATGAAAAATTCAACTTGCAATTGCTGGACTTTCAGGAATAGGCATCTATGTTAACATTTCTGCAGTGGCCTGTCTTCCCTTCAATCCTCTCACAGTGATAAAAAACCAAGAGGTACTTTTTAGTAATCTCATCAATTAAATGCATGAAGAAACCTGATTATATTTTATTTTTAATTTTAATGTTGGATTTATCAAGCAACAGAATAATGAGCAATTTCAAAGTATTATTTTATGTTGAATATTTTGCTCATATTTGACAGCTCATCTTCATAGTTTTGTAAACCTTGGCGATCTCATTAAATTTTCCTGGAAACATTTTAATCCATAACTAGTAATTTCAGTTTCCTGCAACTTCCTTTGAAGCAGTTTATACTGGTGACCATTCAATAGACTGTTTGTCTCTGAATCTTTGACCTGATCTATTATCTTAGTTCCTGCATTGCTAGTTACACATTTTTAAGATGAATAATTTGTTGTACTATGAATGTTGCCCAAATTTTTCCATATACTATATATGGAAGGAAAGAGCTTTCTGTATCTGACACACAGCTGTCAAGTGGTCCTTGTAGGTGTGCGTAAATCTCCTGAGATATTTAATGTCAGTGTTTTCTCCCATGGGCAGATTATAGATCATCCTGTGGAAATGCTAAATAATCTGAAATCCGTACCTTAAAAACATACAACTTTATTCTCCATATGTACTATATTCAGAAATCTTAAATCATTCTTTCTCTTTGGGAAATGAAACTTTTATTCTGGGAACATTACAAGTTTTTCAGAGATAGAGATGGTGCCATTATCAATCTTTCATAAATATAGGCATTTCCAAAGCCAAAATGTGACACAGAGTGTATCAACCTCATTGAGAAGCAGCAATTTGTGTAAAAATACCTTCTTGTACAAAAATATTTTTCTGTAGCTAGCAAGAATATTCAGGGTTGATTTCAGACACAAAATTTTAGAAGAATCTTTTGTAATCCCATTTTTGTGATTGCATCTGAATTCTGGTGTGTGCTTTAATCTCTAGAGTACTGGGAAACAAATCTAAGAAATAATACAGTAAAAACTCAAACTAGAAATATTGTCTCAGCTTTTTTTAGTATAAGGAAAAAAGAACATTTTTTTCTGAAAACTTTCATAAGTATTTAAGAATTTAAATGTAATAATAAAAAATCTTTATTCCAGGACCATGAAAGCTTGAATACAATTCCAAAAGCTACTCAAAGATAGAATGTTCAATTAAATTATTATACATATTAGGGAAAATAATACATATAACATGCAAGGGAATGATGATTATAATATCTTGAAGACAGGAAGTCAGATTCCATAATAGATTATTTTTTTATTTTCTTAATGATGTTATTTAGTGACCTTAGTGAGTGGACCACTGGTTTCATTATCATAGTTAAATTTAGGTCATATGATGAAAGGCTTGTTTCCACACATGAAGGAGAACACGGTCCCAGTGGTGAGTAGGGGTATCCCAGTGACCCAATCGGAGATGAGAAACCCTGCCTTGGACCCCTAGAACTATCCTTAGGGGACCCTCAACTCCAGGGGCTGTGGGATAACTCACATCAGGAGTCAACAGGGACAGCTTTCAAAGGCATCTCACAGCCTGGGGGTTGTCACTATCTAGGGGTACAGGGAACAGCACTGGGAGACTGAACAAGACAAGTCATGGAAAATTTAGGGTAGAAACTGAAGGTGGACAAAGGGAGGGATGAGAGTAATCTGGGAAGGAATAGGCACAAAAAAATAAGGAGATAAAAGGGGCTGATAATGTGTTAACTGTGACCTGTGTCTGTATCTTCTCTGAACCTGATCAGCATAGTCTGTCCTTTAGTTTTATTAAACTCCATTTCTAACTCATTTCCTGGGTTAAAGACTTCATTTTGTGCCAGTGGGGGTGGGGCTGTGTATCTGGGGGTCAGCAATTGGAGAGACCAGGATGCATGCACATGGGGAAGGTTCTTATGCCAGTGGGGAAGGTTCTTATGCCAGTGGGTGAGCGCTAAGAAACCTCAGACTAGAGTATCCAGAGAGAAGGGTAAGTACTGTATCAGAGGTATTTTAATTCTGCACTGGATTCTGGATAAACCAGAAGGTCTGCTTGTTGGCTACTGGAGAGGCCAGGAGGTTGTTCAAGCCAGTGACTGGGAAGTCCATAGGATCTAGGCTACATACGTGCCCACATTACTAGGCCAGCTACTGGAGAGCCTTGTTTACATGTGTCCATGCACCTGGGAGACCACTGGATCTAGGGACTAGCTGGTGGGTCTTTAAGGCCAGTTGTCAAAGGCATCCAGATTGTGTGCATATATATTTGTATATGAATTCTGCTAATTACTGAGAGGAGAGAGCAGCATGAAGCTCTTGCTGCTATCTGCATTTCAGCAAGTACTGTGTTTTCTTGTCTAGGTGGGCCACTGCTGTGTTTGTGTGTGCATGTGTGAGCGCATGTGCTTGAGTGCATGTGTGCCTGTTGGGAGCACACAGCTTCCAGTCCTAGCTGGACTTGGGGACATGGAGCTGCCTCTGTTGGAGTACCAGACTCAGCAACTTCTAATAGTTAGGACCCCTAGGACAAATGTACAGTTTAAATGCTATTATCGTTCTTCCAAGAAAAGCCAGAAGAATTTAATGTAAATTGGTTTTATGTGGATGCTGAGAAATTGTTGCTTAAACAGAAAATCTCTTTTGTAAATAATGACTTTAGAGACCTTGAGGAAATTTATAACTGACCAAAATGCACATAGAAACAGGAAGAGGGGTTTTAGATTTAAAGCAAGATGTTAAGTCTCCAGGGACCCAGTCCATAAAGATATTTAGTAAAGTTTTATTTAGGGAGGTCAATGTAGACATCAGTTATTGGGGAAGACAGGTTGTATTTGTCCTATCATTGATGACACTCCTTCGGGTAAGTGGATTTTTGTCTTGGGAAGACTTATTTTTGAAGGCAGCATTCAAACAAACTGGTAAAAGGATGCCTCATTGCAGCAATGTATAATTACTTCCATTTTAATTTCTCAGACTTTTGTATGGAGCTTGAGATCAGCTATGACAGCTTGATTTTGTAAGACATTGTACACCTTTTTAATACGTTTTCTGTCATCTTCCTGAAAATAAACACTCTATAGGCAAATATAGTCTTCCCAGTAAGGTCCCCCTGTACAGTTCAAGAATCCATCTGTACAAAAAGACTTCTTTCTTATATATCCTTCCTGTTGTTTCACTCTGGTGTAAATAATTCAGGCTCAAACTGCTCATTTTGTATAAAGGAAGTTTAAGAGAAAGCACCAAGATGTCTGAGATGTTTAGATACTCAAGGGATTCTTTAATCATCATCTGATTCCTCTGAGATACAGGCAAATAACCTACATCCCAAGTACAATGCACCATCATTCCCAAATGTATACATTATTTTATGAGCTTACACCAAGTGTGACAATTTCGGTGCATATAAAAAAGTCATGATTGAATAGCCCTTGAGACCCACCCTACATTTTCCTTTCATGAAATTATTGCAATGAGAATACACCACTATATTCTCTTCAGACTTTCCAAAAAAAGGATTTTTTAAAGGGTGATTTCTACAACAGAAAGTCTCTGCACAGCACTACTTTATTAGTTCTCTAACACACTTTTATCAGCTTCCTCCTGAGAGCAACTCTATTACCATTTCTCTTTGGAGAAGTACAACCTTTCCTTATAATCCTAAGGTCACATAGCTCATTTCAGTGCTTAGCTGTTAGGTGTTGAGCCAAGTCTATGCCTTGGCTATAACCTTATCCTTAGTGAGTGGATGGTTTGAAAGGGCTTCCCTTTCCTGTAAGTTCTGGGTATGTCCTGTAAATGTAGGGAAGCACATACATTTCTTCACATATTTGTCTGTAGATAAGGGCCATTTAGTTTCAATAGAGCCAGGAATTTTCAAAGGGAAATGGAGTTAAGTATCTGTCAGGATGACCATCTCTAAGTGACATGCCTTTCATTCTTCTGTATGCTCTGTTGGCCCCTACAGCTGCCACTAGAAGTGGGATATATTTGCCACTTCTTACTTCTTTCATCTTTCCTTGCAGTGGATGTTGTTACATTGTGCTCTTGGGTTTTATCGCCTGTGTTTGTAAGTTGTTGCTGTCTTTTTTTTAGATCTAGAATTTATGCAGTCTTTTGACTGTCTATCACTTTTAGGTCAGGCCCATTTCTCCCTTGTTGATTTTGATGAGGTAACTTTTATGGTTCTGTACCTATTACTGTCAATACACTAACCAAAAGATAGGTGACAGAGAAGGAAAGAGAGGGAATTCCTGAATTTTTAAACCCTGTGAGATCTCCATACATTTTGTGTTTAAGATTCAGAATATTTCTGATTTCCTAGAACCTTTCAAGGAATTAGAAACATGCCCAGACCTCACTTCAGCATACTGACCTAACAGTCTGTAACTTCAGTGAATTTTTCGGTTCTCTTCTTCCTTTTCCTCCTTTTCCCTCTTTTCCCTTTTCCCTTTTCCCTTTTCCCTTTTCCCTTCTCCTCTCCTCTCCTCTCCTCTCCTCTCCTCTCCTCTCCTCTCCTCTCCTCTCCTCTCCTCTCCTCTCCTCTCCTCTCCTCTCCTCTCCTCTCCTCTCCTCTCCTCTCCTCTCCTCTCCTCTCCTCTCCTCTCCTCTCCATGTTTTTAATTCAATTTAGCTTTTGTCGATTTCTTTTGATAGTTCTCATTCTTTTGCAGGGTACATCCCTTCCTCTCCATTATGCCTTGCTATCTTTTCTTTATTTTTTGTTGTGAGGCTTCCTGGATAAGGATGTAACTCAATTCCTCAATCATGCCAGAAAAGCAATCTACTTCACTGGTTTCAAGTATTCACTCAGAAAAACCAACCAGATTCTGACACATATTAAAGGTGATCAGATGATCCTATTGTAAACACCAAAGGGACTAATTTAAATTCTTCTTTTCACAGAATCACAGAATCACAGAATCTTAGGGGTTGGAAGGGACCTCAAGAGATCATCGGGTCCAACCCTCCTGCCAAAGCAGGCTCCCTATCTCATATTACATAGATAGACGTCCAGACGAGACTTGAATATCTCCAGAGAAGGAGACTCCACCACCTCCCTGGGCAGCCTATTCCACTGCTCTGTCACCCTCACTGTGAAAAAGTTCTTCCGCATGTTGGTGCGGAACTTCCTATGCTCCAGCTTACAGCCATTGCCCCTAGTCCTGTCCCCACTGACCACTGAAAAGGGGCTGGCCAATTCCCCCTGCCACCCATGTCTAAGATATTTGTAAACACTAATTAGGTCCCCCCTAAGTCTTCTTTTTTCCAAGCTGAACAGACCCAGCTCACTCAGCCTATCCTCATAGGGGAGATGTTCCAGACCCCTAATCATCTTTGTCGCCCTTCTCTGGACTCTCTCCAGAAGGTCCCTGTCTTTTTTATACCAGGGAGCCCAGAACTGGACACAGTATTCCAGGTGGGGCCTGACCAACACAGAGTAGAGGGGGAGGATCACCTCCTTCGACCTGCTGGACATACTCTTCCTGATGCATCCCAGGATCCCATTGGCTCTCTTGGCCACCAGGGCACACTGCTGGCTCATAGCCAGCCTGTCATCAACCAGGACCCCCAGGTCCTTCTCCATAGAGCTCTTCTCCAACAGGTCATCCCCCAGCCTGTACTGATACAGTCGGTTATTCCTCCCCAGGTGCAAGACTTTACACTTGCTTTTGTTGAATTTCATTAGATTTCTCCCTGCCCAGCTTTCCAGCCTGTCCAGGTCTCGCTGAATGGCAGCGCAGTGTTCCTGCGTGTCAGCCACTCCTCCCAGCTTTGTATCATCGGCATACTTGCCGAGGGTGGATGCTATTCCCTCATCAAGGTCGTCAATGAAGATATTAAACAGGACTGGACCCAACACTGAGCCCTGGGGAACACCGCTAGTCACAGGCCTCCATTCAGATTCTACTCCACTGATCACGACCCTCTGAGCCCGGTCTGACAGCCAGTTCTCAACCCACCTCACTGTCCACTCATCTATCCCTTGTTTCCTCAGCTTCTCTATCAGGATGTTGTGGGAGACAGTATCGAAAGCCTTGCTAAAGTCGAGTTCGATGACATCCACTGCTCTCCCTCCATCCACCCAGTTGGTAATAACATCATAGAAGGCTATGAGATTGGTCGAGCATGATCTCCCCTTGGTGAATCCATGCTGACTATTCCTCTTGACCTTCTTCTCTTCCAGTTGTTTGGAGATGGCATCCAAAACAAGCTGTTCCATCACCTTTCCAGGGACAGAAGTGAGGCTGACTGGCCTATAGCTACTGGAATCCTCCTTCTTGCCTTTTTTAAAGACTGGAGTGACATTGGCTATCCTCCAATCTTCAGGCACTTCTCCTGTAGTCCAGGATCTATCAAAGATGATAGAGAGCGGCTCCGCAATCACCTCCGCCAGCTCTCTCAGCACACGTGGGTGTATCCCATCCGGGCCCATGGATTTGTGTGCATCCATTCCTTTGAGTCGCTCCTGGACCACCCCTACCTCTACTAGAGGGGAGCCATTCGTTCCCCAACCACTCCTACTTACATCTGGGATCTGTGAGTCCTGAGAAGCCTTCGGAGTAAAGACTGAGGCAAAGAAGGCATTAAGTATCTCCACCTTCTCATCATCTCCCATCACCAAGACACCCGCCTCATTCTACAAGGGACCTACCTTATCCCTGGTCATCCTTTTACTATTTACATGCCTGAAAAAGCTCTTTTTGTTGTCCTTTATGTCCCTTGCCAGCTTAATTTCTAAGCAGGCCTTAGCCCTCCTAGTTGCATCCCTTACAGGCCCTGGCCACATCCTTATATTCATCCCATGATCTCAGACCCTGTTTCCACAGTTTATAGGTCTTCTGCTTCCCTTTGAGTTTACTCATAAGTTCCCTGCTTATCCACGCAGGTCTTCTACCTCTCTTTCCCGATTTCTTACTCAAAGGGATGCACCTATTCTGTGCTTCTGTGCTTCTGCTCTCAGTTTAGAGGGACTGAACAGAGGGAGCTTATAGTTCTTGATAAAAGAATTTGACATCCTATCCACTTTTGCCACCCAGAAATGGTATGTAAACAGCTTAGGTAACTGTGTTTAAATCCTATGTCCAAAATAATCCTTGTAGTCTCTGTAATGAGTAATCCCAGATTTGACCTCTGTGAGGTGAAGGGATACAGTTCTGTACCAATTTGCTCTGTGTCCTGTGTGATAGTATACAAGTTTGCCTATGTAGCCCTAAGTTGCTAATATAAAGAAAAAAACCCAAACCTCATTTAATAAGAGCTCTCATTGATAATATGCATGAGCACCCCTTTTGTGCTGTTATATTTTCAGCCACTTGAGTGCTTTGATGCTTTTTACATTTTTCAGATTGTTTATAACAGTGATAACAGAACACTTCATACTCGAGATGAAAAGTAAGCCTGAGGGCCTAGTGGCAGCAAGCTTGTGAACTAAAATTAGCACACTGTGAAGTACATGCTTACCATTATTTAGAGCTATAGTGAACCAACAGTTCATCATTAAAAGTCAATGTCAATACATAAGACATTTGTAAAATCTTCACTATATTTTGGAACAAACCCTGCAAAATATTTCTGGTATAATTTTACAACCTTTTAAAGAATCAAAATTTTATTTCAAGAGAAATTCTTGGCAGATTCAAAAAATCCCTGCTTAGAGCAATTATCCTTTGATTTAAACTTTTTTTTTCCCAATTATTGTTTCGGTGTTTTGCTGTTATATAAAATAAATAAAATAACATATTTTAATAAATAGAATTGGACATTTTTTCCCATTATTGCTTTGACAGCTTCTGCATATTTTTCCTACCAGTCTGTATTTTTATTCTTTCAATACACAAGATATATAATCATTGTACTAATGTCAGATCTTCAGTGTATTTATATTTTGAAGCTTTAATCCATTAATGCAATATAATTTGTATATCAGACTGCATGTAAATTTTAAGCTGTGTTCATAGTTGTTAAAACTTCACTACAATATATTTTTAGATCATCTAAGCTAATCTTCTATATACCAAAGTCCCATTGATCTGATATATACCAAGGTTCCTAATGTGTTCACTTTTGACCAACCACTTCAATTTATATTCTTTCTAGGAAAAAGAAATAAAATAACAGCTGTATGTTGTAGATAAACCAAGCGAAAGATCAGGGTACCCCCAATCCCCTGGAATCTTTTTATGGTAGAATTTCCTTTATACAAGATATGCCAAAATGATTCTAACCTGCAATACAAATTCTCTGTGGCAGATAACTTCTTAATCACAACTAACAGATCCTTTCATAACCATGACTTACTGATTAACACGAGTCTTAGTATGTAAGCAATATTGGGTTTCTGAGAAACAGGATTGTCTACCTAATCTCATATATGTTAATTACCTCTAGCAAATGTTTTCTCTCTGATAGTGACTAGAATCTGATATGAGAGTGGAAAAAATAAAATAAGATCTATTTGACCAACTTTACATAAAGGGGAAAATGATTTCTTAAACTCACAGAAGTCTTTAAAAGGAAATTTATTTACGGTAATTACATATATGCAAATCAATGAATATCTGATTCATAGGTACAGAAATATAGTGTAAAATTTACTCTTGAATAAAAAAAGAATTTTACTTCACTCAGGAAGATTTCAGCTGAAAGTAACACCAGCTCCCTAGCACTCTATTTAATATTTAATTACCTTGCAGCTAGGAAATCAATTCTTATTTCAAGGTTGAGTTTGTCTAATTTTAATTTTCAGCCCCTGGATCTTGTTACATGTTTGTCATCAGCTGTGAAGCACCCCTATTCACTAACATTTTTTATCATGTGTTCCTTTGTTTAGTGATTGAGTCATCTCTTGAAGATCTCTTTGGTGAACTTTTTAAGAATTAAAAGATTTATTTTCCAGTCCAAGAACCTTTTGTATTATTTATAAGTGACTCTGATATTATATATTTACTTTAAAGAATGAGGAGAAAAATTAGTCATAACATGGTATTCCAGTGAGTACAATAGCTTTCTACAAAATTACATAAATAGGTCATTTAACTCCTACTTTTCTACATCCAGCGATCTCATTAATCCTCGTAACATTAAAGTAGAAAGTTATGCTGAGATTAAGTATCTTAGTCACTGCCGTCCAAGATGATCTTTCATGCTGTCTTTATTTCATTTTCCTCAATGGAATGGTTTCTATTTAGCTCTTGAATACACCTTTTGTTTGAATGTAACCAGTCCACTGCATCTGAGAAGCAGGATAGTCAGACAGAAGGGATCACATTGATCTGATGGAAAAGCATAAGTTTCTAGAATTAAACAAGAAGATAACTCATGGAAAAGCAGTTCTTCCTTACATACTCTCTACCATGGTAAAGATATATTTGAAATTTCATATACAACACGTGGAAAGATTTTGGTGCCTACTATAGCAATTAAAAGTCCAGTAAACTAATCAGGCAGCCTTGTAGTCATAAAATCATAAAATCACAGAACCACAGAATGGTTGAGGCTGGAAGGAACCTCTGGAGGTTATTTGGTTCAAGCCTCCTGCCCAAACAGGGTAACCTACAGCTGATTGTCCAGGATCATGTAAAGATGGTGTTTGAATATATCTGAAGATGGGCACTCTGCAACCTCCCTGGGCAACTTGTTCCAGTGTCCAGTCACCCTTATAGTAAAAAGTGTTTCCTGACACCTACTGTGTTTCAGTTTGTGCCCATTGCCTCTGTCACTAGGTGTCATGAGAACTTCTGGCTCTCTCTTTTTTGCACCCTCCCTTCAACTATTTGTATCCATTGATAATATCACCCCTGAGCCTTCTCTTCTCCAGGGTGAACAGTCCCAGTGTTCTTGGCCTTTTGTCATAAGGAGAGATGCTCCAGTACTTTAATTTGTGGCCATTAATTGGATTCTGTCCAGTATGTCCATACCTCTCTTGTGCTGTGGAGTCCACAACTGGACACAGCACTCCAGGTGTAGCCACACCAGTGCTACGTAGAGGGTAAAAATTAATCTCCCTTGATGTGCCAGTGAAAGTCCTATTAATGCAGGCCAGGATACCATTAACCTTCTTTGACACAAGGGCACATTGCTGGCTCCTGTTCATTCAGGACCCCTTGGTCTTTTTCTGTAAAGATACTTCCCAGCTGGTTGGACCACAGCATGCAGTGGGCCTGGAATTGTTCCTCCTCAGTTGTAATACTTTGCACTTCCCCTTTGTGGAACTTCATGGGGCTCTGTCAGTCCATTTCTCCAGGCTGTCAATGTTCCTCTCAATGGCAGCACAAATCTCTGGTGTAGCAGCCAATCCTCCTGATTTGTGTTAATTAACTAACAGAAATCATCAATGGCTTGTCTGGTTTTAAGTATTACATTTCTACAAGATTCATCTGCCAAACTGAGCAAGGACTCTGTAAGGGAAAAAGAGGTCCCCAGTTCTGTGAGTAATCTTTCTTGAAATTAGTTGTCTATGTCAAGCGAACCCTTCATAATAATAATAAAAATAATAAAAAAACAACCCCCAAACAAACAAAATACCCCCACCTCCCAATAAAAACTGGAGAGATGCCATTTTTCTGATTCCACACACAAGAATTACCAAAAAGCTGTTTACTTATGGGACATAATAAACGAGAGATAAATATGTTTAAGTGTTATGGGGATAAACAGTGAAACCAAAATAAATAGGTTGGCCTCTGAGGAAGTAATCTTAATAAATATCGTATCATAAGTAGTTGCACTCTGCTTTCACAGACTGCTTCAAAAGTGAGAGAAAACCCTTCAGCCTTTTAGCCAAGGTGCTGAAAAGAAAAAAAAAGGTTCTGAGTGCTAATTCTTCCTTTTCCTCTCTGGGTATGACCTCAGTCAACACTGCCATTGATAAAAGTGTCCTTTCTATTAAAGAGCAATTAAAAGGACTACAGAAAGAAAAATATTAGGGACAAGGTCAACAGACAAGGGACAGACATTAGTTAGTGAAAATGATATATGTCCATCAGCTAATATTCATGACACATACAAAGATTTTTAGTGTGTATTAAATTTAGACCCTCTCTTACTGTTATTCCATTCAGAGCTAATTAAGCTCTAAACTTTAGGCATAAATTTGTGTGCAGACAGATAGGATAAGTATATAAATGCAACATTATTACCTCTGGTGGTTGCTGTGAGGGTATGTTCAGCTTATTCAGATCCTGTGGACCGGCAAAATGTATGTTGTTATTTGTTCGTATTTGTTCTGGGGGATACTCAACCATGGCTACTAACAGGACAAAAATGATATAAAAAATAGATCTTTTGCAAGGTTTTATTTCTCACTACACTCATTATTTAGAAGTACTGATTGTAACTTTCAGTTTGCCTATACTTTCCTCATGACTTTTCCTAAAGTGTGTTTGTTTATGGGGGGGGTTTCTGGTAGTCAAGAACAGTTCAAAGCTACAACAGGATTTTTCAAAAACAAAAGGAGTGTCGGGGAGAAATTGTCATGGTTCAGACTCAGCCAGCTGCTGAGCACCACATGGCTACTTGCTCATTTCCCCCTCTGGCAGGATGGGGAGAAGAATGGGGAGACAAAGGTAATCTCGATCAGCTGGGATAAGGACAATTTACTGGAACAACGCAGGGAGAGGGAAATTACAACAGTACATATAACAGGTTGAACAAAATTTGTGATACACATTACAGTTTCTCACCAAAACCATACCAATCAGACCATACACTCAGACCTATCAAGAAGCCAGACTGTCCCTGAGCTTCATGTCCTGCAGCTGTGCTGCTCCTCCCCAACAAGTCCCCTTTCATACTGAGCATACATCATATGATATGATCATGTGATATGATCATGTGGTACCCCCCTTTTGGTTAGTTTGGGTCACTTGTTCTGTCTGTGTCCCATTGCAGCTTCTGGTGAAAATTAACACTATCCTAGCCAAACCCAGGAAATAAATGTATCAACAAATAAATAGCTGACAAACTACTATGTATTTCAGCTTAAAAGCTGGCGTCTACCAAACCCCTAAATGAAGTGGTGTCAATAAAACTAAAAAAACCCCTTCTGGAAATTGCTGCAAAGACAACTCAACTGCTATATATCTGTAATACAGAATGGCAGATTCCAATCATTGAACACAATTCTCAAATTGTTAACTTAGAACACCAAAAAATCCAACAACAATAAAAATAATACTCAAGAATTATTAGCAACAGTGAAAAAAGCTGTTTTACAACTAATGCTGGTCCATATTATATATTTAAAGGGTATTCAACACAGAGAGAGCTATGTCTCAGATGAATAAGCCACAGACAGACTTCAGAGCTTCAGGTTTTATTAACCCTTTCAGTTCCTCCAGCTTCTCACTTTGCTGTTGAATAATTTAATCTGAACAACTGAAAAATTTATGAAATCATGACTATAACTTCCTCTTTTCTTAAACAAATGATAGTATATATTCCATAATTGAGAAGACAAGTGACTTTAAGGGGTCCCACTTCAATTGTAGAATGCATTTTGACTTGCTTATTATTTAGTCAGAATTTAATCATTTGAGCTCTCATATTCTATGTTTGATCTCTTGCCCACACTTTTACAGGAAAAAAAGAAAAAAGTAAAATTAAAAACTTTTCTCCATCCTATAAGCTTATTATTACTGAGAAGACAGATTAAAGTATGTTTATTCCCAATATTGAATATCAAACATCTCTACACGGACTTCTAGCCCATCTGCGCTTTGTATCTGTAATGTGGCACTGTATAGAACATATCCCACAATGGAACGCACCTACCCAATTTCCTTGAGTTACAAATGTCCGAAAATTGTTGCTTGCATATATTCCATAAGAAAAATCATAATCAAATTATCTGATAACTCAGTTGAGAATTTCTGGCTTCACTGACCTTCACTGGAACAGGGCATGCTCTCAACCATTGCAGACCTTGAGTTCCACCAGAGCTGTAGCAGCTAAGAGATATGTCTTCAGATTGCAGAATGGCATGTTAGAAATCCTGCAAACCAGATGACCAATGATGGACAATTGACAGCCATTTTACTAAACCACTCATACACCTGCATTATGTGGAGGGAAAATATTTATTCAGTCTACTCAGTAATTAGCAATGAGTATAGTGCTATTGCAGTTGACAAGGAAAAAAACCACACTGAAAGCTTAACTTTAAAACTTGTTGATGACCTGCACAGTAAAGGAGCTGTCAGCATAAGCTTGTGGCAGATAATTTGCTTCTCTTTTTTGCCTTAATCTATTTGACCTAGGAATTTACAGAGGAAGTATACTGAAAGCCACAAAGTCTACCTCAGATATTTAAGGGTTCCAGAATTATTAATTTTAATATTAACACTCCCTGGGCAGGGGTGTTATGAAGCAATCTTCAAGGTGGCGACTGCAAAATGGACCAACGTTTTTGCTATTATGTAACTCCAGCTGACTTGTTTGACTAAGTATATAGATATATAAAAAAAAATTATATGAATTGTTGAAAAGTGAGCTTGAGTGAATAAAGATGATGGACAAATTCTACTGGGAAAATAATGATGTTCAGCAAAAGTTAATAGGATTCTGTAACCGATACATAGAGCATAGATTTAAATGGAAGTCTAGGCATACAAAAATTATTTTACAGATTTAGGTTTAATCATCTGTATTTAATCAATTCATAAATGGTAAAATTCACACGTATCCACGTATAAAATGCAAAATGTTTGCTTGCTAGCAAAAACCTTTCTTTGGAACAGGTGCAAAACCACAGTGGAAATAATATTGTTCCTTCCATTAAAATTGGGAACATCATTGCTGAATCATAGCTGTATGACAATGTGATTAAGTCTTTTATGTGATATATTTACCATCATGATTCAACTTACTTCCTATCAGTCTAAACTGAAATAATATTTGTTTAAAAGACAAATTATTTGTAATGATTTCATAAAAAATTGGTATACCTGATTTAAAGTATAAAAACTTTTTTTTTAATATTAATGAACTTAGACAATATTTTGTACAGCTATCTCTAAGATGCCGAAAATGCACATTTAATGGGTTTTTTGTTTTTTAAATATTGACATTGCTGTTAACCTAGCAGCAAACCTTTGTCCAAATGGCAACTGATTACATTCTTCTGGAAAAATTAAAGACTGAAATTAGAGACAGTCAGAAAGAAAGCATTTAGACAACAAATGCGTAGTGTAACTTTGAGAAATAAATGAAGGCTGACACAATAATGATGCATTCTGTGCTTTCATCTTGCATTTTTCTGGTCTTCTTGTTTGTTTCTTTGCTTACAAGTCCACATACACAGTATTATTCTCATAAATCTACCTCCAATGCTTAATTTTTAGCTACTGAGCAAGTATAGATGGTATTGACTTCAGTGTTGCTATTCAACATTCCTGAAACGACATTCTTGTTAAAGCACTGGGATTTTCAGATGGTATAGATTGTGAAAGTCTGGCCTTCATAGATGTTTTCTTTACTAATGAATGTCAGGAGCAGGCAAAATGACTGATAGCTGGGAAAGCATCTGGGAAGTGAAGCAATTTAAATGAAAGAAGAAAACAAAGCAAAAAACAAGAGGCAGTGTATCCAGATGTGAAACAGCAACAAGATGCTGAAACAAGGGAAGGAGAAAGTGACAATCAAGGCAACAAAGAGACTCATGATGTATCCTAATGTTAAGTATGAATTAGACAAAGAAAGCAAAGATCATGCGAATAATGTCCTCTAAAGATATTTCTTAGATATCACCTGTCTCCATATAAAAATGACACCTAAAGCCCTAGGCTGTTAATATACAATATCCATATAATGGGGTTTACATCTATTGAAGGAATGTGGAAGTCCTCTGAGTGACTGGTACGTAGATAGAAACCTACACTGAGAAGTGAAGTAGCAGGTTTTCCCCTTGGTTTAAAAATATGGACAAGGCAGAAAATTGAGATTCCTTACCAGAGTATTCTAAGAGTGACTTATGGAGAGTCACTGGAGAGTGGTGGACACAGGCGACATGATGTTGCTCTGGAAAGAGTCTGGTAATAGGCTTCAAGGACATTTAGGGAATAAAATTAATAGGAAAATATTAGCAAGTATATTTAAAATTATATAGCAAATATGTATTTATAAGATACTTTTATCCTTTCACAGACTGGAATTTACAGTCTGTTTGGCAATACCATATCAATTCTGTCAAGTTCTATTTCTTCCAGGGTTGATCTAAACTTGCATTTGAGCTGAAACTTGCATTTTTACTTTTTTACTCAAATAGGCATATTTTTAATTTTTTTTCCTATGAAAACTGTCTAAATTATTTTCCAATAGTACTCCTGAAACCAGGTTATCCAGATTGCATAGACAATAAACTGTGATGGATCTCTGAAAAAAGGTGCCTATTAATTGTCAAAATAAAATGTAGGAAACACTGATTATAAATTAAATACCTGAAGTAATATGAAAAGTTATCCATAAAGGAGATGTAGACAGTTGTGTGATTATTTCTTCTCTTTGTAAATTACCTTTTGTATAGGCCAAATTCCAGCCCTTATTAACTATAATTTATTTCCAGTTTTGCAGAAGGATATATCTTTGGGAATACAGTGAAGGATGTACCTTGAAATAAAAGTAATTGGACAAGTTTAATTTGGTTTAAAAATAATAAAATAAACTAAATTGCAACTAATATGTGAGCCACAGAATGGAAAATGCATGTGTGGTACTTTATTTTGTCAACTCGGAAGACAATCTGAATACCTGGAGCTGCATTAGCTATACAAGTCTCTCTTCCTTCACTGGAGCTTGAAAACTGATGAGATGTTTGTTTATGCTAACACCTCCTTACCCACCTTTCAAGTGTGGGAACAAGAACAAGCACCTAGTTTCTTTGACAGAATATACTTAAAATAGAATCTGCTATTTCCATAAATTTATATTCTTGATAAATAATCAATAAATAAATACAATTTTGTGCACAATAATCAGTACTTACCTTAAATTACTTATTTTTCAGTCATTTTCCTCCTTATATTACCCTTTCTTTGTGTTTCTCCCTGTTCATCTCTCTGCCATACAGCAATGTCGATTGTACTGCCAAGAGTGCAGCTACTGAAGATTTTTCCTTTGATCCTTTTAACACAGTGGAAAAATGTACATTCCTTCCCAACAGCATAATTGTCTTTTTTTTTTTTTCCCCAGCTCAGTGTGAGAACCAAAGCTCCCATAGTTCGTGCAGTTGACAAAATAAAGATGAAAAGTATACACATCTTTTCCATTTTTCTTTACAATACAAGTAATATTAGCTGAGGAGATCATGTAACAAGCCCTGTAACTGCAGAGTAAACTCGATCCCTCTTAAATGGCACATCCCAGTGGAAGCAGAATGTGCCAATTAAATGATCATCACAATTACAAGAGGCTCATGGGGATACATTGTGCTGGTGTAGTTTATAATCGCTTTCATTTCATGGATTGATTAAAACAAGCCACAGCATCAGCTCCCCATCTTGATTACCTAATAGAAATTATTTATTTTGTATCCATACAGGGATTCTTTCCTGTATTCATGACAAAAATAGTGGAACTGATTGTACAGTATGTGCCAAAATAAAAATAACATTTTTATTCCCATGTGGCTCAGATGAATTCTTTATGGTTTGCTGATTAAAACTCCATTGTCTGAGTAATGTATTTTGATATCAGAGAAAAAAATAGATATTGAGCTCCATTTTGATCCCAGAAGAATTAGCTGGAAGTATTTACTCTTGAACTGAGAGCAAAACACAATGCATTTTATACACAAAAAGTGAAATCAATGCCAAAATCATAAGCCTTCAGTAGGAAAATTTAAAAAGGGACCTATCAGGTAAGCATAAATAAATTAATCCATCCTGTCCTCAAGTCAGACATCCGTCTCTGGAGAAATGTAGAAGAGCTGTGTACTCTCGAGGTTCTCACTATTAAGCAAGTGTTAAAGAAGAGGCTGCTTACATGTATATAATACTGTTTTACTGGATTCCCTTTAAGACCCCAAAAGACGTCCCGTCCCCCCCTCCAAAAAACAAAACAAAACAAACCCACAATAAAACAAACCACAAACCATAACACAGATACTTCTATATATTTTCACAATTAGGATAATTCAAAAAGTAAGCTTTGTTATAGAAATGAGCAATTGTTTTTGAAGCAAGCTAGTTATCTTACTGAGTGCTTTTGGTGGTATGCCACTAATGTTTTAAAATTGGCTGAGTCAAGGTTATTCTTATCACCCACTTCCAGGTGGTTTAATCCAGTGTGATACGGAATACCTAAAATAATAAGCACTTGTTTCTTATAGAATCAGTAGGTGACTCCAAGCAACTAAATTAGATGCCTTAAAGTATATGATGTGATTACGTTGCTGAGAGTCAACAGGGAGGTATACATCTGTATGTTTTATTGATTGTGATGGTACACTAGATACAGCACTCTTGAAACCCTACATTAGAGGAAACTTCAAAATAAACACAGTACAGTACTTATCACTTTCCTCTATCTTCAAAATAGTCAGGAGCTAATCAGAAGATTCTACACCCATGACTTAACATTTCTCTTTTTTTTTAATTTAATGCATAATTTCAAATTTGGGCACTGTATTTTAAAAGACCTTTAATCTAGATTTAAAGTAAAAACATATTTTGATGGTTTAAACACAGGTTTTGGACTTTAAAATTACTTCTTTTGTTTTAATAAATTATGTCTATGTATACATGAGAACATCTATAGTAACCTTTAGATCCCTGTATATGAAAAACCTAAACAGAATTATTATCAACAGTAAATGTAAAAAAATATAAATAAATAGAAGACATGATTATAGACTAAGGAAAAATATTTTCACGGCCACTTTAAATGAGTAAAACTCAATAAAACATTGAGATAAAGTAGAAGTGATACATAAAATTTGGACTGCTGTGGTGATGGTTTTGTGCCAATATGCAAAAGAATATGCATGGTGAATATGCAATGAGCATATAGGCAAAAGAAATATTTAGAGGCCCATACTAAAGTGCCTTTTCACATTGACAGGACTAGTATTCCACCACAACTCTGCAAAAGCAGGAGACTACTGCAGGTTCCCATTAAAACATTCACTTGCAGGTAAAGTCCTTCAACGCTACTTACCCTTATCCTTCCTACATATATCTGTAACAGATTTGAAGACTCATTTTATCTTCCTCCTCTTTGAGGATCATCATTACGGTTGCTATACCTCCTTCCCCAGCTTTCCATCTTTTCCTTGTCTTTTTATATGTAAGCTCCTTTAGGAGACCCTCCTGTCATGAATAGGAATACAAAAATAACTGCTCTTAAGTTTAGCCCTCAGCAGCTTAATGTTCTTTTTCAGTCCCAAGGGTAACAACCTGTTCCTTTTATCCCTTATTTTTTATCTTTCTGTACAACTACTGCTCCTAGCACCATATTTCTAACATTACCGCTTTTCCTTGTACAGCCTTCTTTGGAATGTAGTACGTTATCAGTTAAATACAGCTCCTGAAATTTCATTTTCTTTTCTCTCCAGGTATCAAAATCTAGTTAAGTAGTCCATTACAAGGGTTTTACCCCCATGGTAAATTTCTTGGTTTTCATGACTCTTGAGGGGAAAATTTTCAATGTGGTGAATGAGGAATTAACTGTGCAACTGCTATTGCTGTTAATGGGAATGGTGATGCAATTTCGTATGCTTCATAATGTCAGTTCACCCCTTGATGCCTAGCATATACTTCAGAGCAAAACATAAGTTGTTTAATGTTATAACTGAAAATAAAATTTGAAAGAAATAAATTTTTGATTTCTTAAATTCTATTTAAATTGATTGACTTCTTAAGATATACAGGAAGGCTGCAAAAAATATAATCAGAAGGACAAATCAGAGGGATATCAGAAACAGTTTCAAATATCTATTTCTAATATACCTAATTTCTAGTAGTATCTAATGACTTTCAAATTCTTAAGTCAGTATGCCTGTTGTAAACTTTTCTGAATGTATCTATATTTCTGATATTTAGATCAAGCATATTAAATATGACCAGATGCCATTTAGTTTAATATATATCACATAATTGTTTCTTTCTTCTCTCAGAAAAAATCTTCAGTTGTAAACAATACTGCTTCAATTCTGCTTCATAAAGGAGTAATATTGCCTTATGTTTATTAGATTCATATTTTCACAGGTAATGGTAAGGGTTTGAAGGCATCTCTGGAGATCATCTACTCCAATCACCCTGCTAAAGCAGGATCACCTTCAGCAGGTTGCACAGGATCATGTTCAGACAGGTTTTGAATATCTCCACAGAAGGCAACTTCACAGTCTCTCTGGGCAGCCTGTACCAGTCCTCTGCCACCATCAAAGTGAAGAAGTTTTCCTCACATTCAGATGGAATTTTCTGTGTTCCAGTTTGTGCCCACTGCCCCTTGTTCTGTCACTGGGTACCACTGGAGTCACACACCCTTTAGATATTTATAAGCATTTATAAGCCTCTCAGTCTCCTCTTCTCTAGACTAAACCAACCCAGCTCTTAGCATTTCCTCTTTGTGAGAGATACTCCACTATCCTAACCATCTTTGTAGCCTTTCACTGGACTCTCTCTAGTATTGTCTTTCTTGAACTGGGAAACCCAGAACTAGACACAGTACTCCAAATAGGACCTCACCAGGCATAGTAGAGGAGCAGGATAATGTCCTTCGGCCTGCTGCTCATGTTGTTTTTAATGCATCATTGTCCCTCTTCACTACAAAGGCGCATTGCTGGCTCATGAAAACTAACATTTAAAATGACTGCAAGAAGAGCACTTGTTTCTAGAAAGAAAAAAAAAAAAGTAATAACTTTCAGGGTATGACTACAGAAGTATTAGAGCATCCACGTCCAGAAAATCACAGAATCACAGAACATTAGGAATTGGAAGGGACCTCAAAAGATAATCTCATCCAACTCTCCTCCAGAGCAGGATTAACTAGACTAAATCAAACAGGAATGCATCCAGATGGGGTTTGAATGTCTCTGGAGAAGGAGACTCCACAACCTCTCTGGGCAGTCTGTTCCAGTGCCATGTCACCTTCACAGTGAAAAAGCTCCTCTTTATGTTCACATGGAACTTCCTATGCTCCAGCTTGCATCCGTTGCCCCTTGTCCTATCGCTGGCCATCACTGAGAAGAGCCTGGCTCTGTCCTCCTGACTGTAGCCCTTTACATATTTATAAGCATTAATAAGGTCAACCCTCAGTCCCCTCCAAGCTAAAGAGGCCCAGATCCCTCAACCTATCCTCATAAGGAAGGTGTTCCACTCCATCACCTTGTTGGCTCTGCACTGGACTCTTTCAAGGAGTTCTTGAAAGAGTGTCCTTCTTGAACTGAAGGACTCAGAACTAGGCATAGTATTCCAGATGTAGTCTCACCAGGGCTCACCTCCAGATGTAGTCTCACCAGTCTCACCTCTTCTAATACACCCCAAGATGCCATTGGTTATCTTAGCCACAAGGGCACATTGCTGGCTCATGGTCATCCTGCTGTCCACCAGGACCTCCAGGTCCCTCTCAGCTACACTGATCTCCAACAGGCCTGTCCCCAACCTATGCTGATACCTGGGGTTGTTCTTCCCTAGATGTAAGACCCTACACTTGCCCTTGTCAAATCTCATTAAACATCTCTCCACCCAACTCTACAGCCTGCCTAAGTCTTGCTGAATGGCAACACAGCCCTCTGGTATGTCAGCTATCCCTCCTAGTTTTGTGTCATCAGCGGATTTACTGACTGTACACTCTGTTCCCTCATCCAGTTCATCAATGAATATATTGAATAGTACTGGTCCCAGTACCAACCTCTGAGGAACTCCACTAGTTACAGGCCTCAAGCTAGACTCTGTCTTACTGATCAAAATTTGCTGGCTTCTTCCCTTCAACCAGCCCATACACAATAAGCATATGATTTGTCAGATTACTCAAGATTGGACTACCATTTAAAGATACTGTGGATGAAGCTGTGCTAAATTATCAGCAAATTATCAGCAACATCAGCTGGATCTCTATATGCTTACTTCCCTGATAGTATTCACTGCCAGCAGTGGTATTGATATATATATATATATATAAACAGCATTCTGCATTTTGAAATACAAATATCAAGTCATGAGTATAAAGCACAAGACTGCAAAATATGTGTGGAAGTTATAAACTATTGTGCCATTGTTTTGCATACTTAGGTGGCAAAAATGAAAACATTTATTACATTAAAATTGCTTACTGAGAAAAAAACAACCCAAACCCACAGTATTTTTATGCTGGAAATTTGGTTTAGCTTATATTCTTATATTTGTTATTTCCATACTAAAGCAACAGTTATTCTAACCCATACTCTTTCTGAAAAGAATAAAAGGGAAATATTAAAAAAAAAAATCTTTTCTACCTTTTTATCTGCTGCAGTTTGCTTTTTAGTTTGAGTTACACTGATTTAGTAGATAAAATCTCATGACAATTGTTTATTTGTAAGGGAAATTCTGAGCTCAACAATGACTGATGGCAGGATAAATCAGAAGTATTTCTACTGAAATCCCTGCAATTACATCTCCTCTATATTGTGGAAGTGACTCTGTCTATGAATATAGTGCCGAACCACCATCAAGAAAACAGTACAGAAAAAAAGTAATAGATTACACACTGGAAGGCAAACTTCACTTGTATGAAATATATAAGAACTTGTGCATCAGCCTAGCGATAATTCTTTGTACCTAGGTGACTTCTACTCAAAGACAATATGAAATATAAATTATGTTGATTTTGTTTTTCTAACCTCCTATTTACTACAGAAATAAAAAAACCCCACAAAGTTTGCCTTTTGTGCCATTTTTATGTTTTAATGTACTTGGATACAGATTTTATACAGTTGTGTATAACTATAACCAGCACATACCGAGATGTTGGGGATATTTATAGACACTGGGGTGAATTAAAACAGAATGGGACAGCTCTATAGCCAGTGCAGATACTCCTGGTGAACAAGAAGAGAAATCCATGGTAGAACATCTCACAGCTTGGTATTTTAAAGGTTAACATAGGAGAACAAAGCAGTTTCCACTTTCTGTCTATCAGAATTTTGAAAAAGACGTTGCACAATGGTCCTTCTGTTTCCCACTGAGGGAAATTATTCCTATTCAGTTTTAGGATTGTGACTATTCATGTGAAAAAAAAATCTAAATTATATACAGGGATGTTTAAAGGAATAATTTTCAAATTTTTTATATGAAACTAGCCATGAGAAGTGTTTGACAACAGCAGAGGGTTGTGCTGCAATAAAGGAATATTTTAGGTCTTCTTGGAAAGGTTTTGGTAGTGGGAGCTGAAGGGTGGCTTCTTTAAGAAGTTGCTAGAAACTTTCCCCATGTCAAACAAAGACAATACCAGCCAGTTCCAAGAACAGTGTTAGTGCCTCTGTGATAATATATTTAAGAAGGAAAACCAAAACAAAACCAACAGCAGCTGGAGAGAAGATGTGAGAAACAACCTTGCAGACACCAAGGTAAGTGAAGAAGGAGGGGGAGGAGGTGCTCCAGGAGGTGCTCCAGGGACCAAAGCAGAGACTCCGCTGCAGTTTGTGGAGAATACCATGGTGAAGTAGGTTGTCACCCTTTGTGACTTTGAAGGGCACCTGGCCTCCATCAAGGGTCAACCCACAACAAGCGATTAGAGCATCTCTCATATGAAGAAAGACTGAGAGAGCTAGGGCTGTTTAACCTGAAGCAGAGAAGAGTCATGGAGGATCTTATCTGTGTATATAAGTACCTGATGGAGGTAGTAAAAGAGGTAAAAGCCAGCCTTTTCTCAGTGAAAGGAAAAGAAGAAATGGGCACAAGTGAAATAAAAGAAATTACATTTATCCATTAGAACAAAACTCTTTTTGGTAAGGATCGTCTAAATACTGGAACATGTTGTCTAGTAAGCTTGTGATGGCTGCATTGGAGGTATACAAAGTCTATCTGAACATGGCCCTCAGCAACCTGCTGTAGCTGGACCTGCTTGAGCAAAGGGGAGTTGGACTATTTGATCTCTGGAGGCTACTTCTGATCTCAATGGGTCTGTCATTCTTTCATTCTATGGACAGGCAGCAATGGCTGAAGTGTTTCTGAAACCAATTGGCCTCTGAAAGTTCCCGTCCTACAGGATACAAGCAAGCATCTGGAACAGAAGAGCGAGTATTCATACAGAAAAATCAACAAACCATAACAAACAAAAAAAACCCCAAGCAAATCCCACAAGCTCCTACAAGTATGACAATACATGTTTCTACAAACAAATAATATATTTCAGGCTAATACAGCCCTCCATCTTGGATACTCAAAATCAAGAAGAGATTTAATGTTGTTAAATTATTGGTTTGGGTAGTTTCTTTACCCACAAAAAAGTTTGGTAGCAATTTTCTACTGTTTTGAAGGCAAATGTTCACAAGAATTTACAGTTTCCTATACCTGTTCTACTACTTTTGGTTTTGGTTCTAACTGAACTAATATACTGCCTATTGAATAGTAGTAAAGCTGGATTTTAAGTGCAAATAGCTGTGCTGGCAATTTATTTCACTATCACCTGTTCCTGCCACACTGAGAGATTAAAGTGATTTATGTGGATTCAACAAAAATTACAACTACCACAGAAATCATGCTATGGTATTGTGGGGGTTTTAAATTTTTTACCCACCTGCTCAGTTAGTAGGAAATAATGCTTTAAGAATTTGATGAATTGAAACCAGGTTCTATTCTAGTCAGACAGTGACTTTTGGCACCAAATCCATGTCATTCCCAACTACACACCGTCTGGATGATGGATAATGCCAAGCTACATTTTATTCCCTGGTGTTATGAAAGAGTGGTGAGAGAATTAGGAAAATTCCCAGAGATTGAATTTGCTGATTTTCCTTTGAGGACTACCCATGCCCAAGAAGATAGCACAAGCTGCCTCTTCACATTGTTAAATGTATCATTTCACTAGTACCAACATATTTATCCCAGATGTTGTGCTGTTGTTGGTATGACTGCCATGCGTACTCTGCCATCTCTCTTGAGGTACAGTTGTACAGGATACTATCACTTAAATATAGTTATGAAGACAGTACAAGTGCTGCCTTCCAACCCAGTGATATCTGTCAGGTTCAAAATTAATAATCCTCATAAATTCCATTATTGAAATAGATTTTAAATTCTGAAACCACTGCCTTATACATCCATGGCTATTGTTCTGGATTAATTTATTATATATGTATCAAATATATATAATATGTATTATATATAATTTTTAAATATGATTTTCCAGATTATGAGACAAATCCACTGGATGAAAATTTGACAGAGTAAAAGGACATTGCAAATCAAAATCATGCAGCTATTTCAAAGTGCCAGGATTATTAGGTATGGTTTCAGAACAAGGAAGTGTTAAAAAGCCATTTAACACTTTCCATTGTGTAACTAAAACTGCCAAAAGAAGATGAAAATGTGAGGTACAAGAATCTGTCCAAACAGACATTGTTTAACAAATACAAAAAAAAGACTAGTTCCTAGAGAAAATTAAAGTTTCAATGAGATGGCAAAGCAGACGATAATGAGAACTCCTTTACAGTATTTGCAGGGTATACAGCTGTAGGGAAAGGTAAATATACAGCATAATTTTTTATAAGGCTGCACTGAGGCACTCACATAGCGCTTGCAAAAGAACATTTACATGATGACAGTTCCCATGTATCAACGGGCTCTACATAGCTACAATGCGTGGAATAATTTCTGATTAATAAAAATTATCAGATAGGCTTTGAATATTAAGATGAATTTTGAATCAGGAGAATTTGCTTCTACACTTTGGTGTATAATTTTTTCAATCTTATAAATGTCAACACATATCTGAATGGATTTCCTTTCACTTGTTACAAGAATTCATCTATACTCATCTATTCAAAGGGATAAATGGTGAGTCAACTTCATCTCTCACATACTCTAATTCAAATAAAGAATTTAGATTAAGTCTATACATATATAGTTTCACTCCATATTCAAATTTTGGATGCTATGCAAAGATTTGACTTTGGAATTTCTCACTTGACACAGGCAGCATATTTTCAGTAATTTTTTGGCTAGATAATCTCTCTGATCCATTTCTGTTGCTCTGTGAAGATCAACCTTGTGAATGACTAAAGTCAACTTAAAGCTTAAGAAGTATATCTAAACAAACTGCATTTCTGGTGTGGTTCAGAGAGTACCTAAAATATTTAGGTGGCTGCTATGTGTAACTTAAAAGTAATTAATAATTATTATGTAAGTATGAGCATTCTAAACACCAAGGAATTTTTTCTCACTGTAAAGAGTATCACAGAAAACCAAAGTGAAAGTTATTGTTCACCTGCAAGGTAGATTAGTAGGAAAAAATAGGTTGAGGTTAAAATGTCATGGCAGGCTATAGGAGGGAAAGAGTTCAATTCTCCATGCTGTTTCTCTAATTGAAGTCCCTACATTTAGGAAATGGTAAAGAATTCTTCTCCAAGGTTGCTTAAAATGCTAATAATGACAACCTTCTTTCTCCCTGCTCCCAGTGAACTAACAGAACAAAACACCTGTGTTCAATGAGAACAAGAAAGGCAAATGTACTATGTTTAGGATCTTCCTCTGCCCTTCAAATTATAGATATGTTAGGAGAACTGAGCCTTTATAGGCTTGATTTTACGCAGGGAATATATCTACAAAACAACAAAAAAAACCCCAACTTCACAATATTACTACTATTAAAAATGAAAGATACTTGCAAGTCTGTTTGCTCATATATAGTTGGATTTGCAAGATTTGAAAAACTAAATGCTGCCTTTTCCATAAGTAGGCACCTCATGTTGCTCAACATCAGAAAAGATTTTTTTTTCCTGTAGGGTTGGAGACTTTCTCAGTGACTAGTGTGTTACTGCATATGGTAATTTTATGTAATATGAATAATGAGTAAAAATCAATGAAATGATGAAAAATAAACCTTAACCCACCTCAGACATACAGTCTTGAAGAAAAAATATATTCCACTGTTTTGGAAAAACATTTGCATTACTTAAAAGAACAAATAAAAAGGACTATTATTTTTGTGAATCATACAGTGTTTCAAAAATATTATGTAGCCAGTATTTTGCAAAGCCCTTTATAAATATATTATCTTACTAAAGCATAAATGCCATCCTGACAGATAATTAGGAAAAGTTTCTTTCATAATACATCTGTACTATACTTCACAGTATTGTGGCTATGCGTATTCTAGGGGTTGATACTTTGGGGCTCCTGGCTCCATATGTTAAATGTGGCTAGTGTCTAGCACTTTAAAGGAAGTCACATAGCACTTCTTCCAGATTTCCTCTAGAGTCTATGTGCTGTTCTCCATAATGTAATTACTATACTGTGTAAGGGCTTTTCTAATTGATATGAGAATAGACTAAGAGTAGTATTTGTGTAGCATGAAAAGAGATACATGTTGATTTCCCTGTGTTGAAAGATTGGAGCTGCCATATGGCTTTTATGAGTGGTTAACTTTCCCAGAATCATACGATATACTGGAGCATCTGCCCTATGAGGATAGGCTGAAAGAGCTGGGGCTGTTCAGCCCTGAGAAAAGAAGATTGAGAGGGGATCTTATTAATGTTTAAAATATCTCAGGTATGAGACACAGGGGGAAATGGCCAGCCTCTTTTCTGTGGTCTGTGGAGATGGGACAAGGGACAATGGCTGCAAATTGGAGCACAAGAAGTTCCACATCAATATGCAGATGAACTTTTTTACAGTGAAGGTGACAGAGCACTGGGACAGGCTGCCCAAGGGGGTTGTGGAGTCTCCTTCTCTGGAGATATTCAAGACCTGTCTGAATGCCTACCTGTGTGACATGTCGTAGGGAACCTGCTTTGGCAGGGGGTTTGGACTCGATGATCTCTTGAGGTCCCTTCCAACCCCTAAGATTCTGTGATTATGTGATATTTTTATTGTGTAGGAAACCAATTAATACATTCCAATTGTCTTATTTTTGTAAATGAAAACACATGAACTTCAGACAACCAGAGGCACAGGGATGACCTGAGAAACTTCACAGGTTCATTAAATGGAACATCAAGGAAATTTTGGAAATAAGATTCTGATGGGATCAGAATCATCTATCAGCAATACCTCAAAAGCACATGCCTGAAGTACAATAAGATCTATTAGGTACTAGAAGCCATTACCACATTAGCATGGGGTTTTCAATTAGCAAATTTATGATGCTGTTATCCACCTAAACTGTTTATTTGAAGTGAATTATATGACAGACAAACTGGTGATAGTTATGTAACTGCTTAGATTAAGTACAGCCTTTGACTATGTATAGATACATATGCCATGCTCTTCCTTTGAAAAATAGAAAGATCGCCTTCCATTTTCAGATATGCCATTTTAAATGTATGCATAAAAGCTAAACAAATCACTGGTAGATTTATAGAATTCAAAGTATTTTTGTATTCCTCTTATGAGCTCAGTGAAACCCTAAGCTCACCTAAGCAAGAAAGGGGAAAAATATCTTCAGCAGATTTTTTCGTCGTTTCATGAGATTAATTTCACCATTGCTTTTATTTAATAATATGTAGAAAAAAAATGACCCTTTCCCTTTTGTGCTCTTCCTGTGCCACATTTATATTACCTCTTTAGGTCTATCTAGTCATGTACAGGTGCTGAAGATTATTCTGCTCTTACAAACTACTCTGAAACACTGGACTAGCAAGCTCCAAGTTTCCCTGGTCAGTGTAAACTGATTTACATGTCAGTTTAACAAGATTGAATGATGATGCACTACTTGTTGGAGACCATATGGCAGTGGTTCGACTTGTAAGTTAAAACACTGCCTGAAATACTCCTGGGTGCTGAAACTCAATCATCTCTGCTGCTAAACTGCTAAGGAGGTCTGATGTTTTCAGTCTGTGCAAACTAGAACTCTCCAAAATGATTCCTGGATGTAGTTTGGGACTAGAATACTCTATAGACAATTTCCAATGCATTCTACTTGCAGCCTTGCTTTTCTGGAGGCTAAAATATTTTACTAGCATAGACACAGGCTGATTTTACCCACAGTACCAACTTCCTGACATAACCACGAATGTTTAAATTACCATGCTGAAGGTAGTCTATGGGGTCACTTGAGTAAAGGTTTCAGTCGGGGAGTTCTTGTACTTTAAGATTTGAAACAGAAGATGATGAGAAAACTGGTATCAGCAGATAGAGAGGTTAGAGAAAGGAAAATGAAAATAATAGCCTCACTATGTACAGCCAAACAGTGTGGGTTGAGATGGGTTGATAGAAGTTTGGCTTCTGGGACTGGGATTCATATAAATACAGTGTGATTATAAACACAGTGTGATAATGTTGCAGAGGGTGAAATTCAATTTAAGAGGAAGGCTCCAAATAGAGATGTCTATATTTGTACTATTTTCAAACTGTCTCATACCAACACAGTCAATGAGCAAATTGGCTGCTAGACATGAAGTTTCAGCCTGTGATTTAGGCACCTTCATGTTAGTGTAGTATCCAAACTCCCCAAGTATAGTCGTCACATAAATTGGTCTTGATTCTGTTGACTATGCATAGTAACATCTGAGATGTTCTGGCATTCCTTTCAGGTTTGTATGTTAATACAAAGGGCGTGATCTCCCTCAGCTCTTCGGCTGTGTTTTCTAGATCCATGCAAACATTGTAGATATCATTGCTGATCTGATCTTAGATAATCCAAGTATCAAATGGAGCTGTAATACCTATATTTAAGCAAAACACTTCTTTAGGGATTCTGACTTAAGACTTCTGAAATTCACACAAGGTATCATCACATCACCTTCCCTGGATGTGTTCCAAAAAAGTGTAGATGAGGTACTTAGGGATATGGTTTAGTTTAGGATGAGAATGGTTGGACTTGGTCTTCAAAGGTCTTTTCCAACCTTGTGATTTTGTGATTCTGTGATTCTGTATGCCAAGACATTTATTGTTGCAAATTATTCTGTTCATACAGGTATAAATAACTGCCCCCTCCTGTTCAGTTGAGGTTACAAGACATGAAAACGTTCTCTCTTCAATTACTGTTTCTGAAACCATTGAGGATGCCAGCATTGTAAAGGAAGAAAATACTTAGACCCTTTGTAGTGATATTAGTGCAGAGTGGGATTGAGTTGCATTTCAGAAAGGGTCAGAATCAGTCTTTTATTTTCTCTTTTGTGAAAACTCATCAGGGTCACATAGAGGTGACCAGGTCTTGGAATGAAGTTCAGATAAGTGAAGAGGCCATCAGAAATGACTGAATTTGGCATAAGAAACTGGTGGGCATAACAAGGAGAAAAGATCATTATCTGCCATCATGGTAGATAATGCCATGAGATATGGCAAATTTCACAGATGGTTCAGGGTGGTTATGAGGGATGGCAAAACTTCACAGGTTCATTAAATGGAACATCAAGGAAGTTTTGGAAATAAGATTCTGATGGGATCAGAATCATCTATCAGCAATACCTCAAAAGGAGAAGATTATGTGAACAGCTGCAACAGAAATACCAAATTAAGGTATACATGTACCAGAACTGAGACCAAGGTGGGGATAAATTAAGGGTTGGTTGGTTTTGGTTGTTGGTTGGGGTTTTTTTTATTTAGGAAAAGATTAGGGCAGAGAAAGGCAGGGATAAAGCTGGATAGGGGAAAAACAAGCACAGGAAAAAGAACAGGGTTGTGGGGATTAAAAGGTTTAAAGAAAGGATGTAAAAGTCAGGTATCACTAAGTTACTGGTTAGTATACTTGTCTGACCAGTCTGATCACAGAAGTATGACCTATGAAAACCTGTTAAGAGTTCTCCAATCTGATTTTGCAGACAAGGAATATAAAAGTTGGCTTATAAAAGTTTACAACAATAAGTAGGTCCTTTTCCTTTAAAAGTTCTTTATACATGTTTAGAAAATGTGATTCTTTTTAATATTTTTTCAGGTTTCAATCTTAAAAATATACAAGGAGTATTAATTAGCTTTGCTATTCCCATCTCTTCTTAGAAGTTCTTAGGAAATTTAATTTAATTTAATGACAGAAAATAAGTACTTGTCCCAGGCAGGCTGCCTGACCTAAGTTCTCACTTTTTTTAGTGTTTTTTCATATTCTGAGCCTATACAGGGGCCTTAGTAGGTCAATTCAGAGTAAGCGAAACACTGAGCTCTCTCAGAGGAATGTCTTAGGAGCTGACACTTCCAGCTACATAAGTCAGTCAACACAAAATACAAAGAATGCAGGCATATTTGAATCTAGCAGGTACCCACTGCGCACCTAGGGTTTTAGAACATGGACCCCTTTTCCATCAGGAGATACCTCCCAAATGTGGATGAAATGCCCCAGAACATAAAAGCCAGAGTGATGGTGGAACTGCCACAGGATTATGGTGGCTGCAGTTCCTCCTTGCCCTCTCCACATGCTACTGTGTGTACTGCATTAAATAAATGACCCAACCCGATGTGCTACTAGATGAAAAAGGAAATCCTTGATGACTACAAACGTGTGCTCCTCTTCAGAAGCAACACATTTCTTACTGAAACTGGCTTTTGGCTGCCAACAATATAAATGCTACCACTTCACAAAGCGGCCACTATGGACAACCTGGGGCAAGTTTCAGCAGTGCTTCCCATGAGTTCCTGGTAGGGTGTTAGACACCTCTAAACAGAATACCTTGGAAGGAAGATAATGACAGTTAGAAACACCATCAAAGCTGCTAGAAAACCATAGTTCAGAACTAAGCTCCACAGGAACACATTTATCTCAACCTTCTTTTTTTTAAGTTCAATGGAACTTGA
Source organism: Laterallus jamaicensis coturniculus (assembly GCA_022605575.1). Taxonomy (NCBI): domain Eukaryota; kingdom Metazoa; phylum Chordata; class Aves; order Gruiformes; family Rallidae; genus Laterallus; species Laterallus jamaicensis. The sequence continues at coordinate 83,873,257 of JAKCOX010000001.1, forward strand.
GATATCTATTTTTTTCCATTTGTTGGGAAATTCCATAATTTCAGTTAGGTAGGGATTTTTTTTTCTTTCTTCATTTGTTCTGTAAAGTCAGAAATCTAAATCCTTGCTTTAGAATCAGTCCAACATTTTTCTCATTTTCTATGTCAGTTTTCTACAGGTTAGCTTAAAGTCTGAAGTCTACTCTGACTGCGTGACTTAAAATGAAAGCACTGAAATCCAGCAGACCATCCTTTCACTCTGGAGACACCTACTTGACATCCCTTTTATTGCTAATGGTAGAATTTAAATGTCTGACTGCTTTCTGCATGTAGCTTTCCTGATTGGACTTTAAAAGTTTCCTAAAGAGAAAGCACTTGTTAAGACATGTCCCTTCTTCCTCCTCAAACACATTTTCACTGAAATATGCATGGGGAAAGTCTTATAAATAGCTAGAATTTGTGTGTGTGTGAAATCCTGAAAACAAACCAAAAACCAAAACCACACAAACTTCAAAATTATGCTCCATATAATAGATTTCTACCTAATTATTAAGCAGTGGATTTTGGAAAGGATTTATTTTTTTATATTGTTATGAAAGGAGCTGACGTCTTCCATTCCGATTGCACAAGTTTAATATTTTCAGACTACACCTGCATTATCTTTAAAGATGATTCTATGTTTTTGAAGAGTGAGAGCTTCGGGTAAAAAAGCCTGAGCTTGGCAGAAAAGTCAGTCTGAAGCACTTTGGATTTTTTCCCAGATCTGCTGTATCACTTTCATGCTTTATAGTGACATCAGCATTTTATAGCTCAATATTTATTCTAGGGAGGAAATAATTCTCAAAGCAAAATAAACAATGATATCATTAAATTGGTAACTTTGCCAAGGAAGACAAATAATAAGTCCCTATGTATGGTACACATAACATGGGCTGCAAGAAATATCCATTAGTCAAAAGACATTTCCTCCTCTTTTTTTTTCTCTTTTTTTTTTTTTTGTGGGGTTGGGGTGAGTAAGAGCTTTTGAGAGGTTTTATCAAAGTTTTTAAAATGCAATGATTCACGCAATGCTTAATGAGTCCTGATAAGAAGCTCCTGAGTATGTTGCAAGCTGGCAAAATGTAAAGCGGTGAGCTTTCACTTTGTTCAAAAGTCTCATATATTCTGGTGATGCATACTTCATACCTCCTGCTGGCATTCAATAACCTAAGCACCAACAAAAAGTGATAAAACCAAAATATATTTTTAAAAGTGCCAGTGAGTTCAAATATGACTTATGCAACATCATAGAAATGTTGACAATTCTGGAATAGAATATGGTTCAGATGATATGTGACAAGTTTTGCCAGAGAAAACCATGTGCTACACAAGCTGGTGTGACCAGTATTTTTCCTGGGGTTTTCCAGGATCTTCTCCTGGAAGCAGAATTCATGTTTCAGCAGTTCCACACCTTCCCCAAGGACTTCACTAGTGCTGCAGTGTGGTGATGAATTTTTTTATGTCCTGTCTAGGATGAGACAAAACCATGTTCCTGATGATCTCTACTGTTTTTTGTCACTCTACTGTGTCCTGCAGCTGCTTGGGTATATATCTAATTGGCTGAAAGAGCTCTGCTTTGGGGTTTCTGTTCTCAATTCTTGTATCCAGTTTCTTATAAAATTTTCATTCATAATTTACTTAATTCCCAATAACTAATAAAGACATTTTCCCCTTTAATTTTATGTGTTGTGTAGATCTTTCATTTCTGCTTTTACTTTGAAGAATATTAGTTTATCTCACAAACAAGAATACAGCAATATGCCTAAACAATTTTTAATACAGGAATAATTTTTAGCCACCTCAAAAACATATGCTAACTACAGAGCCACAGCTATACTCATGTATGTTATAATCAAACAGTGCATGCACAGCCATTCATTACTTCATGTACAAGCAAAGAAGAGGTTTCTAAATACCTTTTGGGGACAGTGGTAGGAATAATACATTTGTGCTGGTTAAAAGGAATCCTATGCCCACATTTCTCACCATTTTCTCTGAAAGAAAACACACACATTCTCTTTTTGATCCTAGTAACATGCATAACGAATTTTAAGGATGAAAACAATGGGAAATGTGTAATTTAACATTAAGAATATCAAGGAGTTTCGTAGTCTATAATCATACCTGTGAAAATGTTCATGTGCATGCTTTATTTTGAAACGAATTAGGAAAAGTGAAATATGTGCCTTCAGCTTATTAAAAAAACCATGCACACAAAAATGACACTCAAAATATTTGGCTAATTTTATTATATTAGTTTGGATTTGAATTTTAACTATAACAAAGTTTGTGACACATGCCATATACAAGCAACACTATCTACAAAAGACTTTTTCTTCTGAAATTATGAAAAGGGAAAACGCATCTTCTTGAGAGTAGCCCTGCTGAGAAGGACCTGGGTGTCACCGTGGATGAGAAACTTAACATGAGCCAGTAGTGTGCTCTTGCAGCTCTCAAGGCCAATGGTATCCTGGGCTCCATCAGAAGAGGGGTGGCCAGCAGGGACAGGGAGGTGATTGTCCCTCTCTACTCTGCCCTAGTGAGCCCCCACCTGGAGTACTGTGTCCAGATCTGGGGCCCCCAACACAAGAAGGATGTAGAACTGTTGGAGAGGGTTCAGAGGAGGGCCACAAGGATGATTAGAGGGCTGGAGCACCTGCCTTACAAGGAGAGGCTGAGGGAGCTGGGCTTGTTCAGCCTGGAGAAGAGAAGGCTGCGGGGGGACCTCATTGCAGCCTTCCAGTACCTGAAGGGAGCATACAAACAGGAGGGGAATCAACTTTTTAAAAGGGCAGATAATGGCAGGACAAGGGGGAATGGTTTAAAGCTAAAGGAGGGAAGGTTTAGATTGGATATTAGGGGGAAGTTTTTTACAGAAAGAGTGGTCAGGTCCTGGAACAGGCTGCCCAGAGAGGTGGTGGATGCCCCATCCCTGGAAGTGTTCAAGGCCAGGTTGGATGGGGCCCTGGGCAACCTTGTGTAGCTCCAGGCCTGAGGTTGGTGTCCCTGCCTGTGGCAGGGGGGTTGGAGCTTTATGATCCTTGGGGTCCCTTCCAACCCTTGCCATTCTATGATTCTATGATTCTATGATTCTATGATTCTATGATTGATTAATTCAGCACATTTACTAATTATTCAATTTAATCAAATAAAGAGAGAAATTATTATTTAAGAAGTAGACTTAGAATAAAGTTTTCTATATGCTTTCTATATATTGCAGCATCAGCTTCATGAATAAAGTAACTATAAATTTATTTCTCAAATTGCTTATTTGGGAAGCTTCAAATAGGAAGCAGTTTTATAACTGTCATTTTATTCAACATAGGCCTGCCCCAGAAAGTGTTAAAAGAGTGACTATAGATAGATCACATAAAGTCAAATGGGAAGGGTAGCCCAGTTCCAGTTATTGTCATAGTAACTTTATACATAGATTAGGGTAGACACTGTGCTTCAAAACTGTGAATATATAGGAAAAAGTGCTGTGGTAACATTTTTTATGATTTATAAACACACTCACAGTGCCAGTTCTTATTTCTACATATATGTTTATCTTGACCTCTTCCTCTTCTCTTTAGATATATATTAATATAGCAGGTTTTGCTGAACTGGAAGGCAGCAAATAGGGATTGTAAAAGACATGAGAAAAAAACAGCATGTCTTTAGGCAAAAGACTGATTCAAAGTCAATGTGTTCACAGAAGTATTTTCACAAAATTCCACATAATCTCATAGACTGTTTAAGTGAAATCATGCCATAGAATTTTGCCAATACCTTTAATACGATCAGTCTTGTCTACATCTGCCAGTATTTGTTTTTTCTCTGACTGTAGAGAGAATTTTGGGATGCTTCAGGTCAGTTCAGGGAAGTGTCCAATTGTCATAGATTAACATGAGAACACAACTAAACCTTTTTGGGGATTGTGCTACCTTAATGACTACTTGAAATTCTACAGCAACATAAAGCTTATTTTAATATCTTATATTACTTTTTATATGATTTTGATCATCTCTAAGCAAACTTGTTTTTCACTGTATCTCATGATCAATCTTTGTCTTGATATTCTGCTTTCCTTACACCTATGTCTGGATTGTGAAACTCTAAGCTGTTGAAACAACTGTTCTGTGCTTAAATTCCATCACTCATCTGATACCCTTCAGCAGGGATTTATAAGAAAATACATTTGCAGTTCTTGAACAGGAACGAGACACTTATAATCATTAAACTAGAGAGTACTGCAGATAACGAAAGGAGTCCAGAGTTAAACCTAAAGGATTGTATTCACAAAAGACAAGTTATCCAAACCAGAATGAGGGCAGCCAGTATGGGGCAATCAAAGGAAATTGGGTGTGACCAACCAGAATATTTTCTGTGATGATCTGACTGGCTATGTGGTTAGAGGGAGGATGTTACAGTCCTCAAATTTTTCAAGGCCTTGGACATAGTCTTCTGTACTGTCCTTAAAGCCACATTGGTAAAGCATAGACTGTGTAAGTGGATGGTAAAATTGGTGGAAATGAGGTGGGACTGCTTGGTTCAAACTATAGTGATCAATGCTATGAAATCCATTAACACCAGCTGGTTATTGAGTGTCCTTTAGGGACTGATACTGACTGTACAAGTTTTGGCTAGGATAGAGTTAATTTCTTTTTAGCAGTGGATGGAATGCTGTGTTTGGGAGTTAGGATGAGAGCAGTGCTGATAGCACCCTGGTGTTTCTAGTTGTTGCCAAGCAATCAAGGACTTTTCAGTCGTTCATATTCCCCACTAATGAGAAGGGAGCCAGGACAGGTGATCCAAACTGGCCAAAGGGGGTATCCCATGCTAGTTACATCATGCTCAGCATAAAAGCGGGGCTGGTGGGGGGAGGAGCAGACAGCTCCAGGACGCTGGGTTTTGGTGACAGTCCAGTTTTGGGATGGCTCTGAGCTGTACAGCCTGAGTTTGTGCAATTTGGTGAGAAACTGCATTGTGTATCACCAGTTTCATACATTTAGCTATAAAGTCCTGTTACTATATCTATCTCACTGCTATCCCAGTAAGCTATCCTTATTAAAGAACAAGCAGCTGCATGGTGCTTGGCTCTCAGCTGAGGAAAAAAACACAACACTGATGCTAATACTGGAGACAGTATTATTCAGTGGCTTTGTTAATGATCAGGATGGTGGAACAGAGTGCAGTTTCAGCATGTCTATGGCTGAGACAAAGGATATTTATTCCTTTTAGTTTCTAATTGCTTTTGTCACCTTGCATGACAAAAAACCCCCACTGAACGGTAAGGATACCTTGGTATTATGTGCTATCATGCTTAGATGGGAATGAGGATGTAATGCAATGGAAATCAGCTGAGGAAAAAATCACTTGATAGTTATCTGATGGAAATGTAGTCTTGCTTGTTTTGTAATTTCTAATGGACTACCAATTAATTGATTAAGTATAAACAAAAGATTTATTTTGCATGCACAGATGAGATACATGTATGACTTCAGACAGTGATATATATTGCATTTATGGGTAAAACAAGCATTTACTAAACTATTCACAGGTGGTTTTCTGTGTCTCAGCAGCTAAGAAGCTGTGTCCTTAGGGTATGTCTTTACAGTATTGCAAAAGTAGATAAACTGATCATGAAACTCTGGTTTGGTTAATAGTTTTGTGTAATATAAATGTTCAGGTGCAGTCACTTTAGTAGCAATGATCCTTGATTAAAAACTTTTGTCAATCATAAATTTAAAATCCATAAAGAAGTCTCACTACATTTTTTTTTCTCAGCCAAGATCAAATTAGAATTTCTTTCTTAATGTATTTTGAATCAGTATAATTTCTCTTTCATGTAATAGGGAAAATTTGTGAAGGTTTAATTCCAGCAGGCTATATAGGCTACTGTTCTGTAAGATTCTGCACTGTAAAAGCACATTGTAAGGCATAAGATACTTATTTGTTTTTATTAGGGGTCAAGTAAAAATTTTGGATTTTAAGAAGTCTTCACTTAGATGAAGAAATTAAATTGTTTTAATATCCAGAGTTACATGAAATTTTATGCTGGGAATAAAATCTCTGTGTCTGAAGCATGTGTTCAAATTCTAATTCTTCTGTATGGGTTGGGATTTGGACTATTGCGGTGGTTTGAGCATGGCTGGAGGCCAGATGCCCACCAAAGTTGCTCTATCACTCCCCTTTTTACCTGGACAAGGGAGAAAATATATTTTGAGAGGTTTAGGAGTCAAGGTAAAGACTGGGAGAGATCATTCAGCATCATCATGGGCAAAAAAGACTCAACACAGAATTTAAAAAATGAAAAAAAATCTAATATATTACATCACACCACACACCCGCAGAAACCAGAGTAGGTTAATGAAGTACAACTCTTAAAACACCTCCCCTCACTCCTCCCTTCTTCAGTCGTGATTTCTCTCACTTCCTCCCTGCCTCAGGTGTCACAGGGAGAGATGGGGATGGGGGTTTCAGTCAGTTCCACACAAGTTGTTTTCCAGAGGGCGCATTTCACACCCTTCCCCTGCTCTAGAGTGGGGTCCCACCCATGGGAGACAGTCCTTCCTGAACTTCTCCAACATCCTTTCCCACCGAGCTTCAGCTCCTCACAAACTGCCCCAGCATGGGTCACTTCTTTGGGGTCCAGTCATAGAATCACAGAATGTCTCTCAGTCTCTCAGGCCCAGACTGCTCCAGCCTGGTCCTCCACACAGTCACAAGTCCCCTCAGCAAACCTGCTCTGATGTAGGCCTCTCTCTCCATCAGAAACTTGCCACGCAAAACCACAACTATAATGACATATTATATCAAACTCTTAGCTAAGAGTTATTCTCCTGAGAGGGTATTTGCTTCAGAAATCTTAAGAGGTAATTTGGTTTCACAGTGTGTTGACAAAATCAAGGCAGAATTTCAGCTGAAGCTTGGACACCAAAGTAACAAATGTATCTGTTGGAAGGGAGGTGGGACCAACATCTCCAAGTTCCTTTTGTCATGTTTACTTATTATTTTACTTTGTCGAACAACAGGAAAAAATCATTGCTATTTCTGCTGCTGAGGCGATACTGAAAAAGCCAGCACACTTGGTACAACTTGTGCTGTCAGCTAAGGCTGTTGCTGACATTATGAACATTTCTAGTAATCAAATGACCTTGAACCTAAAGTGCTAACCAGAGAAAAAGTTACATAAATTACTCTACAGTGTTTAGATACATGATGTACCAGCTAATATGGAGGGAAAAGAAATCCTATAACTGAAGGCTACAGAAACAAATTCGTTTAAGCTATTAGAGGTCAGTCTGACTCATTAACAAGCTATGTGAAAGCAGACTTTTACAGGTGGCCAAGAGATGAGTACACCACATAATTATTTCATCAGGTATTTGCTTTACACCCCTTGACATGTCAACATCTTAGCAGAAATATGTCTTTTATATCAAGATGGATATTGAATAAACTTTAAAACTAAGCAGATGGGAAAAAAGTTTATAATGTGACTTCACTGTCTAGAAGCAGTTACCTGTGCTATGGCAGAGCAAGGCACGATTTTAACCCTCAACTCAAAGGAAGACTCCTGTGGCTTTTCCCTCACAGGCAAAGTGGATTACCTGGTTTGGTTTTATTTCACAGGGAAAACAGGCTGAAACCTCATGACTCCTATTCTCCCCATTTGGTGTCAGGAGCAAGAACCAGTTAATTAGGCAGTAAATAGGCATTTAATATAGAAGGCTAATGATTGTGATGCTCAGCTCTGGAATATCTAACAATAAATCATCAGAAAAAATTAGTGCTGGTTTAGGCAAATTACTGTGAGAGCATCGGCACTTAAATGGCCTTTCTCAACAGGAATAGTAGGAAAGTGAAGAGGTGATGGGGTCCCCCAAGGCAGGCAGAACATAGGAAACACCAAAGGGAGCAGAAAGTCTGAAGTTCTGCCCCTCTGTAAGACCTTTACAACATCAACAACTGTATCAACAGAGTGCTCACCGAAACACAAAAAGCTGAAAATACTTCTTTCATATAAATATATTACCTATCATCCATCTATAGACTAGACTCACCCCACCATGGAGTATTTAGTTTTAAAGTTATACCCAACAACCTCTGCAAGAAAAAAAAGGATAAGAGGGGTAGGGGGGATAGAGGAAGGAGGAAGGGGGTTTAGCACTCTTATTTGTTGCTCCTTTTCTCAGTGCATTTCATAAATCAGTGTATAGGAGATGGGATTGAATCAATATACCTTCTGTTTTCTTAAACATCACAGAATCATAGAATCATAGAATATACTGAGTTGAAAGGGACCAACTCATCAGGTCCAACTCCTGGCTCCGCACAGGGCCAGCCAAGTCAGAGCATGTGACTAAATCATGTAGTAAATTAAATAATAAATAAATAAATTCTAGCTATCTTAACTTTTATTTAACATTTATTGTGGCTTTAGCATGTCTGGCAGATTGCATCCAATAGTTTATGCAGAGCTGTGGTTCTAAGTAAAAAAAGGATCTACTAGTAATAAATGCAATGATTTCAATTTGCATGCTGATTTTCCTTTTTTTCTTTTATCTTTTAAGATGATTTGAGAATTTCTCAATTATTTGCTTTGCATATTACTCAGTTATTAATATTCTCAGAGCCTATCAAATTACTGCAACTGGAAATAAACTAGAAAGAACTGAGAATGACAATGATTGTAGATAGAGATTCGTGGATGCATTTACTGTATATGATGCAAGCAATGGCAAAGCTCCAGCATCTTGTTTAAAACTTTGGTCAGTTTCCTTTCCATAACATCAGTAAAGGGATATTTCAGACTGTGTTTCATAGATCTGAACGTTTTGCCCTTTTTTCTAGGGAACAATCTTATTAAAAATTCAGTAATACTCCACTTCCTCCGATGACTCTTGCAGGAAAAAAACTGTCATTTTAGAAGACCAGTTCTGTGCTAAGGCTTTACTGTTTTAATGTTTTTTCATAGAAAAATACAGTCTTTAGAGACTGTGATTAAATTCATACATATGTACTCTGAGAGTTTGTTCCTCTGGAAAAGACACAAGAGGTTAAGTAGTTTTTAATGATCCTGATCTTACCAGTAAAAAAAGGGCAATTGCCCTAATCCAATAAAACAGAGACTAATAATGTTAATAAAATTCTTGCAAAAGGGATTCCATACAATTACGATGGACATAGAAGAGGCCTTTTGAGCAAATTCTGCCAGTCTTTCCAAACAGGCTCTTCTAGCCATCTCGGTAAGAAAGATTCTCTTATGGGATGTATGTATATCTGTATCACCCAGGAACATAAATTCTTTGGAACTTGCAGGTGCTCATCTGCTAGAGAGCAATTTAATTTAAGTATTTATATTGCTAGTGGCTAATACCTGCTTAAGATGTATGCATGGGTCAGCATCTTAGTTTTATATCTGGCCTTAGCAGTAGAGCACATGGCATTGCTGAATCGCTGAATTACCGAATCAATACTATCAAGCTGTACTGTTATTAATTTGGCTTAGACAGTTCAACCAGGCCAGCTTTCACCTACTTTGGCATGTATGTGAAGCCCCACCAAGTTCTGAATAGAGGATATAATCTATATTTTGCTATTGTCTCAACTGTCTAATTTCTTTGTGCCCTGGAGACTTGACTAAGTTAATGCACACACATATATATATGTATGTATTTATATGGGAATGAAAGCTTGCAGTGCTTCAAAGATGCATAAACATAAAATTTCCCATTTATTACAATTCATTACAGTAAAGATTAAGTAGTACTTAGATGCAAAATACTTTTCTATGGAGTAGAAGACTGCATTGGTAACTATATCAAGCAGGTTGTTCACAGTATTGTGGCATTCGGTTTTGCATATAAAATTGTATAAACAAATCCTTTCTGTTGTATCTGTGCATCCACAGTTACAGGTAGTGCAGTTCAATATTAAACAGCCTCATGTCATTTTGGTTGCAAACAATAATTTTTCAATGCCAGCTTTATCTTTAGGGACTGTTACTTTTGGTTTATGTTTGCATTTTTCAGCCATTATAATTCAGAAGATCCACAGATTCACTTTCACATGTACAAATAGTAGGATAATAGCAGGATAGACTGTAGAAGAGGGTGGAGGGAATAAAAATTTGTTCAATAGTTATATGCACTAATTTTTAGAAAAACGCCAGGAGAAATAAAAAAAAAAAACCCAGATGAAAAATCTTTATAGTATTTTCTTTAAAACAACTAAAAATTGAAAAAAATAATAAAATTGCAGGTTAGACATTTATATCATCAGAGCTGGAAGTAAAGACAACAAAACCCTCCTGCATATTCAACATTCTTATTTCAAAATGCACTTGCAGTAATGTAATTTATTCATGCTCTATATGCTGTGTGCATACAATAGATGTACTGTAAGAGTCAGATCTCATTACATTAAACCTTCAAACCTAGCAACCGAAATATGTAAAGGAGCATTGAAGCTAAATTATTTAAAATGTTTCATCAGAAAAATATCTTCACTGTAGCTCTCTGATTTTAGGACATACAGCACTTTTATGAAAACAATTATTATGACAGATTAAAAAATATGATGGTTAAATGTAGAGCTTATTGTGTCATTGTATTACATACAGGGTTGCATGAACAAGCTCTCCCACGTTAACCAATCATGCTGAAATTCTTAATTTTGCATCTGTAGTCTACACTCAACAATGAAAAAATTATAATGATTTCCTTGGAATTATAAATTAAATAGTACGGTGCATTATGACATAATGAGGAAGTGAACCTTGCAGGAAAAAATAGCAGGTATACTGTTTAACTATAAATTTTTCAGTAGCTACTTTAAAGAAATTGAGAAACAGATCATTGCAAAAGATTAATAAAAAACCCCAAAATATTTTGTTGCCAGAAATTAAATTCTGTTAATGATCTCTGAAATAAAAGGGATCACTTAATCTGTTACAAACAGGACCAGAAACCCCTGGATTAGTTCAAGTTTTACTGGTTTATCCAAGAGGAAGTTAGTAATTAAAAATAACATTGAACTTAAAAGTGTTGCCTTAAGCTTCAACAAGGGATTGTTCCTATAGGGCCTTCATTTTGCAACACAAATTCTTCTAATCTCTCTTCTAATCGCAGTTGCTTCTTAAAACACTTGTGAACTATAGTAGTGAGGCATAAGTCAACAGGAATCACTAATCATTTCTCTAGAATGTCCCAAAGCCAGTTATTAAGTTTATAGAGTACTTGTGGTACTGCGTTTGAACACCATTCTTATAATCTGACAAAGCAATATCTGGAAGTTTAACCATTCCAAACTATGCAAAATGAAAAGTAGAATCCCAATTTGAATTTTTAAGCTTGACCTGTTGTCTGAAATAAATGCTTCTGTCACTAAAAAGTGACAAATTAATATTTTCCAAAAAGTGGCAGGATTTTATCTGGTAGAGCCAATTTATCACTGAAATTTTACAGGAAAGTATCTCTCTTTTGCTGTCAGGAAAACTACACTGGAATATCACTGAAACAGCATAGTAAAATTTGACATTTGAATCTCCAGTGAGGCAATGTAACTATTTTTGGCTGGAGAGGAAGATGAAATTTGTGGTTTAGTATAAAAGAGCTCAAGCATTTTCACTAAAAAAAAAATAAAATTCTTTCTTATTTGTCTTTTTGTCTTTTTTGAAGGAATATTACACCAAGTGAATGTGCAAGTACTTGATTATGTGATCTTTAACATCTAGTCAATTGTTCTGTTAAAAATTTGTTGACTATGTAGATTAAAGGAAAATATTTTATACAAAAAATACTTTTTCATTGAAGTAGCAACTGACCTATTCAGGTCTTCATTGAAAAAGCATGGAGAAAAGAAAGAACTGCTGACCACAAGAAATAAATTCCTTTCCTTTGGCTGGATTCTTAGAACCTTATAAAAGAGTTGGATTTGTTCAGCCATGATTCCTCCAGTCTGAGCTGGTCAACAGATACTGCTGGCTGGATGCATCTGCTGAGTTTATTTACTACCAGGTTAACCACTTGTGCTGACTGGCTGTGTCCACATGCTGGCAGAAGCAGGGGTCTCTGTGATGTGAAGAGAAACAAGGCTGCCCTTAATCAGACAGAGCTGGTGTGGTCTGCAGCAGATCCACCACAGGGTACAATTGAGCCCCTAAATGAAGATGGTGGCACATTTGAGGAACCGTATTTAAGAAAAGGCAAAACACCAGCGCTAGTCCCAGTTGAATTTCCTGAGGTTCATATGGATCAACTTCTTAGGTCTGTCAAGGGCCTACTGGATGCCATACCTTCCTTCTAGCATACTAGCTCCACCCCACCACTCACCTTGGTGTCACTTGCAAACTTGCCAGGGGTGCATTCAATCCCACTGTCTATGCCATTAATAAAGATGTTGAACAGTACTGATCCCAGAACAGGACCCCAAGGGACACTACTTGTTACTAGTCTCTATTTGGACATTAAGCCATTGACTGCAGTTTTAGGACACAGTTATCCAGTCAGTTCTTTATCCGTTGAATACTTCATCCATCAACAATATCCCTCCAATTTAGTAACATGGATGATGTGTGGGATCATGTCAAAGGCCTCTTACAAAAGTCAAGTTAGATGACATCAGTTCTTTTATCGACCAACACAGTTACTCCATTATAGAAGGTTGATCAGATTAGTCAGCAATGATTTGCCCTTTGCAAAGCCACTTTGGCTATTGCTAATCAGTTCCCCGTCATGCATATACCTCATCATAGCTTTCAGGAGGGTCTGCTCCATGTTCTTACTAGGCATGGGAGGTAAGGCTGACTTGTTGGTAGTTTCCAGGGTATGCCTTTTTACCATTTTTTATAATATTTTTTGTTTTGTTTTTGTTTTGTTGTTTCTGGTTTTCCAGCCACTTGGGACTTTGCTCTGACTGCTTTGACTTTTGAATCTTATGAAAAGCAGCATAGCAACTCCATCAGACAGTTCCTTCAGGATCTTTTGATGCATATCATTAAGTCCTGTGGACTTGTGTATGTGCAGGATTCTCGGAAATACAGATAAATAATAATGTATAAGTGAAATTAATTAAAATAAGTAAGAAAATTAAAATTCTTTTTAGTGACAGTAATATGTAAATATGCCTAAAAATAAGATCAGATTTCGTACAATTATCTAATTTCAGCCATTAAATTCCACTTTGTATCATAAAATGGACTTATTTTTGAGACCTTTTGAATACCTAGAACTTCCAGTGTTTGACCAAAATCAATCAATTATTTTTTTTTTGTGTAGAATCTCTGGAATTTCTTCGAAAAGTTGATAGATTCATTTAGATGACTGTAGAAGGATTTAATTTTGTTCAAAAGCCCTGTCTTTTAACCTTAGTGCCATGTCTGAGACTCCACTGTGAATTAGTGGCTTAGAGAAAAGTGGAATTCATGGTCTGATTAGTCCACGACATTTTGCTACTGCCTATGTGTCAAATTTAATGGCTTGTGACAGGTCAATTAAAGCTAAGGAACTCAAGGTTTGTATGACAGATTGGTTGTTTATGAAGTGAATTGATATGTGTACATAATGTAATAATTTGCATAGTTAATTTATTATTGTTGTGAGCATTACATTGGCTTGTGTAAATTGTACCAGTTTACTGTTCAGATAAAAATGGATATTGATGGATTTGTTTTGACTCTGCACAGGTTGGTTCTGACTAGAAATTTGTCTGGATACAATTCTTTGCTGTCTGGTGTCAGATAGCAGAATATGTCTGCATGTCAGATCTTAGTTGGTGGACTCAGGGAAAAGAGCTTCGGTCTTGATACTAGCAGAGTTCAAACTGCTCTGGCGGCAGAGTTCAAACTTGTGTTCACTGCTCTGGAAGAAGGGTAAGTAAGGGAGAGGTTTGACAGACCACTTCCATAGCTCAGCGCTCAGGGGTGTCAGCAAGAGATGCTGTGCAGTACCAAGTATATATATTCAAGTTTACAAAGAAATGTTTCAGATAATACAGTTTTCTTATAAAAGATTCATAGGAATGTAGATCTAAAACAACTTCCTGGAATGAGGGAGACTTCATGCTGTAATCATCATTGTCACTTAATCACTAGATATGTAGTGGAATACGTTTTTAAGTTTTGTTTTCTTCCTTTATTTTGTTTTCCTCCCTAGCATATAGCTATCTTAGTTTACAGGTCTAATGTTGATAGGTGTTCTTTTCCTTTTGAAGAGTTAGGCCTATATATTTCTTTTAAGTAAACTGTTCACCATTTATACTTTGATATTTTTGAGAATTAGTCATTCAACTTAGTTAACGTATCTATTAATTATTTCCTGAGTCTATATGAACTTCCAAGAGACCTATAAATCTGTTCTGAAATACAGAGATATTGTGGGGGGTAGCTCAGGAAAAGCAGATAGAAGAGTTGGTAGATTATAAGGACATGCCGTTTTAACAGCTACTTATTGGTTTACAGTTGCTTTAAGCTAACTTAACTCTGTCTGGTGCTGAAAAGGGCTCTTTCCTGATCTCATTCTTGAAATTAGGTGAGTCAGATCATTTAGTTTTGGTGTTGAGGGTTTTTTTCCCCACAATTAGTTTTCAGTCATAGTTAACCTTGACTAGCTGTAGAGCCCTATGATTGCAAGTATTGGCAATGAAAACAGTAGCTGAGAAAGGCAAGAGTGTTATTTTGGCAAAAATACAGCCTTATTGTGGTTTAATGTCATCAAGTAGTACGCTAAGACACACTCAGGAGTTCCCCTTCATGGTCAAACAACTTAGCCAAGCCCAAACTTTTCATCTCTGTACAGTGACAAGACTGTGTCTTGTCCATTGGAGACCCTATTACATGTTTCATTTGCCTTGTTATCCTTTTATTATATAAGTGTAATGAAATATACATTGGTCACCACCTTGAGGCTACTCAGAGAATGAAGCAATATAATGTGTGGATCATGCTTGTTAACTGAAGTTTCATGTTGTGATTACATCACACCACTTTCTGAAAAGTAATGGCTTTCAAAAAGCTTCTGCAGGCTACGCAGGGTCTTTGTATAACTATTATGTCTCAGCTCCTCTGTTTTGCTCACTCTCTCATGAACATAATCTTGCAGTTAATGCCAGTGGCAACTTCTGAGCTGGTGTTTCTTGTTTTATGTGGGAGGAAATTACTGACAGGATGTCATCTGTTAGATTTCATTCCTTACTGTGACTCATTAAAGCCTACTTTACCTTCTGTGAATACTAGAAAGGCTAACTCTTCCCTACGTACCCTTGTATGAAAAATATATAAATATACATATATATTTGCTAATGACTATCTTGCAAGTAATGCAAAGTGAGCAGCCATTTCTAGCACACCTTACTGCACATTTGTGTTAATACAGTTGTGCCAGACAGATGAGGGTCTAGACAAAAATAGCACTTACGCGAAAATATAGTGTATTTATTTTAAGATAAAGAAACAACAATCAGATGCAGCTCACATTTTTCTGTAATAAATATAAATACATACTGGATGTAGTTAAATATAAGCCTCTTTGCTTTTCTACCTCTTAGAGTGCCTTCTACTCTTACTCATACAAATGCAAATAGAGAGGAACTTCTGTGGAGGGAAGGTGATAGGTAAGAATCTACCTATGTCAACTTGCATACACTTGCTAAATACATTTAAATAAATGAATCCATCACATGTGTCAATGACAGCACTCTAGTGCTCTTCAGCCAAATGAAATGCTAAATACTGCAAAATGGAAGCTTCCAAATGGCACATTCAAATTGCTATAATCAATTTTAAGCATGCTTTAACTTTCCCAAGCACAAAAATAATTCTTTAAACTTTGAAAGTGGATTTTAATAGTCTGTCAGTCATATTCTCTTTACTGTTTTTTTAAAAGTTCCTCTCTTTAATTGAATGAATTCACTGTCAAATTCTTTCAAAATGCAATTAATTAAATGATGTGGTTGTTTTGAACTGGATGTGGGTCTTTTAACATTGCATGGCAAAGGTATTCTACAGAAATTACCGTTTCTTTTAATGCTTATAAATTATTGTTACAGCAGATATTTCACTAATTAAAATATCAGTGAGTATACATAAATACATATTAAGTGTAAAGTATCAGTTAAGAATAATATAGGACATCATGTGACCACAATAATTTTCTCATGACACTTGTTAAATATTCTACACACTCCCTGAGCTGAACAGGAGTGTTTTCAAATAAACCATATGGTATTTATCTAAAATATCAACAAAGTAACCTGTAAAAGCACTGATCAACAAGGTTCCTAAATTTAATTTATTATTAGGAAGGTATTTACATAAGCATGGAGAAATGTGTATAAATACCTGATGGGAGGGTAAAGAATCATAGAATGCATCAGGTTGGAAGGAACCACCAACTTAAAGGAAGGTCATTAGTCCAACCCATGTGCAGTTAGGCAGACATCTTCACTGGATCAGGTCTCTCAGAACCCCATCAAGACTGACCTTGAATATCTCCAGGGATGGGGTCACCAGTACTGCTCTGGGCAACCTGTATCAGTGATCTACCATCCTCATATTGAAGATTTTTTTTCCTAATATCCAACCCAAATCTCCCCTTTTCTAGTCTAAAACCGTTACCACTTTGTCCTGGTTTCAGCCAGGGGCTTCAGCCAGGAAGGGGTTAACCTGCTGGGCTCGTAACAAGTAACTCAAATTGACCAATAGGATCATTCCATGCCAGTTACATCATGCCGAGTATAAAAAGCAGGGGGTGTTGCAGTGTTGGCACGCGAACAGCAGGGACTGGGAGGGAGCGTGCTCTCGGCTCCGGGCTTTGTTTACTCGCGGCGCGAGCTCGGGTCCTTTGTGTCGCGGCTGGGGTTTGCGCGGGCTGCGGCGCGGTGTCCGTTACGGGGAGTGCGCGATCTGAACTGCTCATCTCAGCAAAAGGTTGTATTGTTCATTGTTATCTGTTCTTCCCCTGTTATTTCCAGTAAAAAATACCCTTATCACAACCTGCGGGTTTCTGGTGTTTTTGTTTTTCCCCCCTCCGCTCCGGGGGAAATCTGAATGCGTGGTCCCCGGCTCCGGCGGAACCACAACACACTTGTGCTGTTGTTGCATGCACTCATGAACAGTTCTTCCCCAGCTTTCTTATAGGCATCTTCCAGGTATTATAAGGCTGCTATAAGGTCCCCTCAGAGCCTTCTCTTCTCCAGCTGGAACATGCCCAGCTGTCTCAGCTTATCTTAATAGGGTAGGTGCTCCAGCCCTTTGATCGTTTTTGTGGCCCTCCTCTGGATGCACTCCAACAGGTCCATGCCCTTCTTGTATTATAGGCTCCAAAGCTGACACATGTTTTTGGGCAACCTATCCAGTGCTCAATAAACCTTACAGTAAAAAAAGGACTTTCTCAATTTAAATGGACTGTTCTATAATTTGGTTTGTGCCCATTGCCTCTTGCCCTGCCACACAATCTATGGTTCTAAGATTCTGATTCTACGTTTTTGAGTTCCCATCCTTGGTGATACTCAAATGGTAATTGAACATGTTCCTGAGTCAACCTGCTGTAGCAGACCATACTTTCATTATGAGAGATTGAACTAGATGGTCTCCAGGGACCTCTGAGTTTCTAATTGATGATGCTGTGAATTTTTCTTACTCTGCCTCCATAAAGAGAAATTATGTGGCCTTCATTCAAGACAGACAGAAGATTTTTAAGGAAAAATTTTCCAAAGCATTCATTATTTCCATTTAAACCATTCACATTACCAATGTATAGCTGATCTATGTGAAGGAAATACAGGAAATTAGAATCGCAAATCTACCCACTGATGTCAGCTGTTCTCTAGTGCAGCTTTCTCACATTCATTAATGTAAAACTAATTCACTAATTTGATCATTTTTGTACACCACTGAATAACTTTTTCTCCACTTTAAATATTACTCTTTCAGTAGCCTCATTCTTCTTTGCCCTGCTGAGAAGGACCTGGGTGTCATAGTGGATGAGAAACTTAGCATGAGCCAGAAGTGTGCCCTTGCAGCTGGCAAGGCCAATGGTATCCTGGGCTCCATCAGAAGAGGGGTGGCCAGCAGGGACAGGGAGGTGATTGTCCCTCTCTACTCTGCCCTTGCGAGGCCCCACCTGGAGTACTGTGTCCAGATCTGGGGCCCCCAATACAAGAAAGATGTGGAACTGTTGGAGTAGGTTCATAGGAGGACCACGAAGATGATTAGCGGGCTGAAGCACCTGAGGCTGAGGGCGCTGGGCTTGTTCAGCCTAGAGAAGAGAAGGCTATGGGGGGACCTCATTGCAGCCTTCCAGTACCTGAAGGGACCATACAAACAGGAGGGGAATCAACTTTTTAAAAGGGCAGATAATGGAAGGACAAGGGGGAATGGATTAAAGCTAAAGGAGGGAAGGTTTCGATTGGATATTAGGGGGAAGTTTTGGACAGAAAGAGTGGTGAGGTGCTGGAAAAGGCTGCCCAGAGAGGTGGTGGATGCCCCGTCCCTGGAAGTGTTCAAGGCCAGGTTGGCTGGGGACCTGGGCAACCTTGTGTAGCTCCAGGCCTGAGGTTGGTGGCCCTGCCTGTGGCAGGGGTGTTGGAGTTCTGTGATCCTTAGGGTCCCTTCCAACCCATGCCATTCTATGATTCTATGATTCTACCATGAGTTTAAGTAGACAAAGAAATATCCAGCTGTGCTGCCCATAATGAACATTGCAATACATCAGAGCATGTTTTAGCAAGACATATTCTACTGCAATGACATCAGATATTTTAAAATCATACATTTTATTTAATTTAAATGATTAATTTAAAGCTGAGAAAGCATGGGGTAGATGAGTGGACAGTGAGGTGGGTTGAGAATTGGCTGTCAGACCGAGCCCAGAGGGTTGTGATTCGAGGAGCAGAATCTGACTGGAGGCCTGTGACTAGTGGCGTTCCCCAGGGCTCGGTGTTGGGTCCAGTCCTGTTTAATATCTTAATTGACGACCTTGATGAGGGAATAGCATCCACCCTCAGCAAGTACGCCGATGATACAAAGCTGGGAGGGGTGGCTGACACGCAGGAACACTGCGCTGCCATCCAGTCAGACCTGGACAGGTTGGAAAGCTGGGCCGTTAGAAACTGGATGAAATTCAACAAAAGCAAGTGTAAAGTCTTGCACCTGGGAAGGAACAACCGTTCGTTTTGGTACAGGCTGGGGGATGACCTGCTGGAGAAGAGCTCAGTGGAGAAGGGCCTGGGGGTCCTGGTGGATGACAGGTTGGCCATGAGCCAGCAGTGTGCCCTGGTGGCTAAGAGAGCCAATGGGATCCTGGGTACATGGGGAGGAGTGTAGCCAGCAGGTCAAAGGAGGTGATCCTCCCCCCCCTCTACTCTGCCCTGGTCAGGCCCCACCTGGAGTATTGTGTCCAGTTCTGGGCTCCCTGGTGTTAAAAAGGACAGGGATCTCCTGGAGAGAGTCCAGAGAAGGGCTACGAAGATGATTAGGGGCCTGGAGCATCTCCCCTATGAGAAAAGTCTGAGTAAGTTGGGACTCTTCAGCCTTGAGAAGAGAAGACTAAGGGGGTACCTAAGTAAAGTCTATAATTATCTTAAGCAGGGGATGCGGGGGGAATCAGCCAGCCCCTTTTCAGTGGTCTGTGGGGATAGGACAAGGGGCAATGGCTGCAAGTTGGAGCATAGGAAGTTCCGCACCAACATGTGGAAGAACTTTTTCACACTGAGGGTGACAGAGCCCTGGGACAGGCTGCCCAGGGAGGTGGTGGAGTGTCCTTCTCTGGAGATATTCAAGACCTGTCTGGATGTCTATCTGAGTGATATGTCCTAGGGAGTCTGCTTTGTCAGGGAGGTTGGACCCAGTGATCTCTTGAGGTCCCTTCCAACCCCGACAATTCTATGATTCTATGATATTATATTTAAAAAAAGTAACAACAACCCCTAAAAATGTTAGGCAATTTAATGGAATTCTTTAAAAAATACTTCTAGACAGATGTATGGAAGAAAACCCCTTTAGCATTCCCAGATAGAATGAGGTCTTGATGTTCATAAAACACAAAGTGCTGTGTGTGAGAAAACTTTCTGGAGAAGTATCATCACATCTCTGTCCTTTATCAAATTCTCTAAGCCACTTCAGTGGTCATTGTCGGAGATAGTATATTTGTCCCTATGGACCTATTGTCTGATATGCAGCAGTCTTTATGTCTTGCATAACAGATTTATCAATTGAAGCTGAACAGTTTATGTCTTGTATTGATAAATAAAGTCTGAAATATACCCACTGTATCATTACAGTACACCGCTCAGCTACTTTCTAAACATTTAGCTTTCAGTTCTGTGTCTGACCTTTGTGCTTGCTGAATACAAAGTCTTGATAAGTTAGGTTACTGGCAAAAAATAAGTAAATTAATAATATGTTTTCTTAAGACCTCTTCCAGATGTGTTTTCTGTGACCCTAAGGATTAAAGGATGTACAGACTCTGAAATTCTATATTCTAATTTTACATCTTATTGATTGCAGAATGAACTTACACAGGCCCTCAGTTGCGATATGGAGATTCCTCATCTATACTATCCCTTGAAATGGGAGATGCATACACAAGCTGTGGATGAGTTAAAATGGGGGATTATCAGTATTGTTTTAGCTCTAGCCTGTAGGAGGTTGTGTTCACATTTGTAAAATAAAAGTGGATCAAAAAATTTTATTAAAGCTGAAATATTTCTGAACTGTAACTAAGGCCTTTTTGAAATGCTTTTCTGAAAAGCTAATATTGAAGAAACCAAACAAGAGACTTTTGGGTAATTTTGGTGTTCTGCTTGCTTTTTTTTTCACCCAAGGCTGGGGTCATAGTAAGTAGAACAAAAAATGTTTGAGATCAGTTATTCTTCTTGTCATGTATATTTGTCATTTAATTTCATTTCATAGGATAAAGTGTCCTTTAAGAAGAGCCCAGATTTTGAAGCCTAAAAACCACTTAGCTGATATTTTTATTTTACCTGTCCTCTAGGTCACTAAGTGTCACACCAGGGGAGGTTTACTTTCCTACTTATTTTATTTTTTCCTCTTCTGATTTCAATATTTCTATGGTATTTTCGTTGCAGTTTAACTCGAAGCAGTCCAGGATCTATTTGTACTTTGTTGAATGTCAGTGGCAACCACAGGGAATTCTCCCTTAGCTAATGCCAAATTTACTGAAATCTCATTAGTTCTACAAAAAAGGGATGGGTTCTCATAAAAAAAAACAGGAATACAGAAGAATGAGGAGGATGTCTTTAATTATATGAACTTAACCAATTTTCATCATATACTGATAGACTATTGTCCTGGTTTCAGCCAGGGGCTTCAGCCAGGAAGGGGCTAACCTGCTGGGCTCGGGACAAGTAACTCAAATTGACCAATAGGATCATTCCATGCCAGTTACATCATGCCGAGTATAAGAAGCAGGGGGTGTTGCAGTGTTGGCGCGCGAACAGCAGGGACCGGGCGGCAGTGTGCTCTCGGCTCGGGGGCTTTGTTTACTCGCGGCGCGAGCTCGGGTCCGTTGTGTTGCGGCTGGGGTTGCGCGGGCTGCGGCGCGGTGTCCGTTACGGGGAGTGCGCGATCTGAACTGCTCATCTCAGCAAAAGGTTGTATTGTTCATTGTTATCTGTTCTTCCCCTGTTATTTCCAGTAAAAATACCCTTATCCCAACCTGCGGGCTGTTTTTGGTTTTCTCCCCCCCCCCCCTGCTCCGGGGAAATCTGAACGCGTGGTCCCCGGCTCCGGCGGAACCACAACATATTTTGGCGCCCAACGTGGGGCAATAAAGGTTGGGATAACGGTAGATCTGACTCTGACCCGGTTGCAATTACGGTAAAAGTTGTAAGGATGCTGTTTAAGATGCTGTGGGTATTATTTACAAAGGTGTGGTCCTGGCTGTGGAAAAAAAACCTCAGCAGGCTGTTTGCAGTCCTGGCAGGATGTTGTATCATCTCGGGGCTGCAGCTTCCCTGCTTGTTCCCATACTTTGCTCTAGTGTGCTTTATGACAATGTTTTACGATGCAGTTATATTAGTGACTATGAGTTTAATCTGGAAAGTGTATGAGGTTTTGCGGTCCTGTCTAGTCCCTGGGCTGAGAGGGGCTGGTGGTGGTGGCCATTTTGGTGAGAGCACAGAGGGAGAGAACTACACTGGTTTTTTCCTTTCTGGGCTAAACATAACAGCTCTTATGAGAGTTTTTGAAAACTTTCACCATCACCTTGACATGGAAACTATGGCCACAGTGCTAGAAGTTCTTCTGCACTTGATCCTGCTTTCATCACATATTAAGAGCAGGTTTATGAATACTGCTCAAGAGGTTTCCCAAAGGCAGGATAACCATGAGGGGCAGGACAACCACGAGGGGCAGAACATAGGCCATTACCTAAGTACGGCTCAAACACTGCTTGATATCAGACAGCGCTGTCTGCATTGTCCGTACTGTCAGGGGGGAGGGGAAGAAAACAGATTGTCAGATACTGCAGCAACCCCTGTAATTGGCACTGCAGCTGCGGCAACCCCTGTAATTGGCACTGCAGCTGCGGCAACCCCTGTAATTGGCACTGCAGCTGCGGCAACCCCCGTAATTGGCACTGCAGCTGCGGCAACCCCCGTAATTGGCACTGCAGCTGCGGCAACCCCCGTAATTGGCACTGCAGCTGCGGCAACCCCCGTAATTGGCACTGCAGCTGTGGCAACCCCCGTAATTGGCACTGCAGCTGCGGCAACCCCCGTAATTGGCACTGCAGCTACTGCAACCCCTGTAACTGGCACTGCAGTTACTGCAATCCCCACAGCAGACACCACTGATGATCAAAAGAAACAATCCCCACCAGTGTCTGTCGCCCCGGTTCAAAAGAGAAAATACACAAAAAAATCAGTTCGTACAACAGCTGATGATGATGATCAACCGGGGCCATCAGGGGGATATCAAGATGAGGCAGAACCAGAGGTTGTCACCCGATCCCTGTCCCTGAGTGAGCTTCGTGAGGTTAGAAAGGATTTTAGCCGCCAACCTAGTGAGCCCATTGTCACCTGGTTGCTTCGGTGCTGGGATCATGGGGCTAATAGCTTGGAGTTAGATGGCAGGGAGGCCAAGCAGTTGGGATCCCTTGCCAGAGAAGGAGGCATTGATAAAGCCCTTGGAAAAAGGTCAGGAATCCTCAGCCTCTGGAAACGGTTACTGTTAAGTGTGAAGGAAAGGTACCCCATAAAAGAATACATTACATGCCGTATGCCCAAGTGCGACAATATGGAAAGAGTTGTCCAGTACCTTAGAGAATTAGCTGTACGGGAGATAATTAGTTATGACTTGAACAATTCACAACTCCCTGCCGATCCTGATGAAGTCCCGTGCACCCCAGGCATGTGGCGAAAGGTTGTACAAAGTGTACCATCAGGGCACGTCAATTCGCTGGCAGCAATAGACTGGAGTGATACGGATCTACCAACTGTAGCCGATGTGTCTTATAGGCTCCGCAAATACCAAGACAATATTTCCCTCTCTGTCATCGCAGCGGTAGAGAAACTGGTCCAGCGCCTTGACAACAATGTGTACAGCTCCCGACCCTTGCAGAGCAGTGTGGCAGCTTTTGGAAGAAGGCGTCCATCATCCCGAGAGAGAGAAAACCGAGGGTACTCACCACGAGGTAAACTGTGGTTTTACCTGGTTGACCAAGGGGAGGACATGAGGAAGTGGGATATGCAGCCCACTTCAGCCCTTCGAGCACGAGTAAATGAGCTGCAAGGTAAAACAATCGCACGTCGAGATTTCACCAGGAGGAACGCTGCACCAGTTACCACCGAACAGAACCCTCGACCAAGCAGAAGGCCTATCTACACTCCTGATATGTCTGATCCTCTTGAGGGAACCTCCAAGTCCTTCATGCACTCAATGAACGGCAAGTATGATCAGCAGCAATAGAGGGGCCCTGCCTCCAGCCAGGTGGAGGAGAGGGATAACAGAGTTTACTGGACGGTGTGGATTCGATGGCCTGGCACGTCAGACCCACAAGAGTACAAGGCTCTAGTGGATACTGGTGCCCAGTGTACTTTAATGCCGTCAAATTATAAAGGCACAGAACCTGTTTGCATTTCTGGAGTCACAGGGGGGGGTCCCAACAATTGACTGTACTAGAGGCTGAGGTAAGCCTGACTGGAAAGGACTGGGAGAAACACCCCATTGTGACTGGCCCAGAAGCTCCATGCATTCTAGGTATAGACTATCTCCGTAGAGGGTATTTCAAAGACCCAAAAGGGTACCGGTGGGCTTTTGGAATAGCTGCTGTGGAGACAGACGAAATTGAACAGTTGTGTAACTTGCCTGGACTCTCAGAGGATCCTTCTGTTGTGGGGTTGTTGAAAGTTGAAGAACAGCAAGTGCCAATTGCTACAACAACAGTACACAGACGACAGTACCGAACCAACCGAGATTCTCTGCTCCCCATCCACAACCTGATTCGTCAACTGGAGAGTCAAGGAGTGATCAGCCGGACTCGCTCACCCTTTAATAGTCCCATATGGCCAGTGCGGAAGTCCAATGGAGAGTGGAGGCTGACAGTAGATTATCGTGGCCTAAATGAAGTCACTCCAGGTATGAGTGCTGCTGTGCCGGACATGCTGGAACTCCAATATGAATTGGAATCGAAAGCAGCTAAGTGGTATGCCACGATTGACATTGCCAATGCCTTCTTCTCAATCCCACTGGCGCCAGAGTGCAGGCCACAATTCGCTTTCACCTGGAGAGGTACACAATATACGTGGAATCGTCTGCCCCAGGGGTGGAAACACAGTCCCACCATCTGCCATGGACTAGTCCAGACCACTTTGGAAAAGGGTGAAGCACCAGAGCATTTACAGTACATTGACGATATCATTGTATGGGGCGACACAGCAGAAGAAGTGTTTAAGAAAGGAGAAAAGATAATTCAAATCCTCTTAAAGGCTGGCCTTGCCATAAAACAAAGTAAAGTCAAGGGTCCTGCACAAGAGATCCAGTTTTTAGGAATAAAATGGCAGGATGGACGTGGTCAGATCCCCATGGACATTATCAATAAAATAGCAGCCATGTCTCCACCAAACAATAAAAAGGAAACACAGGCTTTCTTGGGCGTTATAGGTTTTTGGCGAATGCATGTGCCAAACTACAGTTTTATTGTGAGCCCACTCTACCATGTGACTCGAAAGAAGAATGACTTCCAATGGGGCCCTGAGCAGCAGCAAGCCTTTGAGCAGATTAAACGTGAGATAGTCCATGCAGTAGCCCTTGGACCTGTCCGGACAGGGACAGATATTAAAAACGTGCTCTACACTGCAGCGGGGGAGAATGGCCCTACTTGGAGTCTCTGGCAGAAAGCACAAGGGGAGACTCGGGGTCGACCGCTGGGTTTTTGGAGTCGGGGCTACAAAGGATCAGAGGCCAATTACACTCCAACAGAAAAAGAAATATTGGCCGCCTATGAAGGAGTTCGAGCTGCTTCAGAGGTGATTGGAACTGAAGCCCAGCTCCTCCTGGCACCCCGACTGCCAGTGCTGGGCTGGATGTTCAAAGGGAAGGTCCCTTCTACGCATCATGCCACTGATGCTACATGGAGCAAGTGGGTTGCATTAATTACACAGCGAGCTCGAATAGGAAATCCCAATCGCCCCGGAATTGTGGAAGTAATCACAGACTGGCCAGAAGGCAAGGATTTTGGAATGTCACCAGAGGATGAGGAGGTAACACGTGCTGAAGAAGCCCCACCTTACAACACACTGCCAGAAAATGAGAAGCAATATGCTCTTTTCACTGATGGTTCCTGTCGCCTTGTGGGAAAGAATCGCATGTGGAAAGCTGCTGTATGGAGTCCAACAAGACGAGTAGCAGAAGCTACTGAAGGAAAAGGTGAATCAAGCCAGTTCGCTGAGGTTAAGGCTATTCAGTTAGCCCTGGACATTGCTGAAAGAGAGAAGTGGCCAATGCTCTATCTCTACACTGATTCATGGATGGTGGCCAATGCCCTGTGGGGGTGGCTACAGCAATGGAAGAAGAACAACTGGCAGCGGAGAGGCAAACCCATATGGGCTGCTGATCTATGGCAAGACATTGCTGCTCGGGTAGAGAAGCTTGTCGTAAAGGTACGTCATGTTGATGCCCATGTACCTAAGAGTCGGGCCACAGAAGAACATCAAAGCAACCATCAGGTGGATAAGGCAGCTAGGATTGGAGCAGCTCAGGTAGATCTAGACTGGCAACGTAAGGGTGAGCTATTCATAGCTCGATGGGCTCATGATACTTCAGGTCATCAGGGGAGAGATGCGACATATAGATGGGCACGCGATCGAGGGGTGGATTTGACCATGGATGCTATTGCACAAGTCATCCATGAATGTGAGACATGTGCTGTAATTAAACAAGCCAAGCGGTTAAAGCCCCTTTGGTATGGAGGGCGGTGGATGAAATATAAATATGGGGAGGCCTGGCAGATTGATTACATCACTCTCCCACAAACCCGCCAGGGAAAGCATTATGTACTTACAATGGTGGAGGCAACAACTGGCTGGCTAGAGACATACCCTGTGCCCCATGCTACTGCCCGGAATACAATCCTGGGCCTTGAAAGGCAAATCCTGTGGCGACATGGTACCCCTGAAAGAATTGAATCTGACAACGGGACTCACTTCCGGAACACCCTAATAGACACCTGGGCCAAAGAGCATGGCATTGAGTGGGTGTACCATATTCCGTACCATGCACCAGCTTCTGGGAAAATTGAGCGATATAATGGACTTTTAAAAGCTACATTGAAAGCAATGGGGGGTGGAACATTCAAGCATTGGGACACACACCTAGCCGAAGCCACCTGGTTAGTCAACTCCAGAGGATCTACCAATCGGGATGGCCCTGTCCAAACAAAGTTTCCACATACTGTAGAAGGAAATAGAGTCCCAGTAGTGCATCTGAAGAGCATACTGGGAAAGACAGTTTGGGTCATCCCTGCTTCGGGCAAAGGCAAGCCCATATCTGGAGTTGTTTTTGCACAAGGACCTGGTTGTACCTGGTGGGTAATGCAGAGAGATGGAGAAGTGCGATGTGTACCTCAACGGGATTTGATTTTGGGGGAGAATAACCAATATAATTACTAAGTAGAAATTGTAGTATAATGACTGTAAAATAACTTGTTGTTGTATATTCATTACTGCCATAATTATAATTGTTATATGTTGTATAAAAGATTTTGTTGGTTTTGGTTATGACGTAAATGGCATGGAATGAGGGGTGGATGATGTCCTGGTTTCAGCCAGGGGCTTCAGCCAGGAAGGGGCTAACCTGCTGGGCTTGGGACAAGTAACTCAAATTGACCAATAGGATCATTCCATGCCAGTTACATCATGCCGAGTATAAGAAGCAGGGGGTGTTGCAGTGTTGGCGCGCGAACAGCAGGGACCGGGCGGCAGTGTGCTCTCGGCTCGGGGGCTTTGTTTACTCGCGGCGCGAGCTCGGGTCCGTTGTGTTGCGGCTGGGGTTGCGCGGGCTGCGGCGCGGTGTCCGTTACGGGGAGTGCGCGATCTGAACTGCTCATCTCAGCAAAAGGTTGTATTGTTCATTGTTATCTGTTCTTCCCCTGTTATTTCCAGTAAAAATACCCTTATCCCAACCTGCGGGCTGTTTTTGGTTTTCTCCCCCCCCCCCCTGCTCCGGGGAAATCTGAACGCGTGGTCCCCGGCTCCGGCGGAACCACAACAACTATCTTCTTTTGTATGGAAGGATTTCTTGTCTGTCAGCTTCACTGTTTATAATACACGTCTGTGGATCTTTATTGCATGTAATATTTTTTTTCTATCACATTCATTATTAAAAAAAAAAATCAAACCTAAACTTATTCTGAATATAGGACTAGTGATTTGCATGTAACAGATACATTGCACTCAGACTCAGTGTTAAGTTAGCTATTTGTATACATCAGTTTTCTCCACTCTAAAATAATCATCACTGATTCATAGAAGTATATATATAACCCAACACTAAATCAACAATAATTAATCTTTTCTTAATTTTATAGATAAATAAAAATTTGGAAAAGAATAATAATAACTTACTCATGGCTATGTAACATACAGACCAAGAAACACAAAGGTAAAAATGCTGAGGTTTGCACTATGGAGAAGGACCTGGGGGTCCTGGTGGATGACAGGTTGGCTATGAGCCAGCAGTGTGCCCTGGTAGCTAAGAGAACTAATGTGATCCTGGGGTGCATCCGGAGGAGTGTGGCCAGCAGGTCAAAGGAGGTGATCCTCCCCCCCCTCTACTCTGCCCTGGTCAGGCCCCACCTGGAGTATTGTGTCCAGTTCTGGGCTCCCTGGTGTAAAAAGGACAGGGATCTCCTTGAGAGAATCCAAAGAAGGGCTACGAAGATGATTAAGGGCCTGGAGCATCTCCCCTATGAGGATAGGCTGAGTAAGTTGGGACTCTTCAGCCTTGAGAAGAGAAGACTAAGGGGGTACCTAAGTAAAGTCTATAATTATCTTAAGCAGGGGATGCAGGGGGAATCAGCCAGCCCCTTTTCAGTGGTCTGTGGGGATAGGACAAGGGGCAATGGCTGCAAGTTGGAGCATAGGAAGTTCCGCACCAACATGCGGAAGAACTTTTTCCCAGTGAGGGTGACAGAGCCCTGGGACAGGCTGCCCAGGGAGGTGGTGGAGTCTCCTCTGGAGATATTCAAGACCTGTCTGGATGCCTATCTGTGCAGTATGAGCTAGGGAGTCTGCTTTGTCAGGGAGGTTGGACCCAATGATCTCTCAAGGTCCCTTCCAACCCCTACAATTCTGTGATTCTGTGATTGCAAAAATAAATCTAGAGTTAAAAAAACAAAACCAAAGGAACACCAACACACCCCCTTCTCCCCACCCCCACCCCCATTTATTCTTAAATTCCTTTTATTTTCAACACAGCTTTATTCTTGGACTGAGTTAAATTTAATTTCTTGAGGTCAGCCATTAGATTTTAATTATATAAAATTATGAGTAAAAAGTTTCCCTCTGATTTTTTGGTCTGATCTGGAGATCACATTTCATACAGTTTATAATTTTTCAAGAGTAAAAAGAAGGCTAATTACAATCATGGTACTGAAACTATGATGGTGAAAGAGACTGAAAATGAAGTGTAATTCAATCTTAAAGGATCATTCCTTATATGCCAGCATAAAATTTCTATCTTCCCCAATAAATTTTCTGTGCACAGAATAATATAGACTATTATCCTTAGTGATTAATTTCTCACTGTAGTCCTCAGATTAAAAGACATGGAAGATGAGATAGGATTGATAAGCCATTCAGCCTGGTTAGTAAAAATTTTATATGTATTTGCATATCTAAAAATATGATCCCATCACTGGAAGACAATGACAAAAACTTCAGTTTTAGTTCTTACAGGAATCTGTTACCAGAAACCTGAAAAATTCTGGGACAGTTGTGAAGCATGACAAGTTTGATAAGAGAAACTTTCAGTTCAAACTTCATATGGCTTTAACTCACCAGATTGACTCTAAATAATGCTATAAACATAGTTACTTAAAAGATCTGTTAAACATGCACTGTTTGTATTAAAAAATAACCCACAAAATCCTAAGAGGAGTTACCTCTGTGAATGCAGGCTAAGTAGCACTATTTTTTTTTAATGTTTATTGATAACAAAAAAAAAGGGCATGCTAAAGAATAATTGAATATTTGAAATTGTAGTCCTGTAGCCCAAGAAGTCTGTCACTGACATAATAAAATACGTAGGCTTTTGCCACCATTGAAACCGGAATAATTGTCTAGATTTGTCTTGGCCTGAGCCGACTTTAGGTTGCTTAAGCTGTCATGACATCAAGCCTGTATTCTTCCAGTGAAAAACCTCTGACACCATCAACTCTTCACAACCACTTGTACCCACCAGGAGTAAGGCAAGTACCATCAGTCTCAGGACTTAGACAGGCAGTGGAATGTTGAATATAGCACCAGATTAAAAAAGGCTAGATGTAGGAAAAGAGTTGCCTCTGTATGACTGTGATAAATTTTGCTGAAGGGGACATTAGAATATGAATTGTGTAATTCAGGTGTATTAGTATCATTGCAATAGGACTAATAATAACTGTACTGATATATTTTAATTAGTTGTTTGTTGATTGCTCAAGCATTAATTAAGGTAACAGTAAGTTCCTAGATACACATACTCATAATTTTGGATGCAACATGATATGTGGAAATGTAATTACTATGTTAAAACTGAACATTACTATTTGGCACAGCAGATTGTCTCTGGTAGGATCTTCACCCAATTGGATTTTGCCTCTGAGCTTGTAGATATTCTCCCTCCTTTTGATCCAGAGTAATGTTAAGTTTATTTATCACTAAGAAATCCATCAGAAATATATTTATCTAAAAATATAATAATGTCAATAGTGCTCTCACTGCCCTTCACACCCACCATCCTTAAACATAATTTGTGTATAGATGGCTTTTCTTATTAGTCTTCTAATTTGTATTATAATAATTACCTTTTGGGGTAACTTATCATTACAGTACTGATTTAAACTGTGTAGATGGTCAAAATGTGTAAAGGTAAAACTATTTCAAACTATTTCATACTAGATATATTCCTGAGTTTGTATGTCTTTTGTTTAACACGCTCATATGTTTGGATATACGAATATGAGTTTTCACCATAACTTAAGCCTTGGTGATTTTTCATGGTATTCAATTTCTGTCATTACTGAATATACTGTAAGGACTGTCCTATTTAGTTCTTTCAATTTTTCAATGCTTTTATGCTGATTCTGTGCTTCCATTGTGCTTGTGTATTATGTTTATTTGCACGGGTTTAATTTTGGTCCAAATTTGGAAGGTTTTTCATGAGACTATAGGATCACAGGGGTAGAAAGATAAAATTACAGAAACTTCCAACTTACTAAGGGTTTGTTCATTTTTTTTCCAAATTTTGTAGAAAACACTATTCAGAATTATTTGGTTTGGAGTTCTTTCTGAAGACTCAAAGCTTACTCATCACGTTACCCTCTCTTTTGCGCTTTCCAAGCATGCTTTTGCGCTTACTTTTGTAATTTACAAGGTGGCAAAATTATTTTTAATTAACAGGTTCTTTGATTCTGTTAGTCTTACAATTTGCAGTTAGAAATATGTTTGCTTCTCTCTGGAGACTCAACGTTCAGTGTTAAATTAATGAAGACTAAAGACTGCTACTGATGAAAATAATTATTCCTTATTTAAGAAAATAAGCAAGTAAGTAATCATTAACTTCTATAGCATTTTTCCATAATTCATTACATTTATTGATTTTTTTTTTAATAGGTGCTTTTAGCACACTGAGAGGGTTGAGCGTTTATTATTAAAATGAGTATATCAGTTCTCAGAAGTGGAACTAAAACTTTTGAATTGTTTTGAGTTGTTTGTAGTTTCAAATACCTGGGGGAAAAAATAACATGTTTATATAAAATTTCAAGGAAAGAAACCATAATTTCATATGGTTTTCAACTTTTTTGCTGTATTCAAGGTCAGCTTGTTATCTATTATGTTGCTTTAGTCTTAAAACTATTTACCTTAATAGTAATTGTTCCTGTGTCACTAAGTGGATAGTCACAATGCTTTGTTCATAACTCCCAGAGCTTCAGGGAGCAAATATAGATGCCAATCTTGTAAACGTTGTTCAGACTTTTGTTTTCAAGGTGGAAACTTTTATATTTTCATTTACTGGCTCTTAAGCAGAAACAGATAAAATAATTAAAATATATTGAGGAAAATAAGCCTAGACCCTGATGAAGAACTACAAAGGATAGTTAAAGCTACATGATGTAGCTGGCATTAAACACTGATTAAGCTTGTTGAGAAAACCAAAGTGAGTTCTGTGTATTAGCTTTCAGAGGAACGTATTCTACTGGATTTGCTTAGGTCCTAATTTTTGGCAAAACTCATCCACATTAGCTGAAAACCTTAGTCTGTTTTACAGTTAGTTTGTTGAAGTAAATGTGCTAAAGTATACAGGCACACAGACACAGAAAGCTAGAGTAGTGGAGAAGGTAAAAAATGTTCATGTTTTAATTCTTATTCAGGCATCTCTTAATATTTTTTAAATCTCTGATAATCCTTTAAAAGATGATCTTTATAACCATTTACTCTATAAATCATCCCTTTGAGTTTCTAACTTTCTTCACTTGAAAGACAGGAAATGTTAACATCTGTCACTTTTCAGCTTAAGGAAAGTGTGCCTTACAAACTTAATAAACAGGCTGAAGGATCGAGGATGGAATAATTTACTCCATATCACACAGGAGTTATATCTTTAAACATGCACTGGAACTTGGGATTTTTTTGTTCTGTATTATAAAACAGATAACTGCAATATTGTTGATATCTAGTATATCTTCTGATAAAACCTATCTGAGCCAACGTGTTCACTATTTAAGATACATATTTAGGCTATTTCTCCAGTCATAACTGAAAATGACCAATGTAGAACAATGTTATAAAGGAAGCACAACAATTTTAGTCTTTGAATTCAGTCACTGATGTTCAACTTATATATATCATGGAATAGTTTTCTTGAATTAGGTTTTTTTTTTTAAATAGAGCTGAGATTTTTGTAACTGTTTAGAGAACAATGATGTCCTTTCAAATCATTAGTGTTCACAATGTCACCGTTTTTAGAAAATTTCACGGTTTATTCCCTAAAAAAAAAAAAAAAATTCACAGTTTATTCCCACTTTTTCTCCATAACATAGATTCAATATTCAGAATGATGAAATCAGAATGAAATATTTTCATTTTAAAAAAAGTAGTAGTTAAGAAAATAACAATTTTATGTATGTTAGAATGTTCATTGTAAATATCTTGTTGAATATCTGATAACCAAATATCTGACAAATGGTAAGCTAAGCGTTATTTGGAAAAGCTCTATTGGATAGGATATTTTTGTTTTATCTGTGTTATAGGTCATACAGTAGGCCAGACATTATCACATATGTGCAGGTCTTGGAATTCATTTCAGCAAAGGGCAATAGAACAATTTAACAGTTATGCTGCTTTGTTACAAGTGTTGGCCTTTGCAAAAGGAATTAAAATAAAGGGTGCTGTTTCGCTGACAGCATACCACTCACTGAACTTTGAGTACAAGCTAATTTGAACTATTTAATGATATGGTATTTGGATTTTTATTCTTCACTTAAATTTTGCACTTGCATTAATTGCCAAGTCCTCCACACACTGTCATCTCCTTTCACCTAGATAATTAGAAGTTTAATTATGATATTTAATATGCTTGAGGATAGCTCTGGAACTGAAAAAAAATAGCAGCAAATAACATTGTAAATATTTTTGACCATTTCTCTGTGATTTTAAAAATATTTAATCAAAAATCAAGCTTAGAGGACTGGATGCATTACTGATACAATTTCTAGGCTTTGCAGACTAGCATATAAGATGTCTTCTAAAGTTAGATTTAATATTTAATTTTCTTTTAAAAACTCCCCAAAAAATTAAAAACCCTATTTCCATTCAGTATTCATGATCAGCCGTAGTTATATACATAATGAAAAGTAGATATTTCAGTAAAAGAACTTCAAATCCTAGTTTTAACGTAGTAAACTAAATAGGGGGGGTTTGTATCTAATGAAAGCAAGGTTGGGTTTCTTTTCAATTGTAATTGACACTTGACAGAAATATTTGCCAATCCTCTTTGAAAAGTCAAGGTTTTATCTGTAAATTTTCAACTTTTTTTAAAGTTTGAGATTTACGTATTTTACATTACATTACATTAGTTAATTTAGTTAATTATTTTCTTCAGCTTACCTTAAATCCATTTTTTCTACCTTAATATCCTTCTAGGATTAAAAATTTAATCTTTTTTACAGTGACCAAGTAAATTGCAAGTGAAAAGTCTACTCTTCCCAAAGGGAAATGATGCTGAAATTGACTTTGTAACATATATTTGAACACCAGAGGAAGTTATTGACTTCTATGGTCACTTTTCATTGAGCTAATATTACTGTAAACACATTGATTCCAGGAAAGCTAATTCTGATTTGCATCATTTTACAAAAGATAGCAAGCCAGCAGTTCTATAAAGCCAATTGACTAACATTGTGAAAAGGCATTCTTCTAACCTGATTTTTATTCTACCATTTCATTCTCAGCTCTTTCATTCATTCCTCCTTTCTTCAGTTTGTTTTATTTTTCAGAGAAGTAATTTTAATAGGCTGTGTGCTTATGCTAATTGTATTATGATTCATAATACAAAAAATTAGGCTAATCCTTTCTACTCTGTAGTCGTGACTTTGACCTTTAAGGGATAAAAGTCT
This sequence comes from Laterallus jamaicensis coturniculus, assembly GCA_022605575.1. Lineage (NCBI taxonomy): Eukaryota > Metazoa > Chordata > Aves > Gruiformes > Rallidae > Laterallus > Laterallus jamaicensis. Next base: position 83,907,590 of record JAKCOX010000001.1, read on the forward strand.
TTCAAGCAATAATTAGTGTCTATGTTATAAACCTTTCACTCATGCTAGGAGGAGTGACAGCTCGGTGGAGTGACTAGTGTAATTACATAAATCACTGCCCACAAATATTCAAACAGTGATTTGCAACCTCATTTTCCAGTATGTATGTTAGGGATGATATACTTTAATGTTAATATTTTTATTTCTACTTGATTTGTATTCGGTTTTCTTAAATAGATTTTTTGTATTTTACTTTTCCAGTGCAGCAAAATGTTGGTTGCTCAAGCTGTAAGTATTATCTTGACACCAAAAGTCTCATCATTAGCTCTAGAGCTGGCAAATTTTGGTTAAAAAATGCAACACACTAATTAGCATGTTGATGTGTGCAGTTATTAACCTTTGCATGCAATGAATTTTTAATTGTCCTTTTAATTACTTTTTCCTCTTACTGTTCCATTATTTGCCAGGGGCAAAGTAACCTCCCCTGTTCTTTGTGATCCCTGTGAAAGAGGTAACAATCACATATCACACCACAGCTACCCACTTTCCTAAAACTACCTGCTTTCCTAAGGACCTGCTATTAATATCTTTGATTGCAAATTATCCTAATCAAACAATATACTTTTATTTACCTACAGCCATAATACAAAATCTAGAGTTATAGCCAAACATATGCTCCATCAGACAGACCAAACATTTCACTACTGTCTAAGACTTCAGAGGTAATATCTTTTTATGCCATTATTAGTTAAAACGTGAATCTTCAGTAAGGGCTACTGTTGGTTGCCCTTGTTAACAATTGCACATTTAAAGTAGAAAGCGATAGTTCATATAAAAACCCTGCATTTGGAAATACATAAATCATCCCATTTTTTCTGAGTTTATGTGGCAAGGTTTCGGTAGTGGGGTGGGAAATGTTGAAGGGCTGAAAACACTAGAACCTGCCTCCATATCTGACACAGACACAGACACACCCAATCAGCTCAATGAAGGACCATCTGTTGGCTAATGCTGAGTCATCTGCAATGTCGGCTGCACCTCTTTAATAACATATTTAGCAAAGGAGAAAAATGCTGTGCAACAGGGCCTGGGAGAGAGGAGTGAGAATATGTGAGAGAGACAAGTAGTCTGAGACCAAGGTCAGAGAAGAAGGAGGGGTGCTCCAGGCACCAATTTGTGGAGACAGTCATAATGATGCAGGTTGCTTCTCTGCACTTCATGGAAGTTCAAGTTCCAGCAGATGCTGGAAGAGAGGGATGTGCCCTGAAAGAAACTGAAGCCATTAGAGAGCCTGCACTGGAGAAGGCTTCTGGCAGGACCTCTAGCTCATGGAGACTCCCATTGAGACTGATATTTAAAGCAGTTTCTTCCTGAATGACTGTACTCCATGGAAAGGATCCATGCTGGAGCAGTTCTTGAATAACTGCAGCCCCACTTATGGGTACTACCTTGGAGAATTTCATGAAGGACTGTGTCCTGCGGGAAAGGACCCGACACTGGAGCAGGAGAAAAGCAGAAGAGAAGGAGGGGGAAGAGAAGGCAGAGATGACATATTATGGACTGATTGCAATTTCCACCCCCCTGTACATCTCCATCCACCTGGGGAGAGGAGGTAGAAGAGTTGAGCCTGGGAAGAAGGAAGGGAAGGTGGTTTTAGATTTGTTATTTCTCATTGTCCTACTCTTCTTTAAATCTTGTTGAATTGGCAAAAATATAAATTAATTTCCCCACGTAGATTTTGGGTTGCCTAGGGAAGTAATTTTTAAGTGATTTACCTGTTCTTACCTTGACCCACAAGTTTTTTTGTCATATTTTCTCTGTGTCCTGTTGAGCATAGGTAGTGATAGAGCAGTTTGGTAGGCACCTGGTGCCCTGCCAAAGCAATGCACTACAGCTATGAAGTAGTTCTATTTTACATGTTTTCCATTAAAAAAATTAATGCTTGTTAAAAAAGTAATAACTTTCTACCTACAGCTAGAAAAAATAATGGTAATTTTCTTCTGATGCCTTCTATGCTACAGAAAAACATGACTTTAGCATTAAATTTTAACACAATCTGACCAAATAATACAGCAGAATGAAAAGACATTGCTACTATTGTGAAGGGAAGTAAGTACTTTAGTCATTAAAGGAAGAAAGACATCGTAAATTTTTATCCATTGGTTTAATGAAACATGATTCATAACCTCTCTGAAACTGCTATAATTACTGAAGGAACAAAGCATATCAGTTGATAGTATGATTCAATATGATGGCAATAGTCAAAGTGATGACAATTAGGGAAACTGTGGAAGATGGAAAGGTTCATTTCTAAATCACATAGGTCACAATAAAATTTAGAACAATTCCAAATGTAGCGCAAAATCCTTAAAAGAGTTTTAGCAGAACTGGCTTGTGATATTCTTTGGAGCACTGTGTTTGTAATCACTGTCAGTATTTTACTTTCCTCTTCTAACTTGTTGTAATCCTTTAGTCATGGCATTCTTACTTTTGGGTATTTCTATGATTATTTATTGGGTTACAAATCACAACTACTATTTTTCATGCCTTCTTTCCCATCTTTCTAAACATTCTCTTTTCAGTATGAAATGTAAAATGCTTCAATCTGGAGTCTCTACACTTTAAGAAAACTAATTTACAAGACCAAAAGATTGTTTCACTTATGTTCCCAAGAAATCTAGATAATTCCTCATTATTTTTCATGTGCTCTTGTTTATAGAGGTTAGATAAGTTAAGTAAAAGGACAATCAAGGCATTTCAGTAAAGAAGCAGTCTTCACATGAAACATTAAAGTCCAGGGAAGGAAATTTAGAGATTTAGTTTCATTAAAAATTTGGCTAAAGGTCACATGTACTGATTAAGTTAAAGGAATGAAACCAATGAAAATGGCTGATTTTCAGCCATTTGGGAATCCGATGGAACAAGAAACAGTAATTTAAGAGCTGCTCATGACTTTCTCACAAGAAGCACACAAAAATAAGTGTGTATGTATATATATGTATGGTCTGAAAGGATTGAATTCGTACACCTGGGAACACTGCAGTCACAGAACATATTTAATTTCAGGTGGTCATACTGACAGGGGTTTGACTGTGATACATTTTATGGCCCAATAACTGACAGATTTGGAGGTTGAAACCCATTAGGCATATTATTACCATTTTGATTCCTCACAGACTCTTCAGTGATGCATGTTTCCATATCTGTAACTACCTCATGTAGGTTTCTTATCATTTACATAGAAATTGAAGTTGAACAGCATATAAGTAGAAGTGTTATGAGACATTCCTTGTTTTATTTCTGTCACAGCTGTTTAATGACTTGTATTATTTTCTTATTTTACATAGATGATCTAGTTCTGCTTTCTTTATCTCCACTGAGCCTGCAGCAATCTCTTCAAGTTTTTCTTCTAAGCTTATAACTTAGATTCATTGAGAATTAGAACAAGAAGAACAAAGTTAGTGTCTTCAACTTTTCTAAAATTAGTCACGTATAAGCCTTAGCAGGGAGGTGCAACCGTGTGTGAGGAAAAGGTACTTTAACAAAAGTAAACAGATATTTCTCTTAATTTTGGAATAGATTCTTCTTCATGGAGTTGATTCATTCTACATTATTTCTGATGTTTCCTTTTGTGTGTTGAACAGGCACAAAAGAAAAAAGTAAGGTGATGCCTTCTTGAATTTTGACTAACTTCCATAACCATATTGTATGCTTCCATCTTAGGTTTTTGTGTTCAATACTATTTATTCAACTAGCATGAAGTAGTTGCAATTTGAAAAAATAAATTAATTTTCTTTTTTATATGTACTCTCATACCAAATATTGGTACTAAGTAAAGATGTGTACTTATTAAAATAAACTATTGCCTAAATTACTTGATGGGGTCAATATGTGAAAAATACTTTGCTAAAGATGAGTTTGAATTACCTGGGGTTTGCATCTTTTCTTACTTCAATTATGTTTGGCAACTCTACATGTTTCCTTACTCTGTTTCATTCTTACGTTGAAAAATCCTCCACATGTTTTTTTATATTAAAAGAAAGCCATGTTATGAAGAAGCTTATGAGCTGCAAACTGCTGTTTATCAGTATGTTAACATACACTGTTACAACAAATAAAAAATATGCATCACTTCTCCACTACCAGATAACTATTAAACATTCTAGGCTTTCTTATGTTACAATAAGGAGAAATTACAGAAGAACTCAAGACTCATATTGAGAATTTCCTTGTTCATGCTTATAAAAATGCACTGTGAAGAGCTGGGAAAATGTCTTTATTAAGTTTTAATGAATATTACCTGTGACCTTTTTTGCTCAGTTTGCCTGCCTGAAGGCATAAAATTAAGTCAAAGTAAGCCTTATATGTGTTTAGAACAAGACAAACAAAACCTACTAGCAAAGTAAAAGACAAAAGTAAAGTGATGGCCCATGTAGATTTTGGCTATGAATAATAGAGTTTTTCTAGCTCCTACCCACCTAAGAGCATTGTTTTGCAAATGCTGAGATGTGAGATCAAAATTTATTGGTCTCCTGAAAGTCTGAGGTATTTGAAAAACACTGAGCATGGTGTAAATTAGGCAGGGATGTTTTCCCCACAAAACCCCTAAGATCTAAGAGAGTTATGCATTAAAGACTAATTTTATCTAAAGAAAAAATATTACAGAAAAAAATTATTTAAAAATTTTAAATAAGAATTTCTACTTTGTGGAACACTGCCATTTTGAGTAGTTATTTTAAAGGGTGGAATACAAGTCTCAAACAAGAAGAAAGAATGGGAGGAAAAAGGGGGCACAAAAGAGCTCTCCAGGGAGAGCTTACTGTGGCCTTTCAAAATTTAAAGAGCAGATGGACAGAGACTTTTTACCAAGCCATGTACTGACAGGACAAGGAACACCAGTTTTAAACTGAAAGAGGGTAGGTTTAGTTGAGAAATAAGGAAGAAATTTGTTATGACAAGAATGGGAACAGGTTGTACAGAGAAATTGTGGATGCCATCTCCCTAGAAGTGTTCAAGGTTAGGTTAGATGAGTCTGTGAGCAGCTTGATATAGTGAAAAATGTCCCTGCCTGTGGCTAGATGATATTTCAAGGTCCCTTCCAACACCAAACATTCTATGATTCTGTGATTCTTTGATCTCTTTCAACTCAAAAAATTTCTATGATTTTGATTAGGCTTTTAAGATTCCAAATGGCCTTTTCTCTGTATGAGAAGCCTTTCCTCCAGAAAAAAACATCTTTAACTGCAGTGAAAGTCAAATTCTAGTGAAATTTAAGTAGTTATATTATTACATTCCTAATATATACTTTAAACCACACACCAGTGCCAAAAATTAACATGCCTTTAGATTTTGGACCAACTTAGAAATTTTACTTAAGATCAGATCATATTAGCACTGCCTTTATTTTGTGCTTTGGTTTAATTTCATTCTGTAGAATGATGCGCAATCTGCTTCTCAAATAATCTCTGAATTTGTTTAGCTGTTTCAATGCTATGACACGCAATTTGACCTTTTTTTTTTTTGCCATTTCTTCCAAAGATTGTGAAGTCCGTTACTAAATGCAGGGTTTATAGCACAGCAAAACCATTGCTTGCACGTTTCCAGTCTTTTAAGCAAATCTCTGGCTTCAGTTTCAGCTGAAGTACTTAGCATTCTCCCTTTAAAGACAAAAGTACTCTCATTAATTTATTCAGGTTCCCCTAGTTGGCTGCCATCTTCCACATAAGGAAAAATGGTCAGTCTTGGAGGTCATGACTACAATCTTTACCACATCTATGTTATCTTATTGTGAAAACAGGTGTAATTCCTTCTTCAAGGACAGTATTTTTGTGAAAATACTTTAAAGGCAAATTCTTTAAAAAAAACCCAACAGGTTAATATGAAGAGGCTTTTCATAGGAATTACATGGCATTTTTGCTCATAAAAATTTATCAGCTTACGGGTGTTTAGAATTAGTTAAATGCATAGCTAATCTTTTAACCCTTATACATATTTAAAGAGCAATTTGGAAATTAAGCCATAGAACTTTCTCCGAACATAGTCTGAGTTATGTGACAAAAACTGTGTGAGCCAGTAGATATTAGCTGCAATTATTTAAATAAGAAAAGGGTTTTCATTAGCTTTGTTTTACTTGACTTAGTTGTGAAAGCAGTTTCTCAAATTGACTAGGTGTCTGTGGGAGGGTTGCTTTACTTTCACTTCTCTTTTTGAGGGACAAACACAGTTTTGTATGGATATCACTAATAAGCATCTACCCTCTGTAAAATTAGATTTTCATGACTCTAATGCAGTGATATATTGTGGAGAAATATGGGCCTTGTACAGTCGTGGAAGCCCTGAGAATGGGAGACTCAGGATTGGATGTAGGTGGACACAGGCATGAAATGACACAAGATAGGGCAGAAGCAGATGATAATAGAATTTTACTTAAACATATATAAATTCCTGGAAGGATTACATCTTAAATTTCAAATAAATATTACAAATAGTTCAAATCCATATTATAGGTGATATATCTGAATAACACTGTTGTTGAGTAATATGCTGGCTAAGAAGAAAAAAAATCCCAAAACTTGAGTCCAAGACCATCTGTAAAAACTTTATAAAAAAATCATATAATTAATTAAATAATGTTTTCTGTGTTAGAAAAAAAGTTATCTGAATCTCAAAAAATGCAGCCATACTTGATTTTAGATAAAGATACAGAATCACAGTATTGTAGGGGTTGGAAGGGACCTCAAGAGACCATTGAGGTCTACCCCAACATGTGTAACAGTTTTCCTTAGTTGCCTGGACCTGCTGAGACAGAAATGATTCTTTAAATTTAGTATTTTGATAATGTAATTTTGATAATGGTAATTTTGACATAATGTATTTGGACATTTTCACATACTCTCATAGAAATTGTTTATTTTATATTTGGGAACAGATTGGTTGAAATGAAGCAAGGACTTGTGTGGAGAGCAAATAATGAAGGGGGATGGGAATAAGAAGAAACAGGGTGGATCACAGTATAAAAAAAGAGATAATCTCAGATATACAGTATCACTGGCCTAAAGAAAGGAGAAGTGTATGCACTTGATGAGAAACAAATCCTCATCTTTCTAACATTTCATTTTTGGCCTTCAATATTTCTTTCCCAATAGAAAAAATAAATAGAAATACAAAAAATACAATTTTCACCTTAAATCACATTCCTTAATAAAAAAACACATAATGGTAATTACAAAACAACCATTTTCCATCTGCTGGGATTTCTACTTTCTGGAAAATAAGTATGGTGTCTCTGTTACTTCTTCTGAAATCTTCTGACTTTAATTGTGAAATAATTTTCATTAATGTTTTGCATAAAATGTTAATAGATGTGTTTACAAAATTCTCATCTTGCATGAGTCAATAAATATTTTTTAACTTAATTCATTGCAAAGATAATTTCTGACTCACTCATGATCTTTCATGCTGGCCACTGCATTATTTAGATATTCCTCCAGAATAAAAAATTAGATATTCCTCCAGAATAAAAATCAGACATCTTTATCCTGTTATGTTATGGATAAAACAAAACTGGATTTTATTAATAAAAATATAATTATCAAAATATCATCATCAAATTTCATCCTGTGTCCACATTCAGTTTAATTTTTATTTTCTTTGTAATCACATAGACTTTTTCAAATATGCAGTGGACATAAAGGTTTGCCACTGGACAATTATTTTGACTCCAAAATATTGGATCTAATTTTTTTTTAAGTAAATGTAATGCGTTGAACTAGGATGCTGCCAGGTGTCCACCAAACTGCTTTCTTACTCCCAAAACTCAGTAGGATGAGGGAGAAAATAAAATGAAAAATTTGTGGGTTAGATAAAGGCAATTTAAGGAAAGGAAGAAAAGACTCCACAAAGAAGGAAATAATTTATTTTCTACTTCCTATCAGCAGGTGAGTTCCAGACACTTCCAGAGTAACAGGGCGTCATTACACATTACTATTTCTTCACAGGACCGTAATAACAAATGTCAGCCCTCCTCCTCCTTTCACCCAGCTTTTATTCCTGTCTGTGACATCATAAGGTATGGGATTTTCCTTTGGTTAGTTTGTGTCAGCCATCCCATCTCCTCACAACCTCTTGCCAAACACCAGGCAAGTGACCTTTACTGGAAAGGTTGGAAGCACAAATTTGATGCTGTGCAAGTACTGCTCAGCAAGAGCAGAAACATTGGGGTGTGTCCTGGTTCTGTCAGGGAAAGAGTTAATTTTCTTCCTAGCAGCTGGTGTAGTGCTGTGTTTTGGATTTAGAATGAGACTAATGTTCATTACACACTGATGTTTTTAGTAAGTGCCAAGCAGTCAAGGACTTTGCAGGTTCTCATACTGGCCTGACAACAAGAAGGTGGGGAGTGCTTAAGAAGCTGGAAGGGGACACAGCCAGGACAGGTGACTCAAACTGACCAAAGGGATATCCCATATCATACATTATGTTCCATATATAACTGTGGGAATGGGTGGGGATGTAGGTTAGCTTGGGATCTTGCAGAACATCGACTTTTGGGTAGTAAGAAATCATGCTGTTCATCACTTCTTGTTGTTGCTATTTCTGGTCCTATTAAATTGTCTTGATCTCAGCCCACATAGTGGGTTTTTGTTAAAATTTTACATTTTCACTTATCTTTCCCACCCCACTGGGAGTGGGGAGTGAATGAATGGGTGTGCGGTTGTTTTAGCTGCCTGGTGGATTAAACCACAACAGCATGTTATCAACATGTTTCTAGCTTCAAATAAAAGAACATTGTATCTGCTGCTCTAGGGAAAATTAACTCCATCCTGGTCAGATCAAATACAATATCTGCCCCTTATTTCATACCATTTACCCAGTTCCCACATAATTTCCTACATTTAGATATATTCTGACCATCAGATTATATCTGTTTCTCATTCCTGAAATCTCTTCTAACAAATACTTGAAAATTATACTTAATCCATCATTATATACAATCTATTCACATTTTAAATTAAACTAAGGAAGTTCTTAAAAACATATATGCTGATAAAGGACTGTGATAATGAACAATCCTGAGACATCAGATTAGAGTGACTGTTCAACATTTGGAAATATGGCTTTAATAGGGATAAATCAGGGTTCCTTTGTGTGTAGGATGTACAAAGGCGCTCTTGACAGCTGCCTATTTAAATTTTGTGAAGCCAAGACGAGCTAAGGCATATTTAGAATAACATAAATATAGGAACCTAAGATATGTAATTACACTCTCGTCTCTCCTACACTTTCAGGTTTAAATATCTGAGTGAGTATTCAGATGCCTAAATGTTTTTCCTGCTTTCAGTCATAATGAAACAGTGATTATGCCAGTTAGGAACATGTTTTATTTTCCTAGTGTGTACAAATTACAAATGACATTTTCCTATCATAAGTTCTTCTCTCTGGGATGTCAAAATCTGATCCTTGAGGCATCATTTATTGGTGAACCTGTGAGGCCACGTAAAACTCAGTCACAGTCTACATGAACCAGTCACTCATATGAGGACCTCCAACCTTGTTCCTATAAAAATGGAATGGAGCCTTACTTATATTATTCAACTGCAGTATCTCATGTAATTCCATGTACATAGGAGTATTTAGGTATTGGGTAGTACTAGGGTCGTTCTAGTTATCTCTACTGGAAATATTTCATAACTACTACAGGGTTTTTTCCAAGAGGAAAGTAACAAAGCTGTGTGTATGTTGCCCATATGTATTTGCACAAGGAAGACCAGAAGTCACAGTAATAAATAGCAAACACCTACAAAATACTTTTTATCTAATTTCACTTTTGTTTCCATTTTGGCACCTAAATTATTACCTGAACAGAAGTGCACATCTACAAACCTACATTTGAGTGTGTTGAGAAGACTTTTTACACTCAGCAGAGAAAAACTCGTAATTTTATAATGTTATCCTTCCCATCCAAGAGCAAATGTTTAAATCAAATGGTTTACTCATTTGAAAGTGTGACCTTCTCTACAATGAGAATACAAACATTTAATTCAGAAGACAGATGAAGTTAAAGCAAAATTATTCCTATCCTAAGAGATTAAATCCATTTCTTGAAAACGACATTCTAACTACATATACCTTTAATGGGACAGAATTTGGTGTATAATTCCATTTTAACTGAGATACCTGAAGCGATGTGAATGGTATTTTTGAGTGAGTGAAAATGATCCTGTTGACCAAATTATTTTCCTTCCTACAGGATGAAAGTGGCTAAACTCATAAACAATTGTGCTATTTCCAGTTTCCTATGATTGTATTTTTTTTTCTATAGTTTTTTCCTTCTAGTACTAAGAAGGGAAGATGCAGCATCGCGCTAAGATATTAGTTATTGTATCTATATAAAGAGTGATATTAATATATACATATAGAAAGCTATTCATATATACATTGTAAATATATGTGTTACACTTCAGGAAATTCTGCTTATAAAAGCAATTCTACAAGATAACTAAAGGTTCATGTGTGACAGAAAGACACTTGAGTTCAGGGTTTAAAAAATAAAATAAAAAAAACCCTCACTGTTACCACCCGCGGGCAATTCACAAGGTTCAATATTGCAACCACAGCAGATTAACGGAACACACTCTCACAAGCGCACTAAATACTACACGTGTGTTAGTCAGTCACCCGAGACTACAAACTTAAAGCCTATCAAATATTCACTTACTCATCTCTCTGGTAAGGGTTCTCAGTACGTTACCTCAGCCAGCATCCCGGACAAGGGGGAAGAATCTCCTCGCAGAGGTGGAGCTCCTACCTCTCAGACTGAATCCAAGGGGTTTTATTTGATTTGTTCTGTCTGGTGTAGGTGACAGTGGGCAGGGCTGTGCCCTAGTGAACAGTGCCACCTTCCATGTTTGTCATTAGCAGTGTCTCCCCTTATCTGTTGCATATCTTTGCATTGTCTGGGCCCATTAAAGCCAAATGGCTTTCCTTTATCTTACTGCTAGGCAGCTGAATAGTGGCTTGATTGGGACTCAGGGCATATTGTTTGTTGAAGGAGTTCGAAGGCTCAATCCAGGTTTCGGCTGTTAAATTATTCAGCACTGCCCCTTCAGTGTCGTTTTGCAGGACAACTCAAGTCTGAGCTGTCTACACAGCTCCCCATGGGCTATCTCTGCTGAGATAGGGCCTCAAGGCAATCCAAGGTTGAGTCGCTTTAAAACCACCACACCCCACCCCCCACCCCCCCATTCCCCACTCTCTCTCTCACCCTCCATGAGTCACCTGATGGGCTACACATTGCGGAAACCTGTTCGCAGAACTCTGAAGCAGATGATCATTACACCTTATACTCTAGATTCTATCTAAACAGTAGCCAAAAAAAGAGTAATTTCACAAGTTTATAAGAACAAAGAAAATTTTTGGTCACATAAGTCTAGCATGGTCTCTGAGCTCCTAATGGTCAAAGAAATCCTGAGACAGAGGTTGAAGGTTTGGTTTCTTTTTTAATACGAATTTGGATTGAACAGATACAAACTCACTCTACATATAATACAATAAATAGCCGAATAAATAAATAAAGCTGTGTTACTGATGGATCATGGAATGATAGAATCAGTCATAGAATCATACAATGGCATGGGTTGGAAGGGACCCCAAAGATCATAGAGTTCCAACCCCTCTGCCACAGGCAGGGTCACCAACCTGCAGTCCTGGATCTACACAAGGTTGCCCAGGGCCCCATCCAACTTGGCCTTGAACACCTCCAGGGATGGGGCATCCACCACCTCTCTGGGCAGCCTGTTCTAGCACTTCACCACTCTGCAAAAAACTTCCTCCTAATATCTAATCTAAACCTTCCTTCCTTTAGCTTCAATCCAATCCCCCTTGTCCTGCCATTATCTGCCCTTTTAAAAAGTAGATTCCCCTCCTGTATTTAGTTAGTTAGTTCAGAGTTTGCAGAGTCATTTCTTTGACTGGAATTAAGGTTGCATAATAAGTGACCTAATATGAGGGAGGAGAGGTATGGAATAAACAAGCAGCACATCATGTGTCCAGAGGTAGCATGAATCTGAGGGTGTGATGCGGGGAAAGGTGTTTAGACATGCTCAGTAGGAGAAACTGAAACATAGAGATGTACATGTTATCATCTGTCTTGGTTCATACAGAAGTAAAGTGAAACTTGGGTAGTCAGAGGTTAGTGTTTTTGGAAGAGTCAAAGGGTGAGGGATTAATTTATGAAACTTTTGAATCAGAGAATCACAGAATAAGGGGCACTCTGGAAATCATTTATTTCAACCCGCTTTTGCATAGCAGGATCATCTGGAACACCTTACACTAGACCTTGATATGGCTGTGAACTACGTAATTTATTTGTACTTGCAATTGTCTATGTTAAATTTCCCTTATTATTGTTTTGGTTAGTCTCTGTCAGAACATTTCTGTGACCAACCAGTGTTTTGTAGTCATGAATAACTGACTTGATTTTGTGTTGCTTAGTGATACTATCGTATTATTATTTTTATTGTGGTTTATATAATCATTATATCTGTTGTGACATTTACTTGCACGAAATGTGAATAAGAAAAAGGATTTTTTTTTTGTCTTGGTAATTATTTTTAAATTATTACTAGGAGTGACTCCTTCATTGGAAAGATGCTACAATCTGTTTTATTTACTTTCCAATAAATGACTAATAAACAAATCAGCAGGGCATTATTCTTGAATTTCTGTCATGCACTCAACATTTATACCAACTCTGTGTGAGTGTGTGTCTGTGTGTGTTGTGATTAGTATATAATGCAGAAATCTGTCAATTTTGTTTTAGGGAATCAGAACATATACAAGGGTAAGGGGAAAACAAGAGTGGGCTGCTCCACAAGGACAGGAAAGCCAGAAACCAAGGTGGGGACCCCCCAACACCAGCCAGGCAAGGATACCCAGGCTCATTCCCACTGTTCCCATGATATGGACAGGGTCTATCACAGTCCAAGCAAGGCAAGGTATGAGTTAGGGGTAGGGTCCATTCAAGAAGGACATTCAGTAAGTGAGAGTAGCCAAAGTTGAACACAGGGACACCTAGGATACATCTCGAGAGTATGGGCAGGGGTGTGCCTTCCAGGTGAGACTGGTCAGGACAGTAAAGGTCTATTAGTGCCCTCTGTCCCTAAGTTTGTAAATGTAGCAAATAAAATTAATCTAGCAATATGCATAAATGCAAATTCTGTGACAGGACCAAAGAAAAACCCAACCCAACAAACCCACATCAAACAAACAAGCAAACAAACAATTTCCATACCAGGACAAAAATCAAAAAAGACACCCCACATCAAACAAATACACACACCAAAACAACAACAACAATAACAACCAAACAAATTTCATCATATTTGTTTAGACATAAACTTCCGATTTTATGGATGAGTCAATATTTGTAAAATTACCCATGCATGAGCAAAACTAAAGCAGTTAAATACAAAGTTAAATGCAAATCCCACCTCCCTACCTCCCTGTCCCCCCCAATATGATTTAAGTAATAGCCTTTTTTTTTCCATAACTATAATTTCACCTATATGCATTTAAATGCAAATTTGTCCTCATATTACAAAGGAAGGAACAGGGATACATGCATCATTTATAAATACCCTCATGAGGTATTCAAATTGTGCACTGGTAAGCACCAAGATAAAATCTTGGAAAGGCAGCTAAGTGGCTAGACAGATGGATTATGAGTTCAAAAAGAGCTGGAATGCTAAAAGGAAGCTTGACCTTGAGGGAAATGAAGAAAAAGTATGAATAGCACCACTCATATTTCAAGTGTGTGCACAGTGCAAATCATAATTGTAGAAAGGTACAGCATGATGGCTAATGAGGGATATTATAGGTACAACAAAGGTTGATGGGGTTAGGACAGAGGCTCCCAAACTGCAGTGAATGCACTACCAGGGAAAGCAAGACTTCAAAGGCCTGTATAGCTGAGAACTGCTTTTGCCCCTGAATATCTGATATTACTGCTTGCAACTGCAGTATAATGACAGCTGTTGCTGATGGCTGTACTTGACAAAAAAAGTTTGCAGATGACATGCTCAATAAACACTTGTTACCTGACTTTAACAAAACATTCAAGAGAAAAATGGTAGAACATTTTCTTATTTCACAACAATAAGATACCAGCACTTTTTTTTCTCACCCCAGCTAGTTCTGCAGTAAGCCAATTTCAGAAGGACATCTGTCCATAAATATTAGATACTTATGTTCTCATCATTCTTGCATTTGTTGTTCTGTGTATGAAGTGCATAAATCTGTCAGCCCACAATATGATCTTATATTAAACACGTGAAAAAAACCCTTTTATTAATGAATTGCAAAGACCATATTTTATTTTCTGCCATATGTATGCTGTTGATGCCCATACCTGTTTTAAAAGATCAGATCTGAAAGCCCAAAGGCTTGTACAGCTCGAAGTGGGCTGTTCTATAATTTTCAAACAGTCATTGGTTTAGTAAAATGTATTACTGTCCCTCTAAACTCTACATTGCTATACCCTTGAACCATCACAGTTATAACCACACAAGTCCATGAAAAAAAAAATTAAAACTGTGGTATTTTATCTCATCTGGAAATTCACATGCTTCTCATCCTTAAAACTCAAACATGGAGCTGCAGACTAAATTGAACCTTTCTGTTTCATAAGAGCTTTCTTCATGCAGTATTGTATATATTAAACTTCCTTTTGCAACAGTGGAAGGGCTTATTAATTTTTAAATAATCTTTCTCCCTCGGAATATTTTCATGCCTCCTGCCACTTCCACAAATTTATCAGCAGTGTTGATGGTGACAGTGCTGGTGATGCCATTCCCATCGCAACTGCTGGCTCTAACAGATGACAAAAGCAGCAACTTTTCTGCTCCGTCGCTGCAGCAGCAGTGGTGGTTTTTTCTCGATGTGTAAGAAAGGTTTATTATATATTTAAAGCGTATATTCACTGTTCTGCGAAGAGCTTTCATAAATTTGGCTCTGACAGATCTATTCCGGCTCCTATCATCTACACCAAAGAGACTTTACTTAGGTGTACTGGACATCTTTATAATTTCAATACCTGACATACTGATAATATCTGTAAGATCTCTATCATGCAGAAGTTTCCAGGAACTGATAAATCATATCCTACATAAAGAAAATGCAAAAATAATGCCACAAAACTTTGTTAAAGGTGTAGACAAGCTTAAAATCAAAATCTTTATATAAACAAAATTTTTAATAGCTGTGCCTATTTATTCCAGAGAAAAGTCTAAGAATATTGCAATTATCTGATTGGCATTGTAGTTATTTAAATAGATAATATGCAACTTCATATTTAAAGAAGATTGACAGTTGTAGCTCCTGATCAGAAGAATGCATACAGTGGGAGTTCTACAAATAGCGACTTCTACAAATAGAATCTTCTGCAAATAGCCACAATTAGTGGCTTTTCCATTCATTTGCAAAACTTTACTTCCAAACATTCTTAGGCAAGTGTGCAGAAACTACATAATTACCAAGAATTTCCATATGAAGTTTCAGTATCCATTGGGCTGGTAGCATTTTAGCTTTCAATCTGGTTAACAAACTGTGTTTCTGAAATCAAAGAGCAAATAATGTGGACTCATTCTGTTTTAAAGACAGCATGGAGATAAATACCAGTACATCAAAATACCATTTAAACATTAAACAGCAGATTTTGTCCCAGGTCTCGGGTTCAACAGCTTTTATCCCTGATGGAATTAAATCCCAGAAGCAGGTGTCTCTAACAGACAACAATCTGGATGAAGGGGCTCTCACTGACCTCTTGATTGTCAAAGGCAGAGGAGGAATGATGATATGGAAGCATCAGAACAACAGTGGTGATGATAAAGGACTGTAGCTAGCATATGAAACTGTACTATCCTTCATTGTGGAGAGACAGACAAAAAAGTAAGTCACGGTAGACACCAAGGCTGACACAGAGATTGGAGTAGGTGGTCTTTTTTTGTTTTCCCTTTCCTTTTATTTTCACTGCTAGGGATAGATTATTATGGGTCACTAGTAAAAATAAGACTTTATGCTTTGATAGAATGTTGACCTCAGCTGAATTTGACCCTGACAACCTTAGGAAAGGACTGATACTGGTAGGAATCTATGCTTTTCCTATGAAGACGTGGCACTTTTCTGAAGGAATGACAGCATATTATGGGGTGGTACCTAATATACAGCTTGCTTTTATACCTCAAATAAAAAGCACATACATTTCTACTGTTGGAGAAGAATTTCACTCTGGAAGTCTAGGTCTACATGTTTCTATAACTTTGATGGAAAGCAATGGGAGGTAAAGACAAGAAGTTGAAGTTCAGGTTTTCCAAAGAAGTTTATTAACTTCTTTTTAACAATAAGGCTGTTGCCTGAAGAAGCAAGCATGGAGAAATCAGTCTGTCTCTCTTTGTTGAAGTTGAGCCATTGCACAGTGATCAGCTCAAGCATCCTTAGTGCAAGGACAGCAACCCTAAGAATCTTCTTAATTCAAGCCTTCTGGCTCGTGCATTTGCCTGGTTGAAAGATTCCTTATTTCCAGATTCTGCCTGTGGTTTTTGACTAAGATGTTGTGTTTTCTGTGCACAGGCAGCACTTGAGTGCTCAGGCTTTTCCCTGGGTAGGCAGGAATTCATATCTTGAAAATACCACTGAGCCCAGGTAAACAATCCCTGCAGAAAGGCTTCTGGCATCTACTGCATAGAAATGCAAAATAGCACCAGCAGGAGGTTTTAAAAGTGGATCCTGCTTACTCCTAAAGAATTCAAGTAGAAGGGGCAGCTGCCCAAATTCTAGATGGAGGTGGAAGTTATGCAATGATTTGTTTGTGGCGTTAATTTAACAGCTGCTTGTTCAGCATGCTGACTCTTTTTGATCCTACTGTGAGACATGTAAGCAGTCCCTGGTTCTGTGTGGAGAATCTGGGCCCCTGACTCACTGCCAGATACAGTGGCAACCATGCATAAAATTCTTTACATTTTGGGCGTCATGCATTTAAAAGTAGCATGGCTCTGCCTGCTGCTGGATGTACCTTTTGGCTGACTTACAACAGTGGGAGACAGAAAATGAATTTTAGGGAAGGAAAGTTTTTTTCTGACAATTCATTCAAGGTAAACTTTCAGTGCAGACCTCTTTTTTCCCATGAGTACTTTTCTGCCAGTCTCTGACAATGAATTTGAAACAGAGTAATATTTACCTAAGACATCCATTACAAAAGTATTTATTATTCAAATTTCAAAGAACTAATTTACCATCTTAGAGTTATCTTATACTTGACTTATATTTACATAGCTGTTTGGGGTTTTTTCTGTGTGTTTTCCCCAAAACCTTTATAAATGAGAACATTGTAGTATCATAGAATCATTTTGGTTGGAAAAGACCTTTATGATCAAGTCCAACTGTAAGCCTAGCACTGCCAAGTCCACCACTAAATCATGTCCCTAAGTGCCACATCTACACATCTTTTAAATAGCTCTAGGGATGATGATCCAGGGATAATGACTGAACCACTTCCTGGGCAACCTGTTTCAGTGTTTGACATCTCTTTTGGTGAAGAAATTTTTCCCAATAGCCAAACTAAATCTCCCCTGGTGCAACATGAGGCCAACATCTCAATGTTCTTCTTGCAGTGAGGGGCTCAAAACTGAACAGAGTTCTCAAGGTGCAACCCCACCAGTGCTGAGTACAGGGGGACTAGTCCACACTATTATTGATACAGGTTAGCATGCTTTGTGTCTGGTGCCACTGCCACAATGAATTTTGTAATATTTTTTGACATTGGGATGGTCTACACAGCATCTGGCCTAATGAATTAACAGAACTTTAAACAAGGCTCAAAGAGGGAGTGGGATATCAGGCTTGCCTGCAATAAGTTGTGGGATGACGCGGCAAGCTTGGAGATACAGTGTCAGCAAGGACCATAAGCCTGTTGCTCAGAGATGTGCTGGACACACTGCAGCATGCCTGAAGTCTAATGGAAATGAGCCAAGGGCTCCTGAGGTTATAGGAATCAACAGGCATAAATACATCAAAGGCATTCCAAACACTTCAGTCAGTAAGTCAAGTTCACTGGGACCCCAACTGCTGCTTTGAAAATGCTTGTAGCACAGGGAACAAACAAGATGAGGTAGAGACGTGCACACATCTGCAGGGTTGTGATTTCACTGGCATCATGGAAACATTGTGGAATGGCCACTGTGACTGGAGTGCTGGGATGAAGCCTCTTTAGGAAGGACAGGCAGGGGAAACAAAGAGGGAGCATGGCACTCTGAGTCAGTGATCAGCTGGAGTGTATGGAGTGCTCTCTGGTGATGGATGAGAAGCAGACCAAGAACGTATGAATCAGAATTAAAGGGAGTGCAGGGATGGGGGACACTATAGTGGGGATCTGCTGCAGGCTACCCAACCAGGGAGATGGAATGGATGAGGCCCTTTATAGATAGATAAGAGCAGCCTCGTCTTCACAAGTCCTGGTCCTCATAGACAATCCTAATATCTGTTGGAGGGACAATAGAGAAGGGCACAAGGCATCCAGGAAGTACCTGAAATGCATTGATGATAACTTCTTCATCCAAGTGATTGAGAATCCAACAGGGAGTGGTGCCATGCTGAACCTTTTTCTCACCAACAAGGAGGGGTTGTTAGGTGATGTGTAGCTCAAGGGCAGAACTGGCTGAAGTGATCGTGAAATGGTGGAGTTCAAGATCTTCAGGGCAGGAAGGAGGGCTCATAGCAGGCTCTCTGTCATGGACTTCAAGACAGCAGAATTTGACTTGTTAAGATATATTCTTGGTAGAGCACCTTGGTGTGGTTTAGAACGAGACAGCAGTTGAGCACCATGTGCTGCTCTCTCACCCCTCCCCCAGAGGGATGAGGAGAACAGGCAAACAAAGGCAAACCTTAGGGTTGCAATAAGGACAGTTTACTGAGACAGCACAGGGAGATGGAAACAACAGCAGAACTTATCAGAGAATAAACAAATAGTGAGAATATAAAGCACTTTACTGACTTGATGAGGGGTCAGATGCTCAGCCCACTTTCAAACTGCTCCTCCCTGACTAGCCCCCTTTTTTGGTGAGCATGATGTTACATGGTACGGGAAACACTTTTGGCCAGCTCAGCTCACCTCTGCTGGCTCTGTGTGAAAACTAACTCTATTCTAGCTGATACCAGGATACATGGGAGAAAGCCCTCGGTGGAAGAAAGGCCCAAGACAGCTGCTCAATATTCAAGATCCACCTCCTTCAATGCCAAAAAAGAAAAAAAGTCAGACAAAGACACTCAGAGGACTGAATGGATGAATAAGGAGTTCCTGGGTAAACTCAAATGCAAAAAGGAAACCTACACAACATGGAAGCAAGGGCAGGTAGCCTGGGAGGAATACAGAGAAACTGTCCAAGCATCCAGGGACCAGGTTAGAAAAGCTAAAGCCCCAATAGAATTAAATCTGTCCAGGTATGTGAATGGCAAGAAGAAAAGTTTAAATATTTAAGCCAGTGATAAAAGAAAAATTAAAAATATAATCATTTTTGGAATGAAAAAGGACACCTGGTTACTCAGCATATGGAGAAGGCTGAGGTGTTCAATGACTTTTTTACCTCAGTCTTCACCAGCAAACACTAGCCACATTGCTCTGAACTCAGAAGGCAGAGACTGGGACAATGAAGAACTGCCCACTGTAGGGCAAGTCTAGGTTCAAGAACATCTATGGAACCTGAAGGTGCATAAGTCCATGGGACTTTCTGCAAGGCCTTTGACATAGTCCCCCACTATATCCTTCTCTCTAAGTTGGAGAGATATGGATTTAATAGGTGGACTGTTCAGTCGATAAGGAATTAGCTGGATGGTCACATCCAAAGGTTGGTGGTCAATTGCTCCAAGTCCGGATGTAAGACAGTGACAAGTGGTACTTGTCAAGTGTCTGTACTGTGACTGGTGCTATTTAATATCCTTATTAATGATATTGACAGTGGGATTGGGTGCACTCTCAGCAAGTTTGCTGATAACACCAAACTGGGTGGTGAGGTTAATGTGCCAGAGGGACAAGACCCCAGCCAGAGTGACCTGGATAGGCTGGAGAAGTGAGCCCAGGTGAACCTCATGAGGTTCAACAAAGCCATGTGTAGGGTCCTGCTTCTGGGTCTGGACAATCCCTGTTATCCATACAGGTTAGGAGATTATGTGCTTGAAGGCAGCCCTGAGGAAAAGGACTTGGGAGTACATGAGGATAAAAAACTGGAGATGAGCGAGCAATGTGCATTTGCAGCCCAGAAGGCCAAGTGCATCCTGGGCTGCAGTAAAAGACGTGTAGCCAGCAGATTGAGAGAGGTCATTCTACCCCTCTACTCTGCTCTGGTGAAATCTCATCTGGAATTTTATGTCCAGCTTTGGAGCCCTCAACACAAGAAGGACATCGACCTGTTGGAGTGCATCCAGAGGAGAGCCACAAAAATGACCAAAGGGCTGGAGCACCTCTCTTACTAAGATAAGCTGAGAAGGTTAGGCTTGTTCAGCCTGGAGAAGAGAAGGCTCCGAGGGGACCTTATAGCTGCCTTCCAGTACCTAAAAGATGCCTATAAGAAGCTGGGGAAGAACTGTTCAAAAGAGCATGTAGTAATAGGACAAGAGATAATGGTTTTAAACTCAAAAATGGGAGATTTGAGTTTTGAGTGAAAAAAAATCTTCAATATGAAGTAGTAGATCACTGGAACAGGTTGCCTAGAGCAGTAGTGGAGCCCCATCCCTGGAGATATTCAAGGTCAGTCTTGATGGGTCTCTGAGCAACCTGATCAAGTGAAGATGTCTCTGCCTAACTGCACAGGGGTTGGATTAGATGACCTTTAAAGGTCCTTTGCAACCAAACACATTCTATGATTCTACGACCCAATGAGATCCGTCTGCAGGAACTGATGGATGATGTTACTAAGCATCTCTCCAACATATTTGAGAAGTTGCGGCAAACTTGGTATAATTCCCACTGACTAGAAAAGGGGAAACCTAGTCTCATATTTAAAACGGGGAAAGAACCCCAAAGCTTCATGCCAGTTAAAATTTAAAGTTAAAATTGGGGTTTCTACTAATCCCTGGAAAAATATATTCAAGCAACACAGAGAAGGAGAAAGGCAGTTTTAAACCAAAAATGGAGTAAATTTCTAAAGTCAACAGATGAAGAAGTGCTTTAAGTCTGGTTGCTACTATGTGGATACTGGTCTCTAGTCTGAGTTAGGTGGGAAGTCTCATAATCAGCACTACAAAAGTGCTTACAGATATCAGTGACATCAGTGCTCCTTACTGCTTCTTTGCCAACACATAGCAGAACAGAATGGCAATAACTACTAGTGTTAATGCTATACAGAGATGTCAATGGTCCAAAATCAGATGTATCAGCTGCAGCTACTTCTGTAGAGAAGGTAACAAATAAAAACTGAGCTAGAAATATAAGGTCTTCTTCTATAGTAGAAATATAGTAAGAGAGAATGAATGAGCTGAAAAAGTTGAAAAATCACACATCTAAGTTCACTATTCTATTTGGCAGTGGATTTTAAATGTACCATCTTCTGTCAAAATCTGTGGCTATGAAACAGTGCTCCATTGCCACGTCCTTCAGAAACTATTATGTCCTGCAAGGAAAGGAGTCTGAACTCCAGGATCAAAGAGAGAGTTAGAAGGTAACAAACAGATAAATGGAATTTGTGCTAACTTCAGAAAGTAAAAATAGGAGCTGCTTTAGAGAAATAAAAAGACAATGGACATTACTGGAGTTGCCATTTGACCAAAGGCTAAATAAAAAGAAAGATAGAGAAGCAGTAAAGTCCCTATTAGGTTCTGTCATTAAGTGAGGAATCTGGATTCAGTTCATAGAAGGCTGAAATATTTTAATTTTCAGAAATCTGTTAAGGGCATCCAAAAGAATCAGATTAATGTAATTGGCTTGAAAATCTGATTGATATAGCTCTTTGAACTCAA
This sequence comes from Laterallus jamaicensis coturniculus, assembly GCA_022605575.1. Lineage (NCBI taxonomy): Eukaryota > Metazoa > Chordata > Aves > Gruiformes > Rallidae > Laterallus > Laterallus jamaicensis. The sequence goes on from JAKCOX010000001.1 coordinate 83,929,568, forward strand.
AAGCTTGTGAGGAGAAAGGAAAGGGAAGGTTGTTGCCAGAACATGCATCTCAGTTGACTGGTAGCTCAAATAATGACTAAGAATTAACATATTAGTCCAAAGGCTTTGATAATTAAAAAGAAAAATGTGATGTTCCACTAATCAATGGGAAACACAGAATGTCTTAGAGAAGCAGAGCATGACGGTAGGTGTCTTGCTTATATAGAATATTATCTATAGTGTTCAAATTTAAAATTTTAACAATCTATTCTAAATGTGTCTTCTCTAAAACAAAAATATCCATATTCAGGCATTTTTTTAATGCTGCAGTTTAATAATTATTATTATAAAATGTTTATAACACTGGGCAAAAGCAAAGCTAATTGGTTGTATGCCAGCAATGCCATAATCTTGGCAATTCATTTGAAATGTATCTAGGTAACTTAGCTTGACAAAAATCTGCTGTGTATTTGTAATAATCTCTTTCCACATTGATTCCGACACAGTGGTGGCCTGGTGACTGTATTATTTGTAAAACATAATCACAGCATATGAAAATAAATTAAAAAAACCCTACAACAGAACAGCCCTCTAAATTTCCTCTGTCAATCAAACACTTGATAAAAATAGAGGAAATTGTAAAGGAACAGATATATTTATCTAAATATTTCTAACAGAATTCTATATTACTTCATATGTAGCTTTAAGTCTAGTTGGGGAAGTTAGATCTAGTATTAATGGACACGACACTGACTTGTAAAAAGTTCTTGTCATAGTAAATGCTCAGAAAGCTATTAGTGTGAGCATATGCACTTTTCATCATATATCTTGGAAAGAACATTGCTTTTTTCCCAATAGCATGAAAGCCTGTTTTTCATCTGGATTGGAGTTTGGTAAGTATCAGTTATTAGATAAATAATTTGTGTTCTAAAAATAACACTTGCTGCACTGACAAAAATAGCGACAATGTCAAATAGTGACAATGTCAAATAGTGAAGGGGAGAAAAAAAAAGGGGGGGGGAATAATAATTAAACCAATCCTAGTTTACTGTAGATTGAATGCCTCCAATGATCTGAGCAGCCATAAATTGATATGGCTATCAAGTTCAGAAAGAGTGAACTTACTGTAATAAATTGCCTTCATTCTTATTTCTTGGATTTTAAAGAGAATGTTGGAGTAATTTCCTATAGTGAAGGCATTTTCATACTAGACATTTCAGATTTCTATTTTATTTTCCTTTTAATCAATTAATGATGTTACAAGAAAAGCAGGGAAAGAAGCAAAAATCATGTCTTCCTCAATACAAAGAAGACATAGATTTTTCTCTTTGCTTCTCTTTGTTTCTGGAGTACTCCAACACAAAAATTCTCTGGTTCGGTTTTTTTCAGCTGCTTATAGTTCAGAGAGACAAAATAGATGTGGGGTTTTTGCTTTAAGCTCTGTTTGGTCCCTTTGCATAAAGTTGACATGACTGATGGCTTATCTTCAGGTAAAGCAAAATGTTAGTTTAAGATGAGAAGTATGAAACAATAGCATATTTTGGGACTTCTTTCAAAAATCTTTGACCTGTGTTTTCAGTGTTACCGATGTTATCAACATTTCTTCTATGAGTCTCATCTCAGTTCTAAATAATAGCAATGGACCCATAGCCCTGTATGGAGCCTATTAATCTCATAGGCAAAAAGCCAAAATTGCAGAGTAGTAGCTGGGACTAGAACCAGGACTTTCACTTGGCAACAGATGGGGAGAAGAAAATTGTTGAAAGAAATAAAGGAAGGAAGAATGAAACAATGAAACAAACTACGAGTGTAAGGTGGAGGAAAGAAAATAAGCGGAAGTAACTCCCAGAAAAACCAACCCTCAAGACTCAAATCTATTTAAATTTTTCTTTATTTTTTCTGATATAACTTTAAGCACCATAATGATGCTTCATATTAAATGCATTGACTAGGCATTTAATTTTGCATGCAAGCAATTCCTCTATAGTTTAAATCTAGCCATGGAACATTTTGAAATGTTTGTAATTTTTTACATTTATGTTTGATTAAATGGGTGCTTGTAATTAAAATCAAATAGTGTTCAACTGATGGACGTTGAAATGTTAAACATAAACAGTATATGACAATACAATAGAATAGCTTTGAAAAGCAAAATCAGTAAGCTTTTCAAGGAAGGATATATAATTCTGGTTTGCAATATTTTTTTTTACTGACACTGATATTTTTAGATCTATTTACTGTAATTAGTACCCTGGAAATCTACCTTGTTAAACCAGGGTGAAGCTTATCTGATTTAGCTTCAGCATTGGTACATCATTACTTGAGACAATGTGTTGCTGTTCTGCTTTGTTGTTTCTTGTATAAAAGAGAAAATATGGATTTTAGAAAATATCTGTTGATACAAATCACAATTAATTGTGAAATATGCAACAGATGGTGAAACTTATAATCATTCTATCAGAATAATAGTATACTGTCTGCATTTCAGAATTTGCTTTTCCCAAAAGATGCTGTTGGGCTGAAGCCATATTGACAGCTGGTATGTTCCTAATGTAGTTAGTTTGATATACCTCATCTATTAAATCCTGTGCATTTTCCAAAATAACAGATGACAAGTGCAATTGACCACCTGGGAAAAGGCATCTTCAGTAGAAAGCTTAAAATGATCTTTTTTTTGGTGATTGTAGAGATATACACTGCTTTTTCTATTTTGGGTGACATTATAAACCACTAGCACTTCAAAAAGTATGGTATTTTTTGTACACACATAATGATCAAAAATAATCTTGGGACAACTAACAGATGCTATAACTATCATGCTTTTAGAAAACTATGACATCTTCTATCTCCAAATGTGGTATTTAGGAATCATGCTGCAGAGACTCTAAATTGAATTACCAGACTCAAGCAGTATTCCTCTAAAGTGAGTACAGAATGTATTCTATACAAAACTGCATAAGATGCAATCATTTAAAAGAATGAAAGGAACGAGTATTTTTCTCTGAAGAAATGCGCAGTAACATATTTACTGGATTTTTTTTTTCTGGATGAAAGCATCATCACCTGTTACTAATGAACTTTTTATTAAAAGAAATAATCAGAATTGCTTATGGTTTTGAAAATATGCAAAGTACAGTTTGTATACATTTTACTTGGTTTAATCTTGTTCAAATTCCAAATTCTCTAAATTCTGAAAATAAGCTGTTTTCGAGTGTTGATTCACACAGTTTTAAAGTACCAACTCTAATAATGATAAATTTATAAGTCTTTATATTCTTCTGTTTTAGTTCATATCTACAATAATCTTAAGTAAGAACAGGAAGAAACTACTTCTTTGCCGAGTGTTCAGAAAGGGACTCGGGAAACTGTAGGCTAATCAGCCCTATCTTCATCACCAGAAAGGTGATGGAACAGCTCATTCTGGATGTCATCTCTAAACATGATGAGGAAAATAAGGTGGTTGACATGGATTCACCAAGGGGAAGTCATGCCTGACTAATCTGGGAGCCTTCTATAATGGCATGACTGCCTGGGTAGAAAAGAGGAGAGCAGTACATGTTGTCAACCTTGACCTCAGTTAGATTTTTCACCCTGTGTACTGTAACATCCTCGTAGGCAATCTTAGGAAGTGTATGTTTGATGAGTGGACAGTGAGGTTTGTTGAGAACTGGCTGAATGGCAGTGCTCTGGAGATTGTGGTAAGTGTCACAGAGTCCTGTAGCTAGGAGTGTGCCCCAGGAATCAGTACTGGGCTGGGTCATATTCAACATGTTTATCAGTGACCTGGACGAGGTGATAGAGTACCTTCAGCAAGTTTGCTAATGACACTAAACTGGGAGGAAGGGCCAATACACTAGAAGGCTGTATTGCAATTCAGCAAGATCTAGACAGGCTAGAGAGTTGGGTGGAGAGGAACAAAATGAAATTCAACAAGGGCAAGTGTAGGGTCCTGCACCTAGGGAGGAATAACACCAAGAACCAGTACAGTTTAGGGTTTGACCTGCTGAGAAGCATCAATGCAGAGAAGCATCTGGGAGTCCTGGTGAATGACAAGTTGACCATGAGCCAGTGATATGCCCATGTTGCCAAGAAGACCAATGGCATCCTGGGGTGTATTAAAGATAGTGTGGTCAGAAGGTTGAGGGAGGGTATCCTGCCACTCTACGCTGCCCTGGTAAGGCCACATCTGAAGTACAGAGTCCAATTCTGGGCTCTCCAGTTCAAGCAAGACAAGAAACTGCTGGAGAGAGTCCAGCAGAGTGCTACAAGGATTATATGAGTACTGGAGTGTCTCTCATAAAAGGAAAGGCTGAAAGAGTGGAGTCTTTTTAGCCTGGAGCAGAGAAGTCTGAGAAGGAATCATATCAATACTTACAAACACCTAAAGGGCGGGTGTCAAGAGGAAGGGGCCAGACACTTTTCAGTGGTGCACATTGGCAGAACAAGGGGCAATGGGCACAAACTGGAACACAAGGTAAACTTTGAAGATGACAGAGCACTGGAACAGGCATGATTCAGAGAATCAATAGTTAAAAGCTGTAAGTACAATCTAGTGTAGCACAGCAAATGTTGAGGCCCGGAACTAAAATCTAGCTAAAATAAGGACATAGCCTTGAGCTATATGCACAATGTATAAGATAACAAGAACAACTCGCAAAATTGGGACTTGTCTTTGTGAAGTACCATCTAGTTAGACCCACTTCTGCGGTTTGGCTTCCAGACAACTCAGCATTCCAAACCAAAATGTGAAGAGCACACTGCGAGGAAGACTATGGGCCTTCCTCCAGAAGACCCCCAATGACCACCACCAGATGGCAGCGCACCTGTGCAAGGTGGAGGAGACTTATCCTATGGATCCCGAGAAATAATAATCACACCTACCCCCAAATTGATTGCAATAACCCAGCCCCCTCAGTGAATATGCATGCTTTTGTATTGTAAAACGACACTTTCTTTGTCTCTTAGGTGTGGAAGTTCGGAGGAGTGATCCCCCTTGCACCCAGTGCTGTGGTAAATATACCTGCTTTACAACCTTTTACAGCTTGTGAAGTTTGTTTCCACACGTCAGGCAGACCAGAAAGGTTGTGGACTTTTCTCCTCTGGAGGTATTCAAAACCTGCCTGGATGTGACCCTGTGCAATCTGCTCTAGGTCATCCTGCTTTAGTAGTGGGTTTGAAGTAGTTGATCTTCAGAGGGTCCTTTGTACATCTACCTATCTGTGATTCTGTTATTTGCTCTCCCAATGGCAATGGCTTGTGACGGGGAGAGTAAGGTAGCTTTTTTTCTCTCCCACAGTTAGTCCTAAAAAAGATTTATGTTAGGAGGATGATGTCTAATAAATATTTAATTTTTAAGTGAGTTGTACTGCCTACAGTGAGAAAAACTGGTCTGAGGTCTCAAAGGATAGCCAATTCCCACATCAGTGAGACGGTCAAACTGAATTACTTCCTCTGAATTAGGTCATCATCACTGGTGACATACTAGCTCTTTCTCTGAACTGCTTCTGAAATATTTCTTGAGACACATTGTACTTGTGGAAACCAACATGATTCTGGGGGGAAAAAATCAGCAAACAATCAAAAATCAATTAACTGCTTTATTTTTCTTTTTTCTTCATTATCTGTTCATACTATTTATACTCCAGAGACTATCAAGGACCAGGCGATGCTCTCAAACTGGTCTCTTGCTAATGTCACTATGGAATGATTGCCAAATATAGCAATAAAACACAAAGAGCTTGATAATGAAGCTCTTATGCTACAAAAAGTTTACCCGTGAATCATAGACTCATAGAACTGTAGGGGTTGGAAGGGACCTAAAGAGATCACTGGTCCCAACCTCCCTGACAAAGCAGGCTCCCTAGCTCATACTGCACAGATAGGCATCCAGACAGGTCTTGAATATCTCCAGGGAAGGAGACTCTACCACCTCCCTGGGCAGCCTGTCCCAGGGCTCTGTCACCCTCACTGTGAAAAAGTTCTTCCGCATGTTGGTGCGGAACTTCCTATGCTCCACCTTGCAGCCATTGCCCCTTGTCCTATCCCCACAGACCACTGAAAAGGGGCTGGCTGATTCCCCCTGCATCCCCTGCTTAAGATAATTATAGACTTTACTTAGGTACCCCCTTAGTCTTCTCTTCTCAAGGCTGAAGAGTCCCAACTTACTCAGCTTTTCCTCATAGGGGAGATGCTCCAGGCCCCTAATCATCTTCGTAGCCCTTCTCTGGACTCTCTCCAGGAGATCCCTGTCCTTTTTAAACCAAGGAGACCAGAACTGGACACAATACTCCAGGTGGGGCTTGACCAGGGCAGAGTAGAGGGGGAGGATCACCTCCTTTGACCTGCTGGCTAAACTCTTCCTGATGCACCCCAGGATCCCATTGGCTCTCTTAGCCACCAGGGCACACTGCTGGCTCATGGCCAACCTGTCATCCACCAAGACCCCCCATGTCCTTCTTCACTGAGCTCTTTTCCAGCAGGTCATCCCCCAGCCTGTACCGAAATGAACGGTTGTTCCTTCCCAGGTGCAAGACATTACACTTGCTTTTGTTGAATTTCATCTGGTTTCTCCCTGCCCAGCTTTCCAGCCTGTCCAGGTCTCACTGGATGGCAGCGCAGTGTTCCTGTGTGTCAGCCACCCCTCCCAGCTTTGTATCATCGGTGTACTTGCTGAGGGTGGATGCTATTCCCTCATCAAGGTCATCAATGAAGATATTAAACAGGACTGGACTCAACACTGAGCTCTGAGGAACACCGCTAGTAGTTACTAGTGTAGTTCTATTTTACTGAAAGGATAGTCCTATTTTTCTAAAAGGATAATTTGCACAAGTAAATACCAACAGGAGCAAGATCTTGTGGTCCTGAGAAGCCCTGCACATTATTTTTTAAAAAACAGTGAGCATCCCCTTTTATGAACATTTCCTTAACTTTCTGCTCAGGGTATGTCCACACAAAACCAGAACTCATATGACACTCTCATCATTTGATGGATATTGAACAGATATGCTCATGTGTTTTACATTTCCCATAGCAAAGGTTGTGGCAAAACTGCCTGATTAGTTCCGCATTACCATGCTTTATCTTTCCATTCTCTGTAGCATTATGTAGTATTCTCACACTACAACAATAGTTAGAAATATAATTTTTCTCCCAAAGGATATCTTTGTTAAAAGGGAAGAAATCTGTTTTACTATTTCCTGTCATTATCTGTATTGGCTAATACAGTGATACTTATTATGGAAGGTGGGAGTGAGGAGGGGTAATTTGGGTCAAATATTTAATATATTACACCTTTAATTTAAATCATTCCTTAAAAAGAAAAAAAAGTTACAAAAGGTAAAAGTATGCAATAAAGACCTGAAAATGTTTTTGAAATATAATTGTTGTGCTGTCATACTTAACTTCATATATATGAACATCACCTTCTGACCAAGGGATAATTTTTCCTAAACATGTATTTATTAGCAAAATACAATTAAAAGTTACTAACAAAATGTACTTTTGTTTTTAAAATACCCGTTGGTTTAGTAGGATTTACATTTCTGAATATTCCACTTATACAAAATAACATTTTTATTTGTTAGTTTAGCACATTTTTATAAATCATTAGAAAAAAAACAAACATTATAAATCATTAGGGAACTATTCTTCAATATGAGTGTGGTAGATCACTGGAACAAGTTATCCAGAGAGGTAGTGCAGGCCCCATTCCTGGAGATATTCAAGCTCAGGCTTGATGGGGCTCTGATCTAGTGAAGATGTCCCTGCTTACTGCAGGAAGGTTGGACTAGATGACTTTTAAAGGTCCCTTCCAACCAAACATATTCTATGATTTTTTAGTTCAGTACAAAATCAGTCATGTTGCATGAAAGCAGCCAAAATGATGTTAAATTACCTACCATGCTTTTGCTCTCACTTGTATCATCCAATGTTAGTTTATTCCTGGGAATATAAGTGTAAATTAAGAACAATTCCACAGAAGTATAGCTGAAAAAGTAAAACACCTAAAAAGGAGTGAGGTTGGAATCCAACACTCAGTCACTTAGGATTAATAATCTAATATAGTAAAGAGTGCTCAGGCATTATGGAGACACTCAGATAATACGGTGAAGACTGCCAATATGTGAATCTATGTAGATGGATGATGAAAAACACTTATGCATTAATGTTGCCACCTCCCTAAGTATAAATAGTATTCAGCAGTTTTATGAGTAGAGGTTCTAATTAGTTCTTTAGTTTGTGCCATCTGATATTTCCAACCATCCAGCAAAATGAATCATAACTACACAGCTATTACTGATATTGCAATGAAGTGGGAATGGAAAAAGGCAGAACAAGGAAACATGTAATAGTTACACTTATGTCTGGCAAGAGGATCTTAGATGCTTTAATAAGGAATTTCGGGTACAAATTTGGATGGATGGATTATTAGATCAATTGTTATCTATCTCTGTCTGAAACATAGATCATTGTGATGAAGATTAAAGTTAAAATGTATGCATTCTCCCACTGGGCGAATTTTAGCAATATATAAGTATTCAACCAAGCAGAAATAAAGAAAAAAGGCTTATTTTCCTCTTTAAAATCTGTTTCTTTTCCCTGAAGCATAATGACACCACTGCAAAGTGAGCACAATAGAAATTTGCATGTATTACGAAAGAGCATTTGGAAGTTTTATTTAAATCCTAATCATTCTGTTTCCTTATGAACTAAGAAATTGGACCTAATGTTTCACTGCATTGCTCCAAGTTTTCTGATTTTGCTTTTCTGATTAAGCTTCTCTGATTTCCTATAGTGTGGTTTGTTTGGGGTTTTTTCCTCCCCCTTTTTTTTTCTCATTGGCCTTGTTGGTTTTTTTTTTGGGTAGTTTGTATGTTTGTTTGTTTGGGTTTTTTCCATATGAAAGGTTCACAAGTGCTATTTGTTTCTCTTAAAGGGATTGCATCAGGTTTAAAGCCAGAGTATTGCAATATAGTGTTCAATGTTTTCAATATCCTTTCTATTGGAAGCAGAAAGAATAAGGATATTGGACTTCTCTTGTTAAGGCACCTCTAAGCTCCCTACATATAGTAGCAACTACTTAGGGAAAGATCACAATATGCTTTCTTATTTCTTATAATCTTTACCTAGGTTTCTGCTCCTGGCTGCTGTCAATGACTGATTTTCAATGCACCAAAGCAAGTGAGCAGATCTCTCACAAACAAAGCTCTAGTTTAGAATTGGGCTGTCTGTGTGCAATTAAGTATTATATTCCTCATGACATGAAATAAACATCCATTACACCTGTGTGCAGTCCCTGCTGATTAAAAGATGTGGCTAATACCAGACATGATGCCTGACTGGAGTCATCTTTGAGAGTGGAAGAAGCTTAGGGGGCAGTACTCTCAGATACCTGATGGCAAAATTAAAATCATAACTGCTCAGGAGTGATAACTTGTGATCAAAGAATCATCTAGCATGGAGAAAAAGAAGACCCAGCAGCAAAAAGGCTTATACTGGTTGGAATCAGGAAAGTGAGACAGAAGGACTGTGAGGTTTCCCTTGGTGATAAGAAATAGCCACAGGACTGGCTTGTAGCCATCCTAGAACACAGACACTCACAGGCCACCTTTGGGCAGCAGAGGTGGTGATGAGGAATATACACAATGTCAAGGTGAGGTGCCTCATGTTGACACCCAGAGGATGGATGCTGGTGTAAGAGTATATAAGGAATTGGCTCATAACATATCTTTGCAGACTCCTTATGGAACTGCTTATAGAGATGACTGTCCAATGTATTGTTCATTAATATTTTTAAAAATATATGTATTTAAGCAAAAATGTGTGTTTAATTCATCTACAGTAGTACACTAAAAAATCCTGAACATATTCTTAGCTATCAAGGGACTCTGATTCATTTTCCCTAAACAAATAACTGGAATGTGTGTTTTCTCTAGTTTTACTACTACTTACTATGGCTCCTTTGCCAAAGTTTACTCTGATGACATCAGTCAGCAGAACAAGATTTCAGGTCCACTCCAACCACTTCAATTTACTGCAAACTCACCTTCCCAAGACAGTGACCTACCTGTTCATTGGGAGTCAGTCATGAGAACCTACTGTCTATCAAGGATGCAAGGGTATAGAATGGAAACCAATGTATTTTAAATTATGCAGAAACCCCTGCCATTCTACAAGTCCCTACAGAGCTGTTATAGACAATATTATTATTTATTATGTTCTATATTATTATCTTTTATGTTCTATACAGAACCTGTGTAGAAAACAGCAGTCCAAGAATATCCGGCAGGTGCTGCTCAGTCTGGACATTTGATTTGTGAAGTGTCAAAAAGGACAGTGTTTCATTTGGCATTGTGAAAATCTTAGAGATACCAATTTGCCATGCTCAGAAGTGACTTAAAGAAAAATTTATCTTCTTATTTTTATTCTACCTCTCTCTCTTCTCTAATCCTCTATAATCCACTCAAAAAATTATCAGCTAGGATTTTGCCCGTGTCAGGTTTTTGAACTGAGGGTGGTTTTGCTCTAGCTTTGTTCTCAAAAGTGTGACGGCTCTTGGATCATTTGTGCAATGGGAATTGAATTTTTTCCCCACTCTCCTAACTCTGAGGGAATTGCAGAAGGATTTTGGATTTAAGCCATGGAAGGACTTTATCACCTGAATCTTACCTCACCATTTCAGGAAGGTTTACCACTCAGGTGCTATCTGACCTGCAGATGTCTTGATGCATATAAGACTTAGAATTACCCACATGGTTAAAAGCTTGATGTATGTCCAAAATGGACTAAACCCCAAATAGATAATTGAGCATTGCTGCAATAACAGAAACTGACCCCTAGATCTCCTATAGGAAGAACAAGCAGCTTTTGACACTGAAAAGATCATATCTGAAAATCCCATGAATATTGCACAAATGATTTGAAAGACCTTCTTAAAATACTAAATCCAGTTTTCTTCTGTCATAGTCAATTATCTGATTTATAAAAATAACTTTAAATAAGCTGCATTTCTTCCTGCCACTTCCTCAGACCTCACTTGGTGGTGATTAGGAGCCTTCTTTCAATTTCCTGGATAAGTTTCCTCTCAGTGAATTTATACCTACTTGTTCATTTGCCAGCATAAATTAACTATTTGGTGTCCTTGTACATTTGCAAATAGTTGCCTTATTATAGCCTTTTATTCTTCTTTTCAGCAAAAGATGCTTGTGGACTTTATATTTGACTCAGGCCTGAGTCCAAGCACTTTGCATTTACCTCCATCTGAAACACTCACTGACATGATATCCTTAAAGTTCAGAGGCACTGATTGTGCTTTGCTGTATTGTAGCATCCTTTGTGCTGTGCTGGGCATCCTGTTGATAAACACCTTGTCATGGTTTTGCATGGCTATGTTCTGGTGCAGAATGGGGGGCTGCAGAGGTGGCTTCTGCAAGAAGCAGCTAGAAGCTCTCTGCAGGCCTGACAGAGTAAACACCAACTGGCTCAAGGCCAGAGTCATTGTTGACCAAGGCCGAGCCCAACAGCAATGGTCACAGCGCCTCTGGGAATCACATGTAGGAGAAAAAGCCTCGCAGTTAGCCACATTTTGCCACCGGAGAAGGGAGTAAGAAGATGGAAGAAACTGTGCAGTCATCAAGGTCAATTAAAGGGTGGGGAAGGAGATGACCCAGGTGCCTGAGAGAAAGATGCCTCTGCAGCCTGTGGAGAAATCCATGGTGGAATGGGTGTGCCCCCACAGCCTATGGAAAAGGCTGAGACCCCACCTGCAGCCCTTGGAGAGGTCCCATGCTGGAGCAGGTGGAGAGATACAGAAGATGCTGTGACCCATGTTGGAGAAAGCCTCTGCCAGGACTTGCACCCCATGGAGAGAGATAGAGACACAGAGATGAGCGAGAGAGAGAGAGATCCACTCCAGAGAAGGTTTGCTTGGAGGGAGAGGTTTGTGACTCCATGGACGACCAGGCTGGAGCTTGAAAGACTAAGAGACATTCTGTGATTTTACGACTGCACCCCATAGAAGTTACCTATGCTGGGGCTGCTGGTGAAGAGCTGAACCCCATGGGAAAGGACTTCATGTTCATGAAGGACTGTCTCCTGTGGGTGGGACCCTACACTGGAGCAGGGGAAGGATGTGAGGAATGCCTTCCCCCCTGGAGGGGGAGGACTTCTTCCTTGGAGTTATCCCAGCTGAACAGAGATAAAAAGAGTCTGCTGCCTTTCAGGGTGTCCTCCAGTAGCTACTTCCCAGCACGCCTGGCAGCTATTCAATAGTGTTCTCAGATTCACAGGCAGTTGCCCAAGAACTTCACCAAGTCACACACACAAGTTCTTGACCACTGTAGCTGTGAGCTGCAGTCATCTTCCCAAACTACTTGGCAGGTCAAAAGCTGTGCGTAGTATTGCAGAAAAGATCCATGCTACAGACAATGTCATTAATAATTTCTTATTTCAGTAAAATAAACCTAGTCTGACAAATTGTAGGATCATTTTCCACGTTTATTATGACACACTAGCATCTTGTAGACTTTCAATGACTAATATATACAGACTTTTATATTTCTCAGCAGTTTCCAGCTAATGAGACCACAGTTTCTTGAAGAAATTCTTCTCATTAGTACCTAAAAGAAAGATATTGCAGTCTCAACTCTTTGTTTCTATTTGATTTCTAATGCTTCAGTTCTCATCTACACCAAATTCTTCCTCCCAGCTTAACATATCAGAAAATTTCATTAACACATGCCTGAATTTTGTGCCAAGAAAATTAAAAATAAAGCTGAATAGCATCACGCCAAGTCTATTTCTTGAAGAGATCCATACCTAGGAGATATGATTTTGCCATTACTGATAAAAAGTCACATCCTTGACCTGACAGTGCCAGGACTCAGCCTCTCCTAGGCCTGAGCTGAGAGCTGCTATTTTAACCCTTGCACGACAGCCAGTGACTGCTGTTTCTCCTCCTCCAGCTTCAGCTCTATGGATGGACTGGCTGGGGAGAGGTGACACACATCACCTCTGTCATTGTGTGTCCCCTCCTGGTTACTGCCTGACACACAATAACCCTTTCTGTACCAGGGGCTCAGCATGGCTTGGGGCTACTACCAGGCTGCTGTGATGAAAAAACTTAGAAAAATAAACCCAAGAATAGCTCAAGTCTAAGCACAAGGAAACTCCTCCACCATGACTATCATAGGCCTCCCTGAAGAAACCTCAGGATGCTGAAAACCTGCTGTTTCCTCTCCAGCTAGAATCACCCTTCCTAGGACATAGAGGAATATTGTAAGGGTGAACACACAAAAGAAAAGGGATAGATACTAGGGTGTATAGAACCTTCTGCCTTTATTAGTAAGATCTGTTTTGTATTGATTAGATAATTTTGACAATGGTGTTCCCACAGATCCTGTATCTGGTGATCCCACAGATCCTGTATGAAAGTTGGAGTGTTTGGGAAACGAAGAATTTCCCTCTGGTTGAGGTAGGGGAGGTCCAGGAGTGGCTCAAAGGCATTAATGCACACAAATCCATGGGCCCTGATGGGTTACATCCACGTGTGCTGAGGGAGCTGGCGGAGGTGATTGCTGTGCCACTCTCTGTCATCTTCAACAGGTCTTGGAGTACAGAAGTGCCTGAAGACTGGAGGATAGCCAATGTCACTCCAGTCTTTAAAATGGGCAAGAAAGAGGAACCTAGTAATTATAGGCCAGTCAGCCTATAATTTTCTGTCCCAGGAAAGAATTGGAACAGCTTGTTCTGGATGCCATCTCCAAGCAATTGGAAGAGAAGAAGGTCATGAGGAGTAGTCAGCATGGATTCACCAAGGGGAAATCATGCTTGACCAATCTCATAGCCTTCTATGATCTCATAACAGGCTGGGTAGATGGAGGAAGAGCAGTGGATGTCATCTACCTTGACTTCAGCAGGGCCTTTGATACTGTCTCCCATATTCAAGACTCGTCTGGACGCCTATCTGTATAGTATGAGCTAGGGAGCCTGCTTTGGCAGGGGGATCGGACCCGATGATCTCTTGAGATCCCTTCCAACCCCTACAATTCTGTGATTCTGTGTGATTCTGTGAGGGTTTTTTTGCCTATGACACCAACTGCAGAGTGATCCCTCTGTCCTTACCTTGAATCCTAAGCCTCCCAATATATATTTTCTCCACTTTTTGGATGAAAAGGGGAGTGAGAGAGCAGCTTTGGTGGGTATTTGGCCTTTAGCTAGTGCCAAATCACCACAGATAGCAAACCCAGTTCTTTTATCCTTATTTTCTCAGCAGAATATGATAAAAAAAGGCAATGTTATTATTTCATTTGCAAAGAGTTATTTTCATTCTTTTTTTTATTACTATTTTTGCAACCTCCAAGTGTATTTTTAAAATAAATTCTTTTTTGCAATTTCTTACAGTCTCAGCTTACTCCTGCTACTTCTTTTGACTTGGTGTCTTACTAATATTTTGTGCCTTTGAGTAAAGGTTAAATATGAAAAACATTTTAGAAACTTTTTTAAGCTATAATTTCTTTAAAAAAGTAATTAAGGTGAAAAATGTCTTTCATAGTTATATTATTTGCTGCTCAGTACATTTTAATACATCCATTCTTCTTCTAGTTTACATTAATGCTATTGTTATAAAGAGCATACATACATATTTTATGTATCTATTTATGACAAGTAGCCATCAAAGTAAACTGTCCTATCTTGCTACATATTGGAAAACAGAAAAGCAAATGGTCATACAAAAACCTATGTGAATATGAAAATAATTATTTTAACAAAGAAACTCAAACATGCTGTGTGTCTCACCAAAGCTACAGAACAAACCTGCAGCAGAGCCAACAGAGACCCAAACACTTGAGCTTCTTTTTTATTAATTTCTGTCAGAGCAATGAAGCTTCCGTTTCCTTTTCTAAGCTCAGTGGTATTGATAGGAAATAGGTTTATCTACTGGTGGATCTAGTGAAGGTTGTGGCAACAGATGCCATAGCCAGAAGAGAGAAATTGCAAGGCAAAGTTTCAGATACATGGGTTTCAGACTGAAATAGTAGGACAGCAAAGAAGGAAGTTCCCTCGGGTCTAGGAGCATTTGTATGCATCAGTAACATCACCAAAGCTAGTACTCAGAAAAAAGATTCTTGGGCTGACATAATTATTTTGTACCAAGAGAGAAATCCTGGGGAAAAATAATCTGTATTATTTCAATGTGTGATTTTTCTTAATTTTCTTTCCCTCTGAGAAAGAACAGCAAGTAAATCTGCTGTTTATGAGAAAAAAAGAAATAAGTTCAGAAAAGCAAGACATTTAATGAAACTACAGGGGAAATAATGCTGGAGTAGACCTCTGCTGCTGTAGAAAAAATAAAGGGGGAAGAGGTTTGGCGTAAATATCCTGCAATGCATTGATTTTTCTACAGATTTAAAGTAGGCATTAGATCAGAGGAGATAATCCCCAATTTTCTAGTCTAATTCTCTATGAAATTCTAGAAGTCTGATGCATTTGCTCATTGTGAGTTCACTGAATCACTGCTTTCTTGTGAGTCACTGTGAGGTCACTGAATCACCTGTAATATGAAGAGAGGCAGGGATTTCAGGAGGGTGATGCCCAGCAGGAGAGTCAGATGGAAATGGGATCCTTGGGGTGGCGGTGGGAGTGGATCAGGCAGGTACCCAGTTCATGTTTTGGTATTCAGGAGCTTCGATATGTTAACATAAATAACTTCAAAATCAAATATGCTGAAAACCTGGCAAAAGATAAATAGCAAGAGTCTTTGGGGGAGGGGCGGGGGAGGGGTGGAACAGTGGTGAAAGATAACAGCAGACCCCTTTGCAGTCTCCAGTTCACCTGGATTATTAGTTTTGTGTTACCTGCCTTCAGCATCACATGCCATTTTCCCAAATCCTTACAAATTATATAAAAAAAATAAAATCATACTATTGAAATACTTGTGACTACAAACACTTAAGAAAAAAATAAGATGCATGTAAAAACAATTGGCATTGTAATACACAGTCCTGAAGGATATTTAGAGTGCATATCTTACTTCTATCCCCAAATCAACCAGAAGAGTAAGTAGGAATCAATATCACATAATTTACTTCCTGTCACTTTTATGGACTTAGTTTATTAGAAGTTATGCAATCTTTGTATAATATAATCACATCTAATATGTAAGTGTCATTTTTATTTTAAAAGCACTTCAGTTAGGCTTCTTTAATAAAAATCTCATATACATCAAACTGCCAATAACTGAGTTAATTGCAAAATAAATACTGGATTTTCTGGATTTTCCTGATCTCTTTTTCTTGGTTTTCAGAGTGGTTTCAATAGCAAGTAGAAAGCAAATAATTGCTATATCACTGTATTGGATCTGGCTGGGAGGCAGTTAACTTTCTCTATAGCAGCCCTCATAATGCTGTGCTTTGTATCTGTGGCTAGAATAATGTCAATAACACACCTCTGGTTTTTTTGCTGAGAAGTATTCACACAGTATCAAAATTTTCTCCAACATCCCCTCCAAATACCAGTAGGCTGTAGGTGGGAAAGCCATTGAGAGGGGACGTAATCATTCATAGAATCATAGAATGGTTTGGGTTGGAAGGGACCTTAGACATCATCTTGTTACACACACACACACACACACACACACACACACACAAATATACACACCCGCTACGGGCAAGGATGCCTCCCATTAGACAAGGTTGCTCAAAGTCCCATCCAGCCTGACCTTGAACACTGCCAGGGAGGAGGCAGCCACAGCTTCTCTGGGCAACCTGTTCCATGTGTCTCACCACCCTCACAGTGAAAAACTTCTTCCTTATAAACCCTTTTCGGGTTTATTGTCATTGCCTCTTGTCCTATTGCTACAAGCCCTTATAAAAAGTTCCTCCCTGGCTTTCCTATAGACCCCCTTCAGGTACTTTAAGGCCACTATAAGGTCATAAGGTCACCCTAGAGCCTTCTCTTCTCCAGGCTGAGTAACTCCTGTAATCAGGACAGCTGACTCAAAGTGACCATAGGGGTATTCCATTCCATGTGATGTCATGTTCAGCAATAAAAACTATGAGAAAGGAAGAGCACGATGGGGTAAGGCATTCATAATTGAGGTATTTGTCTTCTGAAGCAATCACTATGTGTACTAGGGCCCTGCATCCAGGAAGTGGTTAGATATCAACTGCTGATAGGAAGTAGAGAATAAATATTTTTTAATTTTTTTTTCAACAATGTTCTTTTATTTCCCTAAGCTGCATTTAGGACCCAATGCTGGAGTGGATAGATGTGTCCTGAAGGAAGCTGCAGCCCACTCTGAATCAGGATCCTGGTACTTGGCCTGGTACTTGGCCTGTAGTAGACCCATACTGTAGCAGACCATTCCTGAAGGATTCTATTCCATGGAAAGGACCCATGCTGGAGTAGTCTATAAAGGACTGTATCTCATAGGAGGGACACCATGCTGGAGCAAAGGAACAGCATAAGGAGGAAGAAATGCCGGGGATGAAGTGTTATGGACTGACTACAAACCTCCTTAGCCACCTCCCTGTGGTGCTCAGGGCTATGAGTGTTGTTCTTGATAAGGTAAACAAGTTTCATAAAGGAAAAAGATCTTGCAGTACTTTTTATATGATCAGATTTGTTTTGAAAATACATCACAGCAGAACCCCTTAATTACTAATCAGGCTTCCTTCCACATACCTTAAATAAATGTATGGTTTATACACCAATCATACCAGTGATTTACAGTCTTGACTGATTTGTATTTTATATTCCCTCAATATATAGAATCATCTCTTGCATCTTTAATCATAAGCATTAAAATACATGCTTTGTAAAAAATTTGAGGCCCCTGGAGAATCTTGTGGCTCTTATCAGGCAGATCAGGAAAAAATAAAAAAGGGACGGTAAACACCACACATTGGTTTCTTATTCTGGTTTTAATGTTAGTATTTTTAATACAGCAAGAAATTTCTCTCCACCTCCATGTGTTAACATAGAAATTTCTTCTGGGCAATGATTGCAGCACAGAGATCTTTCTGCTAATCTTTCTGCTGAGTTCACTTAAAAATCCTAAACTGCTGTCAACATTTTATTTGCCAGTTCTAAATCTATTCTCTTCCCTTTCAAGAATGCTATGCTATTGCTTTGAATTTCATAACTCATGTCTCTGCTGAATGTCATCTTTTTCCCTTCTCTTCCAAGTTCCTATTAGTTTTCTAATATACAGCTCTACTTTATATTTAGATTGAGTATTAAAGTTCATACCAGTTCATAGAAATAAACATTAGCCATATTTGCTCTTAGAAATGAATGTTCAAGCTATGAGTAATACATGAAAATAAGGATAAAAGTGTTGCATTTCTTTTCTGAAAATGCACAACTGATTGAGTGTTGTGGTTCCGCCGGAGCCGGGGACCACGCGTTCAGACTTCCCCCGGAGCGGGGGGGGGGGAGAAAACCAAAAAACAGCCCGCAGGTTGGGATAAGGGTATTTTTACTGGAAATAACAGGGGAAGAACAGATAACAATGAACAATACAACCTTTTGCTGAGATGAGCAGTTCAGATCGCGCACTCCCCGTAACGGACACCGCGCCGCAGCCCGCGCAAACCAAGCCGCAACACACAGGACCCGAGCTCGCGCCGCGAGTAAACAAAGCCCCGAGCCGAGAGCACGCTCCCACCCGGTCCCTGCTGTTCGCGCGCCAACACTGCAACACCCCCTGCTTCTTATACTCGGCATGATGTAACTGGCATGGAATGATCCTATTGGTCAATTTGAGTTACTTGTCCCGAGCCCAGCAGGTTAGCCCCTTCCTGGCTGAAGCCCCTGGCTGAAACCAGGACATCATCCACCCCTCATTCCATGCCATTTACGTCATAACCAAAACCAACAAAATCTTTTATACAACATATAAGAATTATAATTATGGCAGTAATGAATATACAACAACAAGTTATTTTACAGTCATTATACTACAATTTCTACTTAGTAATTGTATTGGTTATTCTCCCCCAAAATCAAATCCCGTTGAGGTACACATCGCACTTCTCCATCTCTCTGCATTACCCACCAGGTACAACCAGGTCCTTGTGCAAAAACAACTCCAGATATGGGTTTGCCTTTGCCCGAAGCAGGGATGACCCAAACTGTCTTTCCCAGTATGCTCTTCAGATGCACTACTGGGACTCTATTTCCTTCTACAGTATGTGGAAACTTTGTTTGGACAGGGCCATCCCGATTGGTAGATCCTCTGGAGTTGACTAATCAGGTGGCTTCGGCTAGGTGTGTGTCCCAATGCTTGAATGTTCCACCCCCCATTGCTTTCAATGTAGCTTTTAAAAGTCCATTATATCGCTCAATTTTCCCAGAAGCAGGTGCATGGTACGGAATATGGTACACCCACTCAATGCCATGCTCTTTGGCCCAGGTGTCTATTAGGGTGTTCCGGAAGTGAGTCCCGTTGTCAGATTCAATTCTTTCAGGGGTACCATGTCGCCACAGGATTTGCCTTTCAAGG
Organism: Laterallus jamaicensis coturniculus; assembly: GCA_022605575.1. Taxonomy (NCBI): domain Eukaryota; kingdom Metazoa; phylum Chordata; class Aves; order Gruiformes; family Rallidae; genus Laterallus; species Laterallus jamaicensis. The sequence goes on from JAKCOX010000001.1 coordinate 83,949,051, forward strand.
CCCAGGATTGTATTCCGGGCAGTAGCATGGGGCACAGGGTATGTCTCTAGCCAGCCAGTTGTTGCCTCCACCATTGTAAGTACATAATGCTTTCCCTGGCGGGTTTGTGGGAGAGTGATGTAATCAATCTGCCAGGCCTCCCCATATTTATATTTCATCCACCGCCCTCCATACCAAAGGGGCTTTAACCGCTTGGCTTGTTTAATTACAGCACATGTCTCACATTCATGGATAACTTGTGCAATAGCATCCATGGTCAAATCCACCCCTCGATCGCGTGCCCATCTATATGTCGCATCTCTCCCCTGATGACCTGAAGTATCATGAGCCCATCGAGCTATGAATAGCTCACCCTTACGTTGCCAGTCTAGATCTACCTGAGCTGCTCCAATCCTGGCGGCCTTATCCACCTGATGGTTGTTTTGATGTTCTTCTGTGGCCCGACTCTTAGGTACATGGGCATCAACATGACGTACCTTTACGACAAGCTTCTCTACCCGAGCAGCAATGTCTTGCCATAGATCAGCAGCCCATATGGGTTTGCCTCTCCGCTGCCAGTTGTTCTTCTTCCATTGCTGTAGCCACCCCCACAGGGCATTGGCCACCATCCATGAATCAGTGTAGAGATAGAGCATTGGCCACTTCTCTCTTTCAGCAATGTCCAGGGCTAACTGAATAGCCTTAACCTCAGCGAACTGGCTTGATTCACCTTTTCCTTCAGTAGCTTCTGCTACTCGTCTTGTTGGACTCCATACAGCAGCTTTCCACATGTGATTCTTTCCCACAAGGCGACAGGAACCATCAGTGAAAAGAGTATATTGCTTCTCATTTTCTGGCAGTGTGTTGTAAGGTGGGGCTTCTTCAGCACGTGTTACCTCCTCATCCTCTGGTGACATTCCAAAATCCTTGCCTTCTGGCCAGTCTGTGATTACTTCTACGATTCCGGGGCGATTGGGATTTCCTATTCGAGCTCGCTGTGTAATTAATGCAACCCACTTGTTCCATGTAGCATCAGTGGCGTGATGCGTAGAAGGGACCTTCCCTTTGAACATCCAGCCCAGCACTGGCAGTCGGGGTGCCAGGAGGAGCTGGGCTTCAGTTCCGATCACCTCTGAAGCAGCTCGAACTCCTTCATAGGCGGCCAATATTTCTTTTTCTGTTGGAGTGTAATTGGCCTCTGATCCTTTGTAGCCCCGACTCCAAAACCCCAGCGGTCGACCCCGAGTCTCCCCTTGTGCTTTCTGCCAGAGACTCCAAGTAGGGCCATTCTCCCCCGCTGCAGTGTAGAGCACGTTTTTAATATCTGTCCCTGTCCGGACAGGTCCAAGGGCTACTGCGTGGACTATCTCACGTTTAATCTGCTCAAAGGCTTGCTGCTGCTCAGGGCCCCATTGGAAGTCATTCTTCTTCTTTCGAGTCACATGGTAGAGTGGGCTCACAATAAAACTGTAGTTTGGCACATGCATTCGCCAAAAACCTATAACGCCCAAGAAAGCCTGTGTTTCCTTTTTATTGTTTGGTGGAGACATGGCTGCTATTTTATTGATAATGTTCATGGGGATCTGACGACGTCCATCCTGCCATTTTATTCCTAAAAACTGGATCTCTTGTGCAGGACCCTTGACTTTACTTTGTTTTATGGCAAGGCCAGCCTTTAAGAGGATTTGAATTATCTTTTCTCCTTTCTTAAACACTTCTTCTGCTGTGTCGCCCCATACAATGATGTCGTCAATGTACTGTAAATGCTCTGGTGCTTCACCCTTTTCCAAAGTGGTCTGGACTAGTCCATGGCAGATGGTGGGACTGTGTTTCCACCCCTGGGGCAGACGATTCCACGTATATTGTGTACCTCTCCAGGTGAAAGCGAATTGTGGCCTGCACTCTGGCGCCAGTGGGATTGAGAAGAAGGCATTGGCAATGTCAATCGTGGCATACCACTTAGCTGCTTTCGATTCCAATTCATATTGGAGTTCCAGCATGTCCGGCACAGCAGCACTCATACCTGGAGTGACTTCATTTAGGCCACGATAATCTACTGTCAGCCTCCACTCTCCATTGGACTTCCGCACTGGCCATATGGGACTATTAAAGGGTGAGCGAGTCCGGCTTATCACTCCTTGACTCTCCAGTTGACGAATCAGGTTGTGGATGGGGAGCAGAGAATCTCGGTTGGTTCGGTACTGTCGTCTGTGTACTGTTGTTGTAGCAATTGGCACTTGCTGTTCTTCAACTTTCAACAACCCCACAACAGAAGGATCCTCTGAGAGTCCGGGCAAGTTACACAACTGTTCAATTTCGTCTGTCTCCACAGCAGCTATTCCAAAAGCCCACCGGTACCCTTTTGGGTCTTTGAAATACCCTCTACGGAGATAGTCTATACCTAGAATGTATGGAGCTTCTGGGCCAGTCACAATGGGGTGTTTCTCCCAGTCCTTTCCAGTCAGGCTTACCTCAGCCTCTAGTACAGTCAATTGTTGGGACCCCCCTGTGACTCCAGAAATGCAAACAGGTTCTGTGCCTTTATAATTTGACGGCATTAAAGTACACTGGGCACCAGTATCCACTAGAGCCTTGTACTCTTGTGGGTCTGACGTGCCAGGCCATCGAATCCACACCGTCCAGTAAACTCTGTTATCCCTCTCCTCCACCTGGCTGAAGGCAGGGCCCCTCTATTGCTGCTGATCATACTTGCCGTTCATTGAGTGCATGAAGGACTTGGAGGTTCCCTCAAGAGGATCAGACATATCAGGAGTGTAGATAGGCCTTCTGCTTGGTCGAGGGTTCTGTTCGGTGGTAACTGGTGCAGCGTTCCTCCTGGTGAAATCTCGACGTGCGATTGTTTTACCTTGCAGCTCATTCACTCGTGCTCGAAGGGCTGAAGTGGGCTGCATATCCCACTTCCTCATGTCCTCCCCTTGGTCAACCAGGTAAAACCACAGTTTACCTCGTGGTGAGTACCCTCGGTTTTCTCCCACTCGGGATGATGGATGCCTTCTTCCAAAAGCTGCCACACTGCTCTGCAAGGGTCGGGAGCTGTACACATTGTTGTCAAGGCGCTGGACCAGTTTCTCTACCGCTGCGATGACAGAGAGGGAAATATTGTCTTGGTATTTGTGGAGCCTATAAGACACATTGGCTACAGTTGGTAGATCAGTATCACTCCAGTCTATTGCTGCCAGTGAATTGACGTGCCCTGATGGTACACTTTGTACAACCTTTCGCCACATGCCTGGGGTGCACGGGACTTCATCAGGATCGGCAGGGAGTTGTGAATTGTTCAAGTCATAACTAATTATCTCCCGTACAGCTAATTCTCTAAGGTACTGGACAACTCTTTCCATATTGTCGCACTTGGGCATACGGCATGTAATGTATTCTTTTATGGGGTACCTTTCCTTCACACTTAACAGTAACCGTTTCCAGAGGTTGAGGATTCCTGACCTTTTTCCAATGGCTTTATCAATGCCTCCTTCTCTGGCAAGGGATCCCAACTGCTTGGCCTCCCTGCCATCTAACTCCAAGCTATTAGCCCCATGATCCCAGCACCGAAGCAACCAGGTGACAATGGGCTCACTAGGTTGGCGGCTAAAATCCTTTCTAACCTCACGAAGCTCACTCAGGGACAGGGATCGGGTGACAACCTCTGGTTCTGCCTCATCTTGATATCCCCCTGATGGGCCCGGTTGATCATCATCATCAGCTGTTGTACGAACTGATTTTTTTGTGTATTTTCTCTTTTGAACCGGGGCGACAGACACTGGTGGGGATTGTTTCTTTTGATCATCAGTGGTGTCTGCTGTGGGGATTGCAGTAACTGCAGTGCCAGTTACAGGGGTTGCAGTAGCTGCAGTGTCAATTACGGGGGTTGCCGCAGCTGCAGTGCCAATTACGGGGGTTGCCGCAGCTGCAGTGCCAATTACGGGGGTTGCCGCAGCTGCAGTGCCAATTACGGGGGTTGCCGCAGCTGCAGTGCCAATTACAGGGGTTGCCGCAGCTGCAGTGCCAATTACAGGGGTTGCTGCAGTACCTGACAATCTGTTTTCTTCCCCTCCCCCCTGACAGTACGGACAATGCAGACAGCGCTGTCTGATATCAAGCAGTGTTTGAGCCGTACTTAGGTAATGGCCTATGTTCTGCCCCTCGTGGTTGTCCTGCCCCTCGTGGTTATCCTGCCTTTGGGAAACCTCTTGAGCAGTATTCATAAACCTGCTCTTAATATATGATGAAAGCAGGATCAAGTGCAGAAGAACTTCTAGCACTGTGGCCATAGTTTCCATGTCAAGGTGATGGTGAAAGTTTTCAAAAACTCTCATAAGAGCTGTTATGTTTAGCCCAGAAAGGAAAAAACCAGTGTAGTTCTCTCCCTCTGTGCTCTCACCAAAATGGCCACCACCACCAGCCCCTCTCAGCCCAGGGACTAGACAGGACCGCAAAACCTCATACACTTTCCAGATTAAACTCATAGTCACTAATATAACTGCATCATAAAACATTGTCATAAAGCACACTAGAGCAAAGTATGGGAACAAGCAGGGAAGCTGCAGCCCCGAGATGATACAACATCCTGCCAGGACTGCAAACAGCCTGCTGAGGTTTTTTTTCCACAGCCAGGACCACACCTTTATAAATAATACCCACAGCATCTTAAACAGCATCCTTACAACTTTTACCGTAATTGCAACCGGGTCAGAGTCAGATCTACCGTTATCCCAACCTTTATTGCCCCACGTTCAGGCGCCAAAATATGTTGTGGTTCCGCCGGAGCCGGGGACCACGCGTTCAGATTTCCCCCGGAGCGGGGGGGGGGGAGAAAACCAAAAAAACAGCCCGCAGGTTGGGATAAGGGTATTTTTACTGGAAATAACAGGGGAAGAACAGATAACAATGAACAATACAACCTTTTGCTGAGATGAGCAGTTCAGATCGCGCACTCCCCGTAACGGACACCGCGCCGCAGCCCGCGCAAACCCCAGCCGCAACACACAGGACCCGAGCTCGCGCCGCGAGTAAACAAAGCCCCGAGCCGAGAGCACACTTCTGCCCGGTCCCTGCTGTTCACGCGCCAGCACTGCAACACCCCCTGCTTCTTATACTCGGCATGATGTAACTGGCATGGAATGATCCTATTGGTCAATTTGAGTTACTTGTCCCGAGCCCAGCAGGTTAGCCCCTTCCTGGCTGAAGCCCCTGGCTGAAACCAGGACATTGAGAAATGATTGCTAGATGTCTAATGTTAATTAGACATGTGGAATAACTGATTGACATAATCTAAGGCTTCAGTCTGAACCTTTTAATCATAGAATCGTTGAATCATAGATTGGCATGGGTTGGAAGGGACCCCAAGGATCATAGAGCTCTAACTCCCCTGCCACAGGCAGGGCCACCAACCTCAGGCCTGGAGCTATACAAGGTTGCCCAGGGCCCCATCCAACTTGGCCTTGAACACTTCCAGGGACGGGGCATCCACTACTTCTCTGGGCAGCCTGTTCCAGCACCTCACCACTCTTTCTGTACAAAACTTCCCCCTAATATTCAGTCTAAACCTTCCCTCCTTTAGCTTTACACCATTCCCCCTTGTCCTTCCATTATCTGCCCTTTAAAAAAGTTGATTCCCCTCCTGTTTATAATCACCCTTCAGGTACTGGAAGGCTGCAATGAGGTTCCCCCCGCATCCTTCTCTTCTCCAGGCTGAACAAACCCAGCTCCCTCAGCCAATGTAGCATTCATTCAAGTCAATAGGAGAAGTTCTGTGACTACAGTGCAGAACATACCAACTGTGTTGGTTTGTTGATGACTCAACTAAAGATCAGCATTGCAGCACAAGAAATGATGCATCTCAGGTACACCCCTTGGTATGTCTTTTCACTGACACCTGTTATAGCTTTTTATGAGATGCAAAATATTTCTATCCTCATGTTCAGCTATCTCTTTCGCCTTTTCATTTCAAGAACAGTGGCATGACTCCAGCTACATACAACCTTTGTGCAGGAATAAATTCGTGCTTTCTTCTATGGTTTAGCATAGGATGGGAATGTTTGGACTTGATGACCGTAAAGGTCTTTTCCAACCTTGAGATTCTGTGATTCTGTGGTTCTCACTCCCAGAGACTTAAACCAGAATTTTCTAAGCTGGAAAAATATTTAAGAATCTCTTCTCTTCAACTACATGGTAGCATAAAACTAATACCTGCTTACTCAAAACGTCTTCTAAAGCATCTTCAATGAGAATGTCATGACCTTTTAAATGTTAGGCCCTGTTAAAATTTAACCAAAAGGCTTCATAATACTTATGCTAAAATGTATCTAGTTAAGACTACTGTTTTCTAATTTCTCATAGCCTACAATTACTGTCATCCATTATGACTTATTGGGAAAATGTATCTAGTTTCAGGTTACATGCAACAGTTATTTTTAGGTGCATCACTGTTTTTTTCTTTAGTTGATATCTTATGTTTCCTTGTGTCCTTCAGATGATGCGTTTCTAAAGGTATGTCTATAATAACATGCTAGCTTAAGGATCAAGCTTGTCCTTCAGCTCAGTATTCTTTGTATTGTTTCTCTGCTGACTTTCATTAGGGCAGCAGGATGGAATTGAACATATATTTTTATAGAAAGGGAAATGAAGCAGAGAAATTAAGGCAAAGTTAATCAGCTCACATGTGAGCTGTGACAATAAGGTGAATGCAAATGGTCTGAGCCTCTGTAGCTCCCAAAATAAGACTTCTGTGTCTGCTTTTATAAAGCCCCCAACTGTGTGCTGACCTGACAGTGCAGGGGCTCAGCTTCTCCAGGGCCTGAGCTGGGTGTCTCTGGTTAGAGGCCTGTGCTATGGTCAGTGACTGCTGCCTCCCCTGCTCCAGCTTCAGCTCAGGGGTGGGCCAGCTGGGGAAAGGTGACACCTTCTCCCCAGCTCCCTCCACACTCTCATCATTGCCTGACAAAACATAGCACCGACAGTTCATTGCAGCCTGCCTCATTCTTCCCCCTCTTCTGAGACTGCCAGTGTTAGGATCCCTGGGACAGGGGAGAGGATAGCAGGGAACCATGACTATAGAGTCATTTATTTCTGAGAATTTGAGCCTGATCTTGACCACAGCTGCTTAAGCAGTCTAAATGTGGGTTTATGCTGATGAACATAAGGTTTTCAGGATCAGATTGTCTTTACTGAGTTGTATGTCCTTCTGTTCGAAGTAGTATACAATAATTTTCTGTCAATATCAGAAAATTCACTAACCAAATACCTTGCCTAGGATTTCTGTCCTGCTTTTGCTTTTGGTTTTACTAAAGTTCTGGGTTTTTTTTCCCTTGCTCATGTGGATTCATGTGTTATATTATGCATGTAAGTCACAGACAGTAGCTATTTTAATCTATTATTTATCTTTTCCTTTCTTTGTTATATTACTCCATCCCATGCCTTTAATGCTAAAAGTGGATGTTTTTTGCAGCAAACATAAAAGCATATATTTCACACTTCAGTGCACTGAACAATAGGTAATGGCATTCTGAATTAGTCTTACATTTGAATACACTTAATTGTATTCTTATTTTATTTAAGCAAGTTGCAGTATTAAGGAAACTCATTAAGGTTGTACTTGCTTCTTCCTCAGGGAAGGCTCAGTCGTATTTCTCCAATTACATTAATCAGCATGACAGAAATACCAAAGATCGACTTCATACAGTGTCATTGTCTTCCTGTAAAATGGGTCACAGAAACGAAAAGATGTAGGGAAGTAATTCTTTGGATACCTTTTATTTGCAGCAGCACTGGCTTTTATTTTTAATTAGAGAATGTAATACTTGAGACCTGTCAGTGTGGCACCTCCTACAGTCTGAAGTGTTCTCTTTATGAATATTAAACATCTAATGCTGGAAGTAGGTACTCACAATCTCATAGCCTGTGAATCTCAGCCATAGAGAAAACATCTTTAGATCTCAGAAACATATGTCAGTTATATACCTCATACAAAGGGAAAACTTTGAAAATTATATTGAATAGCTAATTTATTCCAAACTGTAATAAGTAAAACTTTAAAATATAATGTGGCTTTTTGTTTGTCTGTAGGAGTCTTATATTTAAGCCCTTGTGTTCTGAGTATGACAAGGCCTATGACACTTGCTGAATCTGATCTACTGACTCTTTTACTCACCTAAACAGGGAGCTGTAGTATTCTCTGAGATGACCATTTAAGTTTTCTTGAATCCAGATTTTCCCAACGTCATATAATTTTGTAACTTAAAGCCAGTTCTAAATGTCTGCCTTCAAGTACCCAGATACCTGTATTTGAGTGACAGTACGCAAGAAAAGTAAAAGCTGACATTAACAACACTGCTTATACAGATTGCTTTCCACACTGCACAAAGCAAAGCATTTCCCTCTGCTTTATGCTCTTGCAGCAGACACTGTCTGTCAAAATGTCAAAAGCAGAGACTGAATTTGCTCCTGTTCATGATCTGTTTTGAGATTCTCAGTTGAAAAGTTTAGTACAAGGGAAAGATCATGCTGCTTTCAAAGTAGCAATATGACCCACTCTGTTTCTGCATGAATTATGGACATCAATATAAGTATTCTTCATAAAATGGGAGATGCATCTGTGTTAATAACATCTTCACATAAGTTTATGAAACATACTTAATTTTGCTAGATATTTTTTTGTCTTTGTCTATTAACAAGTGGAGAAACAGGATAACCTTGTAAAAAATTACCTTTTTTAAAGACCAGATCTTTGTCAATTAAAGTTTTCAGTGAAGTCAGCTTAAAAGAACTGAGAGTTTAGGTCCTAAGCACTCCTGCTGACACAGAACAACAAACATTTTTTGAACTACTTTGTAACTTCAGCAAACAAACATATTCCTTGTTTTTTGATTATATGACAACAGCAAAATGCATAAAACCAGACAGTGTAGCTTATTGCTTGTGTCACAAGATTCTTGAACATATCTGTTGATAGGATTATTTTCACTGGTTATCTCTGAACAAGATAAAAAAGTTGGGGCTGATGTTCAGAAAATATGTGGGAAAACAGTGCCCTGGGCATAAAAGCTAGTCTAATAGGGTTCTAAAATTAACTCACACCTGATTGAGGAACCTATATACAACATTATTAGTTGATTTAACAACCATAAATAATTTAACCTCAAAGATTAATAAAAAGAAAACAAAAGCGTATCCTACTGAGACTACATATTAATACTAATGTTATTGGAAGGACTGTAAAATTAGCATGATAAGGTCATAATGTATTTTATAATACCCTGAGGTTTTAGATAAATATGGAAAAATTTACATAATCAGCTGTTATTATTTTCTTATATATCTTTTCCTTAGAAGCATAGGTAATCTGGGTTTGTATTGCATTTTTTTAGATAAGTAAATAAAATCAAATTACATACTTCCAGTGAGGTAGAAATAGATGGAAAAACATAAAATGTTCAAAAATATAGTGCTGCTTATATGCCCTAAGTTTTGTATGTATTGATTCAATATTATAGTAAACTGATGACAGCTATCAATTTGAAACCAGCATGTATATTTACGTATATATCTTAGATTTATGAAGAAAAATTTTGATAAGATAAAGAGCAGACTGCAGCAAAGCAAAGATTTTTTTTTCTATTTAGCCCTTTGATTTTTTAATGAAGTTTTTAAGGTTTTTTTTTAAATAATTTGCAGACTTTTGTCATTGTTCAGTGATGTTGTGGTGAAGATTAAGGTGTACACTTCTATTCATTTAGGTATTCCAGAGGGATTTACTACTGTCTTGGTTTCAGCATCCTTTTCATAGAACACTTGAAAGCCTCAGCTCATACTGAAGGTAGCTACATGCCCATTTATGAATATTTTATTTCCAGTCCAAAAGTACTAGAATTTGCAGTTAACTGCTTAATAAGGTTTAACATTTCTAATAAGTTATTTTTCATTATATGTTTACATTTTCATTATATGCATTAATTAGAAATTCCATTATAGGTACATATGTTTTCAGTTAGAATGCCACCAAGATTCTTCGCAGTGGCCTATGCTTTGACATGGGCTTCATTCAAGGTAAAGACAGGTCCCTCATGAAACTACCTGCTATTTTTCAGTTCTCTATCCAACATCTTCTTGATCTATCAGTCAGGCTCTTCTTTTGCTATGTCACATGGCCTGACCACATTGCAGCTATAACACAAAATTCATTCCTTTGTGCATGGGATAGCACACATGAGCAATGCCTAGTTTATTCCACATATAAATTTATTTTACAGAAAATGCTCACCACTGAACAGTAGGAAGCAGAAGCAAGTGACAATATTTTTGTCCTGTGAAAAAGAGTGGGTCCAACTCCAGAGATAATTGTCTGTATGCTATGTCTCAGCAAAGTTTGACCAGAATTATCTTTTTATAAGTAATCTGTTGATCATATTCCATGTGTTAGAAAAATTGTGATATGGGTCTCCAAGCCTGTTATAGAGCACTAATGAATAAATACAGTACACATATACCATAAAAGAGGGACTAGATCACCAACTAGGGCTGATTGCAAAATAAATTATCTGTTTGTTTTTTGGTAATACATAGCATGTGACAAGTTTGTGCAATCTTTTTTACCATTGTATTCATTAAGATCCATTTAAACTCTTTTATTAAAAGAATATAAATGAATAGCATCTTAATACAATTGTTAAAATTTTTTAAAAAAATTTTTTACTATCTTATAGAAACTGTAATGGGCATGTGAGCGTATTCTGATGAGTATGCTTTTGTGCTTTCTTTCCACCCTATCTTGCTTCCCTCTTGGCAGATGAATCCTATTTGATTAGTATGGTAAATATTTAATACTTTTTCTGACAACAACTGGGCCAAGATTATACTAATGCATACCCATTAGTAAACAGACTTGATTGTAGTTCATGTTTTTGCTTTCATTCTGGGAGTCCTAGACTTCAAACACTGAAGCCAGTCAAGTAAAATCAAGAAACTGGCTGTGCTAGCTGAATGTTTTGTGTGTTGGACATCTCAAGTTTATACTTTGCTTCTATGCATGAACCTCAAGTCAAGCAAGTAGGAAAGTCTGTCTTTCCTTACTGAGTACCTGCTAGATTCTTCTACACTATAAGGAGTATGTTATATCAGATGGATTGCTGTGAGAAATTGTGTCTATCCACAACTGAAATACTTTTAATTCCAATTAACTTGGCAGGATCGCCATTACGGCTTTATGCATTTGTGAGAAAGGACTCACCTAAATTCAGTATACAGTATAGTATCATTCTCTGTCAGAAACGAAAGATAGAACATTTCTGCTTACTTCTAACAGACAAGGTTGGGGAGTTTATTAGTTTTGGAAAATGAATTTTCTGACATGTCTTTTCCTCATTTTATAGAGAAAGGAAGCTAAGTACTTGAAACAATAAAGACAAATGTTAAAATACAGATTTAGAACTATAAGTTCAAGAACGATTCATAAAGGGAAAGAAGATGACAGTCAGAATGCTCCCTTGAGCAAAAGTCAGTGATCCTGCATACTTGTCCCAAACATTCTTCTACACTATAAATGACTTCTCCTTTCCTCATTTTTGGCCCTCTTTTCTTCTACGATTGAGCAGACCTCATTCAAAAATGTTTTGTAGGATATTGAAATAAACTCTAGACATTCTTCATAATTAAACAGTTTGGCTGATTGTCCTTCAGTATCAGACAAGCTTCTCAGTCATTAAGTGTTCTTGCATTCTTCTCCAAACTTTCTCCTGCTTATTGCCACCTTCTTGAGCTATGAACACTCAAAAATGATACAGCATTCCAGTAATGATTATTCCATTGTCAAAACAAAATCTAATGTAATATGCCCAGTCTTGCTAATATTTTGTAGTTTGTACATACAAAGATCACTTCATCCCTTTTGGGCCAAACCTTGCCATGCGAGTTCATTCATATTTGTCTCATTTGTTAAAAGGGTCCAAACTTTTTCAGAACAAAGGTCAAAGATCTGCATTCTCTACTTTTGTTCTATATTGTTCTTCCTGGTTAATAAACTCTCTTGTTGATGACAGGTTGGCTATGAACCAGCAGTGTGTCCTGTTGGCCAAGAGAGCCAGTGGGTTCCTGGGGTGCATCAGGAAGAGTGTGTCCAGCAGGTCAAGGGAGGTGATCCTCCCCCTCTACTCTGCGTTGTTCAGGCCCCACCTGGAGTACTGTGTCCAGTTCTGGGCTCCCCGGTATAAAAAAGACAGGGACCTTCTGGAGAGAGTCCAGAGAAGGGCGACAAAGTTGATTAGGGGTCTGGAACATCTCTCCTATGAGGAAAGGCTGAGTGAGCTGGGTCTGTTCAGCCTGGAGAAAAGAAGACTTAGGGGGGACCTAATTAGTGTTTACAAATATCTTAGACATGGGTGGCAGGGGGAATTGGCCAGCCCCTTCTCAGTGGTCTGTGGGGACAGGACTAGGGGCAATGGCTGTAAGCTGGAGCACAGGAAGTTCCGCACCAACATGCGGAAGAACTTTTTCACAGTGAGGGTGACAGAGCAGTGGAATAGGGTGCCCAAGGAGGTGGTGGAGTCTCCTTCTCTGGAGATATTCAAGTCTCGTCTGGACGCCTATCTATGTAATATGAGGTAGGGAGCCTTCTTTGGCAGGGGGGTTGGACCAGATGATCTCTTGAGGTCCCTTCTAACCCCTAAGATTCTGTGATTCTGTGATTCTGTGATTCTGTGATTCTTCATTTTGTATTTCAGGTCATTAGTAGAACTAGTCCAGAGTCAAAGCTTCAAGAATACACAGTATCTCCACGATAAATATCTTTGTTTGCAGTGACTTTTGAGGCCTAGAACCTCAATGGACCTCAAGAGGAAAGCACAAACTTCAAAGTGTCCTAAAAAATGTTTTTTGTCAGGTGTGAAAGAGAAACAATATCATACAAAAAATAATCTTTCCAAAATGCTAGAATACAAAATTACTTCTGTAGTCGAGAATGTATTTTTTAAAAGTATTGTTTTAATATTTTTACATGTAGAAGTGTTAATGTACATCTCATGAAGTATTACAAAAAACCAGTTCTTGAAAAATAAACATACATAATCAATGTTTGAGGACAATTTTTTTTTTTGCAAAGGAGTTATCTAGATAACTTTAGTTAGCCACACTACAGTGTAACCATGTGAAATACACTGTTCACTCACTCTCCCTTTTGAATATTGTGCGTCCTCGTCTTTGATCTATAGTTGATTTTTTCACTTCAAATCAGCCTCGATAATAAAAGGTGAATTTTATCATGTTTTGTATTTCTGTGATTAGGGAAGGGTAGATCTTAGTGATCTGTACACTTCCATGTCAATCACTAGAATGAATAAATTGACTCTTATGTCTTAACCAATTTACATGTATTTGCTGTTAAGTGTAAAACTTTTGTACAAATATTTATGTGTCATAGCATTGACCATATTAACGTGATCTGACAAATAATCAATATTTGTCTGAAGCTCTGGAGTTCTGAAAGCTAGTCCTAAATATCATAGTTGGATGGAAAACCATGAAAATTATTTTGACCTACTTCCAAAGTTCTGCATATATTCTGCAAAGTTTCCAAGGCTGAGTATTTTATATTGTTAGGATCTCAAAAATTCAGCTGAACAGAAATTTCTGTGGAAGGGGTATACAGTATTAAGGTAAAATTATTATGCAAGGGTTTGTGTAGGAAAATCAATAAAAGGAATTTTTATTATAAGAACATCTTGAGGATTAAGAGATTAAATAATTATTATTTTTTTTAAAAATTAAAACAGTTTGGAAACATTTATCACTTTTAACACAAAGGCTTTTTATGTTCTGAAAGAAATGGGGGAAGTGGGATTATAAGAAGATGAAAAAGGAGTAGAAAATGAGAAGAGGGAAAGGAAGGTAAGAGGTTGTTAATTAAAAATAAAAATTACATATAGTAATATCAGCCAAAAGGTTAAGGCAGGTTAAGGTTAAAATGATAGAGAACAAGATCTATTTTTCTCTCATTTTTAATGAGAAATTCCATCTAGACAAACTAGTCTACAGATTAATCATATTTCTCAGATTTTTATATTTGTTTCATGAAAGAGATTTCTTGTGTTTCATTAGAATTCATTAGAATATACTGACCATTTTATTTGGGATGATGAATTTCCCTTGGAATCAGTACCTGAACAGTTCTGAAATATTGTGGATTCTATTTCTATAGTAGCAGTCTCATGTAGCAGTCTCCTTACTCCTTTATATTTTTGAGCTAAGACATATTGAAAAGTTATTTGAGAAAAAGATTTGAAATTCACATCACAGGAGCTTATTTGCTGGGAACATGTATACTTCGTTGTGGATTAAATCTGATCCAGGGGTAATTTCTTCCTTTTTTGAAACTAGTAAGTTTAATTAAAAAAATCCCCCTAAGTCTCAACCTAGAAAATATTTGAAGTTAAGCCAGAATAAGTCTTTCTTATTCTGCATATGTATGATACTGCCAGGCCTAAAGGCTGTTCTGTAAATTATTTTCAAAATATCTTGTAAAAGTAAATGTCAGAGATTACAAATTGAATAACAAACAGGTATGTACATGTGTACACTTGTAACTATTTGTCAGATTTAATAGAGACACAGGCAGGCCAGAATTTGTACAACTTGAATCTTAAATTCACTGCTTCAACACTGAACCTAATCCAGTTTTCATTAACTTGAATTCCTAAATCAATTATCTCATTATTTTGATCAAGAGGAACTAAAACTGTATCGACTGCTGTCAGATAGTATTTTTTGAAATCCTTCTATTTAAAATCCAGTTGTTTGTATACAGTTGCAGCTATTAAGGTCGAGGAAGCAAATAAAATTTGTCAATTACCGATTAAAAGTTCAGACTATTTCATCACATCATATTAATTGTCAGTCAAAAAAATGAACAAAATTTTCAGTAGTACCCAATAGTTCTTGCTCCTAAAGTTAAAATACCTATGAATTACATTCCGGAGTAGAACTAACGTAGTGTCTTTGCAGGGGTGGATATGAACCAAATTTTCAGGTACTGACACCTTCCATTTTGAAAACTGGTGCATCTGAGTTTAACCTTTACTTTTTGTAAACTCAGAGAAAGAAAAAAACAGCCTAAACAAACCTCTATGAAACCAAAGCAGTCCCTCAGTGGGGCACAGATCAAAATTCTAATTTCATCTTGAGTTTAGAATGCACTTTACTTACTGTGACTGACACCATCAAGGGCAGTAACTTCTGACAAGTTCACTAAAGCTCAGGATTTTGGACAATATTTTACTAAACTATTGTGGAAGTTTGACGCTGGCTGGTGGCCAAATGCCAACCAAAGTCACACCATCATTCCTCTTTTCATCTGGACAGAGAAGAAAATATATATTTAGCAGCTTAGGAGTTTAGATAAGGCCAGGGAGAGATCATTCTACAATTAGTGTCACAGGCAAAACCGACTCAATACAGCATAAAGGAAAGAAAACTCTAATTTACTACACTACACTACACACACAATGAAACCAGAGTAGGATAATGAGAAGTGCGACTAGATCTTAAAGCACCTTCCCCCACCCATCCCTTCTTTGTAGACTTAACTTCATTCATTATTTCTCTCCTTTCTTCTCCCCACCTGGGTGACATGGGTGACAGTCAGGAAATGGGGGAATGGGGGTTTCAGTCAGTTCCTCATGAGTTGTTTTCCTTCTTGGTCAAGGGGGACATTCCCATCCCCTGCTCCAGCATCAGGGCAATATTTGGTATTCTCTATTTTAGTGTATGTTAAAATGTCTATACTTTATAACAGCTTTCTTTTTAATTCATCTATAGATGTGAATCATAGAATGGCTTGGAAGGAAACTCAAAGATCTCCTAGTTCCAAACCCCCTGCCATGGGCAAAGACACCCTTTACCAGTCCAGGTTTTCCAAAGCCCCAACCAACCTGACCTTGAACACTGCCAGGGAGGGGGCAGCCACAGCTTCTCTGGGCAACTGGTTCCAGTTCCTCACAACCCTCACAGTAACGTATTTCTTTTTTATATCCAATGCAAATCTAGTTTCTTTTAGTTTAAACCCATGACCCATTGTCCTATAATTATTTGCCCCAGTAAAAGCTCCCTCTTCATCTTCCCTGTAGGCTCGCTTTAGGAACTGGAAGGCTGCAATAACATTTTCCTTGAGCCTTTTCTTCAGGCTGAGGTGCTCACTCCTACAGGCAGAATCACCTTGTTTGACATACTAGTCACACTCTTTTTGATGCAGCCCAGGATAGTGTCGGCTTTTTGAGCTGCAAGCACACATTGCTAGCTCATGTTAAGTTTTTCATCAGTAAAGACACCGTGTCCTTCTCTTCAGAGCTGTTCTCAATCCATTCACTGTGCAGCCTGTAGTTGTGCTTGGGATGTCTGTCTATGTGCAAGACATTGCACTTAGTCTTCTTGAACTTCATGCAGTTCACATTGGCTCACATCTCAAGCTTGTCAAGGTCCCTCTGGGA
Organism: Laterallus jamaicensis coturniculus; assembly: GCA_022605575.1. Taxonomy (NCBI): domain Eukaryota; kingdom Metazoa; phylum Chordata; class Aves; order Gruiformes; family Rallidae; genus Laterallus; species Laterallus jamaicensis. The sequence goes on from JAKCOX010000001.1 coordinate 83,965,517, forward strand.
TAGAGAAGTAAGATCATTTCTTATCATTGTAGAAGTCTGTCTTTACTAAGATGTTTAACTAAACATAAAGTTGGTTTTTTCAATATTGCAAGAAAATGGTTCTACTATTATTATTGCTCCCCTTAGGAAGTATTTCCAAACATTTGCTACCTCAGGAACATCTGTTGTATGCTGTGTGCCAGGTGATCTGATGGTGGTTACCTTACTGCTTACATTTAAGACTTTATTCTGTGCTAGTCTCAAGGAATGTCACATTGCATTTTGAGGCATAATATAACAGCAGAAATTTAACTAGGAAACTGAGTCCAACCTCATTTGCATATTAATAAGCGATTTTAAAATAAGGATATGACAAAACAAAGTCTGAAATTTGTCTGACCTATCTGGTGTCTGCCACCCTTTGTCTTTTAGAAAAAACAGATAATAATAATAATAATTTGAAAAATAGCATAAAAAAAGTATTAATTATATAAATTATGTTTTCTTTGGTGAAATATAAGAAGATGATGTGGCTACTCTGTACAAAAAAACCCTGTGTGTCTGTTCATGAATATAACTTTCTATAAAATCCTGGAGGGACAAATGTAATGTGAGAATTTTTAGATAAAATAATTCGTCAAATAGCCTGTGAAAGTCTGTAACCAGACTTTTCTGTCAAGCAAAGTATTGAAGAACTTACCAAAGCTAATGCAGCAGAACAGTTATTTTTATTTTCAAGGGACCAGAAAATAATTTCCCTATCTGCTGAAAAGATCTAGAAGATGCTTGTTCTCACCTAGCATGGAACCTAGTGCTTCTACTTACAGTAGTTATGCTGTAGCTATTTTATACACTTCTAAATTTTCTCTAAGGAGAAAATTTTTTTTCCTCATATAATCAAGTTAGAAGGTGGTAAATAGTGATGCATCGTGGTACAACGTGTTAGTGACACACTGCTAGTGAAAGTATGAGAAAATTGAGTTTACATATATGCTCACAGACAGATAAATAATGTTCTGCAATGATCTGGCCCAATGGAAAAAAAAATCTGAATGAGCTGTTTAGAGTCTGTACCAGGTAAGTATGACTGAAGTCTAGTAATAACACACAAATGATAGTATGTGCAGTGGCGAGAGGGAAGACATGCAGACAACCAATATGGTTGATAAAGCAAGCTTCAGTTTATTATGACTAAAAGGCTTTCTTTTATACTATTGCCAAAGCATATTATTATTACAGCTGGATTGGTTCTTAGTTACAGATGACATAATTTACATTCTCCACCCATCTTGCAGTCTGAGAACTGTATCTCTTCTGCATTCTCAGGAACAACAGATCCTTGCAATGTTACTGTGTAACATAGCTAGCAAGAACATGCTAACCTTCCTCTCTTATCATTTGTGTCAAGATGGCTTGGGGCCTATTCTTACTAAGTCACACAGGAGACTACCTGATACTAAGTTACACAGGAGACTGCTTGAACAACGGCTCCATAGAACCATGGCCTTGCTCCTCAAGCCATTCCCCAACAGTATGAAGTATTGAGAAGGTATCAAATGTAATGATCTGAATTTAATTCATAATCCCCCCAAAAATCAAGTTCCTTACTGTGATAGTGGGCATGATACAGCAAAAATCAAGATGTTGTTTGATAGCAACTTTACATTCCCAGTCTTTTAAAAACTTGTCCAAATTAGCACTGAATGGGTATATTTTTTTCAGTTATAGGTAATATAACTGATAAATATTTTTACTGAATAATCTTCCTGCTTTTGGCTAACAAGGAAAATCTATTTGGGGGTTTTAGTTGTTATTTTAATTAATCATCCTTTTAAATTCCCAAGACAAAATTAAAAAAAATACCCTACTATTCTTTTGATGTAGAGTTTCATTCAGCAAGTTGTGAGAATGTACCATCCTTATTAGTCAGGACATGGTAGCTACATAAATATAGCCCTGAATATGTGGAGTAATTTGTCTTCCTGAAGCCTTTGAAAGTGGCTGAATAAACTTCAGCTTTATTTTTCTACATGTGCCCTCTGCTAATACAGCAGGTGGCAGGTCTAGTGTCAGAGAAAGCTGTTATGATAAGCTCAGACAACCTCCTGAGTAATCAGACCATCATATAGTAATTTCAGTATCAACATTTGTCAGTATCAGGATTTAAGCTTGGTTGTAACATACTTTTTCAAAGGTGTATGATTCTTCTCTAAAGTATTTGAGCAATGGTTTTGAGTAATGACCTGTTTCTTCGTCCATAAAGATACTGCAGGTAGCAATTCTACAGACTGTTTAAAATTTGCTGATTTCCAGCCCAGGACTATTTCTTTAAACTGGACCATATAGCTATTTGTTTGCATAATTTTTATATTAAAACAAAACAAAATAGAAAAAAAAATGCCTAGTAGCAAACATTAATTTATAAGGTAATAATTGCACCAAGTATTGGAGAAATTAAAAGAAAAATATTTAAAATTATTTTCTATTGCTCACAGATCATTTTCCAATTTGTTAATTTCCATAAGGGTACTAGGACAAAGCAAAATATTTGAGCAAAAGACTCACTAGGTCATACAGAGGGGTAATACAGGTGTCTTATTCCAACTTAATATTTTAGATATCCAAGTGTCTCATTCAAATCAGAAATAAGTATAATTACATCTTACACAATTGACAAAGAGCTAGTTCCTATTGAACTGAAAATTTCACAAGTTCTGTAATTTTTTTGTGGGTTTTTTTTTTTCTTTTCTTTTCTGAATTTTATTATACATTATCTCTTGTACTGGGTGATTATGTTATGTATTCCATAGTCGTTATGTTACATAATTTAATTCATTCAGAGTGCTTAAAGTATATGACCAGCATGCAAATAAGGTTATTGGGTTAGAAACTGTGAAGCCACATCATATTTCAGGTTTTAGAATCTGAAATTGCAAATCTAAGAATACCTTTAGTCTCAACCCCTCAGAAAAATAATGTTTTTTAAAAAAAAAAAGCAGATATTGACATTGCACAATGTATAACAAGAATGAACATTTTTGTTATTGACATCATGTTATATTAGTAAAGCAATTCTATAGTGTTTAGTTGGGTATTTACTCATATTTTTAACTTATGAATAAGTTGATATCAGTGGTCACATAAATCACTGTGGCTAAGAAGCATATTTTGAAGGTCCTTTAGAAAAAAATTATTCATCGACATCAGTAGTATTTAATTTATTTATAATGCATAGTAAACAATAATATTGTATGTCAACAGAGGAGCTGAAAAATATTTTTCATGGATACATAAGTTTTAATAAATTCTCCTTCTTCTTCTTCTTCTTCCTCTTCCTCTCCTTCCTCTTCTTCCTCTTCTCCTCATCCTCCTCTTAATTTTCCTTTCCCTTTCTCCTTCATTTTCCAAACACAAATATTCCTAACCTATTGCACACATTTACAAATGCTTTTCTTGGCCATGATGCACATTTCTCCCTTCTCGCACTTCTTTCTGGGGCTACTGCCAGGGATGCACTATTTATGATGAAACTGGTCACTATTCTCCTTCACTGAATTCCAAAAAAGCCTTTATGTCACTTTAAATGTGAAAATGCCAGAAAAGTTAATATTTCCATAGATTTAAAAAAAAAAAATCCTGAAGTTTTACCTAACCATAAGAACATCTTTCCAAATCACCAATATATAAACTATTGGGGGTTGGGAGGCTGAGGGGGGTGTGTGTGTTTGGGGTTTTTTTTGGGTGGGTTTTTTGTTCATTTGTTTGGGGTTTTGGTTGTTTTTAGTTGTTTTGGTTTGTGGTTTTTTTTTTTAATAACGTGAAATGGACAGCTTCTGTGCAGACACTGAAAGAACCCAGGGCATTGTACTCATCCAATTTGTTCAATGTCTTAGGCTAGATGCCCAAGTTTTCTGATAGAAATCTGACTGGAACTGTGTTTGTTGAAAATGATACTCTGGCCCTTTTGTGCACACTGTAATAGTGTGGCATTTTTACTTATCTTCTGTGAACTGGAGTAGATTTTTCTGTACTAAGACATGCCAAAGACATTGCTACCTTGCTTATGTAGCCATTCCTTTTGAGCCTCATATGGTTTTCAAAGAGACTAAAGGGGAAGAGTATATTTGTATGAAATTGGGCAAGGGTCGTAATATTGCCACTGGTGCCTTTTCATCCAAAGAGGAAATAGCCCTTGGGCTCTCATTGCATGGAAACAATAGGGCATTCCTTGCATACTGCAATACTTTGCATTCCACCACTCACCTAAAAATTGTGAAGGCAATTCATATGTTGGGAGGATACTTGGCCTTTCAGAAAAAACCTGAATACAAATAATTTAAATACCACACTGATTACATTCTAGTTAATGGCAAGGAAGAACAGTGTTTTTTCCCTCATTGTACTAATTCAATTTTGGCTACATCACAACACTGGGATAGAGGGTTTTTTTTACATAGTAATTACCTGATATGTTTTGGATTTGTGTAGAAAATATTGATGATATTTTGTTTTAGTTATTCCTGAACAGTGCTACTTCAGCATTGGGGCCTTTTCTATTAATTATGTTGCCCAGACCTTTAGTAGGCTGGAAGTACACAAGAATTTGGGAAGAGGCATAGACAGGAGAGATGACCTCAACTGACCAAAGGGATATTCCATACCATATGACATGCCCAGCAAGAAAAGCTGTGGGGAAGAATGAGGAAGTGGGGTTGTTCAGCATTATGGCCCAGTAATCATTACGCATTACGGAATCCTGCTTTCCCAGAGATGGTTAAAGATCTGCCTGTGATGAGAAGTGGTGAATAAATTCCTTGTTTTGCTTTGCTGGTGTGTGTGGCTTTTGCTGTCCCGATTAAGCTGTCATTACCTCAATCCATGAGTTTTCTCACTTCTACCCTTCTGAGCCTCAGCCGCATGTCACTGAGGAAAAATGAGCAATTGGCTGAATTTGGCTTAACTGCCTACTGGGGATAAACCACAACAAGCAGAAATGAGGATCAGTGAAGGATGCTTTTAATAAATTGTTTTTTATTTTTCTCCATTCTTCATTGTGGATAGTGACACTTCCTTCTTGTAGCTGTCTATCATGCTGCTGCTGACAAACTTCATCCAAGTATTGGAGTTTTATGTAAGACCTGTTATGTATGAATGGCACAAGATTTCTTCCTTCCATAAAGCAATATCTGTGTCTGGAGCATTAAGATATTGAATCTTGGAGTCATGATTTCTAACCATAAATGGTGCTATGACTACAGTCCTAAGTCTTTGTGCTCAGCATCCCATCCAGAGCTGTGAGCATCATATTATTGTAAAACAATCCATAATAGCTTGTAAATATAATAATGATTATCTATATTGATCTGGGCATTTACAATGAAGCTTATATCCATATTAAATGTATTAACTTCCCAGTGAACATCTACTCTAGAGCACTGTGGATCTCTGACAGACACTATTATTTCAAAAAAATGTAAGAAATATTACCCAGAATAAGGTGAACTTTTCTCATTGTGGACACTGGTTCATAATAGGATTGAAAGAAGAGAAAAAAAATTAAGCAGCATCACTAGGCAAAGTGCATTTTTTGTTAGAAAAACCTAGAACAGCATGGAACTATCTGTATGGGTCATGGACGCTCTAGTTTGAGGCACAAATTAAGGGTTTTTTTCTAACCTGTTAGAAGTATGGTAAAATGCTTCACTGAGCCCTTTCAACAGCCTGATAGATGTCAGAATGACCCACATGGACAGATTAATTAAAAATTCTAACTGTAAAATTCTGATAATATATTGCTGTATTTTCATGATTTGAAATAAATTTACTATTTCTGGAATAAAAGAAAGATTTACCAAAGTTAATGAATTGATAATTATTGCATTGAGCAGAACACCCATGACGTTTATAAATTTTTCCACTTTTTTTTCTGACAAATTCCACTTAAAAAAACTGTTTTGCAGGGCATGTAAAGTATGTCAGCTTATTGTGGTCGATGTTGGAAATTCTAGGTCACTGCCAGGGCACCACGCAGACTGGCAGCTTCCTGGGTCTGGGCACTCCCCAGTGGTCCATCAGGGTAGGGCCTGGCAGCCAGTGTGTCTCCCTCACCCCAGACCCAGTCATCAGGCACCTCTCTGCGCTGTTTAGTGCAATTTGAGATATCTTAAAGTACCTAAAGCATGCACACAGAACTAGCAGATATGATGCTGGACATAAAAGAAACCTCTTCCTTTACGGAATAGGAGAAAATGTACTCTAGTAGCAATAGTATAGTTCTCCTTCTGGAAGGGTACGGAGCTCCAATCAGTCTGAATCTAGCTTAGATTTGGGGGTTTTGCCCATTGCTAAACTAATTTGTACAGATTAAAAGCACCACCAAACTTAAATGATCAAGTTCTGAGGGAATTCTGTATAAAGTAAGAATATTAAGAGTGCATGTACAAAATGTGTATATGTATACATACAGGTAGTTTCTAAGCCCGAGGTTAGACTGATTCTTGTGTTAGTGCAAGCATCTGTGTACATATAATTGAGATTTACAGGCAAGAATTGTAGGGTGACACTGTAGGACATACAGAATTCTCCCCATTAATGATAACAAGGTAGTTTAGTAGGAAACTTACCGCATTCATGGGAAGAACTGATTGATCTTCTCTATTAAAATATAGGTACTATTAATTCAAAGATCTCCTCCGTATAAAGAATATCATTAACAATCTAATGTAACTGTCTTCCGTTCCTGGAACCCATAGGCACATAACAAAAATCAACATGAAAATATTGTAAGCCCAGTAATATTTTAATTCTAACTGTAAATATTATGAGTCCGATGCCATATTTTCTTTTAACATTTCCTTATTCACACCGATCAAACTAAAATCATGACGTATCTGACACACTTGAAAACACACTTGGACAGCTTTTAAGTTGCAAGTCATTAAACCTGTGTCAGAGTGGCATGTGGATATAGTTCTAATAAGACTTACAGGAAGATAAAGAAGCAACCTCTTAGAAAAGGAATAAGTACATTTTAATTAGAAGGAACATAAGAATAACAGATCAAATATATTGTGTCATGTCTGTTATACAGAAACTGTTGAGGCCTTAAAAAATTTTCAGTTAATTAAGTTAATTGAGTCAGTGCTTGACGTAGTAGGTCTTAGCATGGACAGAAAAGAAAAATGAGAGAGTGACCTGCTATATCTGTCTGTACAAAGAGGATCCAGATAAATGCATACAATTCACCAATGACTTAATTGTTCTAGTGGTACAACACTCAATCCTGTGGTTAAAAAAGGGGAAAAAAAGGTAAAAAAAAAGTTTAATGAGCTGTTCTAGCAGTATGAGTAATTGCTTTTCTTCTCATTAAAACTAATACATGTTAACTTCTGCTGGATAAAGAAGACTCAGGACTGTACTGTATCAGCTGCAAATGCAAAGTTAAAACAGAACTGCAGCTGAAGCTTTTCTGACATCATTTATAGTTTGGGCTTTTTTTTATTTCTGGGAAAAAGAGGATATCATTATGGAATTTGAAAGAAAAAAATCTTTAAACAGCTTTGTACTTGGCTCTATTCCTTTGTTACTTTTTCTAAGTAAATAGACTAGAATAATTTTATTTGTTAAAAGAAATGCATAGTCAGTGATTTTAAATTTAGTGTTATATTTACATATTTTTCATGGACTTTCTATCCCTGTTAAATGCTCTAAATCATTTCTCAGCTCTTTGCTCATGTGATTTGGAATGAATAGAGGCATATTATTCAAACCTTTGTTTTTTGTGATTGTAAGTATATGATTATGGCAAGCTAAATGGTAAGCTAACACTTTCTGACACATATTTTGAGATGAGATTTCAAAACAATTTCTTTTCCTTCCTTGCTTGGAAGATGAAAAAAGCATACATAGACAGTTGGTCCAAGTATGCAGAATGAGCCTCTGACTTATCAGTACTGGAGTGGGCTGACACCATATAGGACTACACTGCCAGAATACAACACAATTTTTGAAAACTGAAGGAATGTCTTTAAAGATAGGTTGAAATAAATTTAAGAAGTAGAGTACTGTTGGGACGTGATCCTGTTACAAAGCAGTGAAATATGCAACATATGATTACTACATACTTAGAATAATTTTTCCACTTTAGCACTGATATCATATCATCCATGCTATGAAGTCCAGTTCTCTGCATTGGATATGTGACCAAATAGAGAAATTGAGAAAAATGAAGGTTTGAGAACTAAATCTCATAGCATACAGGTTCATGACTGAAATGATTGCAGGATTTGAGTCTAAAGACCTTCAAAGTGAGAGCAGATGATAGCCTTCATGAAATAAATGGCTGGTAAAAAACTGGACATAATCTGTTTATCATGTCTATGGTATAGAGGAGAAGCGATGAAAATTAATTTCAGCAAGAAAGTTTCCGGTTAGACATTGAGAAAAAAAATTACAACAGTAAAGATAATGAAACAATGCCATAGATTGCCTGGGGAAAGATTTTAGAATCCGTCGGCAAGGGGGTCTTTAAAAACAAATTAAACAAATATCAATCAGAAATTATTCCTCTTTGGGTCACAGGAGTAAAACATAGGACTTCACAAGGTCCTTTTCAGATCCACTGTTCAAAGAATTCAGTGTGAATACGGGATTAAAATTACCTGTTTGACCTCAAGAGGAGAATATATGAAATTAAGAAAAATAAGCAAGAAACAGATGGGAAATATGATTCTGCTTAGAGTTGGAATTAGAATCTGTGGTTTTATAGATTTAATTTGAGGGATAAACTTTTGCTGTGATTCAATGACTATGTAAGTGTGAATTCTTGTACTTTTTATGTTTGTTTTCCTAATTCTATATATTGGAATGATATATTTTTAAATCGCAGTACATTAAGACAGCTTTTTACATCTTGCATCTGCTATGTATTCATTGGCATTTCTAATTGAAATGACCTAAGTTTCAGTTTACTTTGTATTAACTCACTGATACTGTGACAATATTAAAATGCTATTTTAACTTGAAATCTGTCCTTGTAGCGAGACAGCTGGATATAGCTGAATATACCATCTCACCAAAACAACAGAATTAAGTGATACAAATTTAGAAATATGAAGTGGCCAAGACTAAAGCCTGTAGAAGTTCTGTCATGTCACTGGCTTAATGTGTGAGTTTCTGCACTGTCCACCCATGAAAAATATAACACTCACAATTGTGATGTAGGTGTAAATAATATGTGCAGGTCTAATATAAAAGACTTTCTGGAATGCGTTCATCCAAAACTGGTTATCTTAGAGTGAAAAAGGACCCTGATCACTCCAGGTGATCATATTTAAAATGCAATTGGACATCATCTGTTGTGTTGGTTGTCTGTGTCCAGTCACTGGCAGCATGAGTGGGGAAAGGACAGGGCTGCCCTGTGCCAGACACAGATGAGCCCTGCAGCCAGAGTGATGGTGCATCAGGAAAACCTATTTAAGAAAGTGTAGAAAATAACAGAAGAGGAAGAAGAGTGAGGAAAATAAACCCAAAGGACCACAAAACACCATTTTGAGAAACAGACTTGTGAACACCAAGAGAAGTAGGGAAGATGCTCCAGTCACCTGAGCTGATATCTACCCAGCAGACTGTTGAGGATCCAGCACTTGAGGAGGTGGATGTCCTTAAAGGGAAACTAAAGCCTGTGGAGAGCCACACCGAAGCAGGGAAAAGTGTGAGGAGGAAGAGACAGACTTAAAGAGACAGACTAACTGTAAACCCTATTCCCACCCCTCTGCACTGCCTGGGGAATAAGAAGAAGGTAAGAGAGAGAATTTAGTGATTTTAAGTCCAGAAAGGCAGGGGGAAGGGTGGAATGGAGGAAGGTGTTGTTTTAATTTTGTATTTGTTTCTGAACAAATTTTCTATTTTTCAACAAATTTAATTTTCCATAAATACAATTAATTTTCCCCAAACTGGGTCTGTTTTGCCTGCAGCAGTAATCCGTAAGTGATCTCTTTATCTTAACCCGGGAGCTTTTCCATCTTATTTTCTCTGCCTGTTCTGCTGGAGAGGAGGACTGAGAGAATATGGGTGGGCACCTAGCAGTCAGTCAATGTCAATCCACCACACAAAGTCATATTAAATGTTAACAGGGGAATTACAAAGAGATGCACAAAAATGAATGAACATGAAAACAAACCTGGAAATTTGTAAAAAGTGGGGCATGGGGTATTGGAGGGAGAGGATGAGCAGTGATTCTGATTAGTCATTTCCAGATGTCACCTTGTAGCATCTTTTTTCTTGCCTGGACCAGGTCCAGCACCTTCCTTTGGGGTGCAGGAGCAGCCTTTGCCCAGCCTGTGACCCAAAAAGCAGGAGCAGCATGGGTACACCAATCCCCAGGGTAATGTGGGGCTGCCCGAGGCAACTGCCCATGGCTTGTGCTTTATCTGGGCATAGACAGTGACAAGGATGCACACTCAGTTGGATCTCCACGGGAAGGTCTGCTTGTGGGGAACCTGCCACCAAACACTGGGATGGGGGTATGTGTGGGATGGGGGTATGTGTAACACACACTGGTAGGGTTTGCATATAGAAGTATGTGTGTGCATGCGTGTGTGTGTGTGTGTGTGTGTGTGTGTGTGTGTGAGCATGTGGTTGTAACCTTCTGGGATTAGTTATATAATGGTGTTTAGCAAACAATAGAGCTTTATTAGCATTTTCTAAGTGGAAGTACTGCTGATTATCTGTTGTATTATTGATATTGATTCTGAATATATAGTTCATTGATTGCCAGTTAATTACATGTCATTAATAAATGGATGAATCAATCCTGATTAGATTTAAACTCCATGAAGAGAGTTTAAATTGAACTGCTGAGCAGCTTTTCCTAGCAACAACTCACTACTGGTCTTTTGGTAAAGCTAATGTTCAGATCCATAAAATTTTACAGGTGCCAAACATAGACATTACATTTTATTGTTTGGTATTTTACCAAAATGATCCTTGGACACCTACATTTTTAAAGAGAATTTTCCTACTAGGGTGGAACTTCACTGCCTAAAAGTGTGTTTACTGACAGGTTTTGATGTCATCCTAGGTGACTAAACATCTGTTATATTCAGTAGAATCTAATCAATATGGTCAACATTGACTAAATTTCAAAAAAGAAATTAGACTGACTTGCTGCCAGGGACCTGATTATATGGACATAGTAAGAGTATTTGAAGTGACCTATGGTTTCCCAACTGTCTTCCAGCTGTCATTCCATAAAGTCATGTTCTCACGTACATTCTGTGTCATCCCTACCAGAAATTATGCTAATGTCTTAACCATCCTACTGAGTTCTATTGGGAAATATATGTCTGTCTTGCAGGAGGTGAGTGAAGATACAGGTATTTAGTATAGAGAGAGCTAATTTTTTGTGTTAACTAAGCATCTAAATATCCAGAAGCCTGGATATTTAGAACATAGGTACTTATATATAGCCTCCTAAAATAAGGTATTTTGTTTTGGAATAAAATCACACCCTTGTGTCAGGCAGTCAACAGCTATCTCAGCCAAATGCAATTTTTTAATCTGTAAATTAGGCACATAGAAGTTAAAGTTTTGTCTTCAGTCTTCTTGTAAACATGAGCTTTGCAATCATATCTCTTTGGGTAGGAGTACTACAAATCCCCAGTTGGTGTGAGCTAGCTAAGTTAAACTGACATCCAAACAAATATTCATCCTAATTGCTGGGCTTTAGTATTAGGATGTCTATTACTATCCACTGTCAACTCCTATGAATTTTGCATTTCTTGTTGTAGAGTGCTGATCATCAGCTAAGAGGAAGGGTCATAATTTTTCTTCTAGTTTTGTCTTACATCGGAACACATTGTTAGTCATCAGTCCAAATCTCTTTAGACTAGGATTTATTCAGGTTCCTACTCTGCAGCCAAATTCTTTAATCAAACGTCTGTTTTGTAAAATGAGGTAACATTCACTTCCTATTTGCCTGTTCTAACTCTTCATTATGGTGAAGCTCACACTAACTTTTTTCTACAGGTATCTACTTCTGTATTGTGAAATGCCCTTCCAGAACTAGATATATATTTTTACACACTGTAGTGTAGCATGCCATAGTTCCTACAATCCTTTGATAGGCTTTCCACATTTTCTGGCCAAATTCAGTTTTGTGTAGGTTGCTGCAACTTCAGCAAATTAAGCTCCTTGACTCCAAGTCTTCTTTCTATACATCTGGAATGAAGAAATCAATTTATAAGTCCTAAGATTACTTAGAAGATTAATTAGTTACTGTTGTTGCAATCCTCTGAAGATTAAAATACTACATGACAGAAAGTATTATTGTATAAATGTTCTTCTTGAAAACATAAGTTACATTTTGTTGGATGAATGTGGATGCTTTTTATAAAACCTGTTTCAGTTTGTTGTTTGTGGGTTTCTTTTTTTTTTGTTTGTTTTTTTTTTTCTTTCCCTGAGAGTAGAAAGTGTTTCACAGCATAATTAAATTTCCCATCATCTGGAACATAAAGGCTTCTAGGTAAATACAAACAAATGTTCTTCTATTTTTAATTTTTTTTAAAGCCATATTGAATACATCATTGGAATTTGTTTGGTTTTTTTTTTTTATATAGGGGTTTATATTGTAAGTAAGGTAAATCACTGTCTCTTTTCCACTCACCAGTGGTTTCTGGTACCTTTCCTCAGAGATTCATTTGCATGCAGAAACTATGTCCTTGTCGGTTTATAGAATGCATTCTGAAAGAAGCATAGTTCTCACCAGATAAATGACATTTTATGAAATCACAAAATGTGCCTTAAAAAACATAATGGCTTTAAAGCATTTTAATTAGCTATTTGGCAAATCAACAGATGTAGAGTATCATAGAGCATGCATAATTTATCTACTAACAATAGTGTCTGTACTTTTTAAGAGCTCGTAACACTGCCTTTAACGTGTGCTTTAATACATTGATTGTAATCCTAACACAGGTTTTAAGAGCTTTAAACACAAAATTCTCAATAACAATGAAATTCTAAATTGAATAATGTATCCAGTTTTATACCAACCAAATAATGTAATTCATTATTACTAGCTACTCTTAAGAAGCTTAAAAAAACACCTACATTATTAATATAAGGTTTGTTTATTCTGCAATATTTTAAAATACATAAATTCTTTAAAAATTCTCATCACAGCATAACATTTCCTTTCATCTGAGAACAAGAAACATAGCAGGAACTTCACAACTCCTTATAAAGTACTTCCTGGAACTGCTAGGATATCTAATATAGCAGTGTCAAAACATTATCATTTTATACCATTTTACTTTTCTTATTTTTTTATTTGTTACCAAAATTTACTCTACTGCAAGCTATGATTTCTTTCACTGAATTTGTTTTCTCTTCTTTCTTTCCTTCCATAAGCGGTTAAAGATATGGTGGTGTGTTGACATCTTTTTCCTAAACATCCTGTATCCTTTGACATACTTAAAGGTGTGTAAGAGCCAAAGACAACAAGAGATATGACACAGTTCCTGATCAGTTAAATTTCCCTCTGAAGTGGTAACTGGAAGCTTGGCAGGATGCTGAAATGGCACTACATTTCTGTTTTTAAGGAGCTGAATCACGTCCAGTTTGGATACAGTTCAAGATTAAAACATACACATTTATATTTCCAAACTTCTATGTGCACTAGATATCTAAACCCTATTACAGTCATTGCACTTCACAGTCCATGGAACTTGTGAACCAATGTAGTTTGTCCAAAACTATTCTTTAAATTCCTGAATCAGTAATTGAGACTCTGACATTTAATATCACTTGAAATGTGCTAGGATGCTCCTCTGAGTATCAGCTGCTGTTCCAGAAGATCTATGCCCCATGCATGTCTTGAGTACTCTAGAGTGTCTCAGCTGGCATGAGGTCCCTGTTTGGATGGGTGATTAGTGAAATACAGTGACTGTATTGACTTCATTTAACTGCCTGACTCATTCACTCACAAGTACGCACACATTTTGAGAGACATCAAATTATATACAGCCGAACTTGGAGCTGGCACCATCTTGTAGAGTCTCTGGTTGTGTTAAGAGACCCATTTAATTTGTAGTTTATAAATCAAATGGGTAGTATACCTACAGAAGAACAGACATACAAGAAAGTAAAATGTGCTTTCTGTTTAGAGAGATCTATTTGTATCACCCTTCGGCACCAACTGACATGAACCACTGCTGCTGTCGTGACTTAAGCTGTTTCTGTCTAGGAGGTAGTTACCCCATAGGGTATGGATACAAGAAAACACTGAGGTGCTTCTGTAACTTGTTAATTCTCTCATGCAGTTTCTGCCTTTCGGAACAATTTGGAGATTTGAAATGCTGCTAAGACTGCTTACTTGCTGCCCTACCATGATCCTGATGCTAAATCCTTACACAAAATAAGCATTTCCATCCTCCAGTTCCCATCCTTATACCCAGGAATATTTACTGTTAGTGAGCAATGAGTACTACCTGCTGAGAAAGAGATGTGGAGAAACAGTGTTTGTTTAAAGCTCCCTTGTCATATAAATCTAAACCAGCTCCTCTGATTGAGATAGCAATCATAAAACTGAATTTACAGAATAGCCTACAATCCTGCTGCTCACACAAAGAGCAAGAAAAAGGATGTACATATTCACTATACTCTAGGTTGTACTTCTCCATTAATTTTAAATCTCTCCGTGTTCCACCGTCAAAATTCCTTTCAGAATGGAAACCGCAAGAATTTGCATGCTGGTTTCATATGCAAATTATGCAAAGCACACATGCAAACAAAGGCCTTGAATGTGATCTTTCACTTAATGCTTCAGCTTCTGATTGCCCTTAAAGGACATTTTGACTTAGGCCGCCGTCCTTTCAACAACAGGCATAGGAGAGTACTTCTCTCCTACTTACTCTTTCAAGGAGAAAGAGGTTACTCTTTCAAGGAGAAGGCAGTAGAAACTGTATAACTTGTGCACATTTACCCCAATTGGTTTCACCTCTAAATGGGTGGCTGATTCTGTTTTTTCTTCATATCCAGGCAGTGGTTCTGATATGAACAGTGAATATGAGGCTTGTCTGTAGAACCTTGTAGAATTTTACAGCTTATTGTTGAATAATAAACTATTATTTAATGAAAATCCTGTTGCAAACTGATTATATGACAGAAAATGTTGGAATGAAACGTCATTTGTATAAAATTTTGCTGTATAGTTTACTAGAATTTATTGAACATAAGAAGGTGTATAGATGGACACTTTTCTGTGTAAGTCTTCTTTATATACATGTTACACTTTGAAGAACTCTTATTTTATGGAGTTAAATTGCTATATATTGTTTATGAAATATTTAACCATATAGTCATACAACCACGGTCTCAATAATATTTGAAATACTACATGTTTCTGACTTACCCTGAAGTGAACCAGTAAAAATAATGCAAATCAAAAATCCATAATTTGCTCATGAATGCCTGCAATTGAGCATAACTGAGAACAGAAAGCATTTTTTTCAAATTTTCTAAACTTCTGTTGTAAAAGTTTTAAGAAAACAAAAGGGATTTCTAATAAATAAGTTCTCCATTACTTAATTCTCTGTCTTCTTCATCTTCAGCTGACACCATCTTCTGTATATAGAACTCTTCAAAGGGCTTCACTCTTCAGGATAATTCCCAAGTGACCACCTGGAATTTATGACAAGACACATTACATTAAGGACTCCAAGGAGAATTTTATGCCCGCATAAAACTTTCCCTTCCCACCCTCCCCCAGCTCTGATAGCAATCATCTTTGAAAATAAATTAATTTGAAATTAGTATTTTAGAAAGAAAAAGAAAATTAATTAAGGGAACTAAGTTGGGAAATATATATAAATTTTCCATGTTCCATGCTTTATTTAATGGATGATGGAGATGTAATGGATTTTAATAAGGGTAAATGGGCTGTGATATATGGAATGCTGCATTGGATGACTTTAAACAGGTAGTGCATGATATCTAGTTTGCCTGTTGTCAAACAGATCAGTAAAGATATCAGTAGTCACCTAACAAGAGTTCATGTCTGACTCATCAGAACTACATCATACTTAGTTTTGCAATTAACTCAGATAATTCTCCAAATTGCGATATGCAGTTCACCCAGATGTTAAGTTCTTACTGAGTGCATGAGTCTTGCCTATGTACTAGGATTTGTCAGGCAGGTATCCTCCATCTTGCCATGAATATCAACTTTCTCTTTAGATGGAATAAAAATGCCAACAGAAGAAGAAGAAGAAAAAAATCCAAATAGTTTATTCCCTATGACTTTTGCCTAGCATATCTACTTTTGTGATTTGTCTATGAAGATGCATCATGGATTTTCCCATTCTGACCACATCCTTGTATATGGGAATCCTGGGCATGGCTTGTTGGCTCACAATCTGAGCCTTGTGAAGTACAACTAGACATAACATGACTGTTATTTTAGATCTCTCTCACCTCTCACTCTTAAGAAGGTAACACTTAATAAGCAAAATACAAGTCTATATCATATTAAATGGTGGCTTGTACTCATCTCATCATTTAGAACTACAATGGTTCAGCAGCTGTCTGTAAAATGGACAATTCTTGTATTCTAACATTAACTGCCTCTTCTGGTGTCCTTCCTCAAAAGGTCTCCAGTCACTCTTTACATGTTAGGTAACTTATTTTTCCTTTAGATTTTGTCTTGCTTAGAACTATTTTCAGTAGAGAAAAACAACAAAAGCGGGTTAAGTCTTTTGCGTCCTCGTATCTCACAGTCTTAACTTATCTCCCTTATTTTTCACTTTAAGGGTCTCAAAACCGAATAAATGGTTTTACCTTTTCTTTGTACCTTATGATTTTTAGGTATGCCACTACTAATTCTGCACAGCTTGATAGTGTCAACTTATCTACATATAATGTGATATATTTCATGGGCATTGAGATAAAGATCTATTTACATTACTTCATTACACAGCATGGGTATTAAAAATTCTGTCTGTTTACAATTTGGATTAAACAAATAAAATGAAAAATCAAATTATTTTAAAATAGCTTCATCATTTCAGAACACAAGAGATTTTTTTATATCATGCTTGTAGATGCTGGCTATGTTAAATAGCTGTATTTTTCCTTTTATTTTAAAATTAATTTAAGCATTTGTTATGAGGTATTTAAAACCAACAGGCATCATTAATTTACAGATTACATTTCATGTGTTGCTTTTAATATCTTAGTCTACAAACAGCAAAAAACCTTGCTGTCAGTTTTTCAGTAGCTGATATGCAATTATGTATCCTTTGCATCTTCTATTTTGTCACAGATTAAAGATTACGAAAAGTTACCTATCATATTCTCAGTTCGAGGAAGAACTTACAATTTACAGTGAAAACATGCAGGGGAATGGTCTTCAGTGGCATCTCTATGGGCCCTGCTGTGTTTCTCAGCTAGGAAACTACTAGTCATTCTACAAAGTAACCTTCTTTTTCAAGTAGTTTGTGTTGGTCAGCATTCAGTAGTTAAAAACTTGGTGAGCTTAGAGTTCAGTATTGCAACAGAGAAAACGGTTGCCGGTGCTGAAAAACGTTCCCTTTCCAACACAAAAGGGAAACCCCAGACCCCTCTTCAGCATCCTTCCCCTTCTCCTGCTACTTGGCTTTAACAGTTGCTGTACTTTATAGGCCCTTTTATGGGCTGCTTTAACTCAAAATGGCAGAAAAGAAACCATGGAAGAACAAAATGCCTCTATCAAAACCCTGGGATCTATAACAACAGCTTCATTCGCATAGCTGCCAGGGAGAGGTGAAGGTGTAAGATATCTTGGTTTTCTTAAGGAACTGAAAAAAACTCACTTCACAGAGGAAGGAGATGAACACAGATTATAAAAATATACGTATGTATGTATATCAGAGTTAAGAGAGAAGACTTTTTTTGAGTACAGCCACAAACACATTTGCACAATAATTCCCAAATGGCATTTTCTCATATATCATCAGGTTGCATCTGCGTGAAGTAATTATGAATCAGAAAGTTTATTGACAGAGTATAACACCAAAAATATCAGAGTCACTGGAAAAAAATTACATTTAGATTGCACACTTTGTCTGTGCAGCTGCACTTAACAAAGTGTCTTTCCAGCTGTTCAGTACAAAGGAAAACTCCCATAGACTGTATGAATTTGAGTGCACACATATGTGCATTTTGGCAAATAAAAATCCATCTATAAAAATATATATGGGTTCATGTATCTTATAGATAAGAAGGCTTTTTACTTCTGCTCAATCACCATTTATACTTGAGTCTTCAAGTGTCCAAATTTCAATGGGAGGTTTGGGAACTGTACATCACATGGTGATTAGATAATGGTGGCAAACATAAACTGTTGATGCCAATATTCATTATATTATATTTAGGAAAATAATGTAATAACACCAACTATTTACTGATTCTATTGCTGGTAAGTTTTTAATTTCCCAGGTTACTGACAATAAATGGTTCTGCTGTCAATCATCATATACTCAATAAGCAATTCTTATCTTCCTTTCCAATTCTAATCCTGTGACACCAGAATCATGGGTTTCTCTGTAATAGAATCACCTTGAGAATCCTTTAGACATAAACTGTTGGCTAAGTCTGGGACTAACACTAGCCACACCTAGGTTCCTCTCTGAGGAGTTTAGAAAGCAAGTCTTTGAATTTCATGACTCAATGGGAGGGCCTCCCTCATCGACACATCAGATTCATACCCTTTATATAACAACTAGTTCCATAAAATACAAGATTTTCTTGAGGGTATTGCAGCATCAAAGTAACAAAAATGCTTCTATAGAAGATAATAGCATTTTTTCTAATATCTTTATTAAAGATTAATTTTTGTCTGCTTGTAGATATGCATTTTTATGTATGTACATAAGCACATGTGACTATAGTTAATCTAATTTGGCTGCTATTAAGTATATTCCACAAATGTGTTCATAAATGGTCAAAACTCAATGACTTTATTCAGGGGAATTAATTTCCTTTGGACAAAGAAGTTGAAAGTGTTGACAAAAATGACAGACCATTGCAAAAGGCATACAATTTAGTGATCTTGTTTCATATTACAGTTAATTCAGTTGTTCCTGGTATAAATGTAAATCTTTGATTGAATCAAAATTGACTGTAAATACTCAAGCAAGTATGCCTTAGTCACTGTTTTTATTTATTTATTGTCCTTCCAATGCTGTATATAGTCTAAAAAAATCTCAAACAGGTAAAGGATTACATGTAGAAAAAGGAAAATTAATATCAGAGAAATTTTTCATCTACAACCATTAAACATTTGGTGGACACAGCTTTCAGAAAGCCATACTTCAATATGCAGGTATGCCATTTATGAATTAATGTCCTTTAATTACTTTATTAAATGCACAATATTAAACATTTTATTAAAGCATCTAAACCTCCTTTAAGTTCATCAGACTCCTCATGGATGTTTAAACAGGTTTTTAAGAATTTATTAAGAATACATGAATTTGAACTTTGTTCTTGTCTTAAGGATGGTCTTGTCTTAATCTCCGTATTCAAACTAAGGACTATCTTGTATTATGACTTGAAGCCTCTATTCAAATTGGAAAATACTGTAGTTCTGAAAATCACACATATTAACCTGGAAAATGTGCTAAGAATGAATGCGTCAACTATTAACTTGTAATCTTTATATGTAATTTTTATATTTTGTGTTAGAAGTGTTAGAAGCATAGTTTTCCTTATAAACTTTGTTCCCTGAAAATTGTGACTGTGGTATATATGCAACAGTATTTTCACAAATGGTGAAATAATAAGTGTCCAGTGTTTAGCTGAGTTATGACAACCTATACCAACTCTGAAGGATATTTGTACTGTTTTGAGGGTCTGTGTTTCTGACAAGAGACATGATATCTTTGTTTACAAAAAAATTACTGGTTTGCTCAAGGACAACAAGCACAGAGAATTATAAACAAGTGGTAATCTTTCAAAAAAGTCTGTAGGAAATTTTCTCTATACTAAAAAAACCCAACCTATCGGAAGACTTATTTTCTTGAGATGAATACTAAAACCGTTCCAAGAACAACTCCTGTAGACAACTGAGTATATCTATTTGTTAAAGAGGTGTAAATTTGTAGGTATATTTTTTGCGATGCTGTTGACACATAAAAGAGGAGATGTTTCCAGTCTAAACTTCCAGCTGTGAAGCAAATACAGTGTAAGTGCAGACAGATGTTTCAGTTTAGTGACTGCTTTCTGCTTTCTAAGTGTTGCTTCCCAAATATATTGTTTTTAAAAGAAAAAAAAAGTGTTCTGAAGAAAGCTGCCAGTGCCCTTAGAAAATGTTAGGGAACGAGTTCTTCACAGGTTCAGTGCATTCTTATATACAGCAAACAGCTGATAGACTCAGCTTAATTTCAAAGAAAGTAAGAACAAGAAAAAACCAAAAATGCTTGAAACACATGCTGATTAGATTAAATTAGACTTAATATGTTTGATTAAGCCAATTGTCTTCACTAGAATGATATTTTTGATATTGATATTGATTTGATATTGATCAAAAGACCAATCATTGTTTTGGACCCTCATGAACTCACAGTTTCTAGAGCATTTTTTTTATATCTCATATATCACTTCCAGGTTCTTCTCCTTAAGATTTCAAGTTTGACTGCACTAACCACATTCCATAAACAGAGTGAATATAACTATTGGAGGAGGATTCATTAATAACCCCCCACTATTCTGAATAAATGCATATAATACCTGTGCAAATATATTTTTTGTCTTAGTGAGTTTTTGCATAGGTTAAAAAAAAAATTCTAAATTGAAACAGAGAAGGACAAGAACATTACCTCCCTTCATGAATAGTCTCACATATTGTATGTTCATGATGTGTTTCATGAAGTCAAATTCACATCTACAGGCAGAAAAATATCTTCCTTTAGAACAATGAAAAAAATGGACAATATTTTGCCTGGGAAAGGTGTCAGAGAAGTATGTTTTAAGAATCCACTTGAATTTTAGCTGTCAGTATACTCTTTGGTCAATTTTACACCTATCTAGCCAAGGATTAATAATCTCCCACTGATACAGGATTTCAGACATTATACATATTCATGTGTTTGGAGTGTCAGACAAATTTGTAAAGTGTTGAGACAAAGAAAATTACAAATATTTTATTATTTTACTACTTAGCTATTTATTATTAGTTATTTAATAACTTTATAAATAAATCTAAATGAGAATATAGCTTCTTAAAAAAATGTATTTATGAAGGCAGAAACTAGGGTTTTTTTCTGTTGGTTTTTTTTAAAATCAAAACACTTATTTCTGATGGTAGAAAGTATTTTTGTCCTCAGACTGCAAAGTTAGCAGCTTCTGAGTTGAATGCTAATTCTTCTTTTTATTAATCTTAGACTATTTTTATCAATTTGCTACTCTTCATAATTAAACTTAGAATATATTTTATATTACAACACAGAGTTCTTTCAATATTCTCAAATTAGAAAGTAACCAAAAAGCACAAAAGAAAACTGTGCTCTTTTTTCTACAATACTCCTAGAAACCTCAGCTTAAATGAAACTAGAAATTTTAGTTCAGTTCATTTGGGTCTTATCTTTTAAAGGCGTCCTTAGAAATAAAGCTTTAGCCAAATGCATTGTTCCATTTAGTACAATAAACAAGACCTTGGCATAAGGACTGAGGTGAGTTTTGTTCCTGGTTTTTTGATATCTGATAGCTTTGAGGATTTTGTTTCTGGGAAACTGTCAACCCCACTGTATATTTTGTGGCTTCAGCTTTCTGAAGATAGCTAAGCTATGTTTTGCCAGATCACTATCATAATATTGTGTTCTCTAAAAAGTGGTTTCAGAGGAACACAGAAACTTCTCCATACTTTTAAGTTATTTGAGTAGCAGGATTAATCTATTTAACATGTAAGAGGCATGTCATTGATTTTAAGAAAGACACGATTACAATGTATATACATAATATTATATACACAGTCAAGACATTTTGTAGACTGAGGGCATAGGTTATATAGTATAGCAGAAAGTGAGGACTTTACCGTCATTAGTTTTAATAACTTTGCATCACTGGGGACAATAGTAATGTCAACACTGACTTATTGTAAACATTGTCAAAAAAGTAGATACAGTTCCACAGAGGGATCATGTTGGATTTCCAATAAGAAGAACAGTACATTCTAAATTGAAACAGATATTTATAACTGTAAATATGACATGTAAAAGTACTGTTTATATACTAATTCGTAGGAGATAATATACGTCTTTAATATCTCCATGTTACGTGTCACTGCTCTGTCTGAGGCTTGTCTGTTGCCCAGTGCAAGCTGCTTAAAATCTAAACATAAATAAAAAGCACATACAAAATCTTTTCTTTGTCAGTGTCTCTATAAAATTTCACAGGCTTAAGAACAAACATATATGACATTGAATGTGATTCTTTTAGGGGAAAGAACTCTCATAGTCTATGAAAGGAAAAGTAAAAGAAATTGCCTATCTTAAAAACAAATTGTGACTATGATTAAATATTTCTTATTATAGATACAAAGCTTAGCACACAAAACAACAGCCAGGCAACCAAGCCCCTACTTTTAATCCCAAAATTTCATTTTATGTCTTCCTCAGAAAAAAATAAAAATGCAATTTCTACTTGAATAAAGTTGTACCAAGCAGATAATAAATGGCTCATGGATTTAAGTCTTTCATGAATAATTCACAAGATTCACAGCCACCTGCCAAATATTGTGATCATATGTTGTATATGTACAGTAACGTAATGTACCCAAAATAAATTCTGCTGCAAAATGCCTAATGCCTGACATTATGCTCTTGTAACATTTTGTATTGAATTAGCCTGGAAGGAACATATTGATGCACTAGTACAATGTTTTTCAGATCAGACACCTTTCATCAACTACTTCATTAGTATCCATCCTTAAATTCAGAGTGGACAGAAGTGAAGGATAAACACCAAACTCTGCCATGCTTATGACTTTTAATTGTATGTTTGGCCAACCATCTGTATTTGATTTAGCTAGTTCAGTATGTCTTTTTTTTTTTTGGTCTTTTTTTTTTTCCTCTGTTAATGAATACAAACTTACTGTGCAATTCTGGATGCAGTAAATTGCACTATGATGGCTGATGCTGTCAGAGAAATGTTGCGTATTGAATCTGATAACTAAAGAATGACATTTAACAGAGCAGCATATCTGGAACTTGATGAGTTTTGCTGAAAAATGAACATGAAGGCCAACTACAGGTTCTTGTTATCTTTAAAAACAAAGTTGTCAGAAAGTGTGGTCAGTGGAGACATGCTGATGTCTCTACATTAGTTGAGGAGATACTATTACATGACAGGTTTAATAAACAGTAATCCTTTCTAACAAAGAATTCACAGTTACCTTGAATATGTCATCACTTTTGATGCTCTAACTTCTCTGGCACTACAGAATCAATGAATGCAAACATTATATTTTCTTTGTGTATTTTATTATACAGTAGAAGTTTGAATTATGTAATGATTTTAATTGATATTATTATTATTACAAGAAGTAAGAGATGTGCTTGAAGTGTGCATAAAGGCCTGTCAATAGAAGAACTGAAGCAGATCTTCCTTTCCAATTTATTACAATGTCCATTTCTCCTACTGCAGCAGATTTGTGTCTGTAAGATCACATATACATCTGTGGTCAAAACTTCATGCTTCAAGCTGTCCTGGACTGATGTAATTTGAGTTTTGATATACAGAACAAGGTATTTACAACTTTTACCCTTTTTCTGTTTACTTCCTGGTTTACTTCAACTACTTGATGGACAAAGAAAATGCAGTGAATGCAAAAAATAAAATATGAGTTTGCTCAAATTAATTAACTTTTTTCATATGTAACAAATCTAATTTCCATCTGATGAAATAATAAAGGCTTTTAAACTTGCTCAGAATAAATACCAAAATCGCTGAAATGGATCAAGTGTGAGGGCAAGAAAGCACTTCTATGGAATGCTTCTTTGTTTTCTTACAATGAAAAATTTCCAGTAATTAGCATTTTCAAAACAGTATGCGACTGATTAATGGAAGAGGTTAAAAATCTAGTGTTGTTAGAACACATCTGCATCAGTTTATAAAGAATCATATTTCCTCACTAATGTTGAATCTGTCTTTATACACTGAGATATATGTGGACATGGAGTCCAGTTCTGAGAATTAATTACTGTAGCCTCTGATTAAAATAATATACATTTCAAAGTCTATACATGTGTATATATATATATATATATATATAAAAGTCCTTTTTAATTTGTCTATAGCACTAAATAAATCTCAAAAGAAAAAAAACATTTTATAAACATAATTCTGTACAGCCTCAAAGTTTTTGATAGCTACTTCTGGGGAAATTAATTTTTCTTATTTTACAATATGTATTTTCAATAATATATTAAATGAAATATTATCCAAATTATTATTTTATCAAAATACAATTATAAAATATTACATATTTTCCCCTTGGCATTCATAAGGCAAAAAGTAAAAGCTTGGACTTTTTCATATTTGAAACAATACAAATAAACTTCCATGCAGCATATTGCAAAAATAGTGTCACTTATGTCTCTGGAAAAGAACCTTTGAAGCATAATTTTATACAAAGATCAAATTGTAAAATTTGCCATCTGCATTCAAATAATACTTTTTTTAATACATACATAAAACCTAAATCTTGGGATCGTGGTAGAAAACCATTATATGTTAAAGGTTGATGATTTCTATTTACCTGTCATAAAAATCATGATATGTGAATAATAAAGTGACAGGAAATAGTTCTCATTTATCTTTTAGCTCTGTTCAAGGTTTATATGAAAAGGAGAAAAACTTCTGTTATCATTTAAGAATAGTATAAGCACATATTGAAAACCTCTTTAGAAATTTAAGTATTACACGAATGTCACTGGTTCTGTGTTTACCAACTGAATGAGAAATTGTCTGGACAGATATCTCCTTTTGAGAGAGATGTGAATACTTGTGTATGACCCCTCATCATGACCCTCATCTGGGACAACCATGGTGACTGCATGTAGAATGGCATCATTGACACTACGTCAGCAGAAAATCCTCATCCTACAACATTCTGAAACCCTTTCTTTTTTTTTTTGTATGCATGGTCTTCAGGCATTACTTTTGGATACCTTTATAGCTTATCCATTTGGTGCATGTCTGTGCCTAAATTCTGAGGTGTACATCCATGTGTAGAACATGTGAAACCAATCAATTTCATCATATTTCAGTAGAATTCTCTCTCAATACCTTATAAGTATCCTAACATATTTGTCCCTAAATTTAATAAGCAGATTTAGAGTATAACTGGAACACACACACACAAAACCCCAACCAAAACCCAACAACCAAAAAAACCCACCCCAAACCTAAAGGTTTCACAATATGATATAAAAGGTTTCATTTATTTTAAAACACAGATGTATAAGGAGATAATGTCATAACTATGCAACTTGAGCACTCTTTCACACATGGGAAATGAAAATATAATGTCTTCCTGTGTATTAGGAGTTTCAGACTAACAGACTGGAGACTGACTGAATTGGAAAGTAGGGAAGAATATACCACATTCTCCCAGATGGATAAAGTGATAGCAGTCTAAGGACAGAGAAAGAGTAGGAATAAGCTGTCTCTGCCACTAATTGTACAGAGCATTCATCTGTGAAAGAGGATAATTGACTGTATTTCAGATTGCTCTAGGAACAGTACACATTATTAAATATTCTTTCTAAGAAAATCCATTTCAAATTGGAGAATAAGATATTATCTCATTAATTTTGCATGTTGGAGTTTGTTTTTAAATATATTATAAATAATAAAGAGGGTTTTTTCTGATTGATATTAGGATTCTTCATTCCTTGATAAAACATACAAATCAGGAAAATGGAGGGTCCCAAAAAGATCTCACAAGGTCTTTAGTCCAACACCTGAATTGTAAAATTGGTATATCTAGATTATTCTTTGTGAATGCTTGTCTAAATTATTTATATAAACATCTAATGAAGCTATGATTTCTTATGAGTGCATAATTAATTTTACAATGAGATTATATTTCCTGTTTTTTAGTCAGTAACTTTCTGGATGTAATTTAAGACAATTATCATTCTATATAGCAAAATGGATCACACTTTACTGTCCTCATTACAATCTTTAATAGTTTGGAGATTGCTATATTACTCCTTCAGTATGAATTTCCTTAGAAAATAAACATTCATTGAATCTTTCTTCATAGATTATACTTCCTTAACCTTTGTTCAAACAAGTTGTTTGCAAGAACTTTGTTTTAGAGTTTTTGTAATTGGTCACTAACTTTCTAAAGTGGTCAAGATCAAAATGAATGTAGAACACCAGGAGCAGTCTCAAGAAAACTGATAGAGCAGAAAAATAATTAGTATCTTGCTTAAAAACATTCCTATTAATACATCCTGGAATGAGATGGCTTTATTTCACAAATTATAATAATCATTATTCACTTTGCTTGTAGACACTTGATTTCTCTTTCTTTGAATGGTATTTCCTCTTAGTTGATTTGTTAACATTATTCCACAGTATAATGTGATTGGTTTGAATTCCAATTCTATCACCCAGTCTTCCTGAGTCTTTCTAACTTGGTGTGACTGTCAGTTTAAATTAACAAACATTTTAAGCAGGGGCAAGAGTCATAGACATTTCTGGTTTTTTCTGTTTGAAATGGTCTCAAAATGTGATAAAGTAATTTTCTTAAATCACTTCTTGCCGATGGCTTTTCTACCAGTTCTATACCTGCCACAGAACAATTTAATCAATCTTACATTTCACAAATTTGCATATGGAAATGTTGTGCGAACTGCCTACTATGTGAAATCTCTTATATCTGCAGCTTCCTCCTTTTTCACTAGTTATCCTGTCACAGGAGAACATTATATTTCTTTGACACAGGTTTTTTTCTACATATCTATGTTGTCTATTTCTTGTCACCAACATAGTCAAGACATTAGAAATATTGCATAAGCCTCTCTTTGTGTCTGTCTGTAAGGATGTAAAGTTCCTTACTTATTATGGTGAAATACAGATTATTATCTGTTAAAGATAATTTTTATCTTTATTATCTGTTAAAGATTTTTTTTTTAAATGACACTTTGAATTGGCATTTGCATGCCTCACTGCATGTCGCTCAGATTGAAGTGTTCTGACCATACAGCTTTTTCCTCTACCATGCGGTAATTAAGTTAATTGATTATTTTGTTTCCTTTTCTGCTTGTAGTTAGTAGCATTGTATTGTCAAGACTATCAACTTTTCATGACAATATAATTATCCAGGGTTTCTTTTAGGTGTTTATTAATCCAATCATGGAAGTGATAAAATAAATTTGCTTGTAAAGGAAGGACACTATCAAGGTATTATTTTTCTTATATTTTAAATATAGGATTTTTGACTGAGACCTTAGTTTAGAAAGTGCTGTAAAGATGTTTGTCTACTGAACTGAAAAGGGGAGATGTAAATACAAATAGGGAGAGGAAAGAATATTTAATGGTTATGACAATAAAAATTTCGCTCTTACATCCACGTATAAATGCATATTCACAGAATTTAAAGGGAATAATCCTGTATCACACAGGTTTTATGTGTAGTATTCTGAAGACAGATAGTATTTTTGGCTTAAAAGTATCTTTTTCATGAAAAGAATTTTGAACATGAGCCAGGTATCAATCATCTCAACTGGAATTATCATTAATAAGAGAAGTGCTACTGGAATTTTGTATAAGAACTAGAGGTGCTTCAACAGTCTGAGGCCTTATAAAAGGAGTACTGATTGCTACTGATTGGTTTGTGAACCAAGGAAGACCGCCTGAGATTGAATTGCTGTGTTTAAGGCCTGTAAGAGAAACTGTTAACTGCAAGATGATTATCTAGCTTGTGTAAATGGAAGTACAGGATTTCAGTTCAGATAGACATGTCTCCTTTCTGATAAGGGACAATGTTTAAAGAAGAAAGAGTGTTACTGAAGGATTTTTTTGTAAGTAATTGCATCCATTAAGATCCTGATCCCTCAAGTACCTATATATCAGAATAAGGTTGAGTTCACTGTGCATGGTGGGGGATTTTTTTGCAATACTATTGCAATTTAAAAAAAACCAGTTTCTTTCCTGAAGCTGAGTTGAAAACTTGGGGGGAGGAGGGGGAGAATAAAATGCATATTTACTTTTAACATGGAAAAGAATGCTTTAGTGCTATTAAATTTTAAGATTCAAGAGAGTCTATTCTGAGCCATACATTGAAAGAATCAGCTGGAAAAGTGCAGTAACTAGTCCCTGGTACTAAAAAGGAGATACAGAGGAAATGGAAGCATCACAGTAAAATGAGTGAACAGGAATTCATGAAAGAAGCATTTTGATGCTGAAAGGATGGAGAATTTGAATGTTGAAAGGAAAGAATTTGAGAAATTCCATTAATAACTCTCAAGTTACCAGAAAACTAGTTGACGTGTATTTTGGAACATAAGTGGTCATCAAAAGAAATTTGTTAAAACGCTTTTTCAGTTACACTAAAACAAACATATTCCTAATTCAAATTCCTAATTCCCATATTCCTAAAACAAAATATTCCTAATTTTTGGCATTAAGTTTCCACTTAATTTTGAGAAAAAAACCCAATTTTTGAGGGAAAAAGAAACACTAATTCATATTTTGAAACAAAAAGTGTATTCAGTAAAATATTTTTCCTGTGGAATGCTGATTTGTAAATATCGCACAATATTTTGCATGACAGATGGACATTAATTTACATGCACATTTTTATCTAACATATCTATCTGTCTCTAATAAAATATAAACAGTTTGACAAGTAAATCTTTCGTTTGGGGAGGTATTTAGCTGGGACAATATTTGGTACCTTAATCTTAAATTCAGCTGTAATTCTGGCTTCAACATAAAAATTTTTTGTACCTTAATCTTAAATTCAGCTGTAATTCTGGCTTCAACGTAACAATTACATTAGGAGCATCTCTTTCCATTCATATCTCATTGACTTTCACCTATTCGATTTTTCAGAATGTTAAAAGAAATTGTATTTTACTAAACCTCATTACTCTCAGAATTTTAACACTGCAGGCTTCAGGAGCCTTACAGACATGAGGTGTTTTGGGGTGGGGTTTTTTTTTAGATTTAGGATTGCCTGTTAGGTGCGTAAATTTCATTGAATGAAATGTGGAGATGGGAAAACACAGTCTGGGATCAAACTGTACAAAGTACACACAACTTCAAACATTCCTTATACTTGATATAGTAGCTACATTTTGTAGCTAACGAAATGCATTTATTTTTGATCACATGTAAATCTGCACTTCAGTATGGTTTAATGATACAAACCTAATTCAAGGAAAGCTCCCATTGAGCCACTGGCACTACAAGACTCACGTACTTAATGAATACATTTACAAAGAAACCTTAGCCATGGGTTGAATCTGAATCCTTTGCTGAAAAATTTCAAATGATGTCTCAAAAACATTTAATAATACTAGGAGAATTCTAATGAAGTATAAAGGTGTTTAACTTGCAGTAAATCATAGTTCAGTTCTGTCATATAACTTTCCCTGAAGCTCTGGATTCAGTATTGCATGTGCTACGAACAGATTAAGCTAGTACTATCTTCCTAAGGGCAAAATTAAAGCAGTTCTTCTAACTTATGGCGTACTAATTAATTCAGTATTTCTGACAGTTGTCACAAAAATAAAGGTCAAGTTGTACCCTGTGGTACCTCTATTCATTCAACTTTGGCACTTGAAAAATACGTTTAATCAAACTGTTCAAAGTTATGACTTTATAAATGGTTATTTATTTCTGGCCTTTGGTTTGTAATTTACTTTTTTTTTTTTTACTCAATCATGTGCATAATTATAAATCTAATTTAAAGATTATGAACAGTTCTGAAGAAGCACTGGTCTTGAACCCAGCTGAGCTCTACTTTTTTCTTCTATGCTGTTTTCAATACTTGAGTAAGGCATCAAGGTTTATCTCCACTTCTTTAAATTCTTCTGGTAGAACTACTTACTGTGAAACAAACACCTGCACACAGAAAAAGATTTCCATATTGTCTGCTGATCTCACTGTGTTCAGTTGTCTGAAAAAAGATGCATGGGCAGTGAATTTAAAGTTGACCTTTGAACACTGAAACCACTTTTAAATTGAGATTTTTATCACTAATTATATCTGACACACCTCGTTACAAAACAGATGGTAGATAGAAAAACATAGCAACCTACAGAATTCCAGAGAATTTACTTTGAAATATAATGAATGTTAAGAACAATTAATGAGGGCTGTTGTTCACAGACCGAATTGGAGTATAGAATACTATCTAGAAAGAAAAAAAAAAGCAAAACTATGTAGGAAATAAAAGCTAACGTTAAATAAATCATCATAGCCACCTGATATTATGGAAAAGTTAAACAATCAAACACTTTCAGGAATAGAAGATTGTAAAGTTTGATAAAATAGAATAAAAACAAATCAAACTTTCTCTGTAAAGTATTAAGTATTATAGTAGAAGACAATGGGTTTGGGTTTATTTGGGTGGAGGTAGGAAAAAAGGTAACCCTTGGATGAAAAAAAAAAAGCTTAAATCAGATAGGATAAAGGAGTTGTATACTATATGTGAAACTAGAAGTCAAAATGAGGAGCTGTCCAGCTCTTTTCCATAGTTAAAAAAAAAAAAAAAAAGGATTTTTTTATCCCTGCACAGACTATTTTATTTTTTTTTGTGTGTGTGTGTCAACATTTCCCCTTATTTATATAGTTATGCTTTGGATGTTTCTATCTTATCTCTGATGTATCCAGACTAGGTTTATGTAGCTAAATCCTTTTCTGGAATGCTCTTTTTGCCATCTTTGCTATGTTTTTTTACACATCTTTTAAAGTTTTGCATAATGACATTACTCCTGAGATAATTCCTCTTCATTTGGCATTTCTCTGGGTCCAAGGAACAAATAGTCAAGTATGCAAATAACTACACAAAAAACAGTGCCTCCAAAACTGCAAACTTGGAACTTCTACATGGAAGAGAGCTAGGGTTTAGCCATAGGCAAGATTTTGTTGAGATTTCAACCTTGTAGTGTGGATGAGTAAGTGAAATCAGCACACATAGTTATGGGAGAACAATTATTCAAGTCTCACCAGAAAAGTTCAACGTTTCTGAATCTTCCAGGATCTTAGAAGGTAACTATTTCTTACTTCAGGTCATCAGCAAGGAGATGGATGTTCGCTGCAGCAGTGAAAACAAGCAATTGTAGCTACTCATATATCAAGCCTGTACTGATAATATTCAACTTGGCAAAAAGGTACTGGAAGGAGAATGCCATCCGAACAGTTTAACACTTTAACATGATTATTCTTGGACAGTTACTCAGACTAGTGACAAATGAACCTCAGTCCTGATCACACTACCTGGACAGCTCAGTTGCTGGGGTTGAGGAACCATAGAGACAGTGTAGCTGAAGGCAGACCTCTTCCATTGCCTCCCTGGGACATGGACTCTCAGACAGTGCTGCAAGACTGTGTTCCTCTACCAGAGCTAACCAACCTTCCTTTGGGACCTGATTGAGTGAGAATCTCTAGTATTCATTTCCTGGTGCACTGCAGTCATGCGTTCAACTGGCCACG
This sequence comes from Laterallus jamaicensis coturniculus, assembly GCA_022605575.1. Classification (NCBI taxonomy): domain Eukaryota; kingdom Metazoa; phylum Chordata; class Aves; order Gruiformes; family Rallidae; genus Laterallus; species Laterallus jamaicensis. The sequence goes on from JAKCOX010000001.1 coordinate 83,997,206, forward strand.
GCCCACTTCGATACAGACACAGACCCGTAGTACACTCAGAATCACAGAATTACAAGGTTGGAAAAGACCTTAAAGATCATCAAGTCCAACTGTCCCCGTCCTATGCTAAACCATATCCCTATGTACCTCATCTACCCTTTTTTTAAACACATTCGGAGAAGGTGACTCAACCACCTCCCTGGGTGGCCTGTTCCAGGTCCAGACAACTCTTTCCTAACATCTAATCTGAACCCTACTCATGTGGCCTGATCCTCACACCACCCATGGACCTACATCCAAGCCATGTCTCAGCCTGTCCCCATCCCCAGGTAGCTGGCTGATGCACAAGGATGGGTCTGCCCTTGCTGTTCTGCTCCTGTCTTGGGTGGTGGGATAAACTCTGGCTGCTAGACCCTGCCCTGATGGCCCAGGGAGACATGGGACTCATGGAGACATGGGACTCACGTGCCCTCACACATGCAACCCCACTGTTTAAGACCCTTATGGAATTTTGACCACCATGGAAGTATTCTTGTTTTATGGAAATCAAGATTTTTAGAAAAAAAATGTTTTCTCATATGAAATGGAATTCTGACTACAACGTTTTAAAAAATCACAAATTTACAGTTATATGTAACTCAGTAACGGGGGGAAACACTTATGGATTAATTAGTATATCTTATGCATCTACTCACCCATGTTATTCTTCATAGACATTTAAGGCTCTGATTATAGCATACAGAGATTAGAATTTTTTAACAATATACTGTAATGCTGTCACCAGAGTACTAGGTAGTTCTTAGAGGTATAAGTATGGGAAAAATAGAGATTATGTCAAAAGTGTTTAAAAGGCATTTAAGGGTAATTAAATTATTCTGAAGGTCTAGATTTCATTCATACTGCTTAAAAAATGTTCCACAATTGTCTGTACAATAGAGACAGTTCCAGTTGGTGCCAGGTGGATCTGTAAATTAATAGTTCATTCTGGAGGTCAGGAACTGGACCTGGAACTCCATCTTAACTTCCAAAGTCTTTTTTCATAGCAGTCTGTAAGTCAACTTTTTCTCTGTTCTGCATATATTATCACCGATTATTCTAAATTTTCTCTATGCAGTTCTTAAAATGCTAATCAGACAGGTTTTGTCACTTTGATCCCAGTAACTATAGGCCAGTCAGCCTCACTTCTGTCCCTGGAAAGGTGATGGAACAGCTTGTTTTGGACGCCATCTCCAAACAACTGGAAGAGAAGAAGGTCATGAGGAGTAGTCAGCATGGATTCACCAAGGGGAGATCGTGCTCGACCAATCTCATAGCCTTCTATGATGTCATTACCAACTGGGTGGATGGAGGGAGAGCAGTGGATGTCATCTACCTTGACTTCAGCAAAGCTTTCGATACTGTCTCCCATGACATCCTGATAGAGAAGCTAAGGAAACAAGGGATAGATGAGTGGACAGTGAGGTGGGTTGAGAACTGGCTGTCAGACCGGGCTCAGAGGGTGGTGATCAGTGGAGTAGAATCTGAATGGAGGCCTGTGACTAGTGGTGTTCCCCAGGACTCGGTGTTGGGTCCAGTCCTGTTTAATATCTTCATTGACGACCTTGATGAGGGAATAGCATCCACCCTCAGCAAGTACGCCGATGATACAAAGCTGGGAGGAGTGGCTGACACGCAGGAACACTGTGCTGCCATTCAGCGAGACCTGGACAGGCTGGAGAGCTGGGCAGGGAGAAACTCGATGAAATTCAACAAGTGCAAGTGTAAAGTCTTGCACCTGGGGAGGAATAACCAACTGTATCAGTACAGGCTGGGGGATGACCTGTTGGAAAAGAGCTCTGTGGAGAAGGACCTGGGGGTCCTGGTTGATGACAGGTTGGCCATGAGCCAGCAGTGTGCCCTGGTGGCCAAGAGAGCCAATGGGATCCTGGGATGCATCAGGAAGAGTGTGTCCAGCAGGTCGAAGGAGGTGATCCTCCCCCTCTACTCTGCGTTGGTCAGGCCCTACCTGGAATACTGTGTCCAGTTCTGGGCTCCCTGGTATAAAAAAGACAGGGACCTTCTGGAGAGAGTCCAGAGAAGGGCAACAAAGTTGATTAGGGGTCTGGAACATCTCTCCTATGAGGAAAGGCTGAGAGAACTGGGTCTGTTCAGCCTGGAGAAAAGAAGACTTAGGGGGGACCTAATTAGTGTTTATAAATATCTTAGACATGGGTTGCAGGGGGAATTGGCCAGCCCCTTTTCAGTGGTCTGTGGGGACAGGACTAGGGGCAATGGCTGTAAGCTGGAGCATAGGAAGTTCCGCACCAACATGCAGAAGAACTTTTTCACAGTGAGGGTGACGGAGCAGTGGAATAGGCTGCCCAGGGAGGTGGTGGAGTCTCCTTCTCTGGAGATATTCAAGTCTCGTCTGGACGCCTATCTATGTAATATGAGGTAGGGAGCCTGCTTTGTCAGGGGGGTTGGACCTGGTGATCTCTCGAGGTCCCTTCCAACCCCTAAGATTCTGTGATTCTGTGATACTATAGCTTTATACATCCTTCTTCAAACTCTACTGTTTCTGCAGGTTCAAAGCAAACAAAATTTTTAGTTTTTCTAAACAGAAAACTCTGAACTACTACTAAACTCTCAAATATTTTAGCACTTATTACCTTTTTCAGTAAAAATCAAGATGACTTCTGCATGGAAATGACAGAAATTATAAGTGTAGAAATCAATTTAAATGTTATTCATTTTCTTTACAAGAAGTGTAACACAATATAATGAATCCAAGTAAACTTCAGATTTTTTTTTAATAAGTAATATTTTAATGAATTTAAGTGATATCCAAGAAAAGTTTAACGATTCTCAATGGAGTGGAAAGACATAATTTTAAAATCCTTTTTTAATTTCAGGATTGTTCAGTATTGCTGTGAGTTTAAAATAATGTTGATGTTTCACTTTAACAATATTTGAGAGTCTCCTTTTGCTTTAAGTTTGGTTATCTAACTTCCTTAGATAATATTTTTGGATTAGTCTTCAATTCAGATCCCATTTGATGTCTTGCATTTTAGTTCAATGCCTCAGTTTTTTCTGACACTGAAATTTCAAGTACATCTACTAGTTCTTACCCAGAGTGGAATTCTTCTGCTAAATGTTTCCAAGGTTTCTTTTGGCGTAAACCTGAATGAGTAACAATAATGGGAGAGAAATAAGTGCTCTTCACACTCACTAGCTCATGTCTGTAAGAGATGTTTCCACTGTGGCACCTCTAAGATTGTGTCTCCTGAGAAACATTCAAATGTTCATCACTTGTCCTGCGAACTCTTTGTATCCCCTTTAAATCCATCTGAACAGTAAGAAGAGGGATCTCCAGTGTCCTACCTACGAACATTCCTTTCTTTCCGAATTCATTATTTCTTTTAATCATTTTGATGGAAGAATTAAAATACAATAAATATGCAATTATAATTTAATACATCAAGAAATTTAAGCACTGCCATCTTGTGCACTGTTGTTTGTTGTTTTATTTTTTCTACCTATACAGTCTTTGTTTTTTTAATCTTTCTGAACTGACCTCATCAAAAGTTACTCTTGACTAGGCTGACTAACATTCCTTCTTTTTGAATTCTTGTGCTTTTGTATTTGCTTTGCTTTGCCCTGCTCTGCCTTTGATAGCTGAAGTACAAACAGTAAACAGAGTATGAAATGCAAATATGATTTCTAAATATCTTTTTAAGCTTTCTCTTTTACCAGATTTTGATAGACCTTCTGCTAAGATACTGTCCTAGTTTCAACAAGGATAAAGTTAATTTTCTTTCTAGCAGCCAGTGCAATGCTGTGTTTGTGAGTTAGGATGAGAGCAGTGCTGATAACACATGGATGTTTTCAGTTGCTCCAAGCAGGCAAGGACTTTTTAGCTTCTCATACTGCCCTGCTAACAAGAAGGTAGGAAGGGACATGGCAAGGAGAGCTGACCCAAACTGACCAAGGACATATTCCACACTGTACAATGTCATGTTCCATTTATGACTGGGGGTGGGCTGAAGAGATGAATTGCAGCTGAGGTGGGGCAGCTGAGGGCCTGGAGCAGCAGCTGGGACATGTTGTTACATGTGGGGATCTTGCACATCATCAACTTTGGGATGATGGCTGAACACCAGCCAATGGGAAGTAGTGAATTAATAATTTCTTTTGCTTTGCTTCTATGCGTGGGCTGAGAGGCTGGGCAGTTTGGAGGTCTTGAGCAGCAGCTGGGGGCTCTCATGTAGCATCAACTTTAGGTGGAAAGAAATTCTGCTGTTCATCACCTGTTTTGTGATGGTTCTGGTTATTACTGTTATTGTTGTTATTATTATTATAATCTTTTTTCTGTGTGTCCTAATAAACTGTTATTATCTCAACCCGTAAATTCTCTCACTTTCTCTCTTCTGATTCTCTTCTCATTCTCCTGTGGGGGTAATGAGCAATCAGCTGGGTGGTGCTTATTTGCTGTTCAGGGCTAAACCATGACAGATATTTAAAAAAAAAAAGTTAAAAATTTCTTTTTTTTCACAAAGTAATAATTCCCCCAAAAGCTAGGAGGTAGAGTGTACAAGGCTCTATAGAGAACTAGACAATAATTCAATGATCTGGAATGGCAGCACTAATGTCAGTGTTATTCCTGAGCTTAGAAATAAGACAGCATTCAAGATTGTATTTTCAAACTCTTGTGAATAGCAAAGAGTGAAGTAACATTATCAAGAGAGACTGCATTGATTTCATTTATTATATTGCCTGGATGAAGAAAATGTTAAAAATGAGAAAATGGCCATGAGCTATGGATTGTATGGCTACAAGAATCGTGATTTGTTTGTTGTTTATTGTTTGGTTTTAGTACATATTCAAGGTAGTATTTGTCATTGATAACATCTTGAAGACATCATTTGCAATTGGAAGATTTTGGTTCAGCCATATTTTTCAAGGCAGTTCTCTAAAGTTTTATAGATATATGTCCAAGGTTAAGTAGTCCCTGTTTAGAAAATGGCCATGCTAACACTAAAGAAAATGAAAAAATTAATAAATCTGAAGGCTTCCAACCTCGCTGAGAATATTATGACTTCTTTCAGCCTATACCTGCGGTGATGCACCTCCAGTATAAAACCTTTGGTTGTGAATTTAGGCTCTTACAATGTTCAGATGAGGCCAAATTCAAATGCTGGTGAGCACTCAAAGCATATGCTACCTTTAATTGCTTAACATAAATATTTCAAAGCATGCTTTAACGAGAAAATACTGCTTACAACATTGCTCTCGTGGACATAGAGTTAGACTTACAACCAGTGTCCTATTAAAAAAAAAATCAGCATAATTTATCAATTAATAGATAAGGTGATGGTGTATATTTTACCTGGAATATGACCGCATTCAATCTTCAATGCCAAATGCATGTGTGATTTGTGTTGCTCAGAAAGTGGACAGCTTCATTTCTCGGTTGCTAGAATTTCTGAATGACCTTCAGGATTAGTTCCAGTTAAACTGTGTTGAAATAGCCTAGCCTAGGTGTATATAGCTGTCTAAAAGCTTTAGTAATGTACATCAATCATTTTGTGAGGAAAGTTAAAATGCACAGCAGCATGATTGCAATGGGTCACAACGCCCCTCATTAAGTGAAGAAAATTTTTATGGCAGTTTGAGCAGATCACATACAGCAATGAAACATACATGTGACGAAAAAACAATCAGACAACAGCAATCATAGAATCATAGAAATGTATAATCACAGAACGGTTGGAAGGGACCTAAAGATCATCTAGTTCTAAGCCCGCCCTGCTATGGACAGGGACAGCCTCTGCAAGATGAGGCTGCCAAAAGCCCCATCTGACCTGGTCATGAACACTGCCAGGGAGGGGGCAGCCACAGGTTCCCTGGGCAGCCTGTACCAGTTCCTCACCAACCTCACAGTGAAGAATTTCTTCCTTGTATCTAATCAAAATCTATCCCTTTCTATTTTAAAGCTGTTGACCCTTGTATTTAGTGTTGAGATTGCTGCAAAGAAATAGTAATCATAATTTTTTTTGACATAGGACTTATTTATGAGACTGTAGTTAAGTTGTAAATCAGCTATGGTTAGCGTTTAACACCTGCATTAAGGCAAGAGCCAAGTACAACCTAATCTCACATTTTGTCATTATTAACATCTCCGTATCACAGTATAATCTAAGAAGTAACTATCTTCCAAAAGACAAATTTCTTCACACAAACATTCAGGAAAGTGGTTCCAAATTAATTTAAACTTTTAGTCTGAAGAGGATTACTTGACCCACAAAATCATAGAAACATAAAATATTTCTGCTAGGACATGACGTCGAGAAGTCATCTAGTTGGGTTTCATGCTCAACCAGTGTCAACACTGACTTCAGACCAGGTTCCTCAAGCTTTGTCCACCCAGGTCGCAGAAGCCTCTAAAGGACAGCGATTACACACCACCCGTGATAATTTCTTCCAATGTTTAGTTTTTTTCACAGTGAGTTTTTGCCCCTCTATTCTGTCTGAATTTCTCCTATTACAATTTCTGATTATTGTCACTGATCCACCTGCCATGTATGTCTGTAAATGGCCTACCTCTGTCTTCTTGTAGTTATTGGAAAGCTGCTATTGGGTCTTCCTGAAGTACTCCCTGACCACCTTAGGTGGCTGAACTCATTCCAATTTATTAATATATTTCTGATGAAAAAAAGCCCCCACAAACAAACAAAAAACCCAGCAAAAACCAAAACAGAATGCTTCTTATTTTACAAAACAAAAACAAAAAAAACCCCCAAAACTAAGAAAAGAAAAATTATTCCTAACCAATGCAGATGGAAGTCTTTTAGTCGTCCTCTATCCATCTTCTCTGTGTCTGCAGTGGTTCTATGTTGTAGTTGTACTACTATTATGCCAAAACTTGAGTAAATGATTGTAGCCAAAATCAAGATTATTGTCTCTACATGCCGGTTTAACCCAGCTGTCACCTACATTAATCACACAACTATTCACTCACCCTCCCCCTTCTAGGAGGGACAGAAATGGAAGATAATGACAACAATAATAATTATAATAAACAAAAACAAGTGATGAACAGCACGATTTCTAACCACCTGAAGCCAATGCTCAGCAAGACCCTGAGCTGCCCTGCCTCCTTGCCTACCCCTCAAATATATATGAAGAATAATATCATATGGCATGGAATATCCCTTCGATCAGGTTGGGTCAGCTGTCCTGGATGTGTTTCTCCCAGCTTCTGGAGTGTCCCTTGCCTTCTCACTGGCAGGTCAGTATGAGAAGCTGAAAAGTCCTTGACTGCTTGGCAACAACTAAAAACATCAGCATGCTATCAACATGATTCTCACCCTAAAGCCAAAACACAGGACTCCACCAGCTACTAGAAAGAAAATAAGATATATATACAAAGCGTCTCCTTTATTTCTGTGTGTGGAGTGACCACCTATGTGGTGTGTAGAGTTTGAGTCAAGTTCACAAGTTTGTCACAAATGGTTCATAGATTATTGCACATGCACTACATGTTGTATAGCAATAGATGGGAAGCAGAGAGCTAAAGTGATTTCCTTGTCATGGCTACTGCATGCTCTGGCAGGCAGTTGGGAGCAAGTTCCATTATACAAGATCAGAGCAAATAATGATATCTTCTGAGTGTCGTGCAGAAAGCGGATGCTGATGCTGAGAGCAGAGCCAAATCTAAGCTTAAGAATCAGATACTACTCATAGAGACCAGGAGGGAATTAGGCTCACATTAAGAACATTTGAAATCCTGAGAGTTGCTAAAACCGATGGCAAGATGGAAGGAGAGACTCAAGGCTGGAAATCTTTAGTTTTAAGACTTTCTATTTTATCCTTTCTGTCCAACAAGTCTGAGATTTTCTTTGTCTAGGTTTCTATGTTGTTTTCTAATAAAACTGTGTTATATTTTGAAAATCTTTCATGCACCATTTATTGCTACCCCCTTTCATTATGTTATATATCGTTATTCTTATAAATATATATGATTGTAAAACATTACAGAAAGGTTTAGGTGCTAGCACTTGAAAAATGTAAAATTTTATAAATAAAATAATAATGAATAATTTTCACTATAGAAGGACAAAAAAAAAGAGCTAATTCCTTTTCATATATTGTCCCAAAGGAATATCCTTGCCAAAATTTATGTGAGACATTTAGTTCCTAAAATCTTATTACACCATTGAACTCAGGCTCCTTCATGCCAAGAGATGGATCAATGTTAATATCCCATCTTGTGAAAATACTCCATGTTTTTTGAAACTGTAGTTATACTGCTCCCTTTCCTAAACTGATGCACATACTGTCTAAAAAGAGGGTAAGAAAGAAGAAGAGAAGAGGTGAAAACTACACTACACTGATTTAATGTATTTTGGCGCTGAAGTTAGTCTGTTGGTTTTATTCATGTTCTTTTTCTCAGGTATTCAATCTAAGACATCTGATTTCTTTGATAGTAAAGTGACATTGTAGTCTTGATAATCTGCCTTCTTTTATTTTATATATACATATATATATGTATCTATCTATCTGGAACTTAGTTGTTTCAAGCATCTTTTCAAAGACAGTGAACAGAGGCAGGTTTATTTGTGAGAAATTGATTTTTTTTAACAACCTGAAAGGGAGATTGTAAGTGTTCTAGGTAGTTTCTGAGGTATTTTACAAAGAATTTGCCTACTATTCCCTTTTCTAGAATGTAGGAATTGCTATTTCTTTTTTTATTTCATAGAAGGAAACTGTTGAAGTACCGTATATTAATTGAAAAAAAACCACAACAAAAGCACCAAAACCCCCACAAAAACCATACACAACTCCACCCCCGCCCCCAAAACTCTAGTTTTATAGAATGTCACAGCTGTGAGGCTTTGTTTCTCCTAGGCATAACCCAAGTAAAAAGGGTAGTGTGAGCATTCCATAGCTCCAAAGAATTCAGGAAATCGAAAAAGCTGAACAAGAACTTGGCTGGGAGTTTCTATGTCTACACAGAGGGGGGAATTTTTCCATAGACAGGTCTTAGAAAAGGTGATAAATTCAGGGTATTTTCCATTTATGGAGATTTACAGCTATATTTTCAGCTTCCATTTCAAGTTTCTTCCAAATGAGATTAGAAATGGCCAGGATATTAATCACACTTCGAATATTTATAGTATAACAGCCAATTCAACTTCAACTATGGCATTACTGCTACTATCCCTAAGGTAACTCAATTATACTTATTTTGCATTTCATAATATAATACATCAGTCTATAAGAATAATTACAATATAAAGAAAAGCTCAGAAAAAAAGAAAACCTGAAGGAAATAATTAAAATAGTATTTACAAGAAATGAAAAGAGACTTACAGTAAATTTTAGGTCTCAATCAAAAAATTTTTTCTACATACTGTCATTATAGTAGGAGGCAGTCATTAATTTCTTGTAGAGTCTCAAGATTCATCAACGTAAAAGGTATATACAGCATAAACGCCAGAATTCTTACCTTCAATAGATGCATTATAAGATTTCATTGATTCATTGTATTTTAGAATCGTAGAATGGTTTGGGTTGGAAGGAACCTCAAAAAACCTCTGTTGGCAACTGTTGGCAGGGACACCTTCCACTACACTGGCTTGCTCAAAATCCCATTTGAGCTAGATTTATAAAATCAAAATTTGATTGGAAAATTACATAAAAACAAGGCAAAGGATGAAATAGAAATTAATTTGACAGAGCCAAGATAGAAACCTTGGACAATTAAAAAGGAGTTTGAAATTGCGAGAACAAAAATCTTTTGTAGGAAAGAAAGAAACATGAAAACATTATTGTGCGATAAGATGAATACTACTACTCAAGTAATCAAATAGGTTAAGCATTCATTACAGCACTCAATAACTCAGTAATAATAACTATATAGACAGTAAATATTTCAAAGTTTTCAAGAAAGAATATACACCAACTTAACTCTCTAGTAAAGATGTCCCTGCTTCCTGTAGGCGGGTTGGACTAGATGACCTTTAAAGGTCCCTTCAAACCTAACACATTCTATGATCCTATGATCTTCCAAGGAACCCTTTATACTACTAAATAAATTTCCCTGTCACTCCCTTTTCACTGGAACTATTTATTAACTGGGTCCTTTTCTCCATAGGTGTTATGTATACTCAGTGAAGAGTAGCAGGAAAATACAAACAATCTATTAACATTTATGAACCAACAATCTTAAACAGACTCATTGTGCATGCATATATTAACGTGCAGGCATGGATACAGTACATTTGATATTTTTCTGTTCCTTCAGGCCAAAATCCCACCAACGCCTCTCAGTAGGAATCCAGCGTGTTTTAAATGTGGCAAATTAATTTTGTAAATGAAGAGCATCTGTGTAGGGTGCATGTCAGACTTGCATTCATTTCACACTGCATATATACTACACTATATTTGTGGAAACATTTTTGTTTAGAATATACCAGACAGAAGTACGAGAAGTAGGAAATTAAAGAAAAGAACAGTTTTCTGATAAAAAAAATTTTAAAAAATTAAAAATCTGATGTAAACTTAAACTTATTTCTAGCATTTTATATGTATCATTTCTTTCTTTTTGACTGTCTTTTGAATGTTTAATCATCATCACAGCTACAACACAGACAGAAATTCTCTTTCTCTGGGAACAAGGAGCCAAATCTTAAAATTAACTGAAATAATGAACTGTCCTTGGTTGAAGCTTGACTTTTACAAATAGAAGATGGTAAAAAAAAAATAAATAAAGAAACAACAAATACCTGCAAACAAATAATCCTATTTAACTAGGAGGTAAAGAAGAAATGGGAAGGGAGGTTTCCTAAACCACAAGTTACATTCTAGCTTACAGTAGGCACAAAGAAGTGGTAAGCAAGCATTCAACATTGAGAGGTAGCTATGTTCTGAGGAAAGGACTGAGCAGGATTTTGGAGTTATCATCAGAATAGGGCTCATGGTTATGCCACAAGGAAAAACGTGTATCTAGAAGTAAATGATAAAGTAAACAGGGGCTGGTTTAAACACTTCTACACCTCCAGAGAGTTACACTGTGTATCACACAGACCTTGTAAGACTAAGCTTAAAGAATCCCTGAGCCTAAGGAACTTCTGTTGACTGACATTAAGAGTCTATTTTTCTTTTACAGGTTTATAGAAAACATCTTCCTCAGTATTTATTAAATTCTATTCATACTCTATTGCCATGTGACTTCTCTTTGTGCAGAGACATTTCGTATTAAGGACTCATCTAGCCCAAAACACACTTTTTCTGCCATTAGCTGGGATCAGATGCATAGAAAAATTTGAGGCTTTTGAGTGAGGCTTTATGAGAAAAGCTACCCAAAAGCATTTTTTTTTATCTCTAAAGAGAACGTTTTTCAAAGCTTGATTTCCATCTCAAATAAAGAAGTTCTACAGTCTTCTCATCTTTTGCTTTTCATATGCTTTGTGTGTTTGGTGTTGTAAATATTGTTAAAGAAATACTTTCATAATTTTTTTTCCTCTTTTAGGCATCTAGCATTAATTATATCTTATTACAATGTGTCCCATAGGTTAATTAAGCATTGTATAAATTAGTGCTTCTATTATTATTATTATTGTATTTGCTGCCAAGCTATGCATAGTGTTAGTCAAGCCATGAATATTTTTGGGTTTGTGAACTTTTTTCTTAAATAAATTTCTCGAGTAATCTAATAATGCTAGTTGCTCTTTTCTGATGCCCATTCAATTTGCTCTTTATCCCTCAAGTCCCTTTCCAATCAGGTACCAAAATGCTGAGAAATATATGAGGTATTTTAGATACACTATTAACAGACCTGAAAGACAATAATTTCATGATAGATTACTTGATATTTTGGTATATGATACCAAAAAACCCCCCACCGTGCATTGATTTTAAATTATTTTTCCCCATGAAATATCACATTTAGAGCTGAAAGAGAAATGTCAATACTCCCAGAAAATTTTCAAAGTTTAAAAGTTTTCTTTTTTAAGAACTGAGGCAAATAGTTAAAAAATTAAATACGATTATGAGCAAATAATTCCCTTCTACATTAAAGTCCATAGAAATATTTCATTTTGACATTTTCCAAATGTTGCAACTTTAGCTTTCTATATGATAAGACAGTGAGAATTAACCAACATTTTTACACAGAAAGCTAGTACAGAGTAAGTATTTTGGACTTCTTTTTCAATTCCACTTTGTGTTTCTCAAGTTTTTCCTTCAAATACTCCTGTACTTTCTAGTTACAATGGTATTATTTCTCCTGAACGCTCAGTGCACTTTCAATTGCAAGTTTCATTAATATGCTGTTTACTCTCACTTTCAGATTGTTAATTAAGTTGTTTAATAGGACAAGAGCTGATTCAGACCCCTGTGGCAGTATATGACACTTCATTTCATCTTCAAAAGTTGCTCATGATTACTCCTTGTATTGCCTCAGTCAATTTTTATCCACAAGTCTTTATGTCTATTTTGATCTACACTAAATGCTTAACATTTCTTCAGATTATACATCAAATATTTTACAAAAAAAAAAAAAAATCCCTCCCACACCAAACCCCGTATGTTTAGTCTGCTCTCTCTGTCTCCTTCTACAGTTCTTAAAAAAAAAAAAAAATTAAAAAATTGGCTTACTCCAGAATAGAATAAGCTTCATCTATATATGCTGCTTGTTTATCATTGTTCCACTATTGATAATGTGCTGCATATGTAGGCAACTATATTCCATGCACTTTACATGACCTTGGAAATCAAGTGAAAGACACTGCTTAAAAAGTAATCACCTAAATTGAATGTGGGCAGGAGACAATGGCACAAATCAAAACCCACAGCCACAGAACTCCTTTAGCAGCTGTTCAGCCACCCTAAAGAGGTATCTACCTCTTTGGCAGACATAGTCTGCAGACCCTCTTTTGAAGTAGGTCCAGGTCCAGTACTTCTGTCCTGATTTAATTTAGTTTATTCCCAATAGACTTTGACTAGAACTGAAGCAAGGCCAAGAGGTAGACATTTAGCAAAGGAACCTAATTCATCTGAAGGGCTCAGCTTGACAGCTGCTCTTAGCACAACTCTAGTACATACAAACCAGGACAAGCTGTCCGAGAACAAAGTATTTCTAGCCTTTTTATTATATTTTAAGTTGAAGGATGTAATCAGAAAGTTATCAATTATATTCAGAAAAGGGCCAATGGTTATGAATCTCAAGTAGGTGAAGATATACAAAAGAAATATAATGGAATTGACTGCTTTATTACACATTTAAACTTAAGGGTTTTGGGTTTCTTTTGTAATGGTCTAGCCCCAGTCAGCAGCTGAGCATCACACCCTCCCAGTGGGATGCAGAGGAGAATTGGAAGAAAAATGTAAAACTTAAGGGCTCAGGTAAGAAGACTTTACTGGAATGGCAAAGAAAGAGGAAAACAAAAGCAGTACTTGTTACAGAATATACAAAGCAGGTGATAAACCATACCATTTCCTCACCTGCCAAAGCCCAATGCCTAGCCTGTCCCTGAGCAATGACTCCTCCTACCTGGCCAGCCCCCTTTATATTCTAAGCATGATGTCATATAGTACGGAATCCCCCTTTGATTCATTTGAATCAGCTGTCCTAGTTGTGTCCTTTCCCAGCTTCTTGTGAAAATTAACTATATTCCATCCAAAAAACAGGACTGTTTTGTTTTGGTTTTTTGCTGTGCTTTGTATTCAGAACTGGTGAAACACACTTGCCTTTACATAGCTCTTCAGAATTTATCTGTTGTGAACCAGCAATTGTTATGTGATGACACTTGGTAAGAGTTTGAAGCTGTAAGGATCAGACTTTGTTTTGCTTGATGAGGCTGAGACCTTGATAATGATTCAGGAATTTTCGTGTCAGGAAGCAAGACTGACTCACATTGAATCAGTTTAATGTTCATTTCAGCAAGAAAACCCAGTAATTTCTGCTTATAAATCTGATCAAAAATTTGCTTTTTTTTTTTTTTGTTTAAGTTTGGTGTGTTTGGGTTGTTAATTATTATTTTAGTGCATTTGGTTTATGTGCCAAGGTAACAGAAGAGGGTGGCAGAGGTGGCTTCTGTGACATGACACCAGGAGCTGCCCCAGTATTTGAAACAGCCAGTTCCAGCCAGTTTCCAAGGATCCTTTGCTGACTAAAGCTGAGACAATCAGTGGTGCTGGTGGCACCTCATTGATATCAGATTTAACAAAGGGGGAAAACTGCTGTGCAAAAGCACCTGAGACAGAGAAGTGAGAAAATGTGAGAGAAACAACACTGTAAACAACAAGTTCAGACAAGAAGGATGGTGAGGAGGTGCTCCAGACACCAGAGCAGATGAAGCCCATGGTGAGGCAGGCTGTCGTCTGCAGCCTATGGAGGACTCCATGCCAGGTCAGATGTACGTGTCCTTAAAGGAGCTGCAGACCATAGATAGCTCATGCTGGAGCAGGTTCCTGGCAGGAGTTGTGGCCCTGTGGAGATGTGCCCTCACTGGTGCAAGTTTTCTAGCAGGACCTGTGTTGGAGTAGTTCATTCCAGTTCACGAGGCCATATAACAGTAGGAAAAGGGGTAATGGTTTTAAACTCAAAAAGGGGAGATTTAGATTGGATATTAGTGGAAAAATTCTTCAGTATGAGGGTGATAGATCAGTGTAACAGGTTGCCCAGAGATGTAGTAGAGGCTCCATGCCGGGAGATATTAAAAGGCAGGCTTGATGGGGATCTGAGCAATCTGATCTAGTAAAGATGTCCCTGCTTATTGCAGGGGGGTTGTACTAGATGACCTCTAAAGGTACCTTCCAACCCTACACATTCTATGATTCTATGATTCCTGAAGGACTGTATCCTGTGCGAAGAATCCATGATAGAACAATTCTTGAAGAACTGCTGCCCATGAGAGATACCTACATGGGACAAGTAAATGTAAGTTTGTCTCTCATGGATCACAGGATCGTAGAATCACAGAATTGTAGGGGTTGGAAGGGACCTCAAGAGATCACTATGTCCAACCCCCCTGACAAAGCAGGCTCACTAGCTCATACTACGCAGATAGGCATCCAGACGAGTCTTGAATATCTCCAGAGAAGGAGACTCCACCACCTCCCTGGGCAGCCTATTCCACTTCTCTGTCATCCTGACTGTGAAAAAGCTTTTCCGCATGTTGGTGTAGAACATCCTATGCTCCAACTTGCAGCCATTAATTATATATATACATTATTAACAGTGCTCCAGTTTGCAGCCATTGCCCTTTGTCCTGTATCCACAGACCACAGAAAAGGGGATGGCCAATTCCCTCTGCATCCCGTACTTAAGGTATTTATAAACGTTGATTAGGTCCCACCTCAGTCTTCTTTTCTCCAGGCTGAACAGCCCCAGCTCTCTCAGCCTTTCCTCATAGGGTAGATGATCCAGGCCCTTAATCATCTTTGTTGCCCTTCTCTGGACTCTCTCAAGGAGATCCCTGTGCTTTTAAGACCAGGGAGCCCAGAACTGGACACAATACTCCAGGTGGGGCCTGACCAGGGCAGAGTAGAGGGGGAGGATGACCTCCTTAAACCTGCTGGCTACACTCTTCCTGATGCATCCTAGGGTCCCATTGGCTCTCTTAGCCACCAAGGCATACTGCTGACTCATAGCCAACCTGTCGTCGACCAGGACCCCCAGGCCCTTCTCCTCTGAGCTCTTCTCCAGCAGAACATCCCCCAGCCTGTACTGATACATGCGGTTGTTCCTCCCCAGGTGCAAGACTTTACACTTGCTTTTGTTGAATTTCATCTGGTTTCTCCCTGCCCAGCTTTCCAGCCTGTCCAGGTCTCGCTGGATGGCAGCGCAGTGTTCCTGCGTGTCAGCCACCCCTCCCAGCTCTGTATCATCGGCGTACTTGCTGAGGGTGGATGCTATTCCCTCATTAAAGTCATCAATGAAGATATTGAACAGGACTGAACCCAACACCAAGCCCTGGGGAACACCACTAGTCACAGGCCTCCATTCAGATTCTGCTCCACTGATCACGACCCTCTGAGCACGGTCCGACATGCAGTTCTCGACCCACCTCACTGTCCACTCATCTATCCCTTGTTTCCTTAGCTTCTCTATCAGGATGTCATGGGAGACAGTATCGAAAGCCTTGCTGAAGTCAAGGTAGATGACATCCACTGCTCTCCCTCCATCCACCCAGCCGGTGATGAGATAATAGAGGGCTATGAGATTGGTCGAGCACGATCTTCCCTTGGTGAATCCATGCTGACTACTCCTCATGACCTTCTTCTTTTCCAGTTGCTTGGTGATGGCATCCAGAACAAGGTGTTCCATAACTTTTCCAGGGACAGAAGTGAGGCTGACTGGCCTATAGTTGCTGGGATCCTCCTTCTTGCCCTTTTTAAAGACTGGAGTGATATTGGCTATCCTCCAATCCTCAGGCACTTCTGTTCGCCCAGACCTGTCGAAGATAGAGAGCGGCTCCGCAATCACTTCCACCAGCTCCCTCAACACACATGGATGCATCCTATCTGGATCCATGGATTTGTGTGCATTAATCCCTTTGAGACGCTCCTGGACCTCCCCTACCTCAACTAGAGGGAAGCTCTTCGTTCCCCAAACACTCCTATTTTCATCCAGGATCTGTGGGTCCTGGGGCGCCTTTGGAGTGAAGACCGAGGCAAAGAAGGCATTTTATATCTCCACCTTCTCATCATCCCCCGTTACTAGGACACCCGCCTTATTCAGCAAGGGACCTACATTATCCCTGGTTGTCCTCTTACTATTCACATACCTGAAAAAACTCTTTTTATTGCCCTTTATTTCCCTTGCCAGTTTCTTTTCCAGGTTGGCTTTAGCCTTCCTAGTCGCATCCCTACAGGCCCTGACAACATCCCTATATTCTTCCAAGGTGTTCAGACCCTGTTTCCACAGTTCATAAACCTTTTGCTTCCCTTTGAGTTTACTCATGAGCTCCCTGCTTATCCACGCAGATCTTCTGCCTCTCTTCCCCGATTTCTTACTCAAAGGGATGCACCTGTCCTGTGCTTGGTGGAAGTGCTGTTTACTTGTTACCCAGATCTCATATGCCCCCTTTCCTTCTAGCTGCATAGCCCATGGGATAACTCCTAATAGGTTGTGGAGGAGATCAAAGTTAGCTTTTCCAAAATTCAGGGTAGCTATCCTACTTGCATTGCTTCTTCCACCCAGGATTTTGAACTCTACCATTTCATGGTCACTTTGTCCTAAGCTGCCCCCAACCCTCACCTCCCTAACAAGCCCATCCTTGTTAGTAAGAACATGGTCCAGCACCCGCCCTCCCCTTGTAGGTTCCTGCACCATCTGCAAGCAGGAAATTGTCTTCTACACAATGCAGAAATTGTCTGGACTGCATACAACTGGCCGTATTGCTTGCCCAGCAAATGTCTGGGTAATTGAAGTCCCCCATAAGGACAAGCGCCTGGGATCTCGAGGTTACTTCTAGCTGCTTATAGAAAGCACTATCAGCCCGCTCCTCTTGATCAGGGGGTCTATAGTACACATCCACAACAGTGTCACTCATACTACTTGATTCTTACCCACAAGCACTCGACTGATGTCAATCAAGGATCAAGGCATTAATAAGTGTATTATATTGGTAATGGTATATTAGCGGATTTAAAAGTAGCCAAAGGGATGAAAAAAATCACAAAATAAAGCCACAGGAGCTCTCAGCTATACTCAACTAAGCAGGCTAGAATGCAACTAGTAATACCGGCACAATGTGAACCTAACTTGGAAGTCCTTTTAAAACTTTTCCTTTAAAATTCTTGGATCTTCCTTTAACTGTCTATACAGAGAATAAGAAAGAAAAAAGTGCACAGTAGAAAGACTATAAGGTAGAGTATTATAATTAATACTTACAACTAGAGAGAAGCATAAATTTACAGAGACTGGCATTTCCCAACTTTTACTCTTTATATGCTTCATGTCTCACTCTTTTATCAAGTTTTTGAAGATAATTTTCTGCAAAATGTAGGAAAAGGTGTTGAATTTTCCTTTCCTTGGTGTAGTCTATGTTTCTGAAAACCTGAAAATGCCTTATAAGACGACAAACAGAAGAGCTGTACAACAAAGGCTTTCTTCCTAGAAAACATGATGTGTACTTCAGTTACAATAGGCAATTATCTACAGATGACAGGATAATGACAAATTTATAAAAAATAAAAACCAAATTCTGGCCACAGATGAAAAATCAATCCTTCATGCAGAGAATTTAACTGTGTTATTGTTACATAATGGTTTTCAACCTAGTTGGGCTGGAAACATAAGAAAAGGAAGCCACTGAACAACCCATTCAAATGCTCTATATGGAGTAAGAGAATTTAAAGAGTGAAAGAACCAGTACTTCTGTACCTTCTTGGTAGGAAGTTTTAATATAAATGTCTACTTTACTACATTTATATGCATGTTTGACCAAGAATTTGCAGGTCAAAGTACCCATTTTTGTTGAGAAAATCTGTAATAAAATTCAGTAGTCCCTACTTTTATTATATCACTGAAAATCAGACATGCTTCTAATAAATCAAGGACTGTTTAATCAATAATTTGGTGTGTATCATATCTGTAAGGGCTATATGAATATCACATTGATGATAAAGAGATCTGGTAACTCTAAAAGACAAGAATTGCCTAGACTTGGGATTTTAATTTAGAATGCTGCTCATTTATTGATTCGAATCTTATCCAGGAAAAGACTTTTGAAGAAAAAGACCGTTTTCTTAATTTTTTTCTTTTACTGTTTTCCCTCTGTGATACTTATGACTTTGTTGTGTCTTTCCAGCGTAAAGGTACAAAATCTTCAGGACATATATGCATATATTCAGTGCTATGTAAACTGTTGTGTTATAAACCAAATGCTCAACTAGAGTAAGTCAGCACTGTGTCATTAAAGTTTAGCTTTGGATTGCTAATTAATGGAAGGTAATTAAGATGTTTAAATACTAGTCTGAGTCTTCTTTTGGATGAGAAATATTTATAGTTCATTCTACTGATGAACTACACTTTTTATTTGAATTCAGATTGTCTTTGGGTTAGGAATTCATAAACACCCTGAAGAAATGCATCTGTTTTGCCTAATTGTTTTAATAGTTCAAAAGAAACCTTTTCTTTTTTCCTACAGAAGTCCTGGATCTACAGTTTTCATAATGCTTATGGCAGACAAATAGAAGGATTTCTTGTCTGCCCAAATGTTTTTTGTATTATAATAGCAGACAAAAATTTAAAGAAAAACATTACTATTAAATCAATTCAGCCACAATCAATTGAAAAAATCTGGTGTGAATGTAGTAATACAGAGAATAGCTGAATATATATTGTCTTCTAAAATGGGAAAGTGCTATCACAGAATCACAGAATTGTAGGTTTTGGAAGGGACCTCAAGAGATCATCGGGTCCAACCCCCCTGCCAAAGCAGGCTCCCTAGGACAGGTAGGTGTCCAGATGGGCCTTGATTATCTCCAGAGAAGGAGACTCCACAACTTCCCTGGGCAGCCTATCCCAGAGCTCTGTCACCCTCACTGTGAAAAAGTTCTTCTGCATGTCGGTGCGAAACTTCCTGTGCTCCAACTTGAGGTCATTGCCCCTTGTCCTGTCTCCACAGACCACTGAAAAGAGGCTGGCCATTTCCCCCTGTGTCCCACACATGAGATATTTTAAACACTAATAAGATGCCCTCTTAGTCCTTTTTCAAGGCTGAACAGCCCCAGTAACTATATAGCTATTACCACAATTAGAGTATGTTGTTTTAACTGTAATATTACAGAATAAAGGTGGTTTGTTTTGAGGTTTTTGTATTAGTTTGTTTAGTCAGAGTCCCTAGTCATTATTACAAAATCTAAGTTTCAAACCATATGTAAACTAAATCTTATTCTTGGTTAAGATCCAAAGCTGCCAAGTCCAAAATTGCAACCAAAATTGCACCAAAAGTGCAACACCAAAATCTATGTAGTACTCACAAGTGACTGTCATTTAAGTTGGTAGAGACTTCATGTTTACAAAAGAGTAATTGTTAAAGTGCTGCCTCAAACTTCTGAATGGTTCAAAGGAAATAATTGGGATTTAAGGCCCTACCATGTCAATTCATTTTACAGTACTGCCTTTAAAATAAGAACATTAGTGAAACAATACCTTTCTCAGTTCCTGTTATCAGTACCTATGTCATCCACTAAGTGTATAAACAATTCACTAACTGTTGGATGTACTCAAATGTACTCAAATGTACTCAAAATCACTATATTCAGAGTATATAGTCTGAATTAGTAAGATTGATCTGTTTAAACCTATTTGAGGGATTGATCCACACAGCTATAATGTAAACAGTTACAAAATGTATAAATAGCCTTACAACATTGAGAATCTCTCATTGCTATTGTTATCCTAAACATAATCTCCAGTGATCTACAGGTGCTATTGTATGTACTATAAATTATCTTTGGACAAAACCTGAACTTTCTACAGTTTTCTGAAAACAGTATGATCCAAATGTTTGTTGAGGCGTCATGAATAGATATGTTATATATACTCAACTGCTGTTGAAATTTTGAATTTTATTACAGATACAGCTGAATTAGTATTCATTTCATATTTATCAATGCTTTGGAGTAGATTTTTAAGACTTTGTCATATTCACGTGAAAGCACTTAAATGGTTCTTTGGAATTTCCACTGTCCTCATGCTCACTACTGTTTTTCTGAAACGTACAAAGAATGGGATGCATTGGCCTGGAATAAATCACATCCATCATTCATGGCTATCCTAAATACTGCTGTTCGATATCTGAAAGGTAATTCTTTATTGTTCCATTAATTCCATCAAATCACAAGTCATGGTAGATAGGCAAAAAACAAACCATGTGGTAAACCTAAGTAAATTTCAAAAAATTATTAGATTTTGTAACTTGTTTCTGTAACTTTTAGACTGCATTCTGGGTTGCAAATATCAGATATAACAAGAGGCTTATAGAACTAAACATTGCAACCTACTTCATCAAATATAAAAATTGTTATTAGAAATTTAATTCCTAGTAACAGGCAAACTGATAATCTGTGATCCTATGGAAATTTACATTTTTTTGAGTTAAAATTTATTTAATTTAGATAATTGTTTGTAGGTTATATTTAATAATTTTTTTCAGCTTTTAAGCAGCACTAACCTTTACAAGAGGAACCATGAAACCAAGGACATATTTCTTACCATGAAAAGCTACCTCATTTGCTTAAGTTTGTTAATTTTACTTAGCAGTAAAATTCACAAGTCCTTTAAGAGAAGCACTTAATTAATTCCATCAATTGAAATTTGATTCCACTTTAGCATTGTGAATTACTTTCCTATCTATTGATTACCAATAACTATTGCATAAGGTGAAGAATTTGAGAGTATGAAAGGTGTGTATATCAATGTTCTTTCTCTCTGCCCAATAGACAAAAGTTTGTACAGGTAATATTAGAAAAACATAAGAGGGAATAAGAATGAGCAATAGAATGAGTAGATAGGCTATAATGATGAAATGGAACTGTCTGTACATGCTCTTGAACTGGGAGAGGCTACATATGTAATGAAATGCACACAATTTATGCTCAGATGGAGTATTCATTACCAAATAGTGAATGTAAAATTGAAACTGTTGCCTGAAAAAATAAAAACACCTCTCTACTTATTTTTACTTTGGTTTTTTGTGGGTTTTTTTCCCGAGGTTGGAATATGAATCCTGACGAAAATGAAGTTTAATGAGGAAAAAAAAAAGAGTATTATATCTAAATCACTTGAATCTGCTTTCTCATGCCCTTCCTAGGAAACTGTACAGTACCTTTAACTTCTTTGCTACAGCCATCACAAGCAGAACTCAGCAAGTCACTGAGATCAACTTTTACAGTGTATTTTTCTTGCCATTTCATCACAGACAGAAGCACTTTAGTGGGTTTCATTTCACTTAATTGTGTCCATCTCACATTTAGACATGACCTGAGTTGATCTACAAAGGAACTCTGTCTTTGATAGAGAAAAATAGGCACTTTTAACATTTGACTTATTTCACCTATTTTAAGATGAGATGAGATAAAACTTAAAAATCTCTTCTCTACAAAAGGAGTCAAGGGTAACTAATTCAGCTGTCATCACTGCAATATAGACACCTGTATTTCACCAGTTGCTCCCAAGCCCTAGAACCTGGTTTTGCGGCAATGTACAGATCTCACTGCACCTTAAGTTAATGAGATTTATGTTTTGAGTCAATGAAGTTCTACTAAACATGGCATGCTTTTAAGAAAATAGTTCTTAGAAATCTCAATTTTTTCATGAGCTTTAGTCTCTGAAATCTTTGCCTCAGCTCCCCTCTCACTTCTTCACTAATATCCTCTCACTTCATAGGAGTTCTGTGAAAGCAAATTAATTACTATTTGTGAAGCATTTGATGTTAAAATGGTTGCTGCCATGAAAGAAATGCATGAGGAAATTAATAATTCTGTCTCCCTAGCAGCATTTGAATAGTGGCCTAAGGCTACACAGTGAATAATAACAAGAAAACAAAATATGGCACAGCTACCTCTTTACTGAATACTATTATTCATGTGTGGTGAATGATGCAAAGGTCTCATGAACAAGCAGTAGATGAGCATCTAATTAAAAACCATATTACACAGTTTATGTACAAGAGCAGAAATTAGGATTCCACAGATTACTTTCATTCTAGCCTTCTAACTTCTGAGTGCTTTGCTCTGCAACTACAATGGTCTTTTACTGTAGTTTTTAACACGTTACCGCTGAGCTTGAGTGTTAAAGGGATTTTCACAATTTATTACTATTTTTGATGTTCTTTTCACATGCCTGTAAATAAAGTTGTATCCATCTATCTAGAAAGTACATATGAAGGACAATAAAAAAGAGTAACATTAAATACTATGCATGGTTTAATGTAAAAGTAAGTTTAGTATCAACTTGCATGGATTAACTTGCAAATTCAGGGACTCAACCTACACTGAAAAAACGGCAAAAAATCATGGGCAACTTCTCCATGTGATAAATAACATGATAAATAAGTGAAAGCACATGGTCTTACTTGTCTAATTTGGGAAAATAAACTAAACAGGGTATAATGAAGAACAATCAGTTGTTGTATGTTTGCTACCTGGTTCTACTTACCATATTCCAAATATTTCAGTAGAATTTGCTAAACTGCTAGTTAACTAGACCCTAGCTACCAACAATCATGGGAGATAAAATTCATCTGTCAGAAAATAATTCTGAACAACAAATTACTTACACTCTTGACCTTGTACAGAATTCATTCTATTCCTCAAATTACACATAGTCCCTGTGTTCTAGTACATTATGTACCTCTTCCGAGTTTATCTGGGACATACCTTTTCTACAAACCAACACTGCACATATTTTTCAAAGCATTCTTGATTCTTATGAGAGATTATTTTATGGTCAAAAGCATTACCTCATATTATCTATGGCCATTGTTTTGCCTTGCATATACAGAAACTGTGCAATAATAGAATAGGTTTTTATTTCACACATATATATATATACATTTATGAAGAAAATAATCTCTGAGCAGATTGATCCATACTCAGAAGACACTGTTGCATTTTCTTAATGGAAAATTTTAATTTCTGAAAGAAGTTCCTATATTTCTTTCTGTCTTTTATGTATTTGCTGCCAAGTGTTGCTAAAGGACAATATGCACATCAACTTACCCTAGAAATCCTGTTGTGTATCTATTACATCAGTTTGTTTAAAAAATGTAAAGGTGTGTTGACTATATGGCATACTGTGGTCTTTTACATTTTGACAAGTCTGTGTCAGAAAAGAATTACAATATCTGTAAATGTCTGAAAATAATTCTGATATCAACATGCAAATGCTTCCTTCAAAGTACCCACTAAACTTCTTTCTAACCCTTTTCTTCTTTTAAATTTAAAGAAATTTGAAATTGAAATATAATAGCAAAACATGACTCAGTGCCAGTCTATTAAATAAATAAGGTTGTCCCTGTCTTCAGCAATCTTCATCTTCCCCAGAACACTGATGAGCAAATGAAGGAAAAGGAGAAAGCATCATTTGAAACAGAATTTCTTAATTCTCCTTGCTTTATAAGTCAAATGGTTTTCATCACAGTATGTCTGTCATCTGTAATTTCCATAGTTTCTTGACACCTTTATAATATGGACTTTTCTTCCTAAATTTTATAACAAATTTAATATTAAAAAATACAGATATTGAAGACAGGATATTCAAATTTAGCAATTTGAATAATTCTACCAGTTTTGAAAGAACTGGGACACACACACACACATGGACCCACAAAAAAACCCCACCAATAATCAGTATTTAGCTAAGTTAGAATAGTACAGTTAGGAGCGGGTGTTCTTTTAATGAGTAAATTATAGGTTAAACCACATGATAATAAATAGCACCCAGTGTAAGTTCAAAACAGCTGTAAGAAGCTTAAATGTTTCTTGATATATCTATGAGATGTTTAACACAGAAAGCAAAAAAATTCAGACGGCAAAAGTCACACTCAACT
This sequence comes from Laterallus jamaicensis coturniculus, assembly GCA_022605575.1. Lineage (NCBI taxonomy): Eukaryota > Metazoa > Chordata > Aves > Gruiformes > Rallidae > Laterallus > Laterallus jamaicensis. Next base: position 84,021,733 of record JAKCOX010000001.1, read on the forward strand.
TCTAGATGAGTACAACACCCAGTATTTTCAGATTTGTGTTTACAGATACTTTCAAATATCAGTTGAGGTTTTTCTTCTAGGTTTTAGTGTTAAAACATTGGTATTGAAGGTAAAAGCCTGTCCTTGCCATCCCTGAGAATTCTGTTTAATGAAGTACAGGCCAGATGAGATTGGCATTTTTAAGGTGGATATTTGGTGGAGTAATTCCTCTTTTTTTTCCTCTGTAGGATAAATACTCATGGTATTGCCTCACAAAGCAATCACATGACCTGGATGAAAGCTGTATAAAAGGTGCAAAAAGTTATCACTGGTATGACTGCTGCAAAATATCAATTACAGGAGAGACAAGGCCAGCAGTGGAATGAGTGATATGTCACTTCACATCCTTGGCAGAAAGATGACTTTTAACACCCTAGGTAAGTCGTGTCATTGCACATGTCATCAAGAGTCATAACAATGTGATATATTTAACTGACAAACCTCCAACTCCTTACTGAGCATTTAAGGATGGTGAATACAACTATGTCAGCAAGGAAAGTGGCTGTCATTTGACAAACTGACTTTCCTACCTGAAAGAGACATATGAAATGTATCAAAGTGAATGTTTGTTGCAGATAGCTTATAGCTCTCTGAGACAGTTAAAAATGTGACCATATTATGGTGCAGCCTTCCTTATTTTATGTCTCCACCCCTCAGAACAGGGGTCACATACCTTTCCTAGATAATCTTCTTTCTTTTTTTCCTCAATTAGAATTTTAACAAACCAGTAACAATTCAACAGGATCTCACGGAAGCAGACTCTGAGTAAAAATACTCCCTATTTGATGATACCTAAGTATTTTGTCTGTGTGTGAGGCAAGATCTCCTGGATCCCAATAATCTAGGCTTTCAGGAAGATACTGTGTTTCAGAGATCTTTATCACATCTGTCATCTCTGTCCCAGCTGGCTGCTGTTCATTCAACTTCAGTGAATGAGTGCAGCGGCTTTGAGACCATGCTATCTATGTATTTTAAATATTCAATATGAAAGATTTTCAAAGAGCACCGTGTCTCAACCTTAAGTAGTGCCTGACTGCCTACCTGCTCTGGCATGGGATCCTCTATGGGCGGCACGTGGAATCACTGCTCCCCATCATTCTCCATGGGCTTTGAGAACAGCCTGCCTTACTATGATCTTCTCTGCAAGCTTCTGGGGAATTTCTGCTTTGATGCCTGGATCACCTCCTTCCTCTCCTTCTTCATTGACATTGGTGTCTGCAGAGTTTCACACATCTTCTCACTCCTCTCTCTGGTGGCAAAAACTGCTGGTAGCTTTGTTTGGTTTTTCCTCCCTTCTGAGTCCAGAGGTGCTACCACCATCGCTGACTGGCTTGGGTCCATCTTGGAGGAGACTGGTATTTCCTCTGTCAGAAATGAGGGAAGCTTCTAGTAGCTTTTGGCAGAAGCCACATCTGCAGCATCCCTGCTACCAAAACCTTTCCACTCAAACCCAAAACTTTTATTTACATTTGGAATTTCCTTTTAAATTTACAGATAAAATGCCATAACAAAGGTGGAGGTTCAAAAGAAGGTTGTAGAAAACATCATTCAGATGATATTTTAAGGCTCACTTTTGCATTAAAGGCTGAACATTGCTTTGAGTTTTAGTACTGCACCTATTGTTTAATATCATTCCTAATTTGGAGCAGTAAAATTACTGAAATAGTCCCCAATTTGTATTACTGAGAGGACCATCATAGTGTTCTTGAAATGTGCCAGCATCCTGGAGAGTGCTGGGAGTTTTCAGAATTTAAGTTTGGGTTTTTCTTTTCTTTTTTTTTTTTCCCTCCTATCTCTTAATCAATTTTCTTTAAGTGGTATTTTCTGAGAGGTAGTAATTGGGTACTAATGTGTATCTCGAAATTATGTGTAGAAAAATCCTTAATTTGTATGGTTGACAACATTTAAAAACAATTTTTTCTGCCTCAGGGGCACACAAATCCCTTAGGACCTTAATGTTTTTCATCTAAATTAGGATGGTCTGCCTGGTATAGACAAGTTCACGCTGGATGTTGTTGCTTTATTAATAATCTTGCATGCATGGAATTGTGCAACAAAGACAAACCAGAAGTCAAGAAGTGTGTATTTCCTAAATATCTCATAAGGATATTTCTGGCCTATTGTGAATTTTAAAGTAGATGTGAACATTTCAAATATTTCACCTTTTTTAATAGTTGCGGGGGGTGTGTGTTCTGTTTTGTCTATAAAGCAAGATTTCCTTTACTAAAAAAAAGTCTCCAGATGCTTGTTATTTCAAAAGGGAAAGATTGATGCATATTATCCTTAGATGACATTCCCAAATTTCTTATTGAAACATCTGTATTCAGGCAAAGACAGTTCCTCTGAGACCAAAACATTTCAGGTACTGCTAAAGGATTTCATGGAGATAGGAAGTATACAGTCTGAGTGACAAAGAGCTATGAAAAAGGATATACCATGGGATAAATTAACAGATGGTGTTATATTCAAAGTAAAATGCATGGGAAATGTCCTCAGATTTTTTTACAACTTCACAGATACTCTTCACCCTTGCTGAGAAACTGATTCTAGTCATGGTTTAATTCTCCATACAAATACTTTCAAGAAAGAATATTTTTAACACACATTTTACTGTGTGCATAATAAAGCTACAAGCAATGAAACTATAAACTATCCTGTTTACTAACCTGCTTTAGTTTCTTTAGTACTTATATATGACTGTTGGATAGAGAGAACAAGAAGTGTTCTGCAAGGCCACTGTTGTAAAAACTGCTAAGATTCATGGCCACTTTCAGCTTACTTTGGAAGCTTGTTTTTCAATTATACAGTGAAGAAAATGTCACACTAGAATAACTTCCCAGTGCCTGAGCTACCCAGAACAAAAAGACTGTATGGAAACTTGACTATGTGGTAAACAGGAGGCAGTGGAAGAAAACTATAATAAACCAGTGATGAGTGCTGCTTGACATGTATAAAATGGTCCCTGTTTCTAAAATAATCCATATCAAAATAACTACATTTTCTCTTAGCAGTAAAAACAAAGGCAAAACCTGGTCTGGTTGAGTTTTGGAAGATTAATTCAAATTCAGATACCTAAAATGAGAAAGCCAGCTGCTGCAGACCCATAGGTCCTCAATTAAACTCAACTCAAAATAAACCCAACCACCAAACAAAAAAAAACCCAAAAAACCACCAACAACAAAAAGCTTGGACTGTTCGGGTTTAATTGCAAACTTCTAGAACTAGTATCAACTGAGGCATGTGAGGTGAGTGCTGTATAGATCTGAGGGCTGTTTTCAGTTGTAGAGCATAGTTTTAGGTTCAGACTGTTTAGGCTGCACACAGGAGTCTGCACTTGAAGTTTACATAGTGGGAGCTTGAGACCATTACAATACATACTGTAAAGCACAGGTATTTGCAAATGCATCTCTATGCACAGTAATTTATACTGCTTAGGATTCTTACCGATAACTTTCATGATCCAATAATCATTGAGTAGCTCTGGAAGGCCACATCGGATTTGAGAACCATTGGCTCAGTAAATTGAAGAACATTTCATATATCTGTCTCATGGTCCATAGAAGAATCAGTTTCCAAGGCCCATGACATTACACTTTTTCCTTCAAGCCAGGTGCAATTAAAACTTGAAAGTTTAGTTTTCTGTATTTTCTTTCAGTTAAAAGATTTACATTTGTTCGTAATTATTTTTAGTCTCTTAGGAAGGAAAGCAGAGCACTTTCACATCATCTTAAGTACTGCTTATGAGAGAAAAATATTTTTAGTTCTGGAAACCAAATATACTCTTTTAATGGAAGAAATATGTATCTTTAAAGTCACAAACTGTCACTCACTGAAGGCAGGAATACTGGCTTCACATATTTAAAATCACTCACTTAGACGTGTAAAATGAGCCTTCTAGCTAACTGACAGATTGCTCTTAAACAGAAGAGAATTAAGGAAAATGTGTTCTTTAAATGTTTTGTTTAGTTTGTTTCTTGAAAAACTTTGTGACTATAAAAAGCCTAAAAAGTACATTTGTATTTTATTTAATTCCAAACTGACTTTTTGGAGGTTTTTTACATAATAAGGAATTTATATTTTTCCAATTCATACCACTTCCCTGCATTTCTGCAATCCTTTTGAAGACAGCACATGTAGAATTGGACTGGATGCCTTCATACTTCAATACTCTGCTTGTACACTGTTTCAAGACAAATATCTGTAATTGTATCACTGTAATAATGGGATATTGCATAATGGGTATGAAACTGTATTTGAGATAATTTAAAAAAACCCTAGAATATCCCACCCTTTGGCATTTTCTTCCCATGTTCAAATGTATAAAACACTGTATTGGCTGATAGCTTCTTGTCAAGAAATTTGCCTGGATTTAAAGATAGCCATTAATATATTATTTTATTGGAGCTGTATTAGAGAACATTATATTCATTATGTGCAATATATTTCTTCATTATTGTTATATAGTCACCCTCCTTCCATACAATGTATACTGAACAACTATAGGTTTGAAACTTTATATATCTCCTCATACTTGACAATTTTCTTCCAAGCGGCTCCATTACTGATTCTGATAGGTGAAATAAGAATCAGCATAATGCAGTTCATACTTGAAAATCTTGCATGGTTAAACGCAGTTGTCATTTTGGTATTTCAATTTTCCTTCACTCTGGAAAGACAAGAGAAGAAAAATTTATTGCATGTTCTCTGTTAGTCTTGTGCACAGGAACATGCTACTGATTCAGGATCTGATCCAACTCCCTTTCAGCTGGGTAAACAGACAATCATTGATTTCAAAAGGAGTTGGATTGACTCAGTATTTGCAATATGGAACTGTAGATATAATCATTCCAACTTAAAGAAAACAGCAAACTTTATTGTTTAAATGTTTAAATCTGATTTCACACACACACACACACACACCCCCTATCAATGCACAGTGCTATCACTGTTGTCAAAATTCTGTATTAATTTAACAGTCAAGGGTTTAGACAATATATTGTTACTAACTGTGGGAGGAGGGGAATAGTTAAATGAAAATATCTAGGAATAGGTATGCCATATGATTTTAAGAAGGCTCTTCTTAACAGTTTCATTCTGCACCAAACTCAAAGTCTTCCAGAAGATTTCAGGCAGGCTACACCAGAACAGCTTATCAAATGTTTTTGGACCTTAGACATATCAGAGATCCTTTTAATGTCCAAATTATAGAATGAAGTTCTACATACATGATGAAGTAGAATTATGGATTATTTTGATTTCTATTTTTATTTCCCTTTGCCTTAAATTCTCATTTTTATTTTTGGATGGACATTCTTCCAACCTTGTGTAGTTAATAGAGTTTTAGTCCCCAAATCTTCAACGTGATTTATAAAGAAATACTTAAGAAAGAACTAATCTAAGTGATGTGGGTTCATGCCTTTTTATCAAACTTTTTTCTCTGTTTCATAGAGGTCACTAATGAAATACCGAGTCTTGACTCTAGCCATGGAAATTGAAGAAAAAAACACCACAAATCCATCCCATTTATATTTTGCTATTAAAATTTGTGAGTTGTAAAAGAGTTACTAGATAATTTATTGTGGAGTGACTGAGTCTGGAAGAGATAATAAGCAGAATGAATTATTCATTTGTAAGTTTATGATAAAGCAGCTACATTTCAGCTGCTCTTCTGTACTGAGTTGATACTGACTTAATGTATTACCAGTACTGAATGCTGATATATGGAGATCAGTCATCTGAAAAATAATGTATATATTGTGATCAATGGGAATGTCACTGATCATGGTAAACAGAGGATACATTATGCTTAGTAGCTGTCCATTCAAGACACTTAATGTTCTTGTATTCAGCTGTACCTCATCTCATCATTGGAAGGCAGATTAACTTAATAGAAAATATTTTAATCATTCCGCTTTAACTCCTCCATCACTAAAGTAGTTTAAAGTGACCAATAATCTGTACCATGCTTGCTAGTTAAATATCAAAATATTGAATTTTTTTTTGGGGGGGGAGATGCATGAATATATTCAGGCACATGTAAATAAATTCTATATATGTGCATTCAAATGTACTCAGTAGTATATGGTGACAACTATTTTTCAGTTACCAGTTTATTTACGAGGGTATATTATTTCTCAAAAAATTAAACGTTCTATGATTGAGTAGCTAACATTTTTGCAACCATCCTCAAACAGCTTAATAGTCACATGAATCCAGTATCACAGAGAATGACCTCATGCTCTTTCCTTCTGTGCCCTCACATACTCTATAAATAATGTTATACAGTCATTCAAACAGTCTATCCAAACTAAAACATATTCAAAGTTTGGTAAAGATATGTTTGTCTGTCTGGGGAATTTTTAGAAATGCACTGTCTGCCAGTATTAAATAGTACATTGCTCAGTTCCTCAAACCCAAATCCACAGAGCTTCTGAAATTAATCAGCCTGAAAGCTAAATGAATCCCTTGCTTTGATTCTTTCCATGTTGAAGATCCTTGATTTGATTCATGTCAGATTTTCATTTAATGGTTTGAAGGAATAGAAGAGGAAGATGCATCAGACAATGGACATCATTCATTGCTCTGACAAATTTAATTCCTGAAGTAAATGAATAGCTTTTACATTGAACCTTGAAGCACCTGGTTGTATTTTGACTTTGTATTGCCCTCCTGATGTTTAATAATGAAATCTATCTGTCTTTCTTACATGGCTCACATTTTAAAATGAAAATAGGATGACCAATATTACACTGTACGTCTTGTTTATTTTTTTCTTCTTTTTGGTATCTACTGTTAGCTCCATAGAGGCTGTTTTGGAAGTGTTTTATTTTGCATTTGTTAATCAAACATTGGAATGCGGCACAAGTATCATAAACAAAAAATTAATTACTGAGTACATTTTATCTCCATTCAGGAGTGTTTTTGTTATGTAAAATGCTCAATTACATTTGCACTTTTTACAGAATGTTCAGCTATTGTGTGGCAATTCTTTGGTTGTTTGGTGATATAATTTCTTCACAGCTAATAAAGGGACATTCAACAACTGAACCAGGCACTCAATTTAGATAGGAGCATCCCATTTATTTGCACTTTTTTGGGAGGTAAGTAGCTGTGTAGGCTGGTGTTGCCTTCTAGTTTGATAATATTTGTTTGAAACCTTTGTAAGTCTCTCCCTTTCCTAGTAGTACATTGTGTTTTTCTCCCTACTCATCCATAATGAGCTTCACTGATGTACACAAAGCCTGTTATAATTCACGCTGAAATGATGAAAACTAATTTTTTTTTATTAGTTTGCCTCACATACCTATTTGTTGTCCTTTACTGATTTCTATTCAAATGATACAGCCTGACTAAGTAACTTATCCAAAGTGGTGAAACAAGCTACTCTTATTTAAGTCTTTGTTTTCATTATTGCAGTTTCTCTTTTCTTGCTATTAAAGATTCTAACATTTCTGATTCCATGGATGTGGCAAATGTTACTGGGTTTTTTCACCAAGCTCATATTTTTTTCATTCCACATTTAAACCATGAACATAATGTATTATTATTTTGACTTTTGACCAGTTTCAGCAGCAAGATGTATTCCTTTTGAGTTTGATGGTGAATGGAGAAATATCTGGATATCCAATCAGATGATTTTTCATATTTTATCATACATTTCTTTGTTTAATATTAGTTGCTTTATTTTTCTTGATGCAATACAAACACTAAATTAGATGGACAAGGTTTCTATTTCCTGACAGATGGGTCTGCCATATATAGTAGCTGCAAGGAAAAAGATACAGATTTGTCACAGACCTGAGACACCAGGAAAAAGCCTGTCTTCCACGGAAAGCCTAACTTTATATATTGTTAAAAGACGTTATGTTCCTCAAAGTCCCTTGTCATCCAAAAATTCAGGAAACATCTGAATCCATTCTGCTTAAATCTAGACACCTTACACAGGTTCTGACATCAGCATATAACTTCCCTGTAAAGTGGAGAGTAATAGAGGTTTCTAGGAGGCTTTCTACTAATAAATCCATTTTTGTTTGTTTGACAGGTTTCTTGTTTTATAACACCACATTACGTTTAGGAATTAAACATTGACCATGGTAAATCACTAAACATGTATGTCCAAGAGCTTTAGATGTCTTTTCCTCTTTTCTTCAAGTTCATACTTGGTATCATATGGAGGAACTTCGCTGTCAAACTCATTTTAATATGGTCAAGACTCCTGGAGTGTGTAGATGACAACTTTCTGGTTCAAATAGTTGATAGACAGACCAGAGGAGATGCATTGCTGGACCTGGTGCTCACCAATGTGGGGAAGATCATTAAAGGTGTTAAGGTTGGAGACAGCCTGGGCTGCAGCGACCATGCCCTAGTTGAGTTTGTGATCTCAAGGGATATGTGCCTGGCGAAGAGTGGGATCAGGACACTGAACTTTAAGAGAGCAAGCTTTAGGCTGTTTAAGGACTTGTTCGCCAAGATCTCCTGGGAGGTGGTCCTTAGAGACAGAAATGTTGAGGACAGCTGGCTACTCTTTAAGGATGCCTTTCTGAGAGCTCAAGGGCTCTTTGTCCCTCTGAATAAGAAAATGGGCAGGAGGGGCAGAAGGCCAACATGGAGGCCATGCTCTGGAAGCAAGGGTGTGTAGCCTGGAAGGATACAGGGATGCTGTTCGGACTTGCAGAGACGGGGTCAGGAAAGCCAAGGCACAGATGGAACTGAACTTGTCGAGGGATGCTAAAAACAAGAAGGGATTTTACAGGTACATTGGCCAGAAGAGACAGGCCAAAGAGAACATACCCCCCTTGGTAAATGAGAAAGGAGAATTGGCTGCAACTGATTAGGAGAAGGCTGAGGTACTGAATGAGGTCTTTGCCTCAGTCTTCTCTGGCAGCCAGAATTCTCATAATTCTCACATCCCAGAACCTTGCATCCCTAGAACTCTATGTGGGAACTGGGGGAGCAAATCCCCCCCACTATAAGAGCAGAGCAAGTTCGAGACTGCCTCATGAGACTGAAAGTCAACAAGTCTATGGGGCCGGATGACATGCATCCCAGGGTCTTGAAGGAGCTGGCAGATGTGGTTGCTGAGCCGCTCTCCATCATATTTGAAAAGTCATGGCTGTCAGGAGAGGTCCCTGGGGACTGGAAAAAAGGTCATGTCACTCCCATTTATAAGAAAGGGAGCAAGGAAGACCCAGGGAATTACAGGCCAGTGAGCCTCACCTCTGTGCCTGGGAAGATCATGGAACACATCCTCCTGGATGACACATGGAGCACATGAGGGAAGAACACGTGATCCGGGACAGCCAGCACAGCTTCACCAAGGGAAGGTCGTGCCTCACCAATCTGGTGACTTTCTATGATGGAGTGACATCATCGTTAGATAAAGGGAAGGCAACCGATGTCATCTACCTGGACTTCCGCAAGGCCTTTGACACAGTCCACCACCACATCCTTATCTCTAAATTGGTGAGATGTGGATTTGATGGGTGGACCATCCAGTGGATAAGAAACTGGTTAACAGACCATAGCCAAAAGTGGTGGTCAATGGGTCTACATCCAGGTCCTCCAGGGGTCTGTCTTGGGACCGGTTCTCTTTAACATCTTTATCAATGACATCGATGATGGAATTGAGTGCACCCTCAGCAAGTTTGCAGATGACACCAAGCTGAGTGGTGTGGTTGACACCCTAGAAGGAAAGGAAGCCATCCAGAGGGATCTTGACAGGCTGGAAAGATGCGCCTGGGTGAACCTAATGAGGTTCAACACTGCCAAGTGTAAGGTGTTGCACTTGGGCCGGAAGAATCCCAGACATATATACAGACTGGGAGAAGAGCTTCTTGAGAGTAGCCCTGCTGAGGAGGACCTGGGTGTCATAGTGGATGAGAAATTTAACATGAGCCAGCAGTGTGCCCTCGCAGCTGGCAAGGCCAATGGTATCCTGGGCTCCATCAGAAGAGGGGTGGCCAGCAGGGACAGGGAGGTGATTGTCCCTCTCTACTCTGCCCTCGAGAGGCCCCACCTGGAGCACTGTGTCCAGATCTGGGGCCCCCAATACAAGAAAGATGTGGAAATGTTGGAGAGGGTTCAGAGGAGGGCCACAAAGACGATTAGAGGGCTGGAGCACCTGCCCTACAAGGAGAGGCTGAGGGAGCTGTGCCTGTTCAGCCTGGAGAAGAGAAGGATGATGGGGGAACCTCATTGCAAGAAGGGAGATTATAACCTGAAGGGAAATTATAAACAGGAGGGGAATCAACTTTTTAAAAGGGCAGATAATGGCAGGACAAGGGGGAATGCATTAGAACTAAAAGTGGGAAGGTTTAGATTGGATATTAGGGGGAAGTTTTGTACAGAAAGAGTGGTGAGGTGCTGGAACAGGCTGCCCAGAGAAGTAGTGGATGCCCTGTCCCTGGAAGTGTTCAAGGCCAGGTTGGATGGGCCCTGGGCAACCTTGTGTAGATCCAGGCCTGAGGTTGGTGTCCCTGCCTGTGGCAGGGGGGTTGGAGCTCTATGATCCTTGGGGTCCCTTCCAACCCATGCCATTCTATGATTCTATGATTCTATGGTGTCTAAACCAACAAAGATTATGTGAACATTCTGTGTGTGAATATATATACAAAATTTTATAGATATAAATATATATTTAGTATAATATATAAATATATATTTAATATAATATATAAAATTATATATATTTAGAGTAATTATCCTGAGATGATAAAGCAACTTACATTGTAACTAACAATTATTCTCCTTCTAGTGACATAGAAGTCATAATATAGCTGTTAACTAATGCATTGAAGAGAAGTGGAATGAGCCACTTTATTTCTGCATTCTGAATATTTTCAGCTGTTATGTGCCAAAGCAAGCATAGATTAAATCAAACATAATAAAATGCTAAAAGAATCCAGTGTTAGAATTTAAGTTATACATGACAGATATTTAATTTAACTCTTCCTTGGACTTGATTCAGCTGCCACAAATGCCGTACAACAGACCAAATCATGTTATAAGCTTACCATTTTGAGTGGATTTACTTTGGATTTGCTCTTTTTTAGCTGAGAAAATCCAACAATACAGTATAACAATATTTGTCTTCTAAAAAATAATATCACAAGTATTGTGAATTTTTGTCTTAAATATTTTCATATAATAATGCCTCTTCAAGGCATCAACTTCATAAATATGCATTATTTTGATAGTTCATATCAATTTCTATATTATAATTAATCTCTGGATGAGAAAGAAAATAGAAGTTTTAATTTACCTCTGGCTGGCTGTTGTATAGATATTTCAGTCTTGGAAAGGATATGGGAAAGTCACTGTTCTGACACAGTGCGGCATTACACTACCCAAGTGCGTAATCTTTCCGTCAATACATACAACTACTCCAAGTAGTATAGCAAAAGAAAATCTCAAAAAACAGCATCAGATATTCTCACCTTCATATATATTGCATATATACTTGAGTATACTAACTTAATGCTATAAAAAGTAAGGATTTCAGATTTCTGTTGATGAAAAGTGGTGCACTTCTGTTATCCCCAGGGGAAGATCCCTGATAAAGATTTCTTTTATATAATTTGTATTCAAAATTAATTTTTAAAGTTATTTTATGATAGAACTCACATTTGTTACATTTTTATGAGAGTCAGTCAGTAGACATTATTCTTAACAAATATGGGTGAAGCGTGTATACGATTAATTGTATTTTCTCCTAGAAATAGAAAGAATAGAAATGGATTAAAATAGATTTAGGTCTTCAGGTCCTTTGAAAAATAGTGAAACAAATATGTCAGAACCCAAATTCAAGCAACCTTTAAAAATTAACTTTACTCGTGTATTTCTTTCAATCTCCTCTAGTGGTGCTTTGTGGCTCCATTTCAGAACAGGGAAGAGCAAAAAACAAAACCTAAAAAACCCCCCGTAAAATAAATTATGAAGCATATGGCAGCAATGACTGAAAAGTGGTGACTGTATTGTCTCTGTGCATTGGGCAGTGAGCCTTCGTTTCATACATGATTTATAACTTGCTTCAGTCACTCCACAAAGTTGGTACAGAGCTTTTTTACACAAAGAAAATCAGATGTATATAGTTGTTTGGAATGTAAAAGCTCCCCTTCATTTTTCATTTTAGAATTCTTATTAAAATCACTTGTTTTCAGATCAAAAACTTTTTAAAAAACAAAGCAAATTAAATAGGTTAACACAGCCTCTCTTGCTGTGCCTTAAATATTTTCAGGATTAGTCATTGCCTTAAAATGTGGGTGTACATTTAGTTTTTCAGGAAGCTGAGAAAAATCCGCTTTCCCATTTTTTTTTCTGTAATGCCAGATATGCTGTTTTCCATGGTGAAAAAAAGGAGGGATGGAAGAACGATTTAAAGTATTTTTTTTTTCATGTAGATACACACAAAACCAAACTACCGTTTACAATTTTAAAACCCACTGCTCTACACTGCCATCTACACAGTAATCTAAGAAATAATTTTCTCTCCAAAAACCTTGAAACTTTTCCCAAAATAATTTTTACTTATGTTTAGTTTAAGTTTCAGTTCAGGGCTTTTGAGTTTTCTCCTAACTTGAACCTTGCTTAGTGTGCATGCCTCAGCAGCATTACTTGCAGGTTTGCCCAGTTCTATGTAACTCCTTTCTTGTCTACACATTTGTTAAATATTTTCCTAGCTATTATGTAACAAAACATTTTGTTCTTGTCTTTGGAATTCCATCCTAATACTAGTTTACCAGCACAGATATAAACTGATCATCCTCTGTTGGCTTAAAGTTGCACTAGGATATCATCAGATCCAAAGTATGAGCTGAAGTATTGTCATGGCATAGCACTAGAGTTGTTCGCATGATCCCCAGCATTACTTTAGTTCCATCCAATTGGCAATCTCTCATGCAATGCATTAGCACAGCTGGGAGGTTGGCATCATCCCTAATATCACCTTCATGGTTGTGTTAGTAGTAACAGAGAAAACAGGACTGAAAGAAACTTTAGAAGGAGATCTGCTCCATTCCCTATGTTAAATCAATTTTAAGCTCAAAATGAGTAAACAACATGCCCCGGTACCTAAAAGGACCAATGGTAACCCAGGGTGTATTAAGCAGAGTCTAGATAAGTGGTCCAAAGAAGAAATTATCCCACTACATTGAGCATGGGTACAGCCATACCTCATGTACTGTTTGCATTTTTGGGCTCCACAATATAAGGAAGACATAAAAGTACTAGAATCAGTCCAAAAAAGGGCAACAGAGATGTTGGAAGGAATGACTTATGAGAAGCAGCTGAGGATATTAAATTTGTTCAGCTTAGAGAGGAGGAGACTGAGGAGTGACCTCATTTCTGTCTACAACTTCCTCATGAGAGGGAAGCAGAGAGAGAGGTGATGATCTCTTCTACCTGATGTCTGCTGATAGGACATGAGGAAATGGCCTAAAGCTGCCCAGAGGAAGTTCAGATTAGATATTAGGAAAAATTTCTTCACTGAGAGGGTGGTCAAGCACTGTAACAAGTTCCCCAGGGAGGTGGTCATGGCCTCTCTGTGTTGAATCAGTGTTTGGACAATGTTCTTGGATATATGATTTAACTTTTGGGTTGCCCTGTATGAAGTCAGGAGTTTGACTTAATGATCCTCATGGGGTCCCTTCCAACTCAGGACATTCTGTGATTCTACTTAAACTCAACCAAAGAATTCTTTCTTTATTTTTTTTTCAAATAATTTGAATCTTAAAATCTTTAGTTATCCTATTTCCATAGTGGTTAAGGAACACATGTGGGTGCTTATCTACCTTCCCATCAGGAGGCCTTTGTTTATGCCCAGGTTTAATCTTCCTTGCTACAGAACAGGCTTATTATTTCTTGTCTTGTTCTTAGTGTTGGAAGTAATCATTTATTTGCTTCTTTGCCACAATCTTTCATATACCTGAATACTATTATTTTGTACTTCTGAAATATTTTTTGCTTTGTGTCAAATAATACTAGCTTTTTCAAGATTTTGTATAAGACACATTTTCTAGAATAGTTTTCTGCTCTAACTAATCTGACATGCTTTTTGAAGTCTGGTGATCATGTATGGACAGAATAAAAAGGAAGAACTGCATTACAAATATGTCTGTGTTAAGTCAACTAAAGAGAACCAGAACTTATTCCATGACCCTGAGATGAACCAGCAGTAGTCTAGATATTAGTAGGTAGTCTATACTAAATAGACTTAGGTAGCCTATTTAACTACCTAAGGCTTCATAATAGGATTGCAATATCCAGATTGACTGTTGGGAACAGTCCTCGGCCCATACCAGCCCTAAAACTAAGCCGAGGAATTTCCTGAGAGAAGACCATTTGGAACAGTGCAAAGAAAGCGATGTCAGTAATTTAACATTAGATCTTACTGAACTCCAGTTATAAGGTCTGTGAACTGCTCAGTTGAGAAATTATTTTTTTTTTTTGCTATATCCCAAAATGATACAATACTCGATTAACCAGTTTGCCTTGAGTCAGCTACATCTCATCTGTTTCTGCAGTGAAAAGTGGAAAGATATGTACCATTTACCTTCCAAAGCCAAGGACAGAGATCCCTCTGGGAACTTACAGATGGGAGTCAGCAAAGTCTCTACAGGAGTCCATTGCAGAAGCAGCCAAATGGTCAAATTCTAGCATAATCTGATTAATGGCAATTCTATTAGCCTCTATCTTACTCACAGAAACATCCCAGTTATTCCAAGACGAGCACTACTTTGGTAACAATTATCTGAAGCAGCTTGAGTTGTTAAACAGCAGCATACAGCACAAAAGCCATAGCTTTAGTAACCCAGGGGGAAAAAGAACCCCAAACCACCCCCACAAAAAAAAAAACCAAAAAAAAATCCAAAAAAAACCCCAAAACCCCACCCAAAATTATCTGCTATCTTAAAAAAAAAAAAGCTTTGTATATATAGGAGAAAAAAGCATACTAAGAGTCCATATGTTTGGGAAAGGTTGTAAATAGGGAGAAAAAAGAAAATCCTGTTCTCTATGTGCATAATAGAAAATGAAAAATGGGATTAAATTACAGAGGAAAAAATTATATGCAAACATTTGATAAACCTGTTAGTGAAGCATTGGAGCAGATTCTCAGGAGTCCCTAGAGAATCCTTATTATTCAAGGTCTTTGAGAACAAACTAAAGAAACACTGGTCAAGGATGACACAAAATAGTCCTTGTAATGAAAAAGGGATCGAATAGACAGTTATTTGAGGCAAATAACACTTTATCCTTTGGAATAAACACACATTTCTTTTGTGATCCATTGCAGCACTTCAATCTGCATTGAAATTCAATCTAGCACACTGTTTACCATTTTAAATATATACACAGATGCGTGTTCCTACTTAGATGAAACATATTTTACTTCCCTCTTTCATAGTTTGTTTCAGATGTTCCTCCAATTTGTTAAGAGCATTACATATTTACAATCCTGCATTCCAAACTTCTTACTAATATGTCTAGGTCAGTGATTTATCACAGATACAAGTAATTGTTTCATCTTGCAGGTCATATTTTTGTATATTAATAGATACAAGTATGTGATTACTGCTGTATCCAACATGTATCCACTTCATACATCCTCTCAGTAGGCACGTAAATTGTGAATTACCCAGCCCGAAGTGGGTGTCACTGGTTTAACCCTTGCACCAGGACCAGTGACTTCCCAGCTTCAGCTCTGGATATGGCTCCTGTATGGAGGGAGAGACATATCACACACACCCTCCTTCCCCCAGCACTGTTTGACAAACCATAGCCATCCACAGCAGATAGAGAAGAGGGTGCTGGGGGATACTGCCAGGCTGCATCTAGCAGCTCAAAAGAAGAAAGTGAGATGTGACAGGAAAACCTATAAATATAGCACCAAACAGAGCCTAAGCCTGAAGAGAAAGAAAGCATCAATGTCACACTTTCCTTGGCAAAGACCTGCGGATGCTGACAAGTCACTGTGACCCCTGGTTTCCCATTCTTCTTGAGAAGGGCTGAACCATCAACCTTAGAACCCAGAGGGACACTAGAGAGATAATCATAACATCAGAGGACAGACATAGATACTAGGAAGACTTTAAAAAACCCAACAATTTAAAATGCATTATTAATGAGACTATGGCCTATAACATGACTTTGAGTGTAACAACATGCCTTCAAATAATTTCATCTAGTACATATCTTCCACAGATCATAAATATTTAAATTATATTGAGCAAGAATAACACTTCAAAACTGAAAATCTTTTTCTGGACCACTTCCAGTATTATTACTGTGAAGCTGTGTTATTTTTTACATGCTGTTTTTAATGTGGTTGATGTCAGTGACAAACAATAAAAGCCAGACATTTCTGGTTGGTATGAATAGTGCTCCCTGCCTTATGGAATCCTGAACTCCAGAAATCTGTGATCAGCAGTGGCCCTTTAACAGGAAAAGATAGCTTCAGGGTAGTTCAGTCTAGTGAAACATTGTAAATTATTCCTGTAAATTGAATATTTTCCTTTTTTCTGTTTGTGTTTAAAGCTAGATGGAGGTCAGATGGTTGAATACTATCTGTATTGATAGAATACAATGATAAGTACAGATCATAAGGTAAAATAAAAAAACTTCTGACTTATTATATCATTGCAGTATTTATCCCAGGTTCAGTAACATGCTACATGTTGCTGAAGTGCATGTTTTGCATGTACATCACTTAAGTATGTACACATTCTCATATATGTGTAAAAAGACCTTTAACTCTATTTGAAAGGAGTTAGAAGATTCCACATAACAAATACCAGTGCATAAATGTTTCATCAAACATTTCATCAAACAAACCTTTATAGCCCTGTCTAGAAATCACAGAATCATAGAAGGATTTAAGTTAGAATAGCCTCTGGAAGTCACCTAGTATAATCTCTAGTTCAAAGCGAGGTCAAATTTGAAGTTATGCCATTTTGCTTAAGGCCAGTTTAGCTTCATACATCTCTGGAGACAGAAAATTCAATGCTTCTTTGTGAAAACTGCTCCCATGCTTGCCCATATCCCTGTTGAAAAAGTTTTTTCTTAAAATCTAATTATAATTTCCCTCACTGAAACTTCTCTCCACTGCCTCTCACTTCATGTTGTTCATCTTTAGAAAAGCCTGATCTGTTTTCTCCATACCTAGACATTAGGTAATTGAACATGGCAATTACGTCCCCCCTGAGCATCATCTTCTTCAGGCAGAACAAACTCTGTTCTCTCAGCCTTGCTTCATTCCTCTGGTGCTTCAGCCTCTTGATCATCTTGGCAGCCCTCCTTGGAGTTTTCGCTAGTCCTCCAATCTTTCTCATGCTGCAAAGCCCCAACCCAGCCCTTGACACAGAACTTTAGATTTGGTCTCACACACACTGGATAGGGTAGAGAAATCTTGTACCTCAATTTGCCATCTATGCTTTTATTAATGCAGCCTCATGTGTGGTTTACCTTCAGCCCTGCAAGGGTATACTGCTGGCTTATGCCCACCAGGAATCTAGGTCCTTTGCTGCAAAATTACTTTCTTCCCTGTTCAGTGTGCAACTTATTCTTTTGCAGCCTTGTTCTATCCCTGATGCAAACTTCTCCTGAACATTTCCTTTTTCTGAACATTATGGTGTTACTTTCTACCCACTTCTCCAGTCTGTTTTCTTTGAATATACTTCCTCCAGCATACTGACTTCATGGCTAAATAAAGTACTTTTCTGTCAGGAAATAAAAAATTGGTATTTATATTAAAGGCCACACACAAAGTAGGTACAAATATGTACTTCACTTTAGATCCTAATTCTAAATTTCATCACACACAAATGAGAAAGAAATATGCATGTGAGTCTAAAGCAAAACTGTACTCAAACAATGCTGCACTTTTGGAACCATTAAATTATCTTTAACTATGAATCTCAAATATTATGTTATGTCAGGGTTGGGATTTTTTTTTGTTAATGTCTGTGTTTTGAAGGTTTTCTACAGATATGTTTTGCATCTTCTGGACTTAGCTGGTGATAATAAATTAGCTCTAGGATAATCTGCCAGTACAGTAAATTAACTTCCAGTTTCTGTGAACTTGTTGCATATTTTATATTTCACTGAAATTTTTAATCTGCTACCAAATAAAATGCAGGTTTTCTTGCTGGGAAAGGGAGGGAGAGAAGGAATTACAGAATCACAGAATCACTAGGTTTTAGAAGACCTTAAAGATCATTGAGTCCAACTGTTCCTGTTCTATGCTAAACTGTATATCTAAGTACCTCATCTACCCATCGTTTAAACACATCTGGGGGGATGGTGATTCAACCTGCTCCCTGGGCAGCCAGTTCCAGGCCCCAACAACTCTTTCAACGAAATTTTTTTCCTAACATCTCATCTGAACCTGCCCTGGCACAGCTTTGTACCATTGTCCTATCACTTGTCATTTGGCTGAAGAGACTATCGCCCACCTCTCGAAAACCTCCTCTCAGGTAATTGTAGGCAGTGATAAGGTCTCCCTTTAGCCTCCTCTTCTCAAGACTAAACAACCCCAGCTCCCTCAGCCGCTCAAAGAAAGAAAGAAAGAAAGAAAGAAGGAAAGAAAGAAAGAAGGAACAAGGAAGGAAAGAAGGGAGGGAGGAAGGACGGGATAAAGAAAGAAATTGAAACCACATGAACTGTTTTCATTCCCTCTCAGCATGAACTGGCTAGATAACATCTCAAAATCCAAGTATTCCTGTGATGGAGAAAATGCATAGTGATTTCAACAAAGTTTTTAAACAAAATCAGTATGATAAAAGGCTCCAGAGAAAAGTTAGTATGCTGTGGACAGAACATACTATCTGTGGTAACTTTGAATTGTGGTAAAGAAGAATTTTTTCTCCACTGGAGTCACAAAAGCTGAACATTATGTTGAGCTAACTTCATCAGATAGTTTTAAACCTCTAAGTATCAAGCATTGTAGTGAAAGCATTTTATTTTTTTCCTCAGTTCTACTGAAGTTCCTCAGTTTCTGCTGAAGGCATCAGGTAGTTACAAGAAGTGTCATAAACTAAGAGGAAAATGAGGTAAACTTTCCGGCCATAAGGTTGCAGATGATTAGTAACCATAAACCATGTCTGATATTAGATGTCTTTCTCCTTTTTAAACAGCAATCTGGTATATACTACAGATTATTAAACCATCGAAAAGCATTTGATACTATTTATTATATAAATGAAATTAGATACCTATTAAAAATTTTTCATCGAATGGTTATGTCTTCTTTCTGAAGGTGGTGATTTCTTTTGGCAGAAAGAATAAATATTCACTGATAGGCACTACTGATTGATTACAGAAAGTTTCCACGGTCATAAACTACCTACATTTAATGTGTTTGGCATTTGAAATAACACAAAGATTCTCATAGCACCATCAAGAACCTTTGGTAGTTCTTTTTCTGTCTTTCTGTTGCTCCCTTTTTCTTCTGTCTTTCATAAGAATATGAAAAATAATCTGTGGGGTTTTTTTTCCAAAACTTAAAATCTGAATAGAGTACATATTTTAAACAGATTATATATCTGCATTCAAACAACCTTTTTTTTCTTTTTCTTCCCCTTTTTTCCTGCCATTAGTTGTTTTCCTAAGCCTAATAAGCTGCTTGATTACTAAGTGACTAAATTTACACCACTGAAATTCCTGAATTCAAAACTGGAACACATTTCAACACATTGAAAAATGTGCTTTAACAGGAAATAAAAATATTTTGCATGAATAGGTTAACAGTTATGTCTTTTAACACTTTATTTTACCCCATTTTTGTTCTTGGACAAGGATTAATAGACATTGCAGAAGTGAACTCAGGTGTGGCTGTGAAGGAAATTTATACGTATTTTAGTATAACTATAGTATTGGCTACAGTTAAAATCAAGGCTGATTAAGAATCAGTAGTTTAGTACTTTTCCCATGTATATCATAGCTTCTGAGATCTGCATTATTAACAGATAAAAAGTCTAAAAACACTTTACTCTGAGGTAATATACTACTGTGTGAAGACTCTTTATTAATGATGTGCAACTAGAGATTATGTGCTGATTTTGCAGTTACAGCCACTTGCCCAAATTTGTAAGAGATACCTAGTTGCCTAAGTGGGCAGATAAGTGCCTGGTAAGATTTTCAGGATCTCCTAGCCTGCATTTCAAAAGCAGTAAGGCTAACAAAGGGCTAGAAAATGTTACTGGTGGCTTCCCTCTTACCTTTTCATAGAATCATAAAATCATAGAATGGTTAGGGCTGGAAGGAACCCTAAAGATCATCAAGTTCCAGCCCCACCTACCATGGGCAAGAACACATCTCACTAGACCAGGCTGCTCAAGGCCTCATCCAATCTGGCCTTAAACACTTCCAGGGAGGGGGCATCCACCACTGGGCAACCAGTTCCAGTGCCTCACCATCCTTGTAGTGAAGAATTTCTTCCTAATACCAAATCTAAATCTATCCTCCCTTCCAATTTAAACCATTCCTCATGCCCTTTAAATTCCATGCCCTTCTAAAAATTCCCTCCTCATATTTCTTTTGGTCATACTTCAGCTACCAGAAAGCCACTGTAAGATCTCCCCAGATCCTTCTCTTCTCCAGGCTGATCAACCTCAACTCTCTCAGCTTGACTTCATAGCAGAGGTGCTTGAGCCCTCTAATCATCTTTGTGGCTCTCCTCTCGACCAATTCCAGTAGTTCCTTCTTCTGTTGGGGACTGCAGAACTGGACACAATAATCGAGGTGGGGTCTTAAGAAAGCAGAGTAGAGGGGGATAATTACCTCCCTCATCCTGATGCCCACACTTTTGAAATCAAGTTCTTTGACTCTATTTCCCATCAGTGTTTCATGTTGTTTTCTTTCAATTTTTTTCAGACTGACTCAATAAAAAATTGGCCTTCATGCATACAACTCAGTAGAAAGACGGCGTTCCTGCAATCACAGCCACCTGTTTGTCCAGCAACAGAACAATGGTTCTGTAAGTACTTGCTCTAACAAATAAAGCATCACATCCAAGTCTCCTCCCTGCTTGATTCAGACAAATAGCATGCCAGCCAAAACATAAGGTATTATTTCTGTCTCAATATTGTTGAACCTTCATCTTGAGCACCCCTAGAAAGCACTAGAGTCTTGCTAAACTACAAAGTCAATCCATATGATGTTGTCCATTGGTCCAATTAAAATCTAATAATAGCATGCAAGGTAGCGCTGACCCGAAAGATGAGACTAAAATAGAGAAGCAGTAACTCTTTCCAGCATGCAGATTATGAAAGGAGCCATTGCTGAAGTCCTTGCTGAAATTTACGCTCAATGTGAAGTGAAAAAGATGAGAGGGATATCAAGTGCGGGAATACCTAGTGGTCAGGATAATACCTTGGAAACAAATACATTTTATCTAAATGAAATATATACAGGGTTTTCAATTTATTTTTTTTTATTAGAAGAATAAATGCCTTAGCAAAAGCTGATGGCTATTTTCAGTGGAAATGTATAGATATGTGGGATGAACTTTTGAGATAAAAATCAGAATGTTTTTGTAAACTCAGATATCCTGGTTGTCTGGCTATGTCATTTCCCAAGGTGAGTTGACCTTGGATGACTGCCTGACTCCCACACGGACACTCTCCCAAACCCTATCCTCAACAGGACAGGGAGAGATAGTAAAACGGAAAAGCTCACAGGTCAAGATAAAGACAAGATCACTTACCAATTGCCATGACAGGCAAAACAGTCCTGACTGTGGGAAGATTATTTTAATCTATTGCCAACTGAAAAACAGCAGTAAGGTGAGAAACAAAAACCTCACCTCCCTTTCTTCCCAATCTTAACTTCACTCCTAAATTCCTGATTTCTCTACCTCCCCCTCCCCTGAGTGGTGCAGAGGGATGGGGAAATGGGTGGTTGTTTTCAGTCCATAACACCTGCTACCTTCTCTCTCACACACTTCTCCTACTACAATGCAGTCTCCTCTTCATGGGCTTCAGCTTCCTACAGGTACATGAACCTGCTCCAGGGTCCTCCAGGGGCTGCAGGTGGATATTTGCTCTGGAGCCTGGAGGACCTCCCTGACCTGACCGTCTGCAAAGTTGCATCTCACATTTTCTCACTCATTTCTCACACATTTTCTCAGAACTCCAGCACAGCATTTTACCCTTTCTCAAATACATTTCCCTGATGAAATATTCTGAAATATATTTTCCTCCACCGTGGCTGTGGGGCTGGGCTGTGCCTTGCAGTGGGTGTGTTGGAGCTGGCTAGAACCAGCTGTGTATGGCACTGGGCAGCTCCCAACTCTCCTCACAGTGGCCACTCTGTAACGCCTGCCACTGCCTGAGTATCTAAAACTGCCTACTTGCAATGCCTACCTTCATTTTCCCTAAATAACTGAAATCAGGGAATCCTTTGGATCAGGAAACAGTATTTGTATCTGTTCCTGACCTCCCCTGCTCTCTATTTTTACCTCAGATATCATAGAAACTCTTGACTAAGCAAAAGGTAAAATGTGTCAGTCAGAAACAAGTTGGAGATATACTGACCTGAAGATTTCAAAAGGAAGATTGTTTCTCTATTAATACTGGTAACGTAAAATCAGATCTAGCAACCTCTCTTCCATTTAATAAAAAGAGGCTCCTTACTGTGAAACAAAGAAAAAAATTAGTGTAATACTAGACATATCTAAATTAAGAACATTATTATATTTAAGAATGTAATAAGTTTTAAGTATTTATATTAATAGTTCTGTAATCCAAATTTTTCACCAGAAGTTTTATCTAGTTTCTTAAAAAAACCCTAAAAAACCCAACCAAACAAAAAAAACCCCTTTCTGCTCTTTTACTTAATTATATTTAGCATTTTCATGTGATGAAATGTAAAAATAATATAGTACTCATAGCATGAACTGTTGTTCTCAGTTGCTACATTCTGAATTTTACTAGTATATTACTGAAATACTTTATAATATAGAGATTTACATCAAGACATTTAAATGGTAGGCAGCTGTGTTCAATAGTCCCAGCCAGAATTTTATTGAGCATCAAAACAGTTGTGTTTGGCTTTTTTTCCCCCAACCTACATCTATAAATCATTAGTCCTAAAATTACATTCATGCTGTGCTTCCATAAAAATGAGCAAATCTGTGCCCTGTGACATCACTTTACAACTCCATCACAGAGTGGCAGCTAGTGGCTAGTGGCTGCAAGTGATTCAAAAGACAAAGAACTATCATGAATTTAATTTCCTTTGACCTTAAAAGGGTGGAGTATTTAGATGTGGCTATGTCTCCAGTATTGTTCTTTCACTTGGTAAATATACCAAAGCTTTTCCTAGAAGTTAAAGGGTTGAATTCTCAGCCATCCTCAGCATGAAGTGGTATGAGAACTTCCAAACACAGATCAAAGAAAGTACTTTTCATGAATATATATTCTTCCTTTCCTATTGAAATTGTGAAGTACAGAAATAGAGATCCATGAAGAGCAGGTTGAAGATAGCCTATTTCTAACCTCAAAGGTTCATTTTTTTCTTTCTCTCTTTTTTTTTTTTTTTTCACCTTTTAACCCTGGCAATGTTTTAATGGAAAGTAGGGGGAATATAGGTTTGCACTTGCAATATATCAGTATTTCCTCATCTGGACTGAAATATTTACATGGCCTAAATGATTTTGATCAAAGGATTGCTGGTTTTCTAAATAGCTATGGGAGCTAAGTTGGAGGTAGAAGTTCATAAAGACAATTCACAATGCACCATGTTACAAAACCGGATGTATTTGAGCAGTTTTCTCTGTACAAAAACCTTGAATAAGGCAGTTGGCCTTAGGAGGTCATGACTGATGACACATCTTCCCTGAGTTTCCCTAATGTCTAAGTAAAAGTGGTTCATTGATTAAGATGCCCATTCTTGTTAATGCTCTCTGAGCAGCATAACTCTTCCTTCCTAAACTCATCATTCTGGTGTTAGGGAACTGACAAGCCCTGTAACACGTGGATGCAATTTTGGATCTAAAATTAGAGGTTTATTTGTATAATGTAATCCAGCCCCATAAAGGTATATGTGAATTACCTTGGGCTCTTAAGCTCAGTCCTGTGATGGTAATATTTTTCCCTAAGATCAGAAATAATTTAGATATGTCTGCAGAGAACTGTCTTGGGTCATAAGCATCAGACATTATTGGCTAATCTGGAGGAGAGAGACTGCTTAGAATTACCACACTGGCTGTATTAATGGAGAAACTCCAACCATGTTCCCTTTCCCATGTCGATGTTGAGGAAAAGAGATTCTCTTTGGCACAGCTAATTTGGGACAGGCAGAAAGGAAGAGATGAGTAATTTAGTACAGAAGACAAAGGTGTATCAGAGCTTACGCCGTTCTCAAAGATGCAGCACATGACAATTTACTCATCAAGGGAGAGACTTCCTGTGTTTCCTTACTTATTCAATATTGACAAAAAATATCATGAAAGAATAAATTTAATCATCTTCCAAATACTGAGCTCATACACTGAAATATCTTGGTACCCGAGATGGGAGAATAGACATTGTCTGGAGTGTGGACAATCCCAGAAACTTTACTGATTTTACAAATGAAAGTTTCTTTCTTTCTTTTTTTCTGCTTCATTACTTAGTCTTTCAAAACTTTCTGATTGCACTTTAAACTTAAAGTGTAAGTATGGAAATACTACAAGAAAATCTGTCCTCCTTAGATCAGATATTCAACAAGTCACATCAGGTCAAGATGAACATTGGGGAACTTATGCATCAAATATTACACTAAAAAAGACACGGCTTTTATCTTATTATTCTGATAATATTCACTACACTTTATTTCAGCTGAGTAAACATCAGACTCATGGAGACTTTAACTTTCAGATTGAAACATGATGTGCATTTTGCTGCAAATAAGGATATGATATAAATCAGTTTATAGAACACATGTAAAAATCTGCACTAAAACTTGTGCAAAACCAAATAACATGGCATCAATAAGACTGATTAAATTAATTTATATATAAAGCAATATATTCAAATTAATATTTTAGAAAATAAAACTTTTACATTTAATTTGGAGAAATAATAATTTCATGAAATTTAATACTTTCCTAAAACTACTTCAGTAAAGATAAAACCAAATTGAAAATCTCCTACTATCTGCAGTGATAAAAGCTATGGAAATAAAATATTAAGACTTTGCTATGATCAGCATGGAAAAGAAAAGAAGGAGGTGAGACAGAGTGTCTGAATGAAATCAGTGCTCAATTCAGAGCAAAATTTCTGGATTCTTTTGATCAGTGTCATCATGTCTGAATAACGATTTGCATAATAGTTGTGTGGAGAGTTGAATTTGGGAACTACAGTGGATAGAATGCACCAGCTAACTAGATACTAATATATTAATTTGCTTTGTAGTATCACAGTTTATGTGTAAGCATACATTTTTGAAAAAATATTTCCTGCAGGGCTTTAAACTTTATTGAACTTACAGGAGCATATTCAGTAATGTGGACATTCATCTCATAAAAAACTTCTTATGAATTACATGGCTGACTGAATGATGAGTGAATGATGCCTAACTTCATTAAGTCAATTTGAAAGCTATACTTTAAGGAAAAATAAACATCACTTTGGATATTTCAATGTTTGTAGCTTGATTCTTCTTTTTATTAATTTAGGCTTAGCACTATAACAAGTCTTCTGAGGACCTCCCAGATGCAGATGTGCTCCCATCTGTCTTGCTGAATCCTGGAGAACTATTACATCTATCCACAGCCACTGCAAAATACCGCAAAATTCTTCTTTACAATGTTTTTCAAGCTTAAAACACATAATTATCCGGTTTAGACAATTTTCCACACTAAGCAGGCTCAACTCTAAAGATCTGGTATACTCAGAGATGGAAAATATTTCTTTTAAAGTTGGAATCATCCTTGGCTGTATAGCAAATAAGGAAAAATGCAAATGCAAGCTGTTATTCATACATAAGAAATGAAAGAATTGTTAACTTATTTATAATAAAAATAATCTTGAAAGTTTTTTTTTAGACAGTAACACTGTGAATGTTTTCTTGACACGGCCTTTTCAAGAACATTTTCTTTCTAGAACAGAATAATTCCAGTTGGAAAATACCTACAGCAATTATCTAGTCTAACTGTGTTTCTATATAGATTGAATTTAAAGTTTAACTAACTAAAGATAACCTGCTCTGATGGAAAGATTACAATTGCTTTTCTCTTTGAATTTCTCTTGGAAATATATGCAGATTTAATCTCCTTTCTCCATCTTTGTGAAAAAATTAAAAAAAAAGAACGAAACACATTTAAAACTTTATTTCCTCTAATTCAAGTTAGAAGATTTGTACTCCTATAACCGAATTAAACATTTCCTCATTTCTTCGTTATGTCACAAGTCACAACCCTTGAAGTTGTCTTGCTGCTTAAAATTTAATTTTTTTCCATTTTATTTCAGTTTGCCTTTCAGTGTAATGTTTCACACATTAAACTGCATTTTCTGTTGCCTTGTGGATTAATAAATGAAATTGATAAAAGTAACTAGAAATGTTTACAGCTCATTATTGTCTGATGTCAGATGGTTGCCATCCAATACCTTCCATCTAACAATAGCATAGCAAGTTGTTGGTTTGTTTTGGTTTTTTGACTTTTTTACTTTAGAAAGACATACTGCAAACAGCAGGGTGAAAAATAATATTTAACATTTGTTCCTTTGCTCCCAAATTTCATTTCAGTATACTTAACTAACAAACAAAATGATGCATGGTAACAGTCTCACCAGTTGATTACAATGCGCCCTTCCTCACAGTTACAACATGTAGGCTGTGAGTGGATTGGGAAATATGATCGATGTACAAGGTGTCTGTCATCCTGCCTTTAAATAATGGGTAGAACAGTAGTGATCTATTTTGCTGTTGGAAGCTTAGATCTTAAGTTTCAGAAACATTAGAAGCCTTGTCAGTAGCAAAACTAATTTTAATTCTATCTTTTTTTTAATAATACCTGCTTTGTGACTGGAGATGAATTTTCTTCCATTATTCATCAAATATGAAGAGTTTGGTTGTGGTTGTAAGCTTCATACTAATGCCCACCAGTATATTTCCTTATTTATCTCAAAAGATAATTCTCAGAATGATTGGATGCTCAGTCCTGTGGTAGCTGTGATTTACTGAATGAGATGTGGCGGCATTGTTAGAAGCTGTCAGGGTCAAAACTAATCTTGTAAAAGTTTTTTAGCCCTTTTTGAATGTTCATTTATTTTTATGGCAAACATATTACTACCAAAATATTGATAAGGAGTCAAATTCAAAAGATAACAAAAAAACGAAATACAACATTTTTTCTGCTGTTTCAGCTTCTCATATCTGTCTTCTCTGCATATATTACTATTCAAAGACAATATTACAGAGAAGACAGACATGTCTTATTTATTTAAATATCCATGGAAGCCTTCTGAATCTCCTTCTGAATTGCTTTTTCTGATGAGATTATCTTGCTTGTTTTGGATGCCAGAAAAGACTTCTTCTTAAACTATGCAAGGTGAAAAAAAACCCTTTTTTTCAAACTGTATTTCTTTATATGTGGGGAAAAAAATAAGTTTGCCAATCAACTACAAGCACTCCATCTATGCAGGTGGTGATTGTGAAGGATGTGAAGAGACCTTTGATCCTAACTCTTTCTTTGAATGAGAATTCATGAAAGTCCTTCACTGAATTTAAATTCCAAAGATATAAGTAACTTGATTGATCAAACCCTATGTTTAAAACTGAGTTCTTCTCAAGACCTTGGCAGAATTGTATCCTAACAGCACAGCAAATCTCTAATGTCAGCTTCAGTGCTGGTACAACAATTGTGAATAAAGATGATTCAAAAGAAGAATCATAGTATTTATGATCAAAAATATGTTTCTCATCAGAGCTAAGTTCTTTTGGTAGATTCACAAGCTGAAATAGAATGATGCTGTATTTCTCTGTTATAGGTCCTTCAAACATTAAGAAAACTCAGTGAGGAAAGATTATTTCTACTGGATATAGTGCTGTTGATTCTGGGGCAAAATACTCTTATATAGACAGTTAAATTAAAAAAAAAACTTTTAACAGTTCTTCACAAAATTCTTTTTAGACTACAATTGTTTCATATAACTGTGAAAAATGTAAAAAGCCATAATAATAGATTTAAACAATTAATGATTCTGTTTTGCTTCAGAAAAAAATATTGCAGAAGGAAAAAATAATCAGGGTTCATTTATGTTAGACTAACTGAGCCTCTTATTTGTATACTATTTCCAATTCAGGAAACACTTGAGTTATTAAAACAAAAAACAAAACAAAAAGAACCCCCCACAAAAAACCCCACAAACAAAAACACCCCAAAGAAAACCAAATCAAAAAACCCACAGATATATGATACAGCAAGCTTGAAGTCAGGAAATCAGGAAAGTCTTATGAACACATAAAATATCTATATACATGCCTAACAGAAATATAACCAGATCTAGGATCACATGTTTTATCAGGTAATAATATATATGTAATGGTCATATTAAACATATTCCACCCTGGAATCCAAGAGGGATTTTTGCTTTCTTAACAGAACCATTTATTCCAAAACAAAAGGTCTGATTATTGTGTGACAACTGTACATCTGATGTCCATACTAGATATTGAAATTTGGATAGATTTCATATTTAGCCATGAGAGTGCTGTTTACCCTCCATATGTTCAAAGACAGACTGGCACACAGCATAAAAATATGTGAGAGTTCTTAGAACAATATAAAAGTTTTCCATGGCAACAACATCTAAAAGATGATGAAACCAGTCCTGAAGAAATGGTGCCTGAGGACATCCGTTTTAAGATTATAACATGCTTAATGCTCATCAGTCGATGGAAACATGGTTCCTTGTGCAGTCAGACGACACTGTGGAAGATTGAGGCTGATGATTGCATTCTTTCTCAAGAGCTTGTCAGCACGGAAGAGTGTCAGAATGATGCCCTCTGCTAAAAGCAGATGTCCATTTATTATGTAGACCTCTGAAACCTAAAATTATTGTTGAAATTTGTCATATGGGTCATCTTTATGACCTTAGAAGGAATACTTTTGGACTAAATTATTATCCAATAATGATTCACTTTTATACCTTTCTACTGTCAGCTGGTCAAACCCCAAGCAAGCGGCTGTTAATAATGATAAATTTTGATGAAGGGGTTACACTGGAGATCTAGTAGTTTTGTTATATGTTTTCTAAGTTCTAAGCAATCCTTCTTTACACTTTTTTGACACAGTCTTTACCCATCTTGAACTCTGTTTATGAATTATTTCAGAAAAAAACCCAAACAAACTGAGCTTCCCCCCTAAAAAAACAGAAAGAAAACAGAAAAAAAAAAGCCAAAAAAGGAAAAATCAATCACTATTATTATTATTGTTATTATTATTGTTATTATTATTATACTACAAAAGAGGGACAGGAAAGAAGTTCAATAAGTGTTCCAAATACCAACGAGCATTTCCAGTGCTGGAAGACATGTGGGGCTGATATATGTCAGTTTCTTTTAGATGGTTCTATGACTGGACAACATTGCTGTCACATTCACAGCACTGTGGCAAATATGCAGTCATCTCAGACTTGCTCTTTGGAAAGATGACATACAGTTATAGGGAAGCCAGCACGATTTCATTACGGTAACAGTACCTACTGCACTGGCTCAGGAGAGGTAGCTGAATCTTTCT
This sequence comes from Laterallus jamaicensis coturniculus, assembly GCA_022605575.1. NCBI lineage: Eukaryota > Metazoa > Chordata > Aves > Gruiformes > Rallidae > Laterallus > Laterallus jamaicensis. Next base: position 84,051,488 of record JAKCOX010000001.1, read on the forward strand.
AACCTATCCATAAGACTGTACTATACTTCACTGATGGTGCAGAGATACAATTATAGATATCGAGATCTGGATGTAAGGTTTAAACAGGAATATGTCAGGAAAAAAGTCTATTTTTAAAAATTAGTCAATTTAAAGCAAACCAAAACCTGGTAAGTAGACAATATCCCTTTAAGTGGAAACAGCAGCAGTATTCAAGCACAACTATTTCATTCTAAAAGTAATAAACGTGAGGAATAAGTTGTCAGGTAAGCCCACTGAAGCACATACTATAAATGAATTTAAGAGACAGCTAGAAGTTTTTATAGAGCTAGAGGGGAAATTAAAGACAGTGACAAAGCAGGAAGACTGGGCTGAACTAACACATATAAAAGACAAGTTTTCTTGTTCTTCTCTCCAGCATTTCTTTATGTTCATTACAGAGAGTATCTAATACTTGTTATTTATGTTAGAGAAGGGCAGAAAAAATGAAGTTGTTTCAAGTATATTATCCCAAAGGTCTCAGAAACCACCTTAACTTCACTTACGGACAAAAGTAAAACAAAACAAAACAAAGCAAACCATACAAAAAACCCCAACCATCTACAAAAAACAAACCACAAAACTCACCAAAAAAACCAAACCAAAACACACAGACACAAAAAAAGAATATAAAAGTTGAGACCCTGACTTTGCCTAATTTGACATGCTGTGAAGCTAACAGTGCACAAAGAACCATTGGTTGGTCATAGGGGAGAAAACACAGAGGATATAGCTGATCTTACCTCCTTTGCACTTTGCATTGTTTTTGCTCTGCTGGATTGTCGGAGTTCTCGGTCTGAATAAATAGCTCTTCACATTACATCTGATACAGCTCTCATTGAGGTCAGAAAGACTTTTACTGATTCACCTGAGCTGGATAACTTTAGGCATATGGTCCATTCTGTTTGGGTTAAAAAAACCCCAACAAAACAGTGAAGGTAATTGAAATGCTTTCGACATAATTAAGTTAGGATTACCTTTAAAAAAAAAAAAAAGTTAATGAATATTTGTCATTTGTCCTAGCAGTTGGGCACTGTTTCCCAATTTTAGTAAGAATATTTATTAGGAATTGTCAGTGTTTCATTTACCAGAACCCATTATGCAAAAGGTACAAGAGTTTGTGTAGTTCCAATTTAAATACCGATTTGTTTTTATAAAATGTATTTTCTACTCTATCTTGTGAAGGATGCACCAGACATTAAAAAGTCTAAAAATATTTCTAACCAGTATTTGTGTTTCCATTGGGATGTGAAATGAAAAAGAAACTTTGAAAGTTCAGATTGCTTATTTGTTCATGTCTCAAGTAACTCTAACAAATCCAGCTTTTCTTAACTGACAGGTTCATGAGTTAGAATATAATAATAATTCCATTCTCTTCAGGTTTTCCTGCTGAAACTTGACATGCAATGATTTTGAGTGTTTGAGATTTATATATCCACACAAATGACTTCTAGTGAAATGATTCACCTATATATAGGTGGAAAATATATAGGTGGAAAAATCTGAACACATCACGCTTAATACTTTTGAAATGTCTGTCTCAAGCTTGCTACCAATAAAGTACATATATAAAGATCAGAATTTATTCCTATAGGTATTTGCTAATATTTATTGTATCTCATATATTATATGCAACAGTAAATAGTCTTGGCAAAATACACAAACAGTGTTTCTGTATATGGAATTAAAATTATATCTGTTGAACTGTTTGTTCTAAACACTGAAGTGAAGCATTGCACTGGGCATGCAAAGCAAATTAATTGATATAATGGAATTTTTATGCATTAATAAGCAGTAAAATGATACCTTGGGTTATTAACAGTAAGAAAGCTAAAAAGGAAGGAAAACCAGAGGTCTTAATTTGAGTTTTTATCTCTCAAATTCAATAGATCAGCTTTCCTGTCTATGGTCAAAAGCACAAGATGGAAGAGCTCTAATAGTCATATATAACTGGATATTACACATCTCCAATCCTCGTGGTGCTACTTGATAGCTGTCTAAGAGTATTTTGGTGATGCTGTGTGATGCTGAAAATTAGGACAGCTTGAGATAGTGGCAAAAGGGTCTAAAATGTCAAGTGGGGATTGGCATAATTATGGGCCCTCCAAGCACTTTTGCAGATAATAAATCCACAGTGACAAGAAATGGTGATTGGCCTTTGGAGACTGTGTATTCCAGTTTCTGTAGAAAGTGTCATCATCACACTGGACGATCTAGCACATAGCAGGAACTATCAGCTGCTGCTTTATCAAGCAAAAAGTAATGCCGTAATGGAGCCACCTAGATACCACTTACTTCAAAATAAAAAAAAATTGTAGGAAAATTTGTGGCACATTGCCACACATTTGTTGTTCAGCCTTTAGCTTCAGGGCACATTTTCCCTTTTCAGGATTTTGATTGTTCTGAGTCAAGCTGACAATGACCATCTAATTTTCTGTGATCATAAATGCTTAAACATTTCACCAGAAAACTGCCTAGAATTATGTGTTCTCACTCCAAGTTCTCAATGTTTAGTAGTTCATTTTTTCAGAGTACATAAATAAGCACACATATGTGTATTGATAACATACCTATTTTATAGCATGCATATTCAAATACAATTTTCAGAATGTGTGCAAGAAAAATACATATGCATGAATTCTGCAGAGGTAGAGATATTTTTATAATTAACACTAAACAGCATCTAAAATAATAACAAAAATTAATAAATGTTAATATAAAAACTATTTGAATTTTTTAAAATAACTAAAGATAGATCATGAAGATAGATGATTATTAGATATTTCAGTAGGTAAGTGGTAAACAAACAAAACCCCAAAAAACCCCAACCATGCTTTGTTCCTTTGGATAGAATGACAAGTAAAATGGTAAACTGAATGTGACTTCAAACAAGCCATAATGAATTATTCCTGCTGTTTATGATTATTACTGTAAGAATTTAAATAAAGAGAGATGCAAAGAGCAGGGAAAGGCGTAACGTACTCAGGTACTGGAGATATGTTTATCAGGTTAAATGTAATGTGTAGGACAGATTTGTCATACTCAATTCTTCCTTAAGAAAGGAGTTTTGTCTCACCAGAAATCCTCTGAAATCTCTGTGAAAGAGAGAAATGCACCTTCCAGTTCTGTAATGATATTTATGAGAAGCTGGCAAAGAACAAGCTGAGAGGAGATATGAGTGGGTGACTCTGTTATCTCCAGAGAGTTGTTTAACTTACTTAAGATCATCCTTGGGAGTTTTTCTTCTCTCCCTCTGGCTGTGAAGGATGCACCAGCCAAGTGAGATCTGCGCTCTGGTGTCTAAGCTAAGGTATTTGATCTAGGCCTCAATATCCATTGCATAAAATTACATTAGGACATTTTCTAAATATTATCTTCAAATATAGAGAGCTTATTTTCTTTTTATTTGTTTGCTTTGGATTAGTTTTGTTGTGATATTTGTTGGGGTTTTTTTAGGGGTGGGAGAGGAGAGAAATGCTTATTTGCTTTAAGCAGAACTTGAGGATTTAGTAAATTGAATGAACTGAGGGCTTTGCCAATATTTCTTTCAGAAAAACTTGCAAAAAGATCTAGCATTAGAATAAACAAATATCTTCATCAAAGCTAAGAAAAATTTTTAAAGAAAACTTTTCTGAACATAAATAAATACATTGTGACTACATGCTGCAGATCACAGTTGTGGAACACATATACAGCCATATGAATTTCTTATGCAGCTGTAACCTCCAAATCAACTGATAATACCTCCCTTGGGTGTTACTTCAGCTCTGTGAACTCACCATTGGCCTTACATACAGGTTTCCCAAACAAAACCAGACACCAAGCTTGAAATCAAACTTTCTGGGTTAGCATGTAAGACATAATGCTCCTACCATGATTTTTTGCAGTCCAAGCTCCTGGATGGACATCCAGGTGGTTGGCAGTTTGTAGTCTAGTAATCATTTCAGGATTTTTTTTACTTCAAGTAAGTTCAGCAACTTAAATATACAGTTACATTTGAGCTGCTATATATTTTTTCTTGTGTATATTTTTGTTTCTTCTTTAAATTCTGGACGTTGTTCAGTTTTCACCTTTTTTAAAAACTAGAATTGCAAAATATGAGCAAATTTAAAATTGCATAATCACTTAGATCACGATTAATACCTTGTTACTTTTACAGGTGGATTCTTTTCTGTACACTCTTATTTCAAAGTATATTAAAAACTTCCATGTTTGTGATTGTATGCAATCCATTTTCAAGTAATTTAAAACGTAGAGAGAAACAAAGGTATTAGAAATTCCGAATATGTGAAAATACACTTCATTAACTTGACCTAACAGTGCTAAAACTTTAGGTAACCACTGTGAAAATAAATTATTGTGTTTTTCAATTAAGAGATATACATAATTAACATCTTGTGTTTTACTTACCATTTGATTTTCTAATAAGTGAGCTACATGTATTAAGTCAAGCAAACAAAACAGATCGTTAAATTAATAAACAGTATTTTCTTATATTTACACTCTGATTTATCTAAATGAATATTTACACTCTAAAATGTAATATCAAGTTGATAATAAATTAGAGAAAGGGAAAATTGTAACAAGAAGTCATATAGACTTATATATGTATGGAAGAAGTAATTTCTTTGGTGTTGTTAAATATAACTTTTGTAATAGGCATAAGGCCTGTGAGACTCACATAATTCTTTGTTAGTGAACAAAATTGCCAGCTTGACTATCTATTACTTATTGAGTGTGACCAAGAGTTGCTCCTGCAATACTGATATAGAGATCTTGGCTATTCCAGTACTGAGAAAGATCACCTAAAAAAAGCAACAATGAAGGGGAGGGGGCAGAGCAGGGAATAGAGAAGAAAGTTTCCTAAAACTTTGCCTCATTGGGTTTAATAACCCAGTCCCATGTAGATCTTTATGACGGAATACTATGTAGGTGAAAAAAATAGCTTTCCAGAGCACTGTTGTGCTTGAATATTCATTTCATTCACTGAAAAAAAAAAAAAAGAAAAAAAAAGGAAACAGAATAATCTTAAATTAACTAGAGCACATTGATCCTGAGGAAAACTACTAAGCAGTGACATCATCAAAGGCACATACCATGAGGGTGGTACTTATTTAATGTACCATGTTAGGTCTCTTTCGTCCCCAGTCACAAGAGAAAGAGACACCTGTAGTGATGATTCATTCTGTCTGCATTGGGGTCCGAGACAGGGAGAATAAATCTCTGTCTTCAGGTGCTCTTCTGTAACCATTTATTAAGGAGACCCTTGAAGACTTGTCTGCAGGTTCTAGAGCACTAAGAAGTCCTGTAATTCCAAAGGTCTAAATCATACCAGATGTCTAATTTTACCAGGGAAAATTAGATGATGTTAATTTCACCCTAAATTATTGCCTCTCACTGAAAATAAAATAATGAAATAAAAATTTAAAAATAAATTAATAATAAAAAAATAAACTCTTTGAAAAAGGATTGCATTCCACAATCCTATTAATGTTTTGGAATGAAACGAACAGAAATCCTAAATCTTAACAGAAACATAAAGACAAGGTTATTGTGTGATTTACCAAAAAATATTTGAAGCAACAGACAAACAATCTATGTGTATAAACATCCGTGCTCTCTTTTGCACAGCTGGAATGGAATGTTTTATGATTTTTAGTGCAAGGAGATTCTCAACACTTGCTTAAAATAACTCAAAGCAATGCAAGAGCTATTGCTCTGAAATGTCACAAAGCAGATTGTTGTTATCACATAGAGGTATAATGATTCTCTCAATGAAATATGATTAAAAGTGAGTTTTGCTCCTTATGCTACTTTCTGTCTGCTTTGTGTCTGTTCACAGTAGGTTTAATGTGTATGTCAAACCCAAAATGTAATGAAGTAATAATGGCCTCACACATACAGCCACCAGGAAGTTAAATAAGGTAGTGAAAACAAGACTTTATTCACTCCTTAAAACTACTTTAAAAGACTGTTAATTATTATTATACTATTTATTCTCTGCCTAAGGTATGAAAGAGATAAGATGTTGCTCCATAACAATCTAGAGTTTCAGGTCAGTTGGATAAAAGCTTTTTTAATTAACTACATTGTGTGAGTACATTTTTTCATGCTCACAATACTTGGATTTTTGTAACTTTTATGACTTTAAATATGCTTTCCAGTTACGTTCAGTCTTCAAAAGCAATCTTTGGAGCACCATTTTGGATGTCTCTTTTTATTTTTAAATTTAATTTTCCATAAAAGAGTATGTACACAGATTCTTCATCATAAACACACTGGTGTCAAACAGAAGTCAGGTAAATATGATTTGCAGTGGGTTATAACTTTTATACTCTAGTTCCTGCAATACCTTCATATTTTTAGAAAACTTAATTTTGGAAGGTTCTTTGTATCATTTGGACTTTCTTTTCTGCATATGGTTGTGAAATGATTAAATTACATTCAGGTGCACATACTCAAATAAAGCCAACCTGGTCTTAGGAATCTCAGGATCACATGAGAGCCCACATTTTGTTGAGAGAGAAGTCCATGGGAAAGATTATGAAACATTTGAAGCTGCATTATTATTCTTTGCTGATTGAAGTATTCATCACAAGATATGTATTCGCTGAATGTATGCCTTTATTCTGTCGTTGTGAACAGATGGAAATATGTATCCATTTGTTTCTTAGGAGTGCTCCACTAGTTGCTGCAAATATATTCAAGCTTTGGGATTCATTACAAACTTTGCCAAAATATTAATTCACTAGTATTTGCAGTTCACTATTTAAGATTTGATTGGTCTCCAAACCAATGTAATTCTTGCATTCCTAAATTTTCAGGCTAAAGGAACTATAATGTTTAAGCTTACCTCCTGCTCACAACAAGGACATTCATTACCCAGGGCAGCATTAGACCTCATTCAGAACGAGATATATGGATACGAGCTTTTATGAAAGTCTAACTTCTCTAAAATATTTTAGTGGTCTTCTCTTGCAAAAAAAAAAAAAAAGAAAAAAAGAAGTCTAGTACTTTTTAAAGAACTAAATTGAATGGTTGAGGGGCTGCTATACCTATTATATCAGCTAATGCTGGCATCAAAAACCAAATGGATCTGTCCATCCATAGCTTTCTTTGCACATGTCACTGTAGAGGATCCATTTATTTGTATGCCATGAGTGAGTGAAGTGACCCAGACTATTTACGGTTCACTGTGCAGTTTAACCCAGACACTTGAATTTAAACGCAGGCTGTCTGAATCAAACTTGAACATTAGCTGAGTGTAAATGAAACTGTTTGGCATGTTACTTTGTGAAATTCATTCTTCTCAATGCTTGTGCAGATAAATTGACCATTGTGTCGGCCAGCATGCACCATTCATTACATCATTGATTTGATTTATCTTTGGTTGGTTTTTGTTGTTGTTATTGTCACTTTCAGCAATATTACTGTGCCAAAAACTATAGGATTTTTACAACTACCATCAAAAGAGTATATTTGAACACCTCCTCAAATGGATATTTATTGGTAAATTTTCATTGCTCTTAACAGTAACTTTCATTTTTAATGAAGGCTTTGACAGCTTCATCCACATTAAATATTCTCATTCATTTCAGCAGTTCTCTGTCTCCAGTGGATTAATTCTCAGATTTAATATTAGAACTTACTTTTTATATGCAATTAGAAATACAATAAATGAGAGACAAAATAATATATAGTGTATATTATCAACTTTATGTCTGGCTCTAGAGACAGATTTTCATTATCACGACAATATCTAGGAGAACCAAGCAATGCCATGACTATGTTGTACCATGTGCTACACAAATACAAGGAAAGAAATTCTAGAGACACTGACAGTCTGATAGACACCTGACTAATAAAAAAAGGTGTATTTTTTCACCTGAGTCTAAAGTTTCTTATGAAGCATGAAAGCCAGTAAAAAATGTTGCTAATTTGTCGTATCACATAGCATCTTTATCAGTCTAATGCCTGGACTGTAAGCCATCCTTCTAACTTAGCATCAATAGCAAAAATTTCTCTTTCGGTTAATAAAGTTATGAATCACAGCTCATTTCTTCTGAGTTAAGTGCTAAAGAAAGATGACCACCTTTAAAATATATATAAGGTTGCTGTAACCCCATTTGTACAGCTGTCATTTCAGACTCTAAGGGAATAAAGGTATTTTAGCAAGAAGTGTTAGCCATTCACAGCCTTTTATCACAACTTTTACACCCTAGAAAGTGAAAACTGATGTCCTTGAAAGTTTTCTTGAAAGCTTAAAACTCCCCACTGTACTCACTGACAGGAGTTGTTTCAGTGAATCTGTCTTTCTGAAATCAAGATTAGAGAACATTCAAGAAATGAACAGGAAAGATACTATTCTGATGTACTTTCTGATTTTTTAAATTTTTTTTTTTTACTACAACATAAATCCATTTATCTTTGAGGTGCAGTCAAAAATTATTAATTTCTAGCCTTCTAGGCTAGAGAGCTTATTTCATATCTTTTTAATTGTCAATTGTGTCTCATGTAGGCAGGCAGAAATGGATAAACTATAGGGTATTTTTCTTGTAGAACTTCAACAATTGAACATTATGACTATTGTTCTACTTCCAAATGTTGACACGGGCTTTTTATGATAACTACTATTTTGGGTGCATCATTAATTCTGAAATGTTATATACTTTTTTCTTATTTGAAAGCCTTGTACGGACTAATTAAACTCATAAACAAAAACATTCTAACTTTTATTTTCCCTCTCAGTGTTTATATCTCTGTCGTGTTTTTAAGATGCATTTTAATAAAATATTTGAGTGAATATCAATAATATTTCCTAAAGTCATATCCAATAGAGATTTATAATGCTACAAAAATATGCAGCTGTAGAGGTAGGCAATGTGAAGAACAACAAAAAAATCAAACCCACAGCCTACAACCCCCCCAAATTATATATATATATATCTCCTAGAACAAGAAAAAACACAAAGGATTAAGGGATATAATGTATTTCTTAAACACAGTGATCACAAGATTTGATGAATGAACCTAAGCAGGTCAGGTCATCTCAGTCCAAAGACACCTTTGAATAAAATACATTTTTAATATTTTTTAAAGTTAAATTATTAAGGAACTACAATTTTCTCAGTGATTAATAGAAAGTTTCCAGTTGGTTACTAAGAGACTATATTCCATATTTGCTGGTAAAAAGTTCATAATAGTAGAATTAAAGCCCAAATTTTTATGTATAGTAAAGGTTTTGGAAAAAATACAGCATGGGCAAATGCAGCATGTCTTGTCCATATTTTCACCCTGTTTCATCACTAATAATCTTGAAAGTGCCTTGCCATTTCGTTTCCTTCTTTATTTTTCTGCAGAGGACGTACCAAGATATGTTAGTATATTTTATGGTTCATTTAGTGCCTGATCTGGCTGCTAAGACTGCCACAGGCATGAACATTGTAATGTGGCAACTTCACAGCAGGAACTGGAATTCCAAATAATTTCATGTCTGCTAATGAAGAGGTCAATGGATAGTGTTAATGTTCTGCAAAAAGGCCCTATAGACCATTAACACTTCCTGAAACCAGCCATCCTAAAAGGTAGTGCTGCTTAAAATCTTTTCAATAGAAAGGAAGAATAGGTATCATCTTTCATACAGATATATAATTCTTAGTCTCCTAATCAACAAGATTTATTTGTATGGAAATTATTTTCATCATATTAGTGATCTTATATATATATATATATATATATATAAATTACTTAAGCACACATATACACAAAGCAAAGAACAATGGCAGAAGTTGGAACTACACTGCAGAGACTGATACTCAAAAAATATAATGTAAACTCTATGTTCTTTTCTGAATAAAGCTAGTCATAAATAGATGCTCAAGTCTGTCATGTTTATTCAGATCATGCAGTAATTATAACACCATTTTTGTAAGTTAGGACTTAGTTTGTCAAAACACCCCAGATTTCCATTTACTTCTTATTCCTATACAATCTGTCTCTCTCCAGCCCTGATACCATGGCTGTCTGTAAGTCTAAGTGGGACAAGAATAATACAGGAGGGGTTTAGAGAAGGCAGGAACTGAATTTAACCAGTTAATGGGTGAACCTGATGATCTTGAAGGCCTTTTCCAACCTGAATGATTCTGTGATTCTATGAATGTAAAGTGAATGCACTATAAGAAAAGACAAAGCTTGACAAAAATGCTATGTGAAATGTCCCCTGCACATTAGCATAAAGCAGATTGACACTGTAACACTGCAATACTTACAGAAGTTCCTGATGTTACTCTGCCATCACTTCCTCAGCAGATGGTCTCCTTTTTCTTCAGCAACTGAAAAACCAGTCAGCAATAGAAAAGTAGTTTTTGGGCTTATGTAGCATAAGTATTCAGATGGTTGGTATTTGATTTCTACTATTACTATTATTTTGTTTCTACACTTCTTGTTACAAAAAATATGCTGGCTCTCTCACAAAAAAAAAAAAAAAGCAATTTTAACCATAGACACTTAAAGATGAAATTAAACAACATATATATTCTGTGTCATAAAGAATCATGTATAAATTATACATTATAAAGTATGAAAAGGTATGGAAGACTAACACTCCAAATGACAAAATCTTCAAATGAGTGATTTTGTAGTAGTAAAAATGGGTATGTTTTCTACTCATTCATTTAGAATTCCTGCAGTTCAGAGCAGATACGTTTTTTTAGCAAGTATAGGGAGTGTCTTGGAACAACCAGTACAACTTCAAAGTGGCCTTTGTGTAGCTTCTTTGTGTTATAGAAGAAAATCATGCCAAGCTGCATTAAAGCAGTTTTATTTTTTTTCATATTCTTCTATAAATTTGGATTGAAGTGCAAAGGTTAATAGCTATGCTGGAATCATTTACCTTGAAGCCACAGTAGCATTTTCTTCTGTTACAAAAGATCAGTCTTAACATTTCGGCAGCAGAGAGACAAGGACAAACTGGGTCAAATTCCACCTCTGAGTTAACTACAGGTAAACTGATAGATTGACCTTTTTGTTTACTGGTTATGAATGAAAGGAATCCGTTGCTATCATCTGTGCAGCAGCAAACCAAGCATGAACTCTCAAGGAATCAATGTTTGGCCTTTTCACAATTATGAAATTACTTTACCACTTCCATATAGTTTTCCTCTGGGGAATGTATTTTGTCCTTAGTAACTAAGCTTGTTTGTTCTACAGATTGGAAATGAGATTCTTGTTTTTATCCAGTCATGCTGTTAATACTAATACTAACTGCATTTTAAAGGCATAAGGAGTATCTTTGCATCTTTCTCTGGTAAAGCTTGGGAAAAAATGCATTTCTAAATTGATAATTTTTCTGTTTCATTAAGTAAATACATTTTATTCTAATTCACCCTTGGGAGAGCAGATAGTGAGTATGTCTTGGAGAAGCAATATTAACATTGTGTATGTTGCCAAAATGATTTCTGGGGAAGGAAGATCTTTAAAATAAAATGGTCTCCTTGTGTTTGGTTACATTTCTGAGACACTGCCTGCTTTTCAGCTGCCATTCCCAAAGGCTTACAAACATCGCGCCTCAAACACTGCATCAGAAACATAGCCTGTAGACCATCGTAGGAAACATTACCTCATGCATTAAAGCTATCCTCACAAGCATGTACACTGAAACATTATCCAAAATAATTATCATTATAACCAATCAAAGCAGTTAAACTTTTAGCAGGCTTGTAAAAGCACTAGAGCATCAAAGCCTTCAAATGGAGCTTTATTTTTCCAGAAACTCCAGCAAAAGGGATCAAAATTGAAAGAATCCTCTACTCTAGTGTACCAAGCATGTTAATCCGGGTACAGGAAAAATGTTTATTAAGAAAGATGTTGCAGTGTTGGTAAAAGAGGTAGGTTCATGTCATCTTGCCTGACCTTTTATGCAGTTTTAGCTAAATCTTACTAATACGCTTTTCATGAAGCCTGGAGAAAAACATAATTTATTTATTTATTAGGAATAACTGATTCATTAAATTAAATATTTAGGACAACGGAAAGATTTTTTGTGTTAAAAAATAAAATTCTCATTCATCTGAGAAAAGAATACAAGTTTTTTTACATAGTATGTCTATTTGTTCTTCTACATGTCATGTGACTTAAGAAATTTCAAGGAGCACCTTTTGTCTTCCTAGTTTCGTATTCATTGCTCATTCTCCTCTTCCCCTGATGGCTACAATGACCAACTTTCTGTTGTTTCAGCTGTCAAAAAATGCTTCATATCAATGAACAGCTCTCTTTTAATATCACCTTCTATAATATTTTGCAATTTATGCTAGAGATCTTCTGAAACTCCCATCCCATCACCAGTGCAGAGAGAAAAAAATATCTTCTCCTGAATTACATTTATCTTATTAACACTGAGTGGAGACCCTTTTAAGTAACAAAACTTAAATTGTCATTGTGTGTTGCTAATTAAATCTATAAGCTGCATGAGACAATCTTAGTTTCAGAAGTGAAAGTACATGAGGAGATGACTGTTTAATTTATGCAATATTTAACAGTTCACATTTTATTTCCTATAAAGCTAGTTATGCTTGAACTTTCACAATTTGTCTTCTGAACTTCAGATTAAAAAAAAAAAGAAAGAAAAAAAGACAAAAGTGTGCTTCCTTCCTCATATTCTGTATTTATTGTTGTTAAAAGAGAGATAAAGTTGAAGCTCCAAGGTCCAAATACTTTAAATGACTTAGCCATTTTTTCCCGTGTTTGTCCTTTTGACTCATAGACCCTGTTAATGGCAGCGGTACTCTATGTGCACATCAACAATTCCCACTGAAGATCAGCTGGCCATGTCATTTTTTAAGTCCTTCAATACATGTCAGCTGTACTAGGCTTGCTAAGAGGGTTACTGATGCTGAAGCTGTCTCTTTAAGTGAAATGCACACTAATTTAATTAAGTATCAGTGGTGCCATGTTATTGCTTTGCTTTTTGATCTTTAAGCTGCAAATTACATTTCCATCCCATCAATTCATTTGCTTTTTGAAACACAGTTAGTTCACCAACTGCATTACACAAATAATATGAACACTCTTTACAAAGAATTCTACAATTTATCACTGTTTTACACTTCATTAAACAGAAAAATGAAACAAATTATATTTGAGACAGAATATGGTTTTAATGCTGAAAATTTTATATAGTAATTTAAAATGTTCTCATACACATCTGCCAAAGATGTTAAGTAGCTAATTATAATTCTCTCCCTACAATATATGATAATGTGGTGATAAAATGTGTCTTCAGAAGCATTGGAAGGAAGTAGTTCACAATAAACAGAGAAGTTGAAAGGGTCTGAATTTATCAGATCATATTTCTTTTCTTCTTTCTCTATGACACAAAAGAGGTATGAGGTGATTCTCTTGGTTTTGCTTTTTTGTTTTATATTTGTCAAGGTAATAAAGCAGATATTTATTGCACTTATTAAAGGGTTTTAAGGGTTATTTCTTTTATTAACAAGGGGAAAAGAATTTCAATACATTTTAATGATAAAAAATGCTATTAATTCAACAGAAATAGAGAAAATAAGTATAGTGGGATAAATTTATTGGAAGGATATGATAGTCATACTTTGGAATCTTTATGAAATAAAATGGGAGAAGGAATTATTAGAATTTTTTTTTTTGCAAAGAACATAGAAAATAGACACTGAATAATTCAATCACAACAAATAAAACTATTAATTTTCAGGGAAATTCTACTGGTTTTAAGATACTACTTGTTTCAAAACAGAAAAAAAAATTTCCACGTTTAGAAGGCTCCATAATATTAGATACTCAAAGTGATTTCCAAAGGTACTCAATACAGTTTAATTTTACTTGAATAGTACAAAATCTTATCATTACATATTTACTTGCATGAAAATGAATAAGTAAAAAATAAATGGAACACTGATAAATTCAGAAACTAAAGCTTGTTTGTTATAACTGTACCAAGTTATTATCTTAGTTATTATCTTAGTTACTATCTTAGCTATTATCTTAGTTATTTTCATTTTTTTTATTCAGAAACATACACAAAATCCCCAGAGAATGGGATTTATTTCTCATCTTTCTGAGGACTATGCTTTCATTCAAATGGAATTCTACATCAGGATACATGAACAAACAGTGAATTGGTGAAGAAGCTCAAACCTTCAGAGGTGAAATGTTTGAAATGTTTGAAACAGGACTCAAAAACCAAATAAGATGGGAGGTATCTATCCCCTCCCAGTCATAAATAAATCTTAACAGCAGGTATTTAGGTTTGACATGATAGAAGTTGAGTTAAATTAATTTCATTTGCAAAGTATTTACATACATTAAACAATGAGTCCACCATGATATAACAAGTACATAAGCTGTTAAAAGCCAAAAATGTTATAAATGCAGCTTCACCTTCCCACTCCAAAAAAAAACCCTCTAAGAAAAAAATATATCTTAAGTGAGTTTTAATTTCTTATTTTTACTTCACCTGATGTAGCTTTCAAGATAACATAGTAGGGTTTTTTCAGTGTCCAGTTTGATGTCGCTTGCTGGATGATTTTGATGGTATCTTACATCTGCTTCTAATCTTACTGCAAAGAAAATTCAGGTGCTAAACATGTCTGACATATAGAATTCTCTTAGAAATTCAAGGCTATGATTCAGTGATCAACAGCAAGAAGAAGATAGAGAAATCTATTTTTTTTCCCCCTGTGTCTGGAGGACTCAATTCACACCTAGCTCCATTCTTATGGGAAGGTTTTTTATCAGGGTTGGATATGTCATTCATATTTTTGTCATAGCCATAAATAAAGCTTAATAGTTTATTAGATCTACCCAAATTCAACATCACAATAAATCAATCCAGGATTTTAATCAAGAAATCATCCTGCACTGCCATCTTATACATACCATTTTATCATTCTCCAGGTATTTTGAATTCAAGCGGATACTCACTATGTTTCACACATACATGCTCAGTTGTCAAACAGATAAATATAATTAGTGGTCTTTCACCATCCTGACTCACACATTTTGCTGAAAGATGTAAAAGATTTACGGTGGGATAGGCCTTGCACGTTGTTGTATTACATAAATGCTCTTCTAACCTTGGCATTGAGAAAATGCCAAAGAAGTGGGGGGGAGATGGGGAAAGAAAAAAAGTCAGACATATGGCATTCATATATATATAATGCTGTAGATGTACTGGCTTTTTTAGCCAAGACACAGAAAAAATAGAAATATAACTAAAAGAAGTTTCCCAGGTTGTCTGAGTTAAATCAATATTTTTGGAGATAGGAGGGAGAGGTGGCTTAAAGCCACATTTTTGGTCAGTATTTGTTGCACCTGTTTCGATTATAAAACTTCTTCAAGAAAAACATGTCAAGACATGGTTTCAGTTTTTGCATATGACCCACAAATTGCCTGAAACTGTATAACTAACATAGTTAGACTGGGAAGCAGATAAAGATAGTTTTATTAAATATAAAATATCACTAAATAGTGTCACCTGCTTTTCTATAAAGACCCCACTAGATTTCCTTTTCAGGCTTTGTACTCTTTTTAATGAGGGTTATTATTTTTATACAAGGGTAAAATGTATGTGGTCATTGTAGCAGTTTTATCTTTAATACCCTTTATTTATTGGTCATGGGTGGACCTAATTATTTATTTAAATTATAGTTTGGTCAGCAATAAATATAAGCGTAAAATATAAAATTGTGCATACTCTGCAATTCCTGTACTGGATCTTATCTTGAAGGAGTTCAACCTCCAAAATCACAAACTCTGCAGTCATAAAAAAAAAGAAAAATACGGTGTAGCTTCCTGAAACATGCTTCATAGTATCAGACAGGTACAGTGGGAAAAAAAGAGTAAAGGAGTCCAAGGAATGGAAGTAAGTAATTTTAATCTATTTTTTTACCTTAAATAATACTAAACTTACGATGCAGAACTTTGGCCTAACAAATTCTTACTCATTATATAAGCTCAGAGCTAGTAATGATGCCCATTGAAATAAAATTACAAAGATGTGTCAATATTTTCTTGGCTTGGGGTCCAGACAAACACATGGATCAAATTGCTAACAATTGGAAAAATGCTTTTTCAGCAGAGAGGGTGGAGAAGTTCAAAGAAAGATGAGACTGTGGGACAGGATGAGCACTTTTTAAGGCATGCACAACAGGGATTGTGGGAAAAGATTCGAAGAGTGAGAGAAAGTGGGAAAGAGGTGCTCCTTCCTCACAAAGTCTCTCTGTTTGAAGGATTACTGAGATAGAGGAAATGCCAGAGTAGAAGCAAAATGGAGAAAAACTCCGTTCACTAATGCCTGAGAAGCCATTACTTTACAGTTCAAGGTCGTCTTTGGAAATCAGAGTTCTCCTGCTTTAGATGAGCTGGTGTAATTGCAGGGTTACTTTTTCTTTTAATGGAGAGGGACTAATATTTTCCCTTGGACCAAAGGATGGGAGAGGGATGAGTCAAAGCAGACTAATAGCACTATATGGAGCAAGGAATTGGGGTCCAGAAATCTAGGGAAACCTTGTATTTCCTGCATGTGGTAAATAGGACAGAAGTTTATAGATAGAGTTGTGAGTTGTGCTGTATAAACTCTGCTAGGAAGACAAACACTGAAAATGGGAGAAAAATTCCCTGTTAGACTTTTTTTCCCCCCTGATAATCACCAAACGTCAGGGTATTATAGTCAGACAGTTCATGAACACTGTGGGAGATGACTGGCAAAATTGTTTCTCTGATTACTCAGCATGAGTAAAATATGTAATAACAAATGTAAGAGTGAGTAGGGAAACAAATTAATCTTATACAGTAAAACAAGACCTTATGTGGCAAAAAAGGAAATTACAATTATAGCCCATCATTAGTAAGGACTGTTCTGATACACAGCTATTTTCTTCTTTGCTCATAAAGCACCAGTGACTTTGTCTTACATGACAACATGTGATTTTATTTGTAGTTTTGATGCTCTCTCCATCAATTAGTGTCTTTTAGAGTAACTGAAAAACAACAGGTTTTCTGAATGCAAGCCTTTGCATCAGTCTGCAGGGAACATGTTTTTGGCTAAAAGAAAGAAGGGAAGAAATGTAACAGTGATTTGGAAAGTAGCTTATTAAAAAGTTAAGTTACAGACGGAAAATAAGAACTATATTAGACAGATTATTATTAACCACAATCAAGATAATAATGAGGCCCTCTGAGTTTTGGATACTGGCAGTTTCAGAGGGTTGAATTTCCTCTCTGAATCTAACCCTAGCATAGTCTATTTCATCTTATGAAACCTCAAACAAATATTTCAATGTTGCTTTCTTCTACAAAGTAAAATTCCAGTTACAAGATCAATAATTTCAAAATATCTGATTGTATCCGAAAACAATCAAGCAAACAAAAATGAGACTGCTTCTTATTATCTCTGCTCTTCTAGTATTAAGATTTGAAGGTAACACGTGACAGCATCATGGCAATGCTGCTTTTCCAGTTATGCTCTCCACTTAATATCTATGAATGTCACTTGACAGAACCTTAAGCATTTGTAAGAGTTTTGATTTCATAAACCAAAACAACGGTTTCTTGTTGTCAGCCATTTATATGCTATGGCAATTTAGTCTGTATTCTCTTCATTACCACTTTTGCTAATTATAACATTACAAAGAAGTGAAGGAGAAAAGCTAATGGTAAAGCAAATTCCTACAAAGACTCTTGCATCTGCACCATCACACCATGAATAAACTTGAATGACAATGTATGAGGTAATATTTGTAAATTCTGTACTTGGAACTTTGCACATAAATAATGTGATTTAGGATTGCTTTATAGACTTATTTTTTTTTTCCTTTTCTGAGATTCAGCATATAATAATCTATGAACAACCAAATTAAAAACTGATTTCCATAAGGCATCATTGTAACTACTAAACGTATTAGTCTAATACACAAGGATCAAATTTCAGATTTTTAAATATAAAAGAAAGAGTATAGACCTTTTTGATTAATCTGATTTTAATGTGTGCCCAGATGAAGTACAGAATATCTTATGAGACCTTCATTAATCTTAATAGATTGCTGATTATGCAGGTGGCAATCATTAGATGGACCTACCTGACCTATTTCATTCTCTGTCATTGGCTGTTAGAAGATGGGCCCCTATTCCATTACTGTCCATGGCTAAAACTCCTGAAACTCTTGTGCTGCAATATCAGATCCTCAGTTAGCTAGCATAAAGATCAAGGATTGCAATTTACAGATCCATAAGCCAAGGTTTTCAGAACAGTTACATGCAGTCAGCCTGAAATTTGATTCTACAGAGAACTCTCAGTGTTCCCAGGTTTATAAAAGTTCAGCTACTGTTTTCAGTGCTCATGTGTGGAATTTTAAGCAAAGCCCAAGAAATTCAATTTTGAAAATCTGACTTCTTTTCAGTAACAACTTGAGTCATCCATTAACTTCATAGAAAGGCTAAATAAAAGCCTCTCACAAGACAAATACATAATTGTTGTATTAATTTATTTTATCTGCATCTTTTTGTGGCTAAATGCTGTTCTCCCCAGGTACTGTCCTCCCTATAGCAGCTCAGGAAACAGATTGAGTGAACTTCCAAGCCCTGCAAATGAACTGCACAGGCTAACTGTTTTTTTGGGTTTGTGTGACAAGGTTTTGTTAGCAGGGAAGCTGTAGGTGTGGCTTCTGTGAGAAGCTGCTAGAAGCATCCCAATGTCCAGCAGTGCCAATGCAGGCTGGCTCCAAGACGGACCTGCCATTGGCCAAGACCAATGATGGTGATAGCACCTCTGGGATAACAGAGGTAAGAATGAAAAAGAAAACTCAACAAACAACTAGCAGCAGTTTTTGTGGCCAGACAGAGAAGTGAGAAGATGTGATAACTTTGTAGATACCAAAGTCAGTGAAGAAGAAGGGGGATAAGGAGGACGTGCTCCAGACACTGGAACAGAGATCTCTCTGCAGCTCATGGAAGATGATGGAGAGAAGATATCCACCTGCAGCCCATGGAGGACCCCACACCAGAGTAAGTGGATGTGTCTGAAGAAAGCTGTGACCCTAGGGGAAGACTGTGCAGGAGCAGGCTCCTGGCAGGATCTGCGGACCCATGGAGAGAGGAGGGCATGTTGGAGCAGATTTGCTGGCAGGACTTGGAACCCTGTGGGGGATGCATGTGAGAGCAGTCTGTCACTAAAGGTCTGCATCCCATAGAAGAGACCCACACTGGGACAGTTCATGAAGAACTAGATCCTGTGGAAAGGACTCATGCTGGTCATGGTAGTTAATGGAGGACTGTCTCCTGTTAGAGAGACCCCATGCTGGAGCAGGGAGGAGTGTGAAGAGTCGTCCCCTGAGGAGGAAGGAACATCAGAGACAACATGTGATGAACTGACCACAACCCCCCTTTTCCATCCTGTTGTGCCACTTTCAGGGAGGAGGTAAGGAAATAGGTGGTAAGTCGAGCCTGAGAAGAAGGAAGTGTTTGTGGGAGGTGTTTTAAGACTTGATTTTATTTACCATTTCTCTGCTCTGTTTTTCTTGGTAATGCATTACTTCTTGTATAAAGATAGGCTGAGAGAGTTGAGCTTGTTCAGCCTGAAGAGAAGGCTCAGGAAAGACCTTGTAGTGACATTCCAATACCTGAAGGGGGCCTGCAAGAAAGCTGGGGAGTGACTGTAAGGTCAAGTAGCAATAGGATGAGGAGCAGTGGTTTTAAACTAGAGCTGGGTAGGTTTAGATTAGACATTAGGAAAAATGGTGAGACAGTGAAACAGGTTGCTTAGAGAGATGGTGGAGGCTCTATCCCTGGAGGCATTCAAGGTCAAGCTTCATGAATCTCTGAACAACCTGATGTAGTTTAAAGTGTCCCTGCTTACTGCAGGTGGGGTGGACTAGATGGCCTTTAAAGTCCCTTCCAACCTAGCACATTCTATGATTCTGTGAAATGAGATGAAATTTTTTTTGAGTCTGTGTTGCCTGTGATGGTAATTTGTGATTGATTGATCTCTTTCTGTCATTATCACATCCCAAGCCTTTCATTATATTTTTCTCCTCAGTGCAGCTGAGGAGGGGGAGTGATAGAGTGGCTTTGGTGAACACCTGGTCTCCGGGCAAAGTCAACCTATCACAACTTGTAGAACAAAATGCACTGTGTAGCCCTTTGGCATGCAAAGCTACAGGAAAGATGTCAAGGAGAACACCACTTGCTTCTAGTTCTTTCCCTTCCTTCTCAGATGCTAAGACACTGTGTATATAACTTGACTCCCTGAGGATTCAATGCAAAATGAACCTGTAAGCAGTGAGGTATGCATACACTTCACTAGGTTTAATAGGCTGTTTTTTCCTTCCTCTATCTGTCAGGATAGTCCTTGGAGAAACTCTTTTACCATCACTGAAAGCTGAGAATACAGCCATGAACTGAACATTTTTGTCTCTTAGAGCTGGAGTTCTGCTACTTTTCCATTTCAAAGTGTCACAATAAATTTTTGTCTAAAGACTGCCCTGCTTTGATGAGCTGCAACCTTAGATGAGGTACTCAGGTGTAGTATTTAAATCAGATTTGTTTAGCTAGCCAATTAATTGTATGTTTTGATATTTGGGAAATGGAAATGCCTTTAAAATTCCAATTAATATGAGCTGAATAGTGTCTGCTGTCTTCTAGATCAAGCTGCTTTTGCATGCACAGTTTCAGAGATTGTGCAGCTGCAGTGCTCTGATCTTACGTGATGTGAGAAAAAGTGGTTCTGCACAATGTTTTGAGAGGAAACAGTACCACAGTAATTTCACATTTATATGAAATATTTTACAACACCAATTTTCATACACAAGTCTCTAACTGGTATCTGAGTGTAAACTGTTCTCCAAAGAGCTTTGCTGATGAAACCTGTGAAACAGATAAAGTGGTGGACCTCTGAAGAGGAACAGGAACATCTGTTGATGTAGGTTATTGGCACCTTAAGTAAAGCACCCATAGACATAGTATTTTTTGTGGTTTTGCGTGGCAAGATTCTCGTGAAGAAGAGGGACAGCTACAGGGATGGCTTCTGCAAGAAGCAGATAGAAGTTTTCTGTAGGCCTGACAGAGTAAACACCTGCTGGGCTCAGGGGCAGACCTGCCACTGACCAAGGCCAAGCCAAGCTGTGATGATCATAGAGACTGTTTAAATCATATTTAACAGGAAAAACACAAAAATATGGATTTTGCCACCAGAGAAAGGTGTGAGAAGACTTAAGAAACTTTACAGATACCAAGGTCAATGAAGAAGGCTGGGGTAGGAAGTGTTCCAGGTGCTAGAGAGAAAGATTCCCCTGCAGCCCATGAATTAGACCATGGTGGAGCAGGCTGTCCCCTCTGCAGCCCATGGAAAAAGATGGGGAACCAAGATCCTACTTGCAGTTGGTGGAGAGACCCCATGCTGGAGTGGGTGGAGACATATGTGAGACACTGTGATCCATGTTGGAGGAAGCTCCTGGCAGTACTGGAGAGAGAGGCCCATACTGGAGCATGCATGCTGGTGGAACTTGTGACTCTGTCGGGGACCAGGCTGGAGCAGTCTGGAAACGAGAGACTGCACCCCATAGAACTGACCCACACTGGGGCAGTTGATAAGAAGCTGAAGCTCCATGGGAAAGGACTCACATTGGAGAAGTTTGTGTGGACTGTCTTCCATGGGTAGGACCCCACGGTGCAGCAGGGGAAGAGTATGAGGAGCTGGCCAAAACCCCCATTCCCCATCTGTCCCGTCCCCTCCCATGGCACCCTGGGTTGGGTTAGAAAGGAGAGAACTCATGGATAAAACTAAGTCTGCAAAGAAGGGATGGGTGGGTGAAGGTGTTTTACGGTCTGGTTGCACTTCTCATTGTCCTTCTTTGGTTTCACTCTGTGTGTGTTTATGTGTAGTGTAATAAATTCGTGGTGGTTTTTTTTCCTTTTTATTCCACGTTGCGTCTGTTTTGCCAGTGATGGTAATTGCTGAATGATCTCTCCCTGTCCTTGTCTTGACTCCTAAGCCTCTCACTATATATTGTCTCCCCTGTCCAGCTAAAAATGGGAGTGATAGAGGGGCTTTGGGTGTGTGGCCTCCAGCCAGGGTCAAACCACCACATTATTTTATAGGCTATATTAACAGAACTCAGTAGACATAAAAAGTGAAACAAGAGAATCCTGCTCTTACTGCATGCTGACATAAAACAAATCAGAGAATCACTTTGGTTGGAAAAGAGCTTTAAGATAATTGAGATTTATTTAAGATAATTGATTCCAGCTGCTCACAGTCCAGGAGGTTCCTCAAGTGCATTGACAATAACTTCCTAATGTAAATGGTGGATGAGCCGACTAGGAGAGGAGCACTGCTGGATCTTATACTTACTAACAAGGAGGGACTGGTTGAGGAGGCGAAGGTTGAGGGTAGACTGGGCTGCAGTGACCATGGGATGATGGAGTTCAAGATCTTATGTGGTAGGGAGAGAACAGCAAGTGGGACTGCAACCCTGGACTCCAGCAGGGTCAGCTTTGATCTCAAGTAATTACTGGGGGAAATCCCATGGGACAGAGTACTGGAAGGAAAAGGGCCCCAAGATGGTTGGTCCATATTCAAGGACCACTCTTTGACAAACAATACAAAAGGTCATATATGCTCCATTTTTAGAATTTATCTCCCAATATCTATCATGCAGTTCTTGGGCACAGAGGCATTCTTCTTTCATTAAAGGAAGTAAAAAGATTTTTGCAAACACTGACATTCCAAAATCCTTTTTATTTTTCAGTTAAGTTCTAGTCCTAGATTTAATATTCAAGGCATTCTGTCAAATTAACTGTGATGAGAAGGATGTGAAGGGCTTTACCCTTTGATAATAAACTCAGAAGATTTGAGAGTAAATATTGTATTGTTTTCTTGCTGATACTTATTCCACTGGTTTTATCCTGATTTTTTCTAGTTGAGAAGTTCGTGACAGTATGGTGGGTAAAATTTAAAAAGAAAATTGCAGACTTGCTGATTAAGGGAGGGAATATTTATATACCAAGTTGCTGGCAGGGAAGTGATGACTCAAATGTTATTAAATGATCTTACATTTTTAACCAAAAATTGCTGACAATTTCATTAAATATGAAACATTAGATTAATGGATTCAGAATCTTAAAGATCTTCTACAGCAATTATCCTTAATCTATAATCTAATTGGACAATCATAAATAATGCTCAGGGATAAGGGGATTTTTTCTGATAAAGATGACCCGCTGTTCAACTCATAAAATTTAATACTTTTAAAAACCATATACTGGTGCATATTAATTAGTATTAATTGTTTGTGTAGTGATGGTAACTATTCTATATTTTTTGCTAAATACAAAGCCACATGTCCTCTTGAACCATTTGCAGTCTAAAATTAGACATAAAATTTAAAAATTTCAGCAGATGGAGGAATAGTAGGGGAAGGGATAACATGGTGCACAGCTGAGATCGTAGGATGGATTTCTTGTTTCTTCTCTCCATGATGCTGTTATCTTTTTTTTTCCTTTGAGTTTTTTTCTCCGTTCTGTCATTCTCATAATCATGCAAAGAAATGAAGCAAGCTGTCATAAATTACCTACTAAACAAATAGTGTCTCTCATGATGATTTTATGGTGGACACAGTTATAATGTAAGTGAATAAGTCATGTATTGATACAGTTACAAGTTCTATACCAGAGTATACAAGCAGAGGAGGAAACAGAGGGATAAAAGTGGCCTTTTCCTACTGTTTCCCAGGAAATCTCCTATGGTCTGTCCTGGTTTTAAGACTATTGAACATTTCATAGGATTTTGATGATCGCATGGACAAAGTTCTAATTAAATATGCCAATAAGTAATGTGGTTAAACATTGAAATAGTGATCAGAAACTGTAGTATGGTTTGAAAAAAATAGAAGTCTCTTATTTACCTGGAATAACCTGAGAATTTTAAAATAAATAACTAGACAAAAGTTCTGTCAAGAATCAGTTGACAGAAAAAGAATCATTTGACAGAATAAGAATCAGTTAGTATTATGAAGGATGCAAGCCAAACAGGTTCAATCTAAGACTAATAAGAATAATAAAATGTCTAGGAACCAAGACCCAGAGAAAAAAGATTAACCTGAAGAATAATTGACTCAATTTTTATGTTACAGTGTTTTAGTTATAGTGAAACACTGAAATAGCTTAGAGAAGTTGTGTTGTGTCCATCACTGACTGCTTTGTAAATGCTAGAAGAAAACTCTCAGGAATGAGATTTATTAGTTTAGACCATGGATTATGAATGGAAAAAACCCCCACATTTCAACCTTCTTTCATATATGATTTCTCTGTGATTTTCCACCTAAAAAAATACTTAATTGAATACATATTTAAATATTAATCAAAACAGTGGGTTTTAAGTAGTCAAAGTAGGCTTCAGGAATGGAATGAATTATGAGAGAATGTAATAGAAATTGTTCAGAAACTTACGATTCCAAGGTGATAAAAACTCCATAGGAAATTAAAACAGTTCAACCACTTCTTTCTTTTAATCATTCAGAGGATTCTGTGACTATCTAGTGAGTTACTTCAACTGATCCTCTGCAGAGTTCATTTTGTGTATAACAGAATACATAATGGAAAAGTATAAAAGTATTATCGCTGGATGTTAGTCACAATTCATAATCAGAAGTCTCATGTGAAATTTGCAAATCATCTCAAGTCCATTTTAGAGTGTTTGAAGCTATTTCCCTATGCATCATTAACCATTAATTGAATACTGGGTTGCTCTCTTAATAGGACTACTATTTATAACTCCACTAAACTCCACTAGTAGTTAGAAAAGTTTGGAGGTGAAATTTTCATCCTGTAGTCATCAATAGTAATTGGGCATTGGTGTCATCACTGTTGGAAGGTCACATAGAACTTCTACACCTGTATTAATAGCAGTGTACTGGATATATACTACATGTACTTTTTTTTTTTTTTTTTTTAAATGCTGGACTTTTTTTACACTAAGTTAATTTTTTGGGGTTTTTTTTCAGGAATACTGAGCATACGTTATTTTGGACATATTGACTTACATTTTCTTAGCAGTTTTTCAAAATGATCTCTTTCTTATAGTGATAAAGTTTTCTTACAATATATATTAAAATTATCTTGCTTCATATTAGCAGTGGTTTTAAATCATCACTGCATTCTTAAATGGAAGAAATAGTTTTATATTAAAAGCAATCATTTCGATGTATTCTTTTAAATCTATAATAACAACTAGGAAAGCCATTATGGATTCCCCCCAACAAAAAAACAATTCTTAAGGCAATATTTTTCTAAGGAACAAGAACCATCGACTCATTTGGGTTGGAAAAGGCCTTTGAGATCATGAATTTTAACAAGCAATTAATAAGAAAACAAACCAGTTTATTTAATCTGCACATATCTACTGTATTTTCTGCTTTGCTAATCTATAAAATTAACTAATCTTAGATATAATAATCCTTCTTCACTAATTGGTAGGAAACAGAATGTTAATATAGTCCACATTCACCAAATAAATTATTTCTTTTTTTAATATTATAAAAATTATAACTTAGTGTACGTATTTATATATATATGCAGTTTAAATCAATATATACAAATGATTGATTTGGGATAGGAATTAGACAAGATGAAGCTAGACTCTTCTCAGTGGTTTCCAATAAAAAGGCCAGAAGCAATAGTCAGAGATTGAAATATGGGAAATTATATTTAAATTGTTTTTTACTGTTCAGATAAAGTGGTGGAACAGGTTTTTCTGTCCAGAGAGGTTGTGACATTTCCATCTTTGGAGAAACACAGAATGTGACTGGGCTCAGTGCTGAGCAACCTACTTGAGCAGGGAGTTGGATTTCTCCCTAGGTCACTTGAATCTCAATTATTCTGTGGTTCTGTGAAATCCATGAAAATAAGTCTGAAGGAAAAGTTTTATTAAATTTCAAAAATATTTGGATCAAGAAAATTTGTACTCAATGTAAAACTTAATATTTTATTCTCTCTTGTGCCTTGGGAATGTTAGGCTTATTACATTACTCTTTAAAATTGCTTTTTTTAGCATAAGCATGCAAACTTTGTTTTCTAAATTTAAAGATAAGAAAACTTAAGATATTAAAATATTAACTTGATGAATAATTCAGAGAGGAAAAAAGTCATAGAAGTCATAAAGTCACATTTTGAACTGTAGCTTTGTGGTTGAACAACATGACCTTTCACATTTAGAACCATGATTTGTGTTTAATCTGTAGTCCTCTAGGAAATGAATTTGGACAGTAGTCCATACTAGGGAACCATTTCATAATCTTAAAGGATATTAACTGTAAAACATGCTTTGCTATTGACACAGATTTTTATACAGAATTCAGTATGCTGAGATCTTTATAGACGAGGAATGGCAATTACAGTAATATTTGCAAAACATTTGGAGGGCAGTAGGTATTGGAGACATTGGACCTAAAGGAGAGCTGGCTAAGGTTATGTAATTAAATCAGTCCTTGACAAGTCACTAAATAAGTCAAAAGGCAGTAGAGGATGAAGCATAACCTCTGCAGCTAATTTAGTGCCTTTGGCCCACTGACACAGGAGCTTCTGCTCCAAGTTGCTCTCCCTGGACCCTGAAAGAGAAAAAAGGGAAAATTAGTGTCTTTCTCTATTCACATGAGAAGTAACTGCATGCAGCTAGAGTTCCTGAGACCTGTGGAAAAATTTTAGCCTCCACTGGAACCAGGATGAGCTGTATATGGGCATGCAAATGGTTAGTTTAGTTAGGCCTTTTAGCCCAATTCCTACAGCTCCTTTTGGCTACACTGTTTATTAACTAGTCAGCACTCAGTAATTAATTTGCTAGGACAGTGGCTACTCCTTTCACTGGAATTTGGGGAAAGAAGAACTGAGACAGAAAATCACTTGGGTTAACTCAGCGAATAAAATATGATGAGTAGTGACTGAACGGAGAAACAGGAATTTTAATTAATTTGCTTTAAAAAGAAATCAGTTGTATAAAAATTATATGTAGTTATATATGTTATATATGAGACATACATTTCATTTAAATATGTTAGGAAATCAGGTCAATTCCTAGAATAGAGATTAGTCAAACCTCTTTGTATTAACTTTACAGTTAGTTTAAACTGCTTCAGGTTAAATAGTGTACTTTCAACCATGTAAATTCAAGGGAATTACATACATCTAATATTAAAAATATTCATTTAGACATTTAATAGCCATAAAATCTTCATGTTTATTACTGAGACTATTTATGTTTGGTTTATTTTGTGGAGATCATTATATTTGGGTTTTTTTGCTTTGGTTTAAATTGAATGACTGGGCAGTGGAAACTAAACTGCTATTGTAAGAGTACCAGATGTTCTCTTTTTAGAGAGGGCCCAGAAGGTCCAAAATCAATGACTTAGTCAACACTAAAGATCAAAAGTTACAGTTCTTAAGAATTAAAATATTATATATTCACCAACCTTTATTTATTTGAACTAAGACCTAATTTGCATCTATTATAACTATTTTACAAAATACAGGAGTAAATAAAATATTAAGTACTTTTTTTTTGTCACATAATTTAAAAATTTTAACTTCAGTGCAAAGAATATATGACTAATAAACCTACTTAGGAGTGAATGTTTTTCTACTTTGATATGATAGCTATTAGCTAAACATTATGATTCAGAAAAAAACCCTCATACATATTGCTTTCAGCTTAGAATTTAAAAAAATAACATTTATCTTGGAGTTAATATCTGGGGTTATTTTTGGATATCACCTCTTTCCTATTCTTCCAAAGGACATTGTACATACTCTTTGCTTTACATATCTGTATTTAGAACCCAAAAAGAAAATATCAAAAAGTAAAATACTTCTATGAATCACCAGAACTTGAAAGACCATATTGAGCCTTTTGATGGAATCCTGGAGCAGCTGTCTCAAAAGAATGACTCACTACTTCTTCTTTAACCCAAAATATAATATTTCTGGAGAAAGAAGGACTGAAAGGAGATCAGGGTGTAAAATAAAGAAAAAAAAGAAAGAAAATAAATCAGGCAGAGATTATGTCTTTCTTCTAGAATTCTAAGTGTTAATATGCACTACTGTTTTCTGTTTATTCTCTGATCCTGAATTTTCTTTTCATTGAAGCAATTAGGTTCTCAGGAAATTATTTAGCCAAATTAGTTCCTCATTTGGCATTTGATCAATTAGCAGGTACCCCATTTTTCTACATATTTTGATACCATGCATAAAAATATGTTTGAATTATTTGACCTACATACTTCTAAATTAAAAAAGCAAAACAAAGCAAAAAAAATCAACCCAACAAACAAAAAAACCATCAACAAAAATAAAAAGTCACCCGAAAACCACAGTTATTTATGTGCTCATGGTCAGATATTTTCTGGATCTGTGTGTCTATCCATCTACTGAGGCAACATGACACATCTGTGATTTCACTGCAAGCTACTTCAGCTTCTTGTGCTGTTAACAGGTTTGTGGGTCTTTAAGCTGTAAAATTACATACCATGAGTATGGAAAACTCTTTGTAAATTCCTGCTTAGGAAGTATGGAATTATTTTACTTTGTTTCTCTGTTAAACACTATTGGTCTGCAGTGCCATTTGCAAACTGTATTTTAGTCACTTCTGAGCGCAGCAACCCTGAGACTGAACAGAAAAAAGGTTCTGTAATATAAAACAGACTTTACCATGTACAAATAAGAAAAAGCACACAGCTTGTCCAACTCCTACACTAGCATTTCCAGACTCTCTACATCTGCAGATTCTTACAGCATTCTAAAAGTAGTGAATACTGTGGATAGTATGGAAAAGGAGAAAAACAATCCAATTATGGCGCTCTTTTTCCAGAGAGACAATATTCATTTCAGCATTTATGGAGAACATTTACAATGAAGGCGTAAATCTTCACAGTAGCTATTGATCCCCTGGAAGAATCCATCGCAAATGAAATTCTGACTCCCAGGAAGTCCTAGGACACAGACTTCTGAAATCTGTCTCCTCTACTAACCAATTATACTTAAATGCCAAATAGACTAAAAAAAAATCTTTCATTTGAATTTCATAAATTGTTTGACTTCTTCTTGTGAAAACAGTGTGATGTATTTGCATGTGTAATTGTATCTCATTGTACTTGATGTTTCTTTTCAAATCCCAAAAAGCTTCAGTAGTGGTTTAAACCTCAGCTGAGAGCTGGGTCCCACAAAAGTTATCTGTCACTTTAAGAGACAGAGGGGTGAACGGAGAAGCTGTGGGGAAGGAAAAAAAAACCAAAGCCCCGCGGGTTGGGATAAGGATAGTTTACTAAAACAGCAAAAAAGATACAAAGAACAACTAACAACAGTGATACCACTACTTTAGAACATAGCGCACATGAATCTGGCGATACAAAATGCAACCTCTCACCACAACCCGTGACTAGGCCGTGCCGGACCCTCTGAGCTGACTCAGGGCCCGGCTGCCACGTTTGCCTTAGGCTGGAGCTGTGCTTCAGCCGACCCGAGGCCGCGCTGTGCCGCGCCTAAGCCGGAAAGCCAAGTTTGCCTCAGGCCGGACCTGCGCCTAATCCCCTGGAGCCGCTCCTGCTGGACCGCACCTGCCTCAAGCCCCCCAGCCGCGCCCTGCCTGACTCGCGTTTTTGGTGCGCTTTTTCTCCGTTATATCGAACATGGCTATGACATAATTGGTTTGGAATATTTTCATTGGCCAACATGGCCCATTGCTAGGCTGAACCCAGGACACTTGTACACATCATTGCAACAGGTGACTTGATTTCACTTATATTTTCCTATCTGTAGTACTTTCATATGAGGTGGTTGCTGATGAACCTACAATTGACGAAGGACTTTGACTAGTCTTTCTTTAGACTAAAGAAAATATTTTTCCTGTAGATAAATGTCTATTCTCCTAAAATGCACCCTCACAAGAAAAAATACACTCATTATTGCTTGTAAGCATATTCCCAGATGAATGTTTTCTGTCTTAACTATTCACGGACAAGAGGAACAAAAGACAACCTGAAAGGAACACAAGAAAACTTTTTTTTGGTGATAATTGTAATACAACTGCAATTCTGTTCACTAAAAAGGATGGCATTGCACTACTGTAGAAGCAAGGCTCTATATTTTTTGATAGGCGCTATAAAAACTTACATTAGTCTCTTCCAAATTGAACCGTTTAGGGAACCTGTTACTGCTAGATCACAGCATTTTTCAGTAAAAAAACTAAGCCTTGTATATCCCTCGATACTACTACTGAAGGCGATAAAATGTAGTATTGTAAGATCAATGAGGATTGAGATGACTATATTCTCATAAGCTAAAGAAGACAATCAGTATGATAATTAGAGCATGTTAATTACTCTCCACTAGCAACAAAAAATGCAAATGATATACAGCAGGAAATTAACAGCAGTTACTGCTCAATATTGCATGACTTTTCCATTAAGTATAATATGAGAAGTTGTTAAATTATAGAAAATGAGAATAATGAAGCCAGAATATTAAAGAAGCTTAGGTTTCCAGTCTGGCTGTAGAAGGAATCATTAGAAGGAGTCCTGAGGATGTGATACTGTCCGTACAGGTTAAGCACACTTGTGTAGCACATGGGGGAAATCTTCATGCATTACGTTATTTTCACTAGGTAGAACAAGAATGGGTATTCTGGCTCAGCTGGAAGCAGTAAAACGACCTTTTCTGAATAATAGGTCTGCTGCAACATAGCTAACACAATTTCATCCCTTTCTTTGAAAAACAAAAATTGAAGTTGGATAAGATGGGGATTTTCTGAGAACAAACAAGCAAACAAACCAAAAATAGCTAATAACGTTCTGAGCCTTAGAGAAGTTTAAAACCAAGGGATGAAGTCTCTTATAGCCTGAAGACTGAATCCAGCACAAGAAAAAAAGCCACAGAGTGAATGACTGAGTTTTAAAGTATTTTCCATGCTGGGTTTTTTTTCTTTGTTTGGTTGTGTGTGTGTGCTGTGAACAACCGTATCAAAAGTGACACACCTTCTACCTCAAGCTACCAAAAAGCAAAAGATAAAAATGTTGATTTTTTAAATCAGTTAGGTGGGGTTATTTTAGAAACATGAGAGACATTCCTACATATTCCTGACATCTTTCATAGAGCATTGAATCCATCATAATTTTCTGATTGCTTAAATAAGCCTTTGAATATGATCATTATGATATTAACTTGGTCTCCACAAGTCTGATACAAAACAAACCCATGATTGACACAATGTAGGACAAACTGGCATTTTGCAAAGAGCTTAAAATATGAATACTTAAATACAGATTTTAATAAATATTTATAAAGGATTTCTTCTGATTGGAAAAAAACCCCAAAACCCTGCAGTTTGAATTTTCATTGTACTACATTGCTTTTGTAAAAAAAAAAATATTGGATTTCCTAGTATCTCAATATTCTTAGGTAGCTACTCACTTTTCATTAAGTTATGAGATATAAAACATCTGCAATACTGTCAGTGTGATATTTAAAAATGTTTTATGTATGCTATAGGTGTACGTAAAGTCCCACAATCACAGGACTTATAGAACCGAAATTTTTAAAAAAGCATTTCCTTGTTTTTAGATTACAGCAGAGTCTGTGTCTGGTTTTGTGGTTGGTTTTTTTTTCATGTTATCATGAACATTTCTTTGAGTTGGCTAAGAGAAGAAAATGTCGGGATGCGTTGTTTGTGTTATATTTTACTGAGTACATTTTACTTTTTTGTTCCCCCGGGAGAACACTGTTCCCGCTTCTCCAGGTAAAGGGCCTACTTCAGATGGGTTCTTGCATAGAAACAGAAAAAAATATTCATTTTAGATGAGCTGATTTGACCAGAGAGAAGAGGAAAAAAGGATCTAAAGGAATTTGACACAAAATCAAGACATCAAAATTAGTCAGGACACACATTAGAGGAGAAATTATTAAATTATTTGCAGATCTAAGGTGTTAAGCAAGAATAAATAAACAATGTTTATAAACATTGGTTCAACCTAGTGATGTGAAAGTAAAATTAATATGCCTGGAATGTTGAAGCATTGATATATTAAAATTTAATCTGTACTGACATATGAAAAAATATGCTTATGTTAAAATGAAGTAACACACGAAAAAGGCAAGTCATGCGAATTATTGGAAATGAACAAATAAGAAATCAGATTCTATTAAACTTACATTTTAAAAAAATACCTGAGTGTTGCAGGATCAATCTCTCACAACCTTCCACAAGAAGACAGACTACAAATCAGTTTCAAAGCAATGGTTACCTTCCCATAACACATCCCTTCAATTTTCTTTGCTGCGCATGATAATTTATGTCATGGAATATCCCATTGGTCAACTCAAATCATCTGTCCTGGCTATGTCCCCTCTCTACTTTTTATCAACTCCCAACCTACTTGCTGGGGGGAAAGGTGAGAAACAGAAAACCTTGACAGTGAGCAAAGACTTCTCAGCAAGTCAAAACTGTTGTGTTATCAACACCATTTCAAATACAAATCCAAAATCAGCAGCATATAGCCTACTGTGAAAAAAAAGGAACCTGCATTCCAGCCACACCCAATGCAACAAAAGCAGAGTTTAATACGTATCAAAAAGAACAGTCTCAAGATAACCATTGGTCTGTTACTAGAAAGAAATGTTAGAGTTGTAAATATCAATGACAAAAGAATTTCAGAAGTTCAAATAAAGGAAAATCTTGGGTCATTTTGATAGATTTTCAGTATATCTGGAAATGCTATAAAATTTCTAGAGGAATAAAGAGCGCTGATAAGAGAAACAGGAAAACTAAACAGTGACCTGGAAGGAGGGAGAGAGTGTGCTCTCTGCAAGTTTTCAGCAAATGGAGGGTCTTGTCAATGCATTGGAGAGCAGGGCTACTATTGAGAGGGACCCGGACCTGCAGGAGAAATTAAATGGGCTGATAGGAACCTTACAAAGTCTAACAAAAGCAAACAGAAATGTCTGCACCTGAGGAGGAATGAACCTATGTACAATCTGACCATCTTGAAGTCAACTGGGTCCAGGGCTGTGTTTTCACAGAACATGGACACCCCCTTACGAGAAGACATGGACAGACTGGAGCTAATCTAGTACAGGACACTATGATTGTTGTGAGGCTGGTGCACATGACAGACAAGGGAAGGCTGAATGACCTGCAGTGGTTTAGCTTGGAGATAAGACGGCTGAAGGACACCTTACTGCTGTCTGTAGCTATGTGATTAGAGGATACAGAGAGCATGAAACCAGATACCTTCTGGAAATGCCCAGTGATAGGGTGAGAGGCAAAGGACACATTAGAACGTAGAGATTCTGCTTATATAATGGAAATTATTTTACCATGCAGGTGGGCAAAACCTGGAGCAAGAGGAGTGTTGCTCCCTGGAGTTATTCAAGCCTTGACTGGATACACTGTGACCCTACACATACTGATCTAATTAGTCACAGAATCACAGAATCACAGATCACAGAATCTTAGGGGTTGGAAGGGACCTCAAGAGATCTTCGGGTCCAACCCCCCTGCCAAAGCAGGCTCCCTATCTCATATTACATAGATAGGCGTCCAGACGAGACTTGAATATCTCCAGAGAAGGAGACTCCACCACCTCCCTGGGCAGCCTATTCCACTGCTCCGTCACCCTCACTGTGAAAAAGTTCTTCCGCATGTTGGTGCGGAACTTCCTGTGCTCCAGCTTACAGCCATTGCCCCTAGTCCTGTCCCCACTGACCACTGAAAAGGGGCTGGCCAATTCCCCCTGCCACCCATGTCTAAGATACTTGTAAACACTAATTAGGTCCCCCCTAAGTCTTCTTTTTTCCAGGCTGAACAGACCCAGCTCACTCAACCTTTCCTCATAGGGGAGATGTTCCAGAAAAAAATATGGAACGCTTCACGAATTTGCGTGTCATAGTCCTATTTTGTGCATTCTGAATATTTTATTTCCAACTGGAATAATTCTCTGATTATTTGATTCTATGATATCGTTCTGTGAAATTTTAAATTTTGCAAATAAATAAAGAATATAGTAAAATCAGATATCTGTACCTTTTTTCCTTCCAAATGCTTAAGATTATGATTATGTAACTAGTTATAACTTAATAAAAATAGATAACTTTATTGCAGGAGTAATCTGAAAGCAAACATGAAAATATGTCTAAAACTTTTTTTTAAATCTTAGAAGAGAGGTAAACTGTGGAAATGGATGTTTCTGCAACACAACTACCTGAGGCAGAAACAGTGTGTGCTTTTAGATGGCATACCTACTTCATATAAAGGCACATAGAAGAATGCAGAAAACAAACCTATAATAGTCTACATTTACAGGACAGAACACCTTTCCTCTTGAGAGGGACCCTGTGACCTGGCAGTCTGATTACTATAACATGTAGACAAAAGAACTAATGGCATCTCTAGTACAGATTAAGAGGGAAATAACATAGTATCTGTGACTGATAATGATATATAACACCTGAAGGATGAATTGGGGTGTTCTGTGTGTTGTGGGATGCAATTAATTACATGGAAAAGAGCTTTCTCAATTGTCACTCTAGATTTTAATCATGTTCATGTCTAGATAAAAAATTTAATTACCTAGAATCCATAGAATGCTCTATTTTAATAATAAAATATTGCTCTGAACCAGCTCGTTTTCTTCTTGAAACCATTAACCAACAAGTTATTGTTTTCCTCTCCTTCTCTTTTGGGTGTCATTTAACATCTGAAAGTGGCATCACAACAATATTTGAATCCTGTTCGACATTCCAGAAATGAAATAATTCAACCACAGAATTATTGGCACAATTTAAAAAATTTGCAGCTGAATGCAAGCTGATGCTGACTACACAATAGAAAACAGGTTGGTGATTTCATAACATCCTTACATTCCAGGCAGACAATTCTTAGAAAATATTGTAACAAACTGAAGAGGATTATTTTCTACTATATATACATTATAAGTACTAGTGACGATTCTTTAGCATACTTTTCACTGATAATTCACTTGTCTATATAAACTGAGCTTTAGAGTAGGCTATCCATCCATATTAATCACAGTTTGCTGGTAGTTGATTTACATTGTGCATATGTGGCATATGGATTTTGGCAAATCCAACATCCCCTATGCTATTTTCTTTAAATAAGTGCACTTATTTACTTTGGTTACAGTTGAAAATATGAATATGAATGACGTTCAGATGCTTTAAGCATACATTTATTTTGTAATTTTAAATTCTATTTAGTAAGATAAAAAGAAAATCCTATGAGATCTTGTATCACAAACACAACCACCTTAAAACATGTTGATTTTCCAATTTTAGACTATGAATACTGTAGAATGAAAAGAAAATTGCTGAAAAGAAAAGCACATATGGAAATGTTTTCTTACTTTGTAGTGGAGAAAAAAACTCCATGCTAAAGAGAAATTACAAAGAAGTATGTGCATTTAAAAATTACATATCACCAAATAGGACTGAAATAGTACTTTCCATGTAGGCTACTCCTGAAACATATGCTCTCTTTGCTTGTAAATGCATAATGTCTTTCTACCTATCAAACTGAAAAAAAAAAGAAAAAAGAAAAAGAGAGGATAAAAATTGTTTTAGTCTAACAATGAATACAAATGAAACATTTAAAGAAGGCTGTTTTTTTTATCTCAGAGAGAAATGATCGTTCCATGGATTGTTTTGCTTCAATTCTATTAAATGGTAACATTTCATCTTCAAAATAATTCTCTAAAAGTTCCACTCTAGCTTAAAACCTTAGCTAATATTTATTTGAAGTCTAATTAACTAAAGTTCTCTACTTGCATCTATTATTTTTGTAGATGCATTCCTAAATATGGCCAGGATTTCCAAACTATCATTCAACATCACAATGGCAACGATTCTTGTGACAATGAAGAAAAGGGCAGTTGTTTTGTGTGTGATTTTAAAAGAGATGAAATTATTAATTATCATACTAGCTCTATTAAAAAGCAAGTATAATGATATTACAGTTGTCAACAATAAGGTATTCTTCATTCTTCAAATGTAATGTACTACTTGTTAATGACAATTTGGGGACCTAGCTGTGTATATAGGCACAGATTTTCAGATTGAACTAATACTTTTCACGATCATGAAGTTCAACAAAAGGAAATGCCAAGTCCTGCATCTGAGGAAGAATAAGTACGAGTACATGCTGGGTACTGAACAGCTGAAAAGCACATCTGCAGAGAAAGACCTTGGAGTCCTGATAGACAAAAACAATCCATGCATGGAAAAAATCCAGCAGTGTTCTGGACCTGCCCGTATCTTGAGGGAGGTGATCCTTCCTCTCTAATCAGAAGCAGCCTAGGCAGCATCTACAATGCTGTGTCCAGTTCTTGGCTCCCCAGTCCAAGAAAGATGGACATTAACTGTGACAGGGCCACAAAGATGATGAAGGTATTTGCGCACCTCTCACATGAGGAAAAGCTGAGAAAACTGGGATTTCTTAATCTGGAAAAGAAGGCTCAGGTAGGATCTTATCAGCACTTGCCTGCGATGGAACAAAGATGAGGGAAACAGATTCTTCTCATTTATAACCACTGACAGAAAAAGAGGCAGAGGGCACAAATTAAAACACAAACCCCACCTGAATATAAGAAAATAAAAAACACAACCCATAAGCCTTTTAAAAATTAATCTATGAGAATTATTAAATGGTAGAAGAGTTTGTCCAAACAAGTTGCGGTTGCCTCTACTTGTGGACCTATTATAAATCCAACTGGTTCTGAGCAATTTGCTGCAGGTTATCCTGCTTGGTTAGGGTTTTATACTAAACACCCTCAAGAGGTCTTTGTCAACTTAAATGATTCTGTGAAATCCAAAAAAAAGGAAGAAACATTCTTTCTTTTCTGTTTACTCCTGGTTTTCTTTGGAAAAAAATCTGTATGTGAATACAGAAAAAAAACCAAAAAAAGCAAGACACAGAAATCTAATAAACCCCTTTTTTCAATGCTCTAGGGTGAGCTGTGTAACATTTGTTTTACAGATAAATATTCCCAAATGACTCTAAGTACAACCTCCAAAAAGAAGGGCGAAAGATTCCTTGTAAGAGAAAAAGGAAATCGCCAAGAGTTATTGAAATTCTTTAAACTCAGACTTCAGTATTTCATTAAAGTAATTCTCAAGTCTTAATGAAAACATGCCAAATACAGGGGAAAAAAGACAAGGTCTGACCAAACATAAGAGTTTGCCTTTATTTACTTAATAGAGTAATGGAGAGAAAAAACAGAATCAGCCCAATATATTCATGTAGGTATACATGATTCATAAAAACCTATCCCAGCGTCTTACCTCTGTTATGAAGCCAGACCTGTCCTCCTTGTTCTTAAAAAGAACAAAAAATGAATTGTGATCTGGGGATTTGAACTTTACTCATGTGATGATGAAATGTATGAAATACAAATACAGAAGATACTGCTTAAAAGCACTTCTTTGTCACGACATATGACATGCTATGCTCCAAACCTTGTTAGAGGCAATAATTGACCACTGTGTATTTAAGTAGAACAAACAATTTATTATTAGCCCAATTAAAATCTTAACAACTGAATGAAAATACAAGAGTTATTAGCAGTCCGTAACAGCAATACTATGAGATTTTGTAGTACAAGAGCTACTAGAATTAACTAGGTACTTCACCTTTTCTCTGAAGTTATGCTTACTTTTCCCACGTTCCTCTAGTTCTAAGATTAATAGTGACAGTAATACAGAGAGGTGGGGGTGGCACATGGAACTTTCAGCATCCTCCCCTCTTCACTGGGAGGGGTGTGATGGTTGGGCAAACCTTTCTCCCTTTCTTTAGCTATGCCTGGGTTTAATTTATAAAATTTCTCATCTGGCCTGCATCCTTCTTCTGGGCTGCCAGCTGCAGCCCCTCCAGCACTACACACACAAGGGGTTATGGTTTGTTAGGCAGTGATTGTGTGTGCATGGGGGAAGTATCACTCCCTCCCCAGTGGGGCCACCCTGGAGCTGGCCCCACCACAGGCCTCAAACCAGCAACACCCAGCTCAGGCCATGGTGAGGCTGAGCCAATGCACTGCCAGGTCAGTGCAGAGCTGGGGCATCCCTCTGCATCATGTTTACTGGGCTACAGAAAAAAGATATAGGAGTTTAATCATGTTAAATGTTGTGGGTTAAATGGATACATGCATCTACATACTGCTAATTCTTTGTTTTCTGTCACCTGGAACCTAGGTAATGATTCAGAGCCATGTTCTCATAGAAAACAAAAAATGAAACTGTCTATAAATAAATTGCTTATTTTGTCTCTTATTTTACACTTCATTCCAACCTCTTATTTAATAACTCAAAGCCAAAATTTTTATCCTTTATCAACAGCTGATTACAGGGCAGAATATGCTTTACCCTTCCTTTCATTGCATGCAGTTTAATAGTTCTTTACTTTCCAATGATTATGCCACTTAAATTAAAGTGGTTTGTACAAAATAAATTTACATTATAAACAGCTTTAGTTTCCACTGACTGAATTAATCAAATTTGGTCACAAAACTGGAATAATAGAATTAAGTCACTTGCTTGGAATGTTTTTTGTAACAATGACATGAGTTAAAAAGACATGTCTCATTTTAGATATCTGTTGATGCACTTTAAATATTATTCCAATACATCCTGTTATTGTTTCAAATGTTTATTATGAGCAAGGATGATTAAACATATGGTCTACCTAGAAAAGTTCAGAAAATATCTTTGATTAATCTAAGACGTAGTGAAATCATGTGGAAATTTATACAAATGACCAAAAGACATGGAAATTGAAAAGATTTCATACCAGAGTTTTAATAAACCAATACACTGCAAACCCTGAAAAGTTGATACACTTGGGAATGTCGAAAGTAAAAAAATAAAATAGAGAGAGAGAGAAGGAATGGAATGATATGATGGAGAAGCTGGAGTTGTTTAAAGGCTTAGGACTGGTTTAAAGTTTAACTGATACTATGTTTTTTATCTCATCCTTACAATTTTGACAAGTGGGAACTTTCCATTAAGACAGGACTTCCCTTTCTACTCGAGAGCACTCAAAGATATCTATGGGAAGAATAGATCATCTATAGTTTAATCAAACAAAATAATGTTTCAAACAACTTTATAGTTGATAAGCAAAATTCGTTCCATTTAAATTTAAACCAAATATTTATATTTAAGTTCTCAGATTTCAGTTGTCTCCAGAGATTGTTCCAACATAGACTTCTTATTTCTAGTTTTCAAACAACAGTTGATTAGACTTAGGCAAGCCCGTATGACCCAAGGGGATTAATTCAAGGTTATGAGATAAGCTGTCTGAGGTTGCTGAAAGGACAACCATTATTATTTTCGAAAGTTAATGGAAAATTGAGACATTTTATGATAATTGGAAAAAATCCATATGCATATTCTAGGAGGATACAGGTAAAGGTCTCATCTTCATCCCCTGGAATGCTCTGTGCTTTGGATTTAGGATGAGAATAATGCTGATAATACATTGATGTTTTCAGTTGTTGCCAAGCTGTCAAGGAATTTCAAATACTGGCCTGTCACAGAGAAGGTATGGACAGCCAAGAAGCTGTCTTTATCTCAATCCGTAAGTTTTACTTTCTTTTTCCTTTTCAGTTCCCCAACCACTGCAGGGTTGGGGAAGGCTTGTGTAAGTAAATGATTATATGGCTGTTTTAGCTTCTGACTGGGATAAACCATGATGTCAACCTAACTGCTTTCAGTGACAAAATTATTATTGTTGTGAACAGGGAGAGGGCAGTGGATAACTTGACATTAAGTTCTTTGATACAGTCTGTCAGTTTCTTTAGCAATTAGGTATGTGGACAGTAAGCAAGACTCAAAGACTTGTGACTAGTGCTGGAAAGTCCAGGTGCTGGACAGTACCTAGTGGGATCCTTCAGGAGTCAGTACTGGAATCAATGTATCTTAATGTCTTTTTAAAGAACCTATATGGTGGGACAGCATGTGCTCTCAGCAAATTTTCAGGCTACACCTAAGAGTGGGAAGGGCACTTACTAGAGGGCAGGGCTGCTTTTTAGAGGGACCAGGATAGGCAGGAGAAATGGGCTAAGCGGAATCTCAGGAGGTTCACTAGAAGAAAAGGCAAAAATAGGTAGCTGGGGAGGAATAAATTGATGTACATGTCGTGGGTCAACTAGCTGGAAAGAGCTTTTCAGAAGCTGGTGGAGAGTAAGCAGGCCATGAACCAGCAGTGCATCCTTGCAGCAAAGGCAAATTGTCCTGTGGGTGGTACAAAAATGACTAGCTGGCAGATTAAGAGATGTGATCCTTTTCCTCTGTTCAGCACTGGCAACACCACCACTGCTGTGCTGTATTTTGGGCTCCTTGTTAGAAGACATCATGGACATACTGTAGTTAGTGCAGCACAGGACACTGTTTTTTTGGTTTATCTGCAGCCAATAGCCAAGCACCATACAGCTGTTCACTCACCCTTGCTCCTCGCAAGGGAATGGGGGGGAGAATGAAAAAAAGACTCATAGGATCAGATAAATAGGATAACAAAGGAAGATAATAGTAATAATAATAAAACCAAACCATATAATAGTCTAAGATAAAATATGGAATATATATTATATGTAAAGTGGTTTATATATATATATATATAAAACAAGTACCATATGCATTATGAAAAATAAAATCCCCAATGCCCAGTCTATTTCCAAGCAGCAATCCCACCTCTCAGCTCACTTTCCCAGTTATATACAGAATATGATGTTATATAGTATGGAATATCCCTTTGGCCAGTCTGGGTCAGATGTCTTGGCTGTGCTTTCCCAGCTTCATGTACACCTGGCTGAAAAAGTGCTTCACTTATTGTAGACACTACAACTACATAGGAACAACTAAAAACGTCAGTGTCATTTGGGCCTTGGACTTGATGATATCTGGAGGTCCCTTCCAAACCATACTATTCTGTGATTCTGTGATATCAACATTAATCTTACACTAAATCCAAAACATAGCACTGCACCAGCTGCTGCAAGGAAAATTGTCTCAGCTGAAACATGGATCACCATGATTTTCATTTGGCTGGTGCACATGACAGACAAGTGTAAGCTGAGTGACCTGCTTTGGTTTAGCCTAGAGAAAAGAAGACTGAAGGACACCTTACTGCTACGTGATCAGAGGATACAGAGAACATGGAGCCAGACACCTGTTGGAAGTGTCCAGTGATAGGGTGAGAGGTGGAGGACATAAGTTAGAACATGGGATATTCTGCTTAGATAATGGAGATCTATTTTAGTATGCAGGTGCTCAAATTCTGGATCAAGCGACCAGAGAGGAGTGAGTGTTGCTGCCTGGAATTATTCAACCCTTGACTGGACACAACTCTTCACATCCTAATCTTATTAGTCCTGCTTTGAGAAGAGTATTGGACTAGATTACAAGGGGTCTTTTCTGGCCTTACTAGCTTTTGATTTGGTGATTGCATGATATTCTTTTACTGTTTGTTGAAATTAGTAGTTGTTTCAGTGGTTTGACTCCAATACTCTGAGTTGCGAGGAAATCCAAGTCGGTTTCCCCAAGTCGCCTATCTGGACTTTTATTTTAACATTGTATTTTAATTAATTTATTTTAATAGCTCTAAAGAGTGATAGCAGGTTCTTTTTAAATTCTAAGAAAATTTCATTTTAGAAAAAACATCAGTGCCGCAAAGTATGGGTTAGGATGCATATACTTAAAGATGATTTACAAATTTTCATTTAAGGTTAACTGGGTGTAGAGTAC
Organism: Laterallus jamaicensis coturniculus; assembly: GCA_022605575.1. Taxonomy (NCBI): domain Eukaryota; kingdom Metazoa; phylum Chordata; class Aves; order Gruiformes; family Rallidae; genus Laterallus; species Laterallus jamaicensis. The sequence continues at coordinate 84,093,317 of JAKCOX010000001.1, forward strand.
AGAAAAAAGCCCCTTTGTGATCTTCGGGATAATGTTGTCTTTTCTGGCTGCAGAATCAGACTTTTGGGTTGGTTTTTTTTCTTGCCCTATACTTTGAGGGGTTTTTGGTTTGGTGTGGTTTTCTTGTTTGTTTTTATTATTATTTTCTATTGCCTGTCTAGGAGGAAGGATGGAGATAAATAAAATGCAGAAGTTTTTAGTCTGGTAACTAAGGTATTTTACAGCTAACTGGGCAATATGAGTATCATTCTCTCATAGACAGAGGACCTTGATCTACTGCAGACCAAAGGAATGATCTGCAAAATGCTTATTCTCTCTGTATGTTTTTGTTGTACAGACAAAAACCTACACTTAAAATAACAAAACCAAAAAGACAAAAAAGCGGAAAATAAAATTTTATTTGAAATCTTGGCATCAATATCTTTTGTAAGGTTGGAAAATGTGTAAATAGAAGGATTTACAAATGCCGGATGGAGTGAATGCACTGTCATTTTAGGAAAAAAACTTTGCTCTTAATAATTCATGTATCTTGATTTCATTGCCAACATTTAAAGCTGAAATAGAGGTTAGAAACCATTAAAGCTTGAGTTTTGAAAGACATGGGATGCAGATATTTAATGAGGCTCCTACCTAATGATATGGGAAGTTTTATCACTGGCAAAAGAAGTTAAAAACAAAAATATCTTACTCCTCTGTGAATTAATATTCTGGTTTTGCTCATCAATAATTCATCTAGTTCTTTTTGGCTACTACACAGTGTGAGCTCTGTGTCCTAGATCTGAACAAAGTAGAATCTCTGCCCCAATTTTGACAAAGAGTTTTATCATTTCTAGATCTACAGATCTTTAGGCACATATGGAAGATCAAGCTGGGAAGACTGCCATTCAATTTTTAAAAAATATTTTATTTTATTGTTTTGCTTTACAAAGCCCTGTTATCTGGAGGTGCATAGCATTCTGACACCTTGGCTGTAACTGTGAGAACTGTGAGGAAATGTTGCAATGATACTCAGAAAACCACATTATCTTTTGTAAATCAGATCAAATATACTATTATTTCAGGCATTTTGTGTTTTGATTGCAATCCTTGACCTCATGGAAGTAGATGGCTGAATGTTGTCTGTTCAGACCTTAGAGGAGGAGACTCAAAACCAAGACCTTGCATGATTTTGTAACTGATAGCAGAAGAATTGAGCAGAAAATATGCACAATGTTGTCTTAAGACTGATAGCACATCAGCAGGTAACTCTCAAGCAAGGAAGTACAAATCTGTTGGTTGACAGAGCAACATAGGCGCACAAAGCAGTACTGAATGCAATTGCAGCCAGCCAAGTTAACAGTCCATATGTTCCTGGGAATTAAGAAGTAAGCTTGAAAGTAAGTCTAATCTTGATTCTCCTTTTTCAGTAATTTAACGGCTTTCAGGTATGATGAAGGATATTTTTTTCTTTCTTTTAACCTAAATTCTTTTTCAGAAAGTTTAATCTAGATTCATTCCACTTAGCTTTTGGCACCTTCTTGAGAAACTGAACCTAGACACAAAAATGGCATAAACTATTTCTGTACTTAACAGACTTACACCTCAAGAAAGGAATTCAAGTTAGCTAAGGACTGAATTGTCCTGTGGACAGCCTACTTCTCTCCAACAAGTATAGCATGAACCTTGAGTGTTTTTTCTCCTAACTCAAATATCTCAGTTTGAAGACTTACATCAGGTTGCATAAATCCAGATTTTGTTTTATTTTATGAAAATTGAGGCCCAAAACCCTTCAGACCAATGGCAAGTTAATAACAAAATAGTAAAAGGATTGAATAAAAGGAGAAGCCTGGTATATGCCTCTTTAGTCTTGCCTTTCTGGTGCTACACAAGAAAATAATAATTTCATCTTTAGTTTTCAAAAAAAAACAACCAAAAAAGCATAAATCTGTCCACAAACCCTCAAAGAAAATAAATTGAAAACATGGTCTAACAAGTAATAAAGCAATGTTTCCCTGAGCAGGCAACCAAAGAAAAAATCTCCCAAAGATATGAACTGAATTTTTAACCACTTCTATCCGACTAGAATGTGTGGATATCAAAGAACAAAAGATCCCACATTGGCTGTCTGGTTGCATTGATTGATTTATCTGTTCACTGTAGCACTAAGGCTGCTTTAAAGATCAGATGTACCTATCTCCCATATTACCTACCTGAAAGTTAACCTCTGGAGAGTGATTCAACTCTTTCTGAAGTGGTCTCCTGTTGCAACCTTCCTTACTTAAACACACATTTTATTCACGAATATTTTGCTGTGCACAAAGAGACACTCAGAGCAAGGTGCACATTCTCATGAGCACTCAGAAAGTATTTACTGACTAACAGATGCAACTGAGAGCAAGGACTGGTAAGATACTCAGCTAAGAATAAGTATTCTCATCAACCAAGCCCAGTTCTAATTTGGCTCTCATAAATCATCTGGAGAACAGTTGGCTTCTATCACTCCTTGGAATAGCCTAATCCTTGATATTGCCAAGTTAAGATCTCCCATGTCCTTGCTTTTTTTTTTTTTTTTTTACTTAGGTAATGATGCATTTTTTGTGTCAGTGTTTTTCTTCTAGGATCCCCAAGTTGCTATGATGATCTATAACAATTCTGCCTGCTTGAATTCAGTCTGCTCATGTCTCCTGTGTCTACATTCCATAGTGTCTCACAGCTCAGCAGCAATGTTTTGTGATAAACCTGGGTGAACGGCACACAGATATTCTGCGAAGAAAGGAGCTTGTAGTTACAGATAGCTTAAGCCCTGTCCATTGGTCACCTAAACGCTTGATTCAGCAACCTAAATTTAGACCTCTACCATCATTAAGGTTAACCTAGAGTGTACTCCAGACCACTCCAAATAAATGTTTGTCATCCCTTAGTTTGTTCCAGAAGGGTTCTGTCCTCCTGTCTAGCTAATGTTATTTAGATGGGTTCACTACTCTTTCTAACTTTGATGAAGCACTAAAGAGCCCCCTTGCTTGTCTGTTCTGAAAACATCCAGTGACTTCAATCTTTTTGAAAACAGCTAATTCTTCTCTTCATTCATCAAGGAAGTCCCTTGGTACAAGATATTTTAGGCTGTGGAACGCCTCAGCTGCAGATTCAGCGATATCTTCAAGCATGCCACAACACAAAAGGAATCATACAAGTGAGCAGTCTTCCTCAAGTATCAAACTCTCTTCATTTTCCAATCTGTCTAACAAAAGACATTTCTTTTTTGAAGGGAAAACAATCAGAATCCATTATTCTGGACATGGATGCCATGTAAGCGGAAGTTTTTAGCAGCTCAAATTTGAACTCAGCTATCCTAATCACAGATGTTATACAGCTTTTTGGTTATGTGAGACAGGGACAGCCTCTTGCCTGTTACGTATCTGAGTGCAGAACTGCACTAATTAAAGTATCTCTTAATATTCACTCAACACTGCCATACCCAAAGCATTGCATTTTATGTTGCATACCTTCATTTTACTGATAATAAAGCGTTTTCTTTTGATGTTAATTTCTTTCTTAAACTGATCAAAACTTCAAATCACAGCACTTAGTTTCCTTAGGGATTAATTAGAAAAGCAAGCACACTGGCAGTCCTCTGCCTTCTGCAACACAATCACTCTCCAAGACATTTGTTACTAAATGTAGAAAAGAGTAGGCTGAGTCATGTTTAAACCATTTGGGTGCTCTGAGGTGGACATAAAAGAATCAGTTGAGTTATGATTTTTGTGCTTTTCTCGGATAACAAATACAAACTCTGGTGAAGAGATTAAGTATTTCCTTCATTTCACAGGTAAGGACATTGTAACTGAGCTGTGATAGCATCTGGGATTCATAGGTAGGAAAGTGCAAGGAATTCTACCCTGAAAACAGTCATCTTTGAGCCACATATAATTTTTTCCCTTGAAAAAAGGCATCAAGTTTCCTAAATAATGGAATTACTCATCAGTCACATATGTGACTTGACCAGCCTCCATAATGAATGCAAGCAACATTGTAACACTGTCAGTATCTTAATCAGGTTGTTATAATTTTCTACATGATACAAAACAGTGTATTGTACTAGTAATTATGAGGCTTATCAACAAAATCATTATTGGCAGGGAATTTCTGTAAGCTTTGTGGCAGGTTTTGTCTAACATCTGAAAAGACTTTATCTCCCGTTGTTTTTGCACGATAAAATATAATTAAGAGAGTAAAGTTACAGTGATGCCATGAGGTGAAGAGACCCAGAGGAAAGACATAGAACTGCAGAGACCTATAGACTAAAGATACATCTATAAAATGTTTATAAAATTATGGTGTAAAACCAAAGAAAAAAAAAAAGCTTGACTTTTTTTTTTAAATTTTGGAAAAGGCATACAAATTTGAAATGGTCTGAAGACAGCAAGATAAAGATTTTCTGTTTGACAAAGTTTAACTGTAGCTAAGAAAAGAGGAAAGGACAGGGAACGGAGGTACATGATTGCACACAACTAAGCTTGAAGGTTGTGTAAAAGGGCAGTCCACAGGGAGTGTAAGTGTCATTCCTTAGGAAACAAGTTGCTTAACGATCTGATAGGGTAGAAAATAATTTAAGATTGCTTTGATTTACATAGCTGGTTGAGGCTAAGGGAAAGAGGCACTTCAAAAACTTTACTTTCCAGCTGGATTTTCCATGGTTTTGGAGAGGATTGAGTCAGAATGAATGGATGACAACAAAGCATGTTTTTATTTTATCTACACAAATCTTTAAGCATACAAGGATATATGTTAGGAAATAAAAAAACCAGATCCGAAACAAAGTAAGAAAGAAAAAATAAAAGAGAATTAGTCTGAACCAATACAACAGGGCATGGTTTTATTAGATCTCTAACAACTAATTGTAAGTACTAACTATATTGCTTGTATAATAGTATTATAAATAAATGCTGCAGTAGACTACAGTGTAGCCTAGATCTTGTCTCCTTTACAAAGGAAATAATTGTAAAAGTATGTCAGCAAAACCAAATCTCAGTAGAACAGTCAAAAAGTGAGAAAAAAAAATTTTTACTGTTAGTTGTAAGAAATGCTTAGTTGTCCATTTCCATCCTCCCAAACACAATTTTTTTACAGTGCTGTATTTTGTGGTCAGATGCCAAAAAGCATGAACAAAATGCAAATCCTTTATGACAAGGGTGAAGACAAATGTTAGCCTACACAAAAGATTTTCTGAGAGTGCGGTTTTATAAAACAAGATAGAGAGAACTGGAAGTTCAAATCTGCATGCATGTTTTGAGATTTTATGTACTTACAGATATATACTGACCCTGCTTACCAGAGATAAGAAAATCCTACTCTTCTACAGAATAAAAAAACCCAACTCTATTCTTAATTAAATCATATTTTCCATGGATTTGTATATTTATTTTTTAGCTTTACATATGCCAAAGAATTTTCATTGATTATTCATTATGTAGCAACTACTATGAATCTTAGTTATTAGTGGTTCAAAGGTTGAAATGAAAGTCTGCCCTTTATGTATAGCTGTGGTGTTGCTGGGCATCCAGGCTGTGCTTTTAATTCCCTAGGTGGTCCAGGAACTCCCCAGCCAACCATCTGCATACATGAGATAAAGGATGTTATTTCAGACAAAGGACCTACTTTTAACCAGGTGACTGCACCAATAGCCATCTTCACCATCAGGCTGCTGTGCTATTTTTTACAGAAACTTGCCAGGTGGGAATTTTGGACAGTTCTAGCAATTCCCCAGGGCAGATCCTGTTATGCCTTGTCCAAAAGTTGTTCTTAAATGTGCTTATTAATATCCTATGTGAATTATGCCAAAGACCTTCAGGCAGTTTCTGCTGCAGAGCTGATCAAAACATAGATAGGCAAAATATTTATAAAAATCCAATAGAAAATTTCTCCTGCAGATGCAAAAACCAGTCAAATAGGACAGCATTTTGTACATAGCTGAGATATTTGAGAGATGGTTTATATGTAACAATGTAATCAATAGCAGTGGATTATTCATATATTGCAGTGGTCTCATAGGACCATGGAGGAGCTGGAATCCAAATCAGTCCAGCTGAAGACACCACTCCAATAATTATTGTAGTGAAGACTCTTGTTGCTACTAGACAGTAACTGACCAAGCTATTCAAAAGATTTGATTTCCCATGCAAGAAATCATATACCCATTACCAAGATCCTGATAAATTAGTTTTTCCTTTAAACAAACACTTTATCTGTGAGTCTGTGTCTCTATAACAATTTACATGCACACAATTACTACTGTAGGATTAATATGTCTGGAAAAGTGCAGAGAATTTTATTTATGTTCCAGATCAAGACTGCATCGGAAGGTTAGTTGGAAGGGAATTACAAAGTTAAGGATTAAAACCTGGCCCAGAAGAAAAAAAAAGATTCTTTTGCCTAGTGAAATGCACTCTTTTTAAAAAATAATATGGCAATATAAAGGTAAAATTCTAAAAATTAAGTTATGTAAGTGGGGACACACTATAAAACTTCCAGCTTTGCATAATTTGCAATTAATTGTGCATCACTTAATGAGAGAAGAACAAGCATACAATAACTGACACCAGACACAATAGACAGACTATAAATACATGGCTTTTAAAATATATAGGTTTAATTCAAATACCACAGTTCTCTGGATCATGGGAAATAATTAAAATAGTGAGAGAATGCTTCTTAAAATAGAATGTTTGGTGCATTCAAAGAGATGCTTTTCCCAAATACAGTGAGAGTCTTATCATGCTTGATGAAAAGTCAGTCTCCAAACTAAGTTTAGAAAGTTGTTAAGATGGTTTATTTCTTGGGTGCACAACTCAAGTGTCAGTGGAAGAATCTGATTTTCAAAAATAATGTCTCTGTTCAGCCAGTACATCATAATTTCTTTTGATGTGAACATGAGGCAGAAGTGTGCAATGAGATGGGGGATACAGGACTGAAAAAGAATGGATCATACTTGATTTCATCTTCATACAGCCAATGCTTTTAGATCCAGTAACGCAAATGTAGCCAGTTTCCCATTTTTAAACAAATATATGAATTTTAAATAAGAAGCTTTTATATTTATATTTTTTTTAGTTTTTAAGCAGACATAACTCAATTCCAAACTAAATTAGGGTCAGTACAAACACATTAATCAACCAAATTGATAATTTTTGCAAATAACGCTACTCAAGTACTTAGCCACTAAATAATGTTAAGTAGTTACCCATATACGTGTTGAGTAATTTTAATTCTTTTACACCTCTTTTCATTCTCTATTAACTGAAAGCTGTCTCAACCACTTCATCATTTCCTCAGGACCAACCTCTGCTTGATAAATTTGTCATTTCTATTATGGCACACAATGTAACTGTATAAAAATGGAATGCACTATTTTCTTTTCTTATAATTAACAATGGTCTTTCAGACGTTTTATCTTGTTATCATATTGAATGTCATCTAAATTTGAATCACTCTGGGAAATCAAGAACTTAAAAAAATCTGCCCATTGATGTGGTCTGTCTCAATGGAGATGGCTTACATGTACATTAATGGGGGCAAACAAAATGACTAGGTGTCCTGGGTTCAGCCCAGCAGCAGGCTATGTTAGCCCTGAGAGTTTTCCATGCCAATTGCATCATGATCAGACGGGCTGCCCCCCCCCCTTTGCAGGGGCGACTTCGGACCCAGGCACGGGAAGTCCCGGTCTGGGCAGACGCAGTGCCAGTTCCGGGGGAGACTCCGGACCTATCAGAACCTGCTCCGGGCACAGGAAGTGCTGGTCTGAGCAGGCGTGTGGGAGTTCCGGGTTCTCTCGCTCTCTCTCTTTCGGGATCGGCGGTGGTGAGGGGGGTGCTCGGGGGTGCTGGGCTCGGGGAGTGCTGCGTTCGGGAATCTGAATCTGAATCGGTTCAGGCACGGCTCAAATGACATAGCGTGGAGAGAGGTTTGCACTGTATATAATAGCACTGTAGTTAGTTGTTTTCATACTTTTCCCTGTTGTTTAGTAAACTATCCTTATCCTAACCTTGCAGGCCTTGTTTTTTTTTCCCTCTGGCTCTGCAGCCCCTCGATTAGCTCCGTTCGCCCATCCTCCACCTCTTAAAGTGGTAGGGGGTTTTTTTGTCTGACCTTTGTGGCCTCAGCTTTCTGCTGAGTTTAAACCACAACAACTTTTGGCGCCCAACGTGGGGCACGACGGGGGACCCTCAAGAGGGGCAAAAAGGTTGGGATAACGATAGATTTGACCTTAACTCAATTGCAGTTAAGATAGAGTTGTGATAGGTACGGTTATTTAAGTAATTTCTATGTACATTTTTGTGGCATTTACTCTTAAGGATGCTGCCATGGTTGCCAACTCGTGGTATGCTGCTGCATCTAATCCTGCCAGGATTCGTTGCCATCCCGTATGTGTGTTTAGTGTATGTTGTGATAACAGTCTATGATTGGATAACGTTGAAGTTCATGAACTTAAAAGAGTACTTGTATCAGTTTTTGCTGTTCGGTACAAGGAGGGATAGAACAGGCCTTGTAAGAGTGTTTAACAATTTCCAATATCCCTGGGAAATTCTAACTAGCATTTTCCTACTGTTGGTTTTGGTGCAAATGGTTCTGCTTTCGATATATATATGTATATATATTAGGTGCAGGTTTATGAATACCACCCAAGAGTTTTCCCTGAGGCTGGATAAGCTTGAGTGGCAGGGCAAATGGCGAAATATGAGCAGGTATCTAGGCACTTTCTTACCCCCAGTGGTTTGGAACTTCACTCCTGAACAGCTACAGGATCCTAATAAGGTGACTGCATATCTGAAAAAGAACTGCAGTGGGCTCCCCAGAGAAATACGCCCTACTGCACTGTGCTGGGGCTTGGCTACCATCTACCAAACAGTGCTTGATAGCAAGCAGCACTGTCAGTACTGTCAGCACTGTCAAGGGGAACAAGGAAATGGATTGGCAAATGCTGCAGCTACTGCAACCCCTACAGTAGACACTGCCCATAATCCAGACCATGAGTACTGTCAGGGGGAAAGAGGAAATGGATTAGCGAATACTGCAGATGCTGCAACCTCTACAATAGACCTTGCCCCTAATTCAGAGCGTCAGTACTGTCAGGGGGAAAGAGGAAATGGATTGGCGAACACTGTAGATGCTGCAACCTCTACAATAGACCTTGGTCAACCCACACCAATGTCTGTTGCTTCCATTCAAGAGAGGTGTCAGCACTATCAGGGAGGACAAGGAAGTAGACTAGTACATACTGCAGATATTGCAACCTCTACAATAGACCTTGGTCAACCCACACCAATGTCTGTTGCTCCCATTCAAAAAGGGTGTCAGTGCTGTCAGGGAGAAGGGGGAAATAGACTAGTACATACTGCAGATGCTGCAACGTCTACAATAGACCTTGCCCATAATTCAGAGAATCAGCCCACACCAATGTCTGTTGCTTCCATTCAAGAGAGGTGTCAGCACTGTCAGTGCTGTTGGCACTGTCAGGGAGGAAAAGGAAATAGACTAGTGCATACTGCAGATACTGCAACCTCTACAATAGATCTTGGCCAACCCACACCAAAGTCTGTGGCTCCCATTCAAAAGAGGAAACACACCAGGAAGTTAGCTCGCGCAGTGCCAGATGATGATGGTGAACAACCAGGGCCATCTCAAGAATGTCAGGATGAGGATGATGGTGAAAAACCATTATCTCAAGAATGGCCGGATGAGGATGAGGATGAAAAGTCAGGGCCATCATGGAAAAGTCAGAATGGGGCAGGGCCATCTCAGAAAAGTAAGAATGGGGCAAAGCCATCTCGAGCAGGTCAGGATGTAGGAGAACCAGAGATTGTTACCCGATCCCTGACCCTGAGTGAATTGCGTGAGGTGCGAAAAGATTTTGGCTGCCACCCAGGTGAGCACATTATCACTTGGTTGCTCAGATGCTGGGATAGCGGGGCCAATAGTCTGGAATTAGACGGCAGGGAGGCCAGGCAGTTGGGATCCCTGGCTAGAGAAGGAGGTATTGACAAGGCACTTGGGGAGGGTTCACAAATCCTCAGCCTTTGGAGGCGATTGCTGTCAAGTGTGCGGGAAAGATATCCCATGAAAGAATATATTACCTGTCTGAAACCCAAGAGCGACAGCATAGAGACAGTTATCCAGTACCTGAGAGAATTAGCTGTACGAGAGTTTATTATGAGTCGGACAACAGAAGGCTCCCTGATGATCCTGATGATGTCCGATGCACCCCAGACATGTGGCGTAAGGTGATACGAAGTGCACCACCAGGGCACACGAATTCACTGGCAGTGATGGAATACGAGGAGATGTTTCCACCAACAGTATATGAAGTGATCCGCCGACTCCGGACTTATCAAGACAACGTTGCACGTTCTGTCATTGCAGCAGTAGAGCAACTGGTTAAACTTAAACTTGACGAACACATGGCCGACTCCCAGCCTGTACAGAACGATGTTGCAGCTATCCGGAAAAGTCATCCACCGTCCCAAGAGAGAGAAAACAGCAGGGAAACACCACGAGCCACACCACGAGCCACGCGGCGAGCCACACCCCGAGCCAAATTGTGGTTTTACCTGCGTGATCATGGAGAAGACATGAGAAAGTGGGATAAGAAGCCCACTTCAGCCCTTCAAGCACGAGTAAAGGAGTTGCAAGGTAAAGCAAGTGTACGAGGTTCTGCCAGAAGGAATGTTGCACCAGTTTCTATACAGGAGCAATAGAGGAGCCCTGCCTCCAGCCAGGTGGAGGAGAGGGATAATCGGACTTATTGGACTGTGTGGATCCGATGGCCTGGAACTTCAGACCCACAAGAGTATGAGGCTCTGGTGGATACTGGTGCCCAGTGTACTCTAATACCATCAAATTATGAAGGGACAGAATCTGTTTACATTTCTGGAGTCACAGGGGGCTCCCAACAGTTGACTGTGCTAGAGGCTGAGGTGAGCCTAACTGGAAAGGACTGGGAGAAACACCCCATTGTGACTGGCCCAGAAGCTCCACCATATAACCAACTGCCAGAAAATGAAAAGCAGTATGCCCTGTTCACTGATGGATCTTGTCGCATTGTGGGTAAGCATCGGAAATGGAAAGCTGCTGTGTGGAGTCCTATGAGGCAAGTAGCAGAAGCCACTGAAGGAAAAGGTGAATCAAGCCAATTTGCCGAGGTAAAGGCTATCCAATTAGCCCTGGACATTGCTGAGAGGGAGAAGTGGCCTATGCTATATCTTTATACTGACTCATGGATGGTGGCTAATGCCTTGTGGGGTGGTTGCAGCAGTGGAAAAAGAACAATTGGCAGCGTAGAGGCAAACCCATATGGGCTGCTGACTTATGGCAAGATATTGCTACCCGATTGGAGAAGCTTACTGTAAAGGTACGTCATGTGAACGCCCATGTACCTAAGAGTCGGGCCATGGAGGAACATGCGAATAACCAGCAGGCCGATAAGGCTGCTAAGATTGAAGTGGCTCAGGTAGATTTGGACTGGCAACATAAGGGTGAGTTGTTCCTAGCCCGATGGGCTCATGATACTTCAGGTCATCAAGGAAGAGATGCAACATATAGATGGGCTCGAGATCGAGGGGTGGACTTAACCATGGATGCTATTGCTCAAGTTATCCATGAATGTGAGACATGTGCCGCAATCAAGCAAGCTAAGCGGTTAAAACCCCTCTGGTATAGAGGACGGTGGATGAAATATAAATATGGGGAGGCTTGGCAGGTTGATTACATCACTCTCCCACAGACTCGCCATGGTAAACGGTATGTACTTACAATGGTTGAGGCAACCACTGGCTGGTTGGAGACATATCCTGTACCCCATGCCACTGCCCGGAATACAATTCTGGGCCTGGAAAGGCAAGTCCTATGGCGACACGGCACCCCAGAAAGAATTGAGTCAGATAATGGGACTCATTTCTGAAATACTCTCATAGACACTTGGGCCAAAGAGCATGGCATTGAGTGGGTGTACCACATTCCTTATCATGCACCCGCTTCTGGGAAAATTGAACGCTATAATGGGCTTTTAAAGACCACACTGAAAGCAATGGGTGGTGGAACATTTAAAAATTGGGATTCACATTTAGCAGAAGCCACATGGTTGGTTAACTCTAGGGGATCTACCAATCGGGCTGGTCCAGCCCAGTCAGAATTCTCACATACTGTAGAAGGTGACAGAGTCCCAGTAGTGCACATGAAAAGTATTTTGGGAAAGACAGTTTGGGTCATTCCTGCTACAGGCAAAGGTAAACCCATATCTGGGATTGTTTTTGCTCAAGGACCTGGTTGTACCTGGTGGGTAATGCAGAAGGATGGAGAAACTCGATGTGTACCTCAAGGGGACTTGACTTTGGGTGAGAATAGCCAATATCATGCTAAATAATTCACTACTGTATTATTGTTGTTATAGATACTGTATGTTATACTAATGACATTACAGCTAGGGTCGTCGGTGCCGTGATGATGGAGCGAAGACCAGCCTCCCAAGAACTCTTTCTTTTCTCTTTTGTAATAAACACCTCTGACCCACAGACTATGAGCATGGATCATGCCAGGTGCAGTGTTCGAGAGCCCGAGATACAGCATTCAACGATCCAGTGGCACGTACAACTCTTCATACCCTGAGAGACTGTTGTGACAGAGGGACCAGTGAGCCTGAGAATCGTGGACTGAATGAAACCAACAGACTCGGAGGAAACATCCACAGACTGAATCTATACGCACATACATGTGTGTGCATGTGTACATGCATGTGTGTGGATGTGAGAGACTCCCTGGACCCAAAAAAGGTTGCTGGTCCTGCTCATGATGTAAATGGTATGGAATAAGGGGTGGATAATGTCCTGGGTTCAGCCCAGCAGCAGGCTATGTTAGCCCTGAGAGTATTCCATGCCAATTGCATCATGATCAGACGGGCTGCCCCCCCCCCTTTGCAGGGGCGACTTCGGACCCAGGCATGGGAAGTCCCGGTCTGGGCAGACGCAGTGCCAGTTCCGGGGGAGACTCCGGACCTATCAGAACCTGCTCCGGGCACAGGAAGTGCTGGTCTGAGCAGGCGTGTGGGAGTTCCGGGTTCTCTCGCTCTCTCTCTTTCGGGATCGGCGTGGCAGGCGGTGGTGAGGGGGGTGCTCGGGGGTGCTGGGCTCGGGGAGTGCTGCGTTCGGGAATCTGAATCTGAATCGGTTCAGGCACGGCTCAAATGACATAGTGTGGAGAGAGGTTTGCACTGTATATAATAGCACTGTAGTTAGTTGTTTTCATACTTTTCCCTGTTGTTTAGTAAACTATCCTTATCCTAACCTTGCAGGCCTTGGTTTTTTTTCCCTCTGGCTCTGCAGCCCCTCGATTAGCTCCGTTCGCCCATCCTCCACCTCTTAAAGTGGTAGGGGGTTTTTTTGTCTGACCTTTGTGGCCTCAGCTTTCCGCTGAGTTTAAACCACAACACTAGGGTTTTTTTTTAAAATACATGCTTTAAACATATTTTATATTATGTACAACATGGGTTTGACACTTCTCAGATAGTAATGGATTAAAGAAACTGAGGTATACCAGTATGCCTGATATCTCATTTTTACGGGTGTAATTCTGTTTTCTAGGTCAGTCACATCATAACACTGTCCTAATGCTGTGCTAAACTTCTCTGAAAATAATTAAAAATACACATTTGGATTTTTCATTTTTGTTCATTGAGAAAGTAAAAATTAAAATTTGACTAATATTTCTCAATTATCTTGACTTCAAAAATTTCTTTTGCTTCAGATAAGGCAAAGAATGAGATATGAGTATTAAATCTCTATTTTTAATATTCAAAACCAGAAACTTTTGTAGGTAAGGAAGCAGCACTGGGTAGATCTAATCAATGGGAATACTTCGGAGACATGCCTTGAGCTGGTCAGGGTGGACTCGCTTGCATCAGTGTTTAAGCAAAAACATTCTTATTGTGTATTGAAATAACCTTGAGTCTCCAACCCTGTGGTATATAGCCACCTAGTCTATTTTTAAATGTTCACTACATCCTACATAATTGAATTAACATAAATAGTGTCATTCAGTGTTTCTTTGTACTTAAGTACAAAAGCATCTAATTAACCCAGAGTGTCCAGATACATAGTGGCATACACACAATCTCTATGGAAAAATCAGCCCTAAAATCAAAGGATAGCCAGGAGTTAAAGTTAGACCTTTACTTAACTATGAAATATCCATTACTGTTGTCTGAATTCAAATTGCTCAGCACATTGGATATCATTATTTTCCTATTTTTAGTGAAATAGAAACTGCAGTTTCAGTTAACTGGATGCATTGCCAAGATTATAATTTGACTTGAAAGCTAATAGTTTGTGTGACTTTGCAGTTGGGTAGCTACAAAGGATTGTGGCATTACAAGAAGACAATAACAAGGACAGATCAGTTTGTACCAGTTCCCATTTGTGTTGCAACTTTTGTCACTAGAATGGATTAATGTTGTGCTATTTTCTGTCCTCGTTAAGTTCTATCTAAAATGAATGAGGCATCAGAATTTGAATTTCTCCTGTTTCTAATGCTTACCATTAGAAACTGGGGTTTCTGGTAAAAATATAGCTTTACTTTTTTCAGTGCTCTGTTTTGAGTGACCTCCATGTTTAAGACACTGTGCTAGTGTTTAAGTTCTATGTGAGGAGTTTGGTTTTCACCGATAGCTTTCTAAGAGTATTTTGCATTAGTCAAACAGTGGACACATACAATAATGAAAAGCAGTTACAAAAGTTCTATACTACTTGTTTGACTCAGAATTTGATTTTAGAAAGCAGTTTCCATATTCTTCTCATAATTTGCAGGTGTAATCAGTCAGGTACTCTCTGATCTGGCTTGCTTATTTGCAACGCTAATGAAGGCAGCACTAGATTCAACACAATAGATTACTTCCAGAAGACCTAAATGACAAATGTAAATGCCAAACCCTTAAAGAAAACCAATCCACCAAACACCTCTGTGAACCTTGTGACAATAAATATAAAATTAACCCAGTATTATAAAATGGACAACATGTAACTTTTATAGTGGCTTCTAATCTGTCCAGCTTCAATTTGGACATCTCTCTTTAGAAGCAAATGATTTTATTTGGCTATTTGTAGATGTCAACCTCTCCACATCGTCTATATAAGGAATTTATACTTCTGAACCTATATTATTTCATTTCTTCTTTAACCAGAGCACTAAACTATCCTGTATCTGATTATATGAACATCCACGTCAGTAATTTTCTGGGGTGTATTAGATAATCTCCATATCTGCTGTTGACTACAGTTTAAGCGATTAGTTCTGAAAATCAAAAGTAATCAAGTTTTGAAGTGTTCATATGTATATTTTAACATATAAATGCTTATGATAAAAAAGTTCATTTCTGTGTATATTTTTTCCCAAAACTTACTGTATATTATTGAATACTTGCACACTTTATTTTTTCAGGATGATTACAGCTGAGTTACACAGCCTAGAAATTCTGTGGTGCCTTGGATATTTGCTGTTGTGTGATTTTTCAGAAAACATATTCTAACATAAACATTCTTTGCTAGCTTGTACTTTATTTTGCCCTTTTATTGGTAGATGTCAAGTTCCAAACTGAAGAAGATTTGAGGTTTTATAACCAGAACTAAAAAGCAAATGTTACAAAGGCAATAAAAAATAAAATAAGTCTTAATAAGTATTTGCCATGTGTTCCATAATGGATCATTTTTTTCAACACAAGAAAAGAACAAGGGAATAGTTAGACTCAAGAATGACAAATAAAATTCACCTTGACAGATGCAGATCTTTTTCTGATGTTGTGTGAGAGGATAATAAAGATGGCTTGTAAAATATTAAGCAGGAGCAATATGTCTCAGGTGTATGATAACATCCCCCAAACTTGTATATTGTCATATCGGGCAACTTTCTTAATTTGACACCATTTATTAAATTCAAAATAATAGAATTGGAGATTAAAAAGGCAGAGTGTTTATGCTTTCTTTTCTAGTTTATGACTAGAACTAATTATTTCTCCACTATTAATCCAGGCTTCCAAATAACTGAGCTATTCACACAATTTATTTTTTTTTACATGGTTGTGTAGAATCTTCAATAATCACAGCTTCATAAATTTGCATTTCACAATAAACAGTAAGACAAAGGCATGAAGAAGGGTTTTACAGGTTTCTGATTATTTAAAGATGTGTGACTATCTCAAGTCATCTTCTGGGACTGTTTGTTGTGAGTTTTTCTAATTAGTATTGTCGTTTATTTTCTACATTGTAATTACCAAATTATGGTTCTTCTGTGAAGCAGAGTCATAAGAGGCTTGCCAATTGAACACCAACTGAGCCACCAGCATATCAAACTCCCAATCTGGTCCCTTTATAGGCAGCTCTACTTAAGCTCTTCAGAGAATCCAAGTCTGATGTTAGGTAGGGCTGTAATATGAGCTGTAACTCTGTCCTTACCATCAAAGGTACACTTACTAGAGAGAGAGGCTGCTTAACACCAACTACCTCCAGCCTTTGCTGAGCAGAGCAAAGGAGAGTGGCAGCACAAGTTACCGGTTTGTGTGTCAGAACTGTTTGCGCAGTCGTCTGATCTGAGCAAGTTTCTCTAACAAAAGGAGCTTACGAAGACATGGGATTCCTGATGTTTCAAACATAAAACACAAGAGGTTGAAAAAAAACACCCCAAAAAAATCATCAACAATAATGACAAAATATAAATCATATAAAATGTAAGATAGACGAGTATAGAGAAAGCTATCTTACACTATGGAAGCAATACAGCAAGTCACCATATGTTGGTTAGAATCTAGGAACCTTCTTAGCCACTTTGTCACCTTATGTTAGTGCAGTATAAAAGGTAAGATTTTTTTCCCTATCAGACAATCCTCGGTTGACTTCAAATTACTGGCTAAATACTAACACACTCCCACTGAAAGCAAATCATAGCAGCTGTCAAGAAAACAGGAGACTAACGAGAAAATTTCACTGCACAGAGCACTTATGGATATGTATTTACCATTAGTGGGACTGGTCAAAAGGCCTGAACTTCTGGTTCATCTTTGATATTGAAAATTCACCACTGTCAAGAGTAACATTCCAGAAATTTCTCTTTTGATGCATACTTTGGCTTTAATAGAAAAATCTCAAGAGTAAGAATTAAGATAGAAGGATTCATAGCATTATGCTTACTGTGAACATCAGGACAGTTGTATATTGATCTGATTAAATAAGATCTGGATTTTGAAAATGACAGCTGCTTGGGGTTTTTTTTTTGTTTGTTTTTTGGTGGTGGTTGGTTTTTTTTTTTCAAACATCCATAGAGGAACAGCCAGTGCAATTTACTTTGTACCTATTTCATGTTTGTTTCAGATTTCCAAGACTTCTTTCCTGTCTACGGTTATTTTTAGATCTACTTACAACAAGATTTTAGAGGCTGCTTTGTACTGCATGTTATGCTTTAACCTCATCCGGTACCTAAGCACCACACAGGAATGATGAGAACAATTGCCATTTTGTCTATATTGAACGTTTCATGGTTACTGTAGAGCTCCCTTCAAGGGCTGAAAGTGAACTTACTATTTTGCTTACATGGTCAAAGTGGATGAAGAAACATAAACACCTTCACTGAATTGATCCAAGACATGAGATTAGTTCAACAAATCTCTGCATTTTTAGTTTGGATACGTATTTGTCTGCTTTTATGTAGCCAGATGTCATATAAGCTTTGCAAATAACATTACACCTTCAAATGGATCAATTCCGCCACTGCAAAACTATGCTTGGGAACTACCAGCCAAATTCTGAATATCTGATTGATCTGGATTTTGTAACGGTCCCTCATTTATTTTGTACAAATATTCACAAGGAAAGGCTTTAGTGCTCTGATATGTTTGGAGAATAGCCATTTTTTTTTCATGC
This sequence comes from Laterallus jamaicensis coturniculus, assembly GCA_022605575.1. Lineage (NCBI taxonomy): Eukaryota > Metazoa > Chordata > Aves > Gruiformes > Rallidae > Laterallus > Laterallus jamaicensis. Next base: position 84,111,244 of record JAKCOX010000001.1, read on the forward strand.
AAATAAGTGCATTTGCAAACATTAAAAAATTATTTCTGCCGAAAGGACACCACCTGCTACTGCAATCACTGCAACAGCTGATTCAGCAGAATCCCCTGCCCTTGGAATTCCTTTATCTTCAGTTATTTAGTGCTGCCTAATCAATTTTCAGGAGAAAATGGATCTTTTAAAAAATGACCTGGCTGCAAGCCATAAGGGAAGTTTCCCCTTTTGCTGGAGGGCTCAAGGTTCTTGATTTTGTTTTCCCCTCTCTCTTTTTTGGCTCATTTGACCCATATATAACATTAAGCAGCTCCCTGGCTGACAGACAAGGCCATCTCATCATATGGTAAGTGGTAATACACTCCATTACACAGTAAGTTGAAAATCACAGCCCCACTGAGAAGGCTGTGTTCAGAAATTAAATGCCTTTCCTAAAGGATATCAGCCACCAGATAAATAAATGAGAAGGGCAGCTACACCTACCCCAGCAGAGGTTTCAGGGGAACTTCTTGCACATGCTTCATGCAGAATTGTCCTCTGCATGATTTCATTTCTTTGTGTTCATTTTCTCCCATTCTGTATTTACCTCTCATCCCTTGGATGGTGCTTCTTTTAATGCCCCTTTCCCAGCATCCAGATATGCACTTGCAGCTTGTATGTAGAAAAGTACTAAGTTTTACTAAGTCTTAAAGTTTGGAGAATGGCAGAAAGACTCCCAGATTATACAGAAGAAATTAAACCTCTCTACAGATACAGAGCATATGATAGGTCTTTTCAGGAAAGAGCATAGCCAAATCAAGGAAGCATTGCATGTAACCCACTCAGAGGAGTTATAAATATATGTTATACCTCATATAGCCTACACTCTTTGAAAAGCATCAGGAGTGAAAAATAAGCCTGGCACACTATGATAATTGCGCCTACTCAGAAGCAAAACCAGAGTGGACTCAAATGTAGCAATTTTTTAAGGAGATAAAAACCAGTGGGAATTAGGGGGAGATGTTATTGGCAGGAGAGGTATGAGAAAAAAAGGAAATTTGTATGATTTACATTAAATTATATCTAATCTCAAGGGTATTATTTAGGTAATATTTTTAATTAGTCATGTGTTATGTATGTGAAAATCTGAACCTTTATTTAAAGACAGAAATGTTAAGTTTGGATGCAATGACATACCAAATCTATATTATATATAATATAAAAATAACAATACATATATAATGTATTGTTAATAATGTATATATATAAATAATGGCTGCAAGTTGGAGCATAGGAAGTTCTGCACCAACATGCAGAAGAACTTTTTCCCAGTGAGAGTGACAGAACGCTGGAATAGGCTGCCCAGGGAGGTGGTAGAGTCTCCTTCTCTGGAGATATTCAAGACCCGTCTGGACGCCTATCTGAGTGATATGTCCTAGGGAGCCTTCTTTGGCAGGGGGTTTGGACCCGGTGATCTTTCGAGGTCCCTTCCAACCCCTACAATTCTATGATTCTATGACTCTATGATAATAAAATGTAGCTACATTATTATGGGGATCTGAGTTGGTTCTTTCCCCTGCCCTGCACTGTGTCCACACTCTTGAAGGAATCAAAACAGTAAGAGCTAGCTCAGCTACCTATTTGGAGAACACAGAAACAGAACAAAGATTAAATACACAGATAGACGCTAGATAGTGTTTTGTATACTGGATATGCAGTCTTGCCTTTTTTTTTTTTTAATTAGGTGGAACAAAATTAAGGAAAGAACATTTTCATGAATACCTAAATGAAAACCCTTTTCCCAAATACAGATAGACATAATCATATGTACAACAGAGAAATAAATAAATAAATAAATCAGCAAGTAATTTAGGCACCGGCTTCTCTATTTAATAAACTGAGACTAAAGGTCCAAAGTTAGATAATTCTTCACCTAGAACCTAGCTATTATAAGAAACTTGCTGACTTTGACATCATTCAATGTTAAAAAAAAAAAAAAAAAGGGACAAATTTGGGTAAATTACAATAAGAATGTCTCCATAAGCTAATTTCCTGTGAGAGGATGGAGTATATTTAAATATGGAAAGTCTAATTATATTGTTGTGAAGAATAAGATTTTCAAACATGTAATATATGGAGAAGCAAAGAACTAGACATAAGTACCTCTCCTTTATTTTACATGAGATCCTGAACCACAGAACCATTGCATTCCTGTATAAGTAGCTCTCAGCTTTACTTTGAAATATTGGATACCTGTGTAAAAAGAAACGAATATTTCAATATTTACATGAAATTCCTGAAACTTTAAATAATTAACATTTCACATGGTAAAGATTACAATTCCAGTTCTTTGTGCTTGATTGATTTCTAATACTTTAAACATTGCTTTCGACTTCATCCATTTTACCTAACATTATACCTAATACTTTAGATTCAAGGGCAGGTGTTTGCTAGTCTTTTTTTCTATTATATTCAGAAATAGAATCTCATTTTAAAAGGAGAAAATTACTTTATTCCAAGAACAAACCATGACTAGACTTTGCATGCCTCCTTGGAAGACTTAGCAGGAAGATGTAAAATCATGAATTTCCAAGCACATTGTCAAAGTTATAATTCAAACTTTATTGGCAATAAATAGACAAGCTCAGCATCTGACATTTTATTTAGTGATAGGCTTGATTGACAAAGTTATAAAACCCTGACAGATTTAGAATATTCTTGACACTTTGAGTAGCTATGATTTGAGAGGGTTGTTTCAGCTTCACAATTACAGACAGATTTTTGAGAAGGCCTCAAGGCCAGATTTTTAAGTACTCATCATCTACAACTAGAAACAATTCTTAAAAAATATATATTTCATCTTCTAGAGACAAAAAATGAAGGTCAATATTCATCAGCTCCAATAATAACATTCACTACCCACTCTTCTAATGCAACCTCTTTGACAATCTGGACAATTAATTTGAGTCTTAAATTGGAGCTGATTCTTTAGCAAACCTAACCTCAGTCTGAGTCATGATCAGCTTGTACCACTTTTGTGCTAATGAGATTAAGAAAATGTCACTATTTTTGACATCTAAAGAAGAAGAAGAAAAAAAGTTTGTATGATCAGTTGCATTTTTAAATGCTACATCATAAATATATGCCTAAATAGATATACCTATATATATACGTTGCCTGGCCAGTCATATCTTAAAACTCTTAGTGCTTTTTTAAATTTAAGTACATAGGATTTTAATCAAGAGCTAAAAGTTATGTGATCCAGTTGAATCCAAATCATGGTTGAAATTTGCTTCAAGAGTTAAATCATAATCATCACTTCCGGGACATTTATAAAATTATCTTTTTAGTAATTCATCTATTCATTAAAAAAACCCCCAAAAAACAAAAAACAACAATCTTTGCTTTAATTTTGCTACATTATATCAGAATCCAAGCAGGTTGTATAATATTTTCAGTATCTCTTCCCACAGTTGCACAAATACAAGTAACTAACTAACTTTCAGACTAGCAGCAGTGATAATTGACTGTGAGGATAAAGTTGTCGTGCTACGAAATACTCAGAAGGGAAAAGCTTTCCAGTTGCAATAGTTGAGCTGTGGGATGAGATCTAATTTGAGGTATATCTGCAAGCAGTAATTTTCTTCAAATTAGGGAGTCTGACAACTTTTCTTGTCCATTCAAGACAGCGTAGGATAAAATGTACTGAAACAGATTCAACACCATTTATGAATCCCAAGTATACATTAAGAGACCACTCACTAGTCAGAAAACTGTTCACAAAGGCTAGATCAAGCTACTGGAGGATGATTTGTTTTAGGAGTGGAGTTAATGCACTTTGCCACAAGACCCATGAAATTAACGACCATCTTCCTAGCTATTAGTTCATCAAGAGACTGGCCTCAAAATATACCCTGTACAATTAGGGACAGATGTACTTAGAGAGATAGTACGTAATCTTTCAGGACAGCATGGCCAAGTGTCTATGTGTTACAATGTTAAGCCCGCTAAAGTGCTCTATTGCAGGTATAGCCAGAGCTATAGTAAGCTATTGAGAAAATACAAAGTCTGAAATATGGTTGGATGTTGTACCTCTCATATGAAGACAGAATAAAAAGATTGCCTCTATCTCCAAGGTCCCACAAATAACAGCTGAGGACAGATTACAGATCAAAAGAGAAAGAATGTAGCAATTCCAGGTGGCAGCTGCCCACAACCATCAAAAACTACAGAAACTAAAGAGGATAGGGAATTAAAGGAAGTAAGAGAACTACTTAGGGGTCTACTTAGGCAACTGAGAAAACAATTTGAGGTTTTTTTATTTCCTCATAAGGATGGATTTTGTAGCTTTGAGCAAAGTGGGTGAAAAACATTAACAGATCAGAATGTTTTACATGCACTTTCAACATCTGTATGGATTTTTTTTTTAGACTGTTAAACCTACAGTTATTTGAAAAGCAGTTCATAATTAAACTTTGACAATAGTCATTACCTATAGCAGTCTTTAAAATTTGATACTTTATAGTACTGAACTATACTGATGTAAAACTGTATACTGATTCTAGATTAGAGGTATTAGTACCATAATATGCATATTATTTTCACTACCATGATAACTGCATCTCCAATGCAGCCTCTACAGACTCATGACCTATTATCTGTTTCATCTTTTAAGTAACTTCTGCTATGCACTTACAGCTGACGGTGATAGCTTTTCAATCAGGAAAAAAACCCAAAAGTCTTTGCATGTACTGGATAATTTTTATGTTGCTCAGGTATTTGGATTTATGAGTGTTTACGATTGATGTGTGTTTCTGTGTCATACAAAGTAATAGCCATACATTCCTGTAGCGATAATTCATGATCCAAAGAATCTCAAAGCATTTCAAAAATTTTATGTAGATAGTGAGTCAGTACAGTCACCTTCTGTTGGTTTTGGTTATGTTTTTTGGGGGGGTGGGTGTTTGAGGGTTTGTTTGATTGTTTGTTTATTTCATAAACCTTGAGACTAAAGACAGTAATCATTTCAGAATATACATATTTAGTCAAAATAATTTATTTCATGAGACAAGGCTGCTTTCTTCATATGAAGAGCACCAGAATTAGAGTATTTTTCAGTGAAGAATGGGACAACGCCAATCCATACAGAAGCAATGGAAGAACCTGTAGTAGCTCTTTTTCTTTAAGGCCATGTTTTATGTTGGCATCAACTGAGAAATCCCGAAAAAGTCAATGTTCTAGATGAGACTGAAAGTATTTTAGAATTGAGAATATGACAGAGAATGAGAACCTCATATCACTATGGGACAATCAATGCCTAACTAATAAACAAAATAAACATCCTCAGAAGATAAAGGATATTCATGATATTCATCTCAAATTGTTCATGGTATAAATATTTATTTCCAGCAGTCTACATTCTGTGTATGTATGTGGATATAGTAAATATTTAATGGAAAATGTGCACACACAAAATTATAATATATAGTTATGCCAACAAGACACTAATTATTTACCTTTCCTTGTCCAAACTTAACGCTTTCTCTAAACATTGTAAATATTTTAAAGCTTTTGAAAACAGTCATCATAATCACCTTATTTAAAACTCACCATCAATTTTGCATACAACTTGAAAAAAACCCCAATGTAGTCAATTAAAAAATAATCATTTACCTCTTTCCTTAAAAGCACCAAAATTCACTGGAATTGCAATTATGTGTAAAAGCTTGTTATCAGCTAGAAGCCAGATGTGAAAATGTCCTGTACCCAGAAATTAAACAGGGTACACAGATGGTATAGCAAGCAAAATGCCCTACCCAGAATTCTGTGCCCAAGAATTATAGGCATAAATCATATTATTAAAAAAAAAAGAAGAAGTGGTGAGTGGGTTGGGTTTTTTTCAAATAATGTAAGTTTACATTTTATCCTAAGGCTAGAAGTTTAATTGACTGCATAAGAGCATAACATGGTAGTTGTGAGTTGTGGAAAATATCAACTGTTCTGAAATGTTTTAAATGGAATATAAATGAGAAATAGATAAGGTAGGAAGGCTAGCCAAGAGAAGTTTATAATAGCCCAGATGCAAGATGACAAATGTTTGGACAAAGATTTTCCCATCTGGCATAATAAAATATCTCCATATTTTGGGAAGGACTAGCCAGTCAATAATATGCTACCTAAACTGTTGTTCAAGAACAAAAACAGGCAGAAAAGATAAACTAGAATCCAAAAATTCTCATTACATTTAAATCTGCCATCTTGTTCAGGAAGCAGAGGAATCTAGTACTTCTGTAGATCACTGGAGAAGAACGCATTTCATATAGATTTTATATTAATGTGTAAAATTTCCTAGGCAGCAAAGGAAGTTATAAGTAGTCATATAAGAAGAAAATAAATCTAACATAAATCTAAATCCTATAAATCTTAGACATAAAATTGAGTGAATGCATAAACATGCCTTCTCCTTTGTTTAAAAAAAAATTGGGAAGATTAAGTCGAAATCTGAATATATAAAAGGATATACATTGTCTCAAATTGTTTTGAACATTTTATTTTTGATAGAGACATACTGCAAATAACACAGTTAAAGGGAAATTATTTTCTCTACTCCATCTGGTGGGGAAGGAAAAAATTCTGTGGCAAAGTAATTTATGGCCTGACTTGAGGCCACTTTTTATTTATGTTTCTTCAATTTTGGTTTCTATACTTTTTTGGAAAGAAACATAAGTAGAAAATGGTTTTTTGTCTCAAAGCAGGGGAAGGAGGTCAGTGATCTTATGAATTGATATTGCTATGTAACAGGAAGATCTTGCATTACAACAAATTGTGCTGAAGCAAAAAAAAATTGGGAGACACAATAGGGTTCCTTATTTAGGGTTTGCTTTTTTTTTGTTGTTTCTTTCTTCATTTGTTTTTTTTTTCATGTGTGTGGTCCTTTGTATGTTTTTCCACCCCTAAGCATCAAAGTCTGTTCAGAGGTCACTTTGTGAGATTGGATCCAAGGATAACGTAAGTGGAAAAGCTTCCTTTTCAGAAATAAGAATATTGAACAGAACAGAGTTCTAAGAATCAATGGCCATTGAGACGAAGCTGTGGGTAGCCAGCCAGAAGCTGGAGAAAAAAACACAGTGAATTTTCTTCATTGCCTTGGAAAGCTAAGAACCATTGCTTTCTGATGCTCACAGATACATCAAAAAGACTGAATTCTTAAGCACTAAAAGTCAAGAAGAAATATGGAGAGGAGAGGAGAGGAGAGGAGAGGAGAGGAGAGGAGAGGAGAGGAGAGGAGAGGAGAGGAGAGGAGAGGAGAGGAGAGGAGAGGAGAGGAGAGGAGAGGAGAGGAGAGGAGAGGAGAGGAGAGGAGAGGAGAGGAGAGGAGAGGAGAGGAGAGGAGAGGAGAGGAGAGGAGAGGAGAGGAGAGGAGAGGTGCTTTCTCAAAGATTGTGGGTTTTTCTTTCATTTGTTTCAGTTTTTTTCTGTTAGGAGGCACAAGTTTGAATGCAACTGGCCATTATTGGGATTAATGATTGAAAGCAAAATAGGTAAATATGGAATATGAACTCTGATATCTGGGGTCAGGTAACTCTGAATGGCACACTAGTGTGGAGGTTTGGCAAATATGGGTGCTCACACTATATTAGGAGAACAGAGAAGCAGGAGCTCAGAAATAGGATGAGGAAAATGTGTCACCAAAGTGTTTTGAGGAAAATCTCTATTGAGAACTGATTTAAAAAAACCTCCCAGTTCGTGGAATATGTTTCCCATTTAATATATTTAATAAAATAAAACTTTTGGTAAAAGCATTAAATATGTTGTCTAATAAATACATATACCATTCCATAGTATATATTTTGCAAAATATATTTTAATTATGTTAAAATAGTATATAAGTATAGAACTATGTTATATACAAGTCACATTGTTGTATTATACAAAAAACAAATCTGAGGGTAAATGATGTTTATGTATTTTTTTAATTAGACATTTTAATTGCTTTATTTCAAAGCTAGGGAACAATGTAATTTTCAGAAAACCTAAAGCATCCTGACATCTTAACTGAAACATGGGAGACTGCTTAGAGACTCTGTGTCAAATGAGTGCTGCAAAGATGCTGTAAACAAACTGAAAAGCTAGACCTTATGAGCCCAAAAATAGAGCTAATAATTGTACCTACTTGCAGCTCACATGTGTTAAGGAAATTATTATCTCTCTGTATAAGTGTGTGTTCAATACTGGCCCATAAGGAACTTTGTCAAGCAGGCAAAGTAATAATTGGTTAGGACCATATATAACACCCAAAAAAAGTTATCAGTAATATAAGATCAAAACTCATAATTCTCAAAATCTAGTAACACAGTAGCTAAAACTTCATTTTTAATTAGTATGTAAAAGAAAGTATACATGTCTAAAGATATGGAAAACTACTAAAGCACTTTGGGTGCCCACAGTGGATTCATCAAAGTCATTAATCTGTGTTAGAAAATCTTTCTGATGGACCTGTCAGTTCTAAATCTGAAAAGAAAAGGTCTCTTATGTCATGTGACTAAAGAAAGACAAAATCTGAACAACAAGCAAAGTGATCAATGAAGTTTGAAGGATGACACAAAGAAACACATAAACAATACCACACTGAGAACTGAAGGAACTGTTTTGTTTTCAAGAGTATACACGAATACATATTAGAGGTAGTTGGAATGCTGATAAAAACCCAATTCTAATATTTACTTGAAGGACCGGTGTAGAAATTCTTGTCCTTAAGCTTAGAAATTTAAAAAAAAAAAAAAAATAAATACAGGGCTTTGCAAATCATATATTGTAGTGGGTGAAACAAGTTTGATAAAGAAAGACTTTAAGGAATTTTGATATGTGACAAGGGCTATTAGTTGTTTTTTTCTTGCAAATAAGTACCTGACAGAAATTTAATGTTATCATTCAGTAATACAAAGTCATCATAAGTCCTCTGCAATACATCTAGGTTACTCTGGAGTTTGCACACATTTTAGTACCTAGTTCCTTCCATGTTGCCCACTGAAATTTTAGCGGCAAAATTCCTTGTAATCACCCCCTAAGAAACTGCAGATGACAGCAGGTTACTGACAAACCAGGCATGTTACAAGAGTTGGAGAAGGAAGGGTGACGGAAAGAGAAGGTGAAACCAGCAGAAAACACAAAAGATAAAAAGTGAGATGAAACCAAAAGAAAGAAACTTTAAGATCCTCACTCAGACTGTTGAGCAGCAGTGGAACTGTCCATGGTCAAGAACACATACACCAGCTGAATATAGACTTAAAATTTAGTTTGATAACATGAACCGTGATGATTGTAATCATCAGTTAAATTATATAATAGAATTTAGTCTTAGAAATTCTTCCTAATATGGTTTGTATATTTGAAACCTCATACTATCATTCTTGCACGTTCCTTTTCCCTGCACATTTGCTAACCAGACTATATTTGCTGTAATGAAGAAGGATATTTGTATGTGGACAAGTATGAAACAGCATTTATTGTGTGAGTCCTAGGCCATGTTTCATTTTTTTAATCCAGCTGTATACTTAATCTAACTGCAGAATGAAAACCATAGAAGGTGGATAGAAGGCAATCACATTGCTATTGCTTGAGGCACACTGTCATCTTAATAAAAATTAAATAATTTCAACCTAAATATTTCAGTGGTTGGTTTGAATGTTCAGTTCCTCATCAAAATGAAATACATAGAAAGCAGCCATGACAAAGAAATCACCAATGCCTTAGCCTTCTGCCTAATATTATTTATGTATTTACCCCAAACTTCTATGCTTGTTAGACTGATGTATGTACAGATGTAATCCCTTGGCCCAGAATATATGTACACACAGCTGTTTTACTGGCATCATGGAAATAGTGAAAACCAGCTGTATTTCCCATACAGCACTTTGTGTTTAGTACTTAGAATGTGTACTTCCCTCGCCAAACACCAGTTAACAAAAAGTAAACTCATCATCTGTGTTTCTGTGGTACTCAGTAGAGAATGACAGGTAGGCTGTTGTAGTGGGTAACTGTCCTCTGCAGGTACTGTCCCTTTGTGACAGCTAGAGAAAGTTTAAATAACTTTTTTTAAAAAAAATATAACAGAAATAGTGTTTTTACTCAAATATTTCCATCACCATATGGAATGAGAATTCTAGTTCATTAGCCATGATCAGAAATACTCTGAAGCCAAATCTCAATCTGTGTTTTGCCAAAGCCAACTGTAAAAGTATGATTTATTTTAAGCAAGAGGACTTGTCTGGAGGGCAAATTCTCCTGCCCCTCAAAGCCAACAAAATGTATCTCCTGGTATCCTACTTGATAAGTGAGAATTTGTCCGATATTGTGAGATATTAATGTAATTAGTCAATATCAGTTTAGGTTTTGATGACATTAGAGAATTTAAGAAGTGTAGGTGGTGTTACCATAGCAAAATCCACTTTCTGCAGTCTAGTTCCCTAGCTCCCTAGAGTACCTTTCATACCTTTTACAGGAGTTGCTGATTCTTACTGTTTTTCTAGCTGTGCATTATTATATGCATTTGTAAGAAAAAAAGGTTTTGTGATTGAAAGTCCATTAGTTTCTCATTTTACACTACATTTGAAGACAGAATCTGTGGGTGTTTTCACTTTGTTTTTAATGGCAATTCATCTGGTTCCTCTAAATGTTAGGATGATGTCATAAACACTGGATTATGACTTCAGGCTGAGAATAAGCAGTTGTAGCAGATGGACTCCTGAAAAACAAAGATCCTGTTTTCATGCAAATGTCCCTAGTAGTAAAGAACAATGGAAGATAAATATTGAAAAATATATAATATAGAAACAGAATGGCTTGTAAACAGAATGCTTTCAGAGTCAGCTGCTCTTTAAACAAACTAGAATAGAGTGGCTCTAGAGACACATTACATGATTCAGTGTAATTACTGGCTTGTTCAGGTAAGTGCATTTCATCTGATTCTAATCTGAATCCATCAATTCAGCTATATGCTATATAAATATAAATGCTACACTTTATATTTTGGAAATAGCACAATATAGAAACATGGACAATACATCTTCACATTTTTATGCAATATTAGAAAAATGAAACACAGGAGGGATTTACAGCACAAATAATGTCAGAGTGATGAAGAGAGTTTAGATTTATGGTAAAATACTTTTTTTTAAGTACAAAAAGGTTTAATTTGTTAAATTTTTGTAATTTCCTTTATTAATTTCCTTGGAGCACTTCCAGGGGTGATTTTTGTTTCTTTGTTCCCAGAAAACAAAAAACTTTAGAATATTTAGACATAATTGTTCACATCCTCTATTTGTAAAGTGTGAAAATATCCTAACCACTAATCTATACAGTATTATGATAACACAAATATCAATCAAACAATCTTCGCTCATTCCTTTTTAAGTGGGACATGGCAAAGGATGAAAATATCCAAATTAATTAGGTCAGAGGAAGGAAATAACAAGAACAATTCTAGATTGATGTATGGCTCAAACAGTTGGAGAAAGAAGTCCAGCATCTTATTTTCCTTGTGCATGCAGTTTTTATGTAGTACATTTAAATGATCTTGGAAACAGGAGCAGGCTTTAACTTAATGGATTAAATCTTACTGTCTATTGTTTCATTTTCTGACCCAAGAAAATTTTAATTATTTTCTCTACTGAAAAGAAAGGTAACACTTTCAAAAGGAAGGATAAAAAAATAGATGCCTCAATACAGTATGGTCTCTAGCTAGAGGATCACGACAAATTTGCAGATATAAAATTGTGCCCTTTCAGGCTGAATAAAGAACTTTCTGCAAATGTAATTCTTTCTGTAGTTGATGTCAGAACACTGCGTCAACATGCTAAACTTGATCAGTTAGCCTCCTGTAAATATTGACCACGAGGTTTCCTTTGTTGGCTTGGCCTCGACTTTTTTACCCATAATCTCTCAACCTGTTTGTTCCTGGTTTTCAAAGTCAGCTCGATGCAGTGAGGTTATTCTTTGTTTTTTTTACATAGAGGGCAACTCAGTCACTGCCCCCACTGCTTCCTTGCCTGTCCCTCCAGAACAGTTTAGAGTCATCCACTGCAGTGTTCCAGTCATGTGATTCACCCCACTAAGCTTCACTGGGAGTGATCAGATCATAGTTTCCATCTGCCCCATGGGTTCAAGCTCCTCCTTTTTGTCACCCATGCTGTGTGCATTGGCACAGAGACACTTCAGCTGCACTGTCAGCTATCTAATCGGTTTGGTGAAACTTTTTTTGAGGGTTAGGGGCCATTGTTTGCTACTGTTACAGGTGCACTCATACTCCCTGTTGCTTGTGAGTGCACAAGTGTTACAGCGTTGGACCCCACCCCTAAATTCATTAGTTAGAATCACTTTCATCCAATCTGCCAATGAAGATTCTCCTTCCTCTTCCAGACAGCTGGTTCTAGGTAGGATTCCAGATTCAGGCATGTCTGTTTCTTTTTGTTACTGTTTGGTGGTTCCCCCATTACCTCTCAGTGAGGCTCAAGGAAAAAGCATTAGTAGACAACCCTTGCCTTTGCCTATTCTGTCTATAATTTCAGGGCAAATCTGGCATCAAATTTCTATGCATCCCAAAAAACTTTTCTCAGTGGAAGCTTTGATAGTACTTCCAAGAAAATATTTTAAAAGGAAAGGTATTGGGTTATACTCTTCTGTGGCATAGCATTTAAGATTTTAAACAAAGATGTCTCACTCCTGTTTTGTATTTTTAAAAGATTCATGCAAAGCATTGAATGAAGACAGAAAATACGGAATAAGACCAAGTTTAAAATGGATGTGTCTGTTCATTGCATTGTACAATACCAGGTTATTTTTGCTGTTCATTTGCTACCTGTATCATAGGAATTCCTTTGTCTTGATAAGATGTGCATTGAAACAGGCTTATGCTATTACTCAATGATAGTCTTTATATAATAGCAATTCCATACAATTTGGTTACTTCCTTGCAAACCTTTTCAGTCCCACAGGTCTTTATTGATCTTCTTTCAATCAATTGACCACAGTCTTACAGAAAAACACAAATAGTTGACATACTAATAAGAATTCCTGACCCCTTTCAATTGAATACTTGACCGATCAGTATGAACTCTCAACAAACCTATAACTTCATCACTAGCAGTAATTGCAATCAATAACAAGGTTAGCTACTAATGCTGTTTGAAAGATGAAGACAAGGGAGAATGCTTAGGAGACACAAAGAGAAAGATACACTTGTTCCACATGCAGGCAGGAAGGCTGTTGGTTACATGGACTACTTGAATCACTTTTTTTTTTCTGTAAAAGTACTCTTTCTGATCTGAGTGATTTCAGTCTACTGAAAAAATGATTAAAATTATCATGTTTGATACAAAAGATTTCTTTCATCCTATAAGCTGATTTCTGTATAAATTCACTGGCATGAGGTATGACCATCAATATTGGGTTTGAACTGGTGAAAAAAAATCTTTTCCACCTTCATAAGAGATTACTAATCAAATATTTTAATGGGTATTTCTTTCACCCTATTCCCATTCTTTCCAAGGTTATTATAAAAGCTAAAAAATAAAAAGAACTGGGACTTTCTGTCAGAAGATGTAGATGGTGGGAATTCAAACAATAAATATAGAACAATGTTAAAAAAAGATAGAAAATAACTTTATTGAAAATATAACAGAAAAAAAAATCTGTGCCGTTTTTTCCTCTGGAATATAATACAGAGAAACTTTGAAATGTTTATATGCCTTATTTCCTCAAAAAAGAGATCATAGTCCTTCTTTTTAAATAATTTTGCAGCAATTTGCTTGGAACCATTAAGTAGAAAAACATTTTCTTATGCAGTGATATATGTTGAATGCTCTCTTCGATGTTGCAATGTTTCACTTCTGTCTAATAACATTTATGACAACATATCAATTATTCCATACATCTATCAATATTAGGATATGCATTTAATATAACCTAAAAACTATTTTTCAGATGGTTATTAGAGGGGAAAAATAAGAAAAAGTATTGATATTGAATGTTTCCAGCTATTTCAGTATTGTTAAGAAAAGATGACACAATCTGAAATCAACCTCAGCAACAGTCCATATGTTAAAAATTACATGTGCCACAACTATGAGACCTGAAATGAAGAAAGGAAGGAAAATTTCACATTTAGAGGTAACAAATTTAAGTATTTTTAGCCGACAGTTGCTAACAGTTTAGAAATTATGCTAAAGAAAATAAGTCACCAGAGAACCAGAGGCATTGTACATCATTCTGGATGCTAACTGGAACTACGAATTTAGCTAGACCTAATCTGATTGTCTCCTTTTGCTTCTCACTGAGATAAAATATTAACATAAAGAAATTTTCACGGATTCATCACTCATTCATTTTTTTGCTCTCTTATATTCAATAGATATGTCCTGTTCCTCTTTAGGAAATTAATTTTACCACACTTTTGTACATTTCTTCTTGAAATCCTTTTCACTATGCATTTTCTTTAATGAATTCATTCATGTTGTCTTCTACTTTGTTAATTATTTTGTGGGAATGCTGTTGAAGAATTTTACCTTTCTTCACATTTTCTTCCCCTTTTTTCTGAAAGTCCTTCAATCAATCTTTAGAACATTTCTCAATACCTACAATTAGATATTCAGTTTCCATTTTCATGCACCTAAGTAATTCATAATGTTCTCAGATTCAGAGAGATGTATATTTTTATTTTTTTTTCCTCTCACAGAGTGTATATGGAAAAAGTATACATCATTATACGTCTTTTAGTGTTGGTTTTCTAACCTTTTCTACACAGTTTTCACTTCTGGTTCCCTTTTACAATACCTGGACAAAAATCAATTTTTATATGACCTATTTATGGACTACATCTCCAATACTTTATTACGTATTAGTTAATGTGGAGAAACACATGGAAGAAGAGAAAGATCACCCATCCATTCCCCTACCAGAAACAAGTATGACCTTTATGTTACTTAATTATTCTTCTTCTTACATGTTAAATTCAGATGAATCATGGAATCATAGAATTACCTGGATTGGAAGAGACCCTTAAGATCATTAAGTCCAACCACAGCCTAATCCTGCCAATACCACATCTAGATCATGTCCTTAAGGACTTCATCTACATGCCTTTTAAATAACTCCAGGGACGGTGACTCCACCACCTCTCTTGGCAGCCTGTTCCAATGTTTGACAACCCTTTCAGTAAAGAAATTTTCCCTGATATCTAACCTGAACCTCCCCTGGTGCTATTTTAAGCCATTCCCCCTCATCCTATCGTTTGTCATCCGAGAGAAAAGACCGACGCCGACATCTCTGCAACCACCTTGCAGGTAGTTGTACAGAGTGATAAGGTCTCCCTGAAGCCTCCTTTTCTCAAGATTAAAAAGTCCCAGCTCCCTCAGCTGTTTCTCATAGGACTTGTGCTCCAGACCCTTCACCAGCTTTGTCATCCTCCTCTGGACATGCTCCAGCATCTCAACAGCTTTCCTGTAGTGAGGGGTCCAAAACTGAACACAGTACTCAAGGTGCAGATCACTGCGACACTTGCACTGCTTGTAAGGCTCATCCTCCATTGGTTCAGGTGGTTCCTGCTATAGTAATTCCTATAACATGCACCTCAAAAGCCAGATTACAATGATTTACAGGAATGTCCATTATAATCTCTATCCCTGTTTGCTTTGAGCCAGATCATCAGGTTTAACATTGCAAATAATAACAATAATAATAGTGTTATATTTATTATTATTATTATTCGAAGAGTAAGAAGGGAAAGGGGAAGAAGAGGAAGAGGTGGAAGAGGAAGAAGAATGATGCACAAAATCCAGTCGCTTACCATGTGCAGAAGGCAAAAAGACTCCCAATCTAACACCCCGTTGTAGTTAAAAAACTAGAAATAAACCTGAAACAAACAACCAGGTGTTGTAGTTTTGTGTGGCTGGGTTCGGGTGGAGGAGTGGGCTGCAGGGGTGGCTTCTGCAAGAAGCAGCTATAAGCTTTCTGTATCCTCAAGAGAGTAAACACCAGCCAGCTCAAGGCCAGAGTTGTTACCGACCAAGGCCGAGCCTGTCAGTGATGCTCACAGCGCCTTTGTGAATCAAATTTAATAAGAAAAAAAATGCAAACAGCTGCTTTTTGCCACCAGAGAAAGGAGTGAGAGGATGTAAGAAGCTGTAAAGACACCAAGGCCAGTGAAGGTAGGAGGGAAGAGGCGCCCCAGGTGCCAGAGAGAAAGATACTCCTTAAGCTTGTGGAGAAACCCATGGTGGAGCAGGTCCCTCCACAACCCATAGAAAAGGACGAGACTCCATCTGCAGCCTTCTGGAGCAGGTAGGGACATATGGAAGATGCTGAGCCCCATGTTGAAGCAAGCATCTGCCAGCACTTGCAGCCTGTAGAGAGACAGAGGCATAGAGAAAAACCAGAGGGAGATCCATGCTGAAGCAGGTATGCTGGAAGGGAGAGGTTTGTGACCCCATGGAGGACCAGGCTGGAACAGTCTGGGCATGAGAAACCGAGAGACATTCTGTGATTTATGACTGCACCCCATAGAAGTGACCCATGCGTCTGGTGAAGAGATGAAGCCCCATGGGAAAGGAGAAATTAATGAAGGATTGTCTTCGGTGGGTGGGACCCCACGGTGCAGCAGGGGGAGAGTGTGAGGAATCCTCCTCCTCCCAACCTCTCCCTGCCTAAGAAGGAGAACATCTCATGGGAATTTACCAAAACTCCTGTTCCACCATTCCCTGCCCCTCCTTATGCCACAATATAGGATCATGAGGAAGGGAACAAAATCATGACTAAAGTGAAGTCTGCTAAGAAGGGAGGGGTAGGGGGAGGTGCTTTTAGATCTGATCGCACTTCTCATTATCCGACTCTGGTTTCACTGGGTGTGTAGTGTAGAATAATAAATTAAAGTTTTCTTTCCTTTATTCTGTGTTGAGTCTGTTTTGCCTGTGCACTAATTGTGGAAGGATCTCTCCCTGTCCTTATCTCGACTCGTAAGCTTCTCAATATATACATTTACTCCCTTGTCCTGCTGAAAAGGGGAGTGCTAGAGTAGCTTTGGTGGGTATCTGGCCTCCAGCCGGGGTCAAACCACCACACACCCTGTTTCTGAGTAGTGAATCTGCCTCCCAGCTAGCTTCCCCTGTTGTATACAGAGCATGACAGTATTTGGTAGGGAACATCAGTCTGGGTCAGCTGTCCTGGTTGTGCTTTCCTAGTTTCTTCTGCAACTGGCAGTGCGTGGGAAGCTGAAAAGTTCTTGACTTAGTGTAGGCACCGCAACAATTTAGCAACAGCTGGAAACATCAGTGTGTTATCAACATTATTCTCATCTTAAATCAAAAACACAGCACTGTATCAGTTACTAGGAAGAAAATGATCTCAGCTGAAGCTAGGACAGAACCCTCTGCATAGAGGAAGAAAAAAAAACCAACAAGTTTTATCTTTTCTTGTCTAGTATTTTAATCATTGGCATACCTCAGTGATATACAAGCTATCAAAAGAAATTTTAACAACTCTCTTCACATTTCACACAGTGAGATTTTTTTCAAATAGCAGATGATTGTGGGCTTCTGCTCTGTTTTTCACTAAATCTTAAACTACATACATTTATATCTTTATCTTTACAGATTTTTTTGCTCACACGTGTTTCATTTTTCAAACATTGTCTAATTGAGTATAAATTTCTTCAATGATTCATGCCTCTAAAGACTTCCCAAGTGTTGTTTCTTCAAATTCTGCAGCTTTTCAAAATTTTTTTGTAAAACAACCTAAATCTCCCAGTATTAATACAAAGCTAAGTAAAACATACTGATTTCACCTGAACTGCATTTTGGCATTTCATTTTCTGCTGAACATGAAATTAATATCAGAGCTGATGTGAACATCCAAGAACAAAATTCTTGACCGAGAGGACTCCATAACATCTTGCAGACTAAAACCATAAAATTGTGCACTGATTTATGCACAGTAAGCACTGAAAACATGCAGCATGCCCTGGGCCCAGTACAGGGTAAAATCTTTTCGTCCTGCTGCTTCTGTTCCAGTGTTTCAAAACAGTCATTGTTTCTTGAGAGTAGGTATCTTTTTATGTCTCCTCCATCGTAAATCACAAAGCAGGATAGTGCACTGTCTCTTTCATGCCTTCTTCTAAAGTAGCACAAATAATTGAAAAAGAAAAGAAAATTAAATAGAAGACTTACAAAGAGCTAAAGCTTCCATATTCTGAACTTGCACAACGCTGCAGACTGAACAGGGCCACACTTTGAAAAATTATCTATGGTCAGAAGAGGTCATGACTGCTGCCACTGGGGAGAGGGGTGCAAGATTCCAGAGAAGATGTGCTGAGAAAGCAGGAACCTGAGGCAAACTTACTTGTGGTAAAGGAATATGAGATTCTTTGAATTCCTGAACCTTAACATGAGCCATTGATTCAAGTTATAAATGACAAGTACAGTTAAAAATGTATCAGAAGTACCTGCTACTTCTGTACAATTCACTGAGGCTCATTTTTCCAATCCTCCTGGAAGAGATTTGCTTTCATAAACAAGTAAGTCTTTCCTTTTTGCTTCTGTAACATCTGTAGCACCTTTTCTCCATTGAGGATGGCAGAGGAAAATGTATATATAGGAGACTGTATATATAGGAACAGACTTTGCCATAAGACTTTGCCCTCCAGTCCTCCTACATACATTAAGGTTATGAAGGTGTTGGGGGGAATGTGGTGGTTGTTGGGGTTTTTTTTTAGTTTTGGATTTGTTTATTTTTGGGGGTTGTTTTCTTAAAAGGTTTTATTTTTTGGGGGGGTGAGGGTTGGGGGAGTGATTTTTGTTCCTTTGGCTTGTTGTTTTGTTTTTTCCAAAACAGAACAGATCAGGGCAGGTTTTAGTGTCACACGTAATACCTAATGTATCATTCTCATACATCACTATGAAAATTTTTCTTCGTGGAACTAAAGGAATCAGACATTAGAAGAATGACAAGGTGAAGGCAAAAGAAAATAAATTCATCATGCTGACACAAACCAGAATTATAATCAAAGTTGTACTATAATTCTGAAAAAAATAGGAACAAAACCACTATGCAGGTCTTTGATAAAGAATGAGCTACAAATAAGGAAATTATCAGAAAATGTATGAGACAGCACAGAGAATTAGGCAGGATAGAAATAAACCCCGAAAATTGGGCAGAACAGAAACATATTTTAATAAAATAAAATTATTTCTACTTTTATTTTTTTGACCAATATGCTTGGTTCAAAGTTCCTTGTATTTCTCATTGCTGAAGAAAGTATTTTTAATTATTTGAGACTGATATTTTTATAATAGGTAAATTATTAGAACTGACCCAAATCTTTTTATGTCCTTGAAAATTAGAAAACACCCTCTGAAATTTCTGAAGAAATACAGTAGCTTATTTCTAGCTTTACACTTTTTTTTTTGTTAGCTTTTCTGATTTCTGATACTATAAGAAAAATTCATGTGGAAATTAATGCCATGGTTTTGTTTTAATGTACTCATTAAAAATATATACATATTTGTGTGTATATTCCCTTTTTTCACAAACCAAATTTAAAGGTAGTTTATGCTTCACCATATAGTAGATACAGGATGCTCCCTAAAACAGTGAGTGTTTAAGTATGAACAGACATGACTTTAAGCACAAATTAATTCATTCAGAATGACTTTAAGAAAATCAACATTTTAATGAAAGTCTGTAATTTGCAACCTAATACATGCTGCACATATTTTGAAATTAGATTCCTATCAGATATCTGGTCAACTGCTCACTTATTCAAAACCTTAAAATGAATGAAAAATCTGTTGAGTTACAACTCAAGGCATTTGTGTTTAGAAAATGTACTTTCTACAGTTTTTCAAGTTCCACATTGACAAAGAGAAAATAATGTTCTCATAGAATAAACAAAAAAGGATTGTGGATTTCCATTTCTGTCTAATTAATTTTAAATGAGGATCTTAAAGACTGTTATACTCATTTTTGTAGCATGAAAATGTACTGCTTCAAGAAGAGGAAACAGGTACTTCCCTTTTCCTTTCCTACAAGTGCACTATCACAATGCAAATAATTTTTGTTTTATTAATATGTTTTCTATTAATAATAATTTCAAAATTAGAATCTTCAAGCTTTAGTCAGAGGCATAATAATGCAAAAAAATCTACTTAAATATTGTGAAAAATTTCTAGTCAATATTTGTTATTCAGAACTCAAGTTAAATAAATTATATGAGAAAATATATTTAATAGTTAATTGAATCACATAAATTTGATAAATTATCAAAAAGGATCTAACATTTACAGAACGCCTCAGCTTCATGAGTATTTTAAGATGAATATGTATTGTGGACTTGAACTTGTGCCTCAAATATCATCACCAATATAGCTATACTAGTAAATAAAAAGAGCTATAGAAGCGTAACTCTAAATTCTCAGGAGACAATTATTCAATTATACAACACAGGAAATAAAAGATTGCATCATGTTTTTCATGTGGTGAATTTGTGCTCCTCTTTTGGTATTAGGATTTTAGACTTTTGTAACAGCAATAGTTTTTAAAACTTTAAAGAAAGCAAGCACTTCTAATTAATTGATTATAAAATGAAAATGCTACCAGGACTATATAACATGTATCTCCAGGTGGTTTTATGTGAAGCGAATGGGAATGAGACCTTTTTAAAGGTTAGTATCTTTCTCTCAGGCAGGTTAGATTTTAAATGCCCATATATTTCTCATTTCTACTCCTCTGACTATAGTAGCCCAAGGCTAAGACTCCACTTGGCTTCCAGTTTCTAAGATGAGCACAATCTTTGCTTTCCCTTTAAACTAGTTGTGATCACATTTAAGAGCTGAAAAATATTTCACCAACTTAATATGAAGATATTTATTGATGAATGAGATGACCAGCTGTCCTGGTTCTGGCCAGGCCAGAGTCAACCAGGACAACAGAACCAGGACACCAACTTTTACAGACACAAAATCTCTAGATGAAGAACTATTTTGAGGTTACAGCTGCCTTGATAGATTGGACTAATAAATCAAGAATTTAAAAGTTTCGCCTAAATTGTTTGGACTTTAAACTACCACAAGGAATGGAAATAAAGCTCAGAAGTCTATTAAGGAGCCTTCACTGATTTTTCTCCAGATTTTCTTTCCCAGTGGAACTGCTACCTATTTCTCTGATATTTCACTGAGTATCTTGTTGAAAATTATGTCTGTTTAGATTCCACTAAAATCCTAGTGTGACATCCTAGAGGTTTTTCTTTATTGTGAATTTTGGCATGCCCAGAATCATAAATAAATATGTATTTAAGAAAATTCTGAATCACAAAATAACAGAATTGTAGGGGTTGGAAGGGACCTCGAGAGATCACCAGGTCCAACCCCCTGACAAAGCAGGCTCCCTAGCTCATATTACACAGATAGGCGTCCAGACAAGTCTTGAATATTTCCAGAGAAGGAGACTCCACCACCTCCCTGGGCAGCCTATTCCAGTGCTCTGTCACCCTCACTGTGAAAAAGTTCCTCTGCTTGTTGGTGCAGAACTTCCTGTGCTCCAATATGCAGCCATTGCCCCTTGCCCTGTCCCCACAGACCACTGAAAAGGGACTGACCAAATTTCCCTGCATCCCATACTTAAGATACTTATAAACATTAATTAGGTCCCCACCTCAGTCTTCTTTTCTCTAGACTGAAAAGTCCCAGCTAACTCAGCCTTTCCTCATACGGGAGATGTTCCAGGCCCTTAATTATCTTCATAGCCCTTCACGGGACTCTCTCAAGGAGATCCCTGTCTTTTTATACCAGGGAGCCCAGAACTGGACACAATACTCCAGGTGGGGCCTGACCAGGGCAGAGTAGAGGGGGAGGATCACCTCCTTCGACCTGCTGGCCACAATCTTCCTGATGCATCCCAGGATCCCATTGGCACACTGCTGGCTCATGGCCAACCTGTCGTCAACCAGGACCCCCAGGTTCTTATCCACTGAGTTCTTCTCCAGAAGGTCATCCCCCAGCTTGTACTGATACATGCGGTTATTCCTCCCCAGGTGCAAGACTTTACACTTGCTTTTGTTGAATTTCATCTGGTTTTCTCCCTGCCCAGCTTTCCAGCCTGTCCAGGTCTCGCTGGATGGCAGCGCAGTGTTCCTGCGTGTCAGCCACCCCTCCCAGCTCTGTATCATCAGCTTACTTGCTGAGGGTGGATGCTATTCCCTCATCAAGGTCATCAATGAAGATATTGAACAGGGCTGGACCCAACACCAAGCCCTGAGGAACACCGCTAGTCACAGGTCTCCATTCAGATTCTGCTCCACTGATCACAACCCTCTGAACTCGGTCCAACAGCCAGTTCTCAACCCACCTCACTGTCCACTCATCAATCCCACGCTCTCTCAGCTTTTCTATCAGGATGTCATGGGAGACAGTATTGAAGGCTTTGCTGAAGTCAAGGTAGATGACATCCACTGCTCTTCCTGCATCCACCCAGCCTGTGATGAGATCATAGAAGGCTATGAGATTGGTCGAGCACAATCTTCCCTTGGTGAGTCCATGCTGACTACTCATGACCTTCTTCTCTTCCAGTTGGTTGGAGATCGCATCCAGAGCAAGCTGTTCCATCACCTTTCCAGGGACAGAAGTGAGGCTGACTGGCCTATAGTTACTGGGATCCTCCTTCTTGCCCTTTTTAAAGACTGGAGTGATATTGGCTATCCTCCAATCCTCAGGCACTTCTCCTGTTCTCCAATACCTGTTGAGGATGATAGAGAGCGGCACCACAATCACTTCTGCCAGCTCCCTCAGTGCACGTGGATGCATCCCATCCAGGCCCATGGATTTGTGTGCATTAATCCCTTTGAGACGCTCCTGGACCACCCCTACCTCAACTAGAGGGAAGCTCTTCATCCCTCAAACACTCCTACTTTCATCCAGTATCTGTGGGTCCCGAGGGGCCTTTGAAGTGAAGACCGAAACAAAGAAGGCATTCAGTGCTTCCAACTTCTCATCATCTCCCATTTGCAGGACACCCTCCTCGTTCAGCAAGGGACCTATATTATCCCTGGTCATCCTCTTACTATTCACATATCTGAAAAAACTCTTTTTATTATCCTTTATGTCCCTTGCCAGCTTCATTTCTAAGCGGGCCTTCCTAGTCGTGTCCCTACAGGCCCTGAGAGCATCCCTATATTCTACCCAGGTGCTCAAACCCTGTTTCCACAGTTCGTAGACCTTCTGCTTCCCTTTGAGTTTACCCATTAGCTCCCTGCTCATCCATGCAGGTCTTCTGCCTCTCCTTCCTGATTTCTTACTCAAAGGGATGCACCTATCTTGTGCTTGGAAGAAGCGCTGTTTAAATGCTAGCCAGATCTCAGAGGCTCCCTTTCCTTCTAGCAGTGTAGCCCATGGGACAGCTCCTAATATGTTGCGGAGGAGATCAAAGTTAGCTTTTCTAAAATTCAGGGTAGCTATCCTACTTTTTGGCTTGCTTCTTCCACTCAGGATCTTGAACTCAGTCATTTCATGGTCGCTTTGTCCTAAGCTGCCCCCGACCTTCACTTCCCTAACGAGCCCATCCTTGTTAGTAAGAACAAGGTCCAGCACCCACCCTCCCCTTGTAGGTTCCTGCACCATCTGCAAGCAGGAAATTATCTTCAACATACTTCAGAAATTGTCTGGACTGCATACGACTGGCCATATTGCTTGCCCAGCAAATATCTGGGTAATTGAAGTCCCCCATAAGGACCAGTGCCTGGAATCTCAAGGCTACTTCTAGCTGCTTATAGAAAGCACTATCCTGATCAGGGGGCCTATAGTACACACCCACAACAGTGTCACTCATACTAGCGTCACCCTTGATTCTTAGCAACAAGCACTCGACTGATGGTTCATCTTTCCCCAGGTGGAGTTCAATACATTCTAGCTGCTCTCTAAAATAAAGAGCAACTCCTCCACCTTGCCTCCCTAGCCTGTCTTTCCTAAAAATCACATAGCCATCCATGGTAGCGTGCCAATCATCCGGGCTGTCCCACCACGTCTCAGTGATTGCAATGAGATCGTGGCCCTGCAACCACACAAAGATCTCTAATTCTTCCTGCTTGTTTCCCATGCTATGTGCGTTTGTATAAAGGCGTTTTAGTGGGGCAGCAGACGCAGGTTTGCATATTTGGTTTGCATATTTGAAACAGTCTGCACACATTAACCTCTACAGATTAAGCAAAATTCAGACTAGATATGTTCACTAGGGTTCTTCAGAGCGGAATATTCTGCTCCAGAGCTCAGTTGTTTAGAGACAGTTTTTGATTCTATGCGATTATCATATTTTCTGTAAATGAGCCTCCAGGATCATAAGAATACTTTGATTCTTTGACAGCTCTAGCCAGGTGTGGTATGCAAGCTACTTAACTATGTAACTTTAAGATCTAACACTTTCATCACTGTTTTTGTGGTCATAGTGTGGACCAATGCTAGATTTGGAAATACTGAAATGTGTATTTTTCTATTCAAACTTCCAATGCCTAAAATATCTTTAAATAAATATGGCAACATTTTGTCATAAACACTAATTTAGGCAGACAAAAACCTTACATCATTACCAATCCATGTCATCCGAGTAATATAAAGGCAATCAAAATTATAACCTCTGCCAAATTTCCTTTTTTTTTTAATTTGACTAACATTAAATCTGAATTTGAATCACCTCCTTTTTCCTTCCTCATTCGTCCAAGTCTTACTTTTAATTTAAAAATGTTTGGAATCTGCTATGCTTCGTCACCCTGCATGGTACTTCACAATAGCCAAAGACCTGACTTGTAGATCTGTAAGCTATTCTTCTGCCATAAAAATGTGCTTATTGACCAGTAAAACAGAATAGTGTGTCATAAGAGTCCCTCTCTTTTGTACCTAATATTTTTCATGGTAAATTTCATAACCGATTTCTAATACTGTCATCTTTATGACTTTGTGATGGGGAACAAGATTTCTTGTGGTGGTCTTCTGTTGAAAACTTGCTTAGACCGTAAATTAATAATAAATTATATTAGTCATGGAATTACCAATATATAAATTTATCATGAATGTAAACATGACATTTAACAAAATAAATCAAAACTATATTATGCATATTATATGTATACACATGCATACATAGTACATATATGTACTTACATACATACTTATATATATATGCCCACACACAAGAAACTAAATATATGCTGTATTAAATCAAATGTCAGTCTAAAGTATGTGGTTCAGCACCTTAACAAGATTAATGCAACCTAGAACCCACCTCTGAAGTTAGTGGTACTTAACAAAGCAATTAGTCATTATATCAGGCTGTCTTTGACTGCTGTGTCTGACTATGCAGTGAGCACTTATAACTAGACTGATTAAAGTAGTCTTTTCCAGTGAACAGACCAACACACAAATTCCTGGTTTAGGATGCGTGACAAATAATTTAACTGTTCATCCACCAAAAACTCAAAATAAAACTTTTTAAAACAATATCCAGAGAAAATTGTTTCTGAACATAAGTCAAAATATATTGCAGACTGTAGCACAGATGAAATGAATTAAAATTGCTATCAAAGAGAACCAATGCCTATGTGATTTTACATATTTATTATTGTACTCAGCAATTTGGGTAAATTGCAACTTCTTATGATGGAGTATTTCTCATACCAATGTTTCCAGAACATTAAATACAATTAATGTTTAGTTCTGATTGGTAGTGTTCATGTAACATTTAAATCCTTTACTTAAATGATAAATTATCTTAGCTGCTTATGGTGAATCACTCAGTCTTTTCTTTTTTTCATATTCAGCCAAATATCTAACCCAGAAGCATTCCTGCTGCTTGTTACAGTTTCTTGGAGATGTCCAGGATGTAATTTATCCTGGCCCGGTATTATGTCATTTTTAATAGGTCTAATTTCCTAACTCCTTCCTTCATTGTGACCATAAAGCTTTGTAGCATTTCACTTGCTTCACCAGGAAAATTTATCCCAGGCTGTGGAATAGTGACCTTCAAATTCTTTCATGCATACACTGGCAAAGGATTCCTTCAACCTCGTGACAATATGAACCTCATTTGTTATTAACAGTTCTCTCATGTCCTTCAATAGTTCATCTGCCTACCTTACAGCCCATATCACAATTGCAACATTTTAATCCATTTATTATTTTAGGCTTCATGATTATTAGTACTAAGAAACCTAGTCTACTTTCTCAGTCTTCTTTTTTTTTTCTGCAGACTTGTCTCAAATTAATTTTTCCAGCAACATTTTGAGAGTACTTATTTTCTAGCACAGTTTCTCTCATACCTGTTCAAAACCACTTATTTACACAAGTTGTTGTTTCCTATAGCACTGTTCATTATGATCATCTCTACTTACAATCACTACCTCTTTCCTATTTTCCTTCTTCCCTTCTTTCTTCCAATTCCTCCTATTTTTTTAAATATTTTTTTTTTGAGGACTATGGATTTTATGAGGAAACAGAATAAAATGTTGAATAATATTCTGGACTCTATTCTGTCTTCTTAGCATGTTTATTTCCCTCTTTCTTAACTAACCCTCTATTTCTCAGATTGCTCCATAATACTTTAAATGATAAACGTATCATTTCTCTTCTTCAGGAATGACATTTTGGTGAATCTGAAGTCAAGGTAATTTTTGTCATTAGCTTCAATGGACATAGGTGTTCACTGGAATTAGTTCTTCCTAAAGTTTCATTAGCTAAGGACTATCTTGCTTGAAACACAGTGATTCTGAACATTATGTTCCTCTTAACTATATATGTTGATAGCAGCAGCTAGATATTTTCTGTGTAACTTGTAGATGCCAGATTCTTGCACAAAGAGCTTCACAGACAAGCATGATAAGATCAAATAAAATGGAGATTCCTCAAGGAGATTGTCAAAGTCTATTGATCACAAATGCCTCTTCCAAGAAGTAGTGAAGTGCTAAATCTTACACCAACAAGAATTGTCTACTGGTGATGCGAAGCCTTGTGCCCATGTGCCCATGAGATGATAGAGTTCAGCATTTTGAGGGCAGGGAGAAGGGTGAAAATCAAGCTCACAATTCTGATCTTCAGGATGGCAAAATTTGGCCTCTGAAAATGTCAGCTTGGAAGAATCTCAAGGGGTAAGACCCTAGAAGGAAGAGTGGGCCCAAGAAAGCTGCTAAATCTTCAAGCATGACCTTCTCGAAGCTGAACAGAAGTCTGTCCTAACAAATGCGTAGTCAGGTAAAATGTCAGGATCCCTGTGTGGATGAAGAATTACTAGCAAAACTCAGACACAAAAAGAAGGCATACAGAGGGTGACATTAAGGACATGTAATCTGGGAGGAAAGCAGAAACACTGTACAAGCATCCAGGGATGAAGTTAGAAAAGCTAAAGGCCAAATATAATTGATTATGTCCAGGGATGCAAAGGTAGCATGAGGATCTTCTACAATATATAGATGACAAAGGGAAGATGAGGGAAAATATATGCCTGTTGTTCAATGAGAAGGAAGAACTGCTTACGCACAACATGGAAAGGCTGAAATACTGAATACCTATTTTGCCTCATTCTTTATTAGCAAGGCTGGCCTTCAGAAATCACAGGTCACAAAGACCATGGGGAAGGGCTGGAGCAAATAAGATGTACCCTTGGTGGAACAGGATCAAGTCATGAATACTTCTGAATATATGTTGATGAGCCCTATTGGTATACACCTAGTAGTGCTGAGAAAGCTAGCAAGTTTTTGGGAAAAGTAACTAATGGTGTACTCCAAGAGCCTATACTGAGTCCAGTACTCTTTAACATTTGCATTAATGATCTGCCTGATGGGACAGAGTGTATCCTCAGCAAGTTTGTTGATGACTTAAAACTGAGAGGAGTGGCTAATGTGCCAGATAATCATGCCATCATCCAGAGGGAGCTGGACAGGCCCATGGACAGTGGGCTTATAGGAATCTCATGAAGGTCAAAATAGGGAAGAGCAAAGTCTTCTACTTGGGGAAGAAAAAATGGAAACAGTAATATATGCTGAGGGATTACAGCTTGACAGGAAAGAACCTGAGGGTCCTGTGATACTCCAGTCCTTGGGTACATTAAAATATTGCTAGAAAGTTGTAGGAGGTACACTTTCTCCTCTACTCAGCACTGGTGAGGATCCATCTGGATTACTGTGTCCAGGTCAGGCCCACCCCCTCCTTGTACAAGAAAGGCATGAACATACTGGAGACAGCTCAGTAAAGAGCCACAAAGATAATTAAGAGACTGGAACGTCTCTTGTATAAGAAAGGCTGAGACAGCTAGGACTGTTGAACAAAGAAAAGAGAAGGCTCAGGGGGGATATTATCAATGTATCCCCTGAGAGTGCATAGACGATACATAGAAAGTGGTTCTTTTCTGTGATCCCCAGTGACAGGATCAGAGGCAATAGGCACCAAACGAAGCACAAGTTCCTCTGTCTGAACAATAAGAAACAATTTTGTATTGTGTGGATGACTGATCTGATGCAGTAAGGCTGCTTCTTCTTGTGTAGTGTATTTCAGCTTGCCAATTCAAACCCATATCAAACCTTTAATATTAATTCAGGAATAATTTCTATTTCCCTAATAAAGTTTGACAGCACATCCAAAATCTGTTTTCCTCACAATTTCAACTTTTAAATACAATCACTTATGAGCTGTATTGTTCCATTTTCAATTATTTTTGGCCATGCCATGGGGTCTTGCTGAATGGCTATAATATGCTATGATGTGTTGATTTTGGACTGCCACAATCTGCCATCGTTGACTACTCTCCCAAGATAAACTGACAGAATTATTGAAATTTTACTTTAATAGTCTTCAGTAGCAGGAAGGGAGTATTTTCTGTTAGCAGCAATTTTTGGTATCCACATAGCACCCCCAATAAAAAAAAAAATTACTTTGGAAAACTGACAATTTGTGCTTTCCTGGATGTTTGAGGCATATAGATACAGGCAAATCAAAAATAATAGAATCAATATGTTAAAGAAAATCTAGAATGTATCTATTTAGTATCATGAGGAGCTAAAGTTATTTCTAAAGTATTCATACACTACAATTTCGATATGAAAGTAAAAAAGGGATAGCAGTGATTAGAGGTGTCAGCAACATGTAAGATTTATCCTTACTGTTCAAAGGTAGGGTAGGTTTTTTCAGTCTAAGGATAGGGAAAGAGAGAGAAAGTGAGAGAAAAGTATGGAATCCCAGATGAGGCAAGAACTAATGGTTTAAGGGCATTCAACTCATACACTGAGGTTGGAGTTCAGTTGCTAATCTGAATTAAACAGAGTGGGGAAAAGACTGGTATATCCCTCAGGGCCTGGTCTGCTGGGTTGAGGGCTTGCATTCCTTCTAGTTTTGCCTAGAAATTCCATCCTTATCATAGAATCACAAAATGGTCTGGGTTGGAAAGGACCCCAAGGATCACAGAGTTCCAATCCCCCTGCCACAGACAGGGCCACCAGCCTCCAGGCCTGGATCTATACAAGGTTGCCCAGGGCCCCATCCAACCTGGCATTGAACACCTCCACCACCTCTCTGGGCAGCCTGTTCCAGCAACCTACCACGCAAAAATCTGCAAATTAGTTTTATTATTTATTTATATATTGTAAAAAGTATTCAAAAAAGAGTACGTTCGAGTCTAATTTCTAAACCTACTCTTGTACTGTATCTGGAACATTAAAGTAAGAAAGGATGTCTTCGTTACTTAATTGGAAATGAGATCAAATCACAGACTTACAAAATCACAAGGTTGGAAAAGACCTTTAAGATCATCAAGTCCAACTGTTCCCATCCTAAGCTAAACCATACCCCTAAGTACTTCATCTACCCTTTTTTTAAACACATTCAGGGAAGGTGACTCAACGTCCTCCCTGGGCAGGCTGTTCCAGGCCCTGACAACTCTTTTAGTAATTATTTTTTTTCTAATGTCTAATCTAAACCTGGCCTGGTGCAGCTTCTTGTCATTTCCCCTTCCCCTACCACCTGTCACCTGGCTGAAGAGACCATCACCCACCTCTCTACAATCCCCCTTCAGGCAGTTGTAGGTGGTGATAAGGTCACCCCTCAGCCTCCTCTTCTCCAAGCTAAACAGCCCCAGCTCTCTCAGCCGTTCCTCACAGGATTTGCCCTCCAGCTCCTTCACCAGGCTGGTTGCCCTTCTCTGGACTTGCTCCAGGGTCTCAATGTCCTTCTTATGGTGAGGAGCCCAGAACTGGACACAGTACTCGAGATGTGGCCTCACCAGTGCTGAGTACAGGGGCACAATCACCTCCCTAGACCTACTGGCCACACTGTTTTTGATACAAGCCAGGATGCCATTTGCTTTCCTGGCCACCTGGGCACACTGCTGACTCATATTCAGCCTGCAGTCACCAACACCCCCAGGTTCTTCTCTTCCTGACAGCTCTCCAGCCAGTCTCCCCCAAGCCTGTAGCACTGCATGGGGTTTTTATGTCCCATGTGCATAACTATACACTTGGTCTTGTTAAACTTCATCCTATTGGTCTCAGCCCATTGGTCCAATCTGTTTAGATCCCTCTGAAGAGCCTCTCTACCCTCACGCAGATCAACACTTCCTCCAGTTTAGTGTCATCTGCAAACTTACTGATGACAATCAGTATCAATCATCTAGGTCCCTGATAAAGATGTTGAACAAAACCAGACCGATGGGCTGAGCCCTGGGGGATGCCACTCTTGACCAATCCATTTACCACCACCCTTTGCGCCTGTCCATCCAGCCAGTTTTTAACCCAGCAGAAGTTCCACCTGTCAAGGCCAGTGGCAGCCAGTTTCTCAATCAGAATGCTGTGAGAAACCATGTCAAAGGCTTTACTGAAGTCCAGGTACACATCCACAGCCTTCCCCTCATCCATTAAGCAGGTCACCTTGTCATAGCAGGTAATCAGGTTAGTTTGACAGGATCTACCTTTTGTAAACCCATGTTCACTGGGCCTGATCCCTTGGCCACCATACATGTGCTGCATGATAGCTCCCAAGATGACCGTCTCCATGATCTTCCCTGGACTGCGGTCAGACTGACAGGCCTGTAGTTCCCCCAATCCTCCTTCCAGGCCTTCTGGGTGTAACATCTGCCAGCCTCCAGTCGAGTGGAACCTCCCCAGTCAGCCAGGATTGTTGATAGAGGATGGAAAGGGGCTTGGCAAGCACATCTGACAGCACTCTCAACACCCTTTGGTGAATCCCATCTGGCCCCATTGACTTGTGGGTATCTAACTGGCCAAGCAGGTCAGTAATCATTTCCTCCTGAACCATGGGAACTTTGTTATTCATCCCCTCCCTGTTAGCCAGTTCCTGAGGATGAGTACTCAGGGAATATAGTATAGTAGTGAATTTCTCATATGATTTCTCCTAAGAAATTTCCCTTAAAAAGTTTTTCTTTTTTCTTTTTTTATTTCTAAGAACCCAGGTATGACAGAGCCTGTATAATTTTGTGTTATACTAGTGTATCAGAGATTACTGTATTATTATATTAATAATAATGTATTAAGATACATGATGTACAACTGCATAGTAATGAACACATTGTCCTTTGAAGGGGTGAGGTAATTAAGGAAGAAATGGGAAGCGACCTTTATCATGATAAGGACAAAGAGTGTTCAGTTATAGCTATTTACATGCCTATGTTAGTTAGAAGTAAAAGGATTTTTTTATTAGCTTCATTGCAGATTAAAAGTATATCTGTTTTTTTTTGTTCTTTGTTTTTGGTTTTGGCTTTTTTTTTTTTCTCTGGATGGATAAGCAGTCAGTCATTCTTGTAACAATAATTTAGCATTCAAAACTGCCTTCAACATAGGTTCATTAATAATAAGACCTAATGAGCTATTGCAATCATTGTACCTGACATTCTGTTAAACACAGGACAGTTTTATGTAGATTTCAACAAAACACTTCACACGAAGCTCTGAAAAATAGTTTTCCCTGGTGAACATACAGAAATGAGATATTGGATAATTCTGCACAGATGGTAGGTCATTTTATATTCCTTGTAGTGCTTACTTAGGATCATAATACAATAATCTTTTTCTTCAAAATTCTTGCTTTGTCCGATCATTCAATCTTTTATTTAACCATCCCCCACACATCATACACTACTAGGAAAGCAGGTAGCTGACAATCACAGTAAAGGTGTTGGCTGTTTATAAATAAACACAAATGCATATCCCATAAAATTCAGCCTATGCAAATTAAAATATTTCTGCACAGTCCAGTATCTGAATTTGTAAAGCACCTGGGAAAGGAATACGGCCAAATTATTCCAGTTTACAATTGTATCACCTTCTCTAACATTGAATTTTTTTCTTGTTTCCACAGTAATTACTTGATTTCATATTATTCCCTACAATTCTTTTTTCCGTTACATAAGCCAAATATATTTATCTGCCTTGCTGTTATACCAAGTCTATGTACTGTAACTGTAGAATTATCTTTGTCTTTAATGTGTAATTTCTTTTGCATTCAAGTGGAATAATTAGTTCCTTTTCTTCAACAGATTAAGCTTGTCTCATCTTCACTGCTTTAAAATGGAGCTCTCTCTAGCTGAAAATGCCTTCTTGACTGATGTAAGGGTCCTTGGTTGTTCCACAGCTCTGCTGGAATTCATAATATCGAGATTTCTCACCTCAATGAATACAAGGGATTTTTTTTTCCTGTCCATGGTTTTCTAGAGATCTTAAAATTAATACATTCTTACTGCATATCAGTAGAAACTTTAGCTTCAAGCTGGGACTGTCAAGAGTCTAAGCTTTGGTTTAGCCCTGTTGCTACTGATACCTATCATTCCTTCCCTATTCTCAAGAGTTACATTATGAAGCTTACACTTGGAACAGTATGTCATTTCTACGTATCACCCATTTAAATGTTACACCTATTACAGGGATAAAATGCTGCAGAATTTTATTAGAAGTGAAGAATGTGATCTTACATTCAGCATAAAGGTGGTGGTTGAAAATCTTTGTTACACTGGCATTAATTTTCATGCCAGGACTGTTATTGAAACAAACTCAAACAAATACGGATTTAGTGAATCTTGTCTGAATTTGATTGACATCTATTATTTTTAGGAAAGGAAGAGGATATTTCAGCTGTACTGTAACTGAATTATATTTTGCCTCTGCAAATAAAGATAAAAGAGTAACAACTGTCTGAATTTCAACTTCAGCTGTATATGCTGTATGCAGATGAATAACTAGATCAGGACAAATTCTAATCAGTGAAGAAAATGAAACACTATTTTAGTAATATATTTTGCACAATATTGAGAAACTATAAAAAAGAGTACGAAGAATTTGGGGTCTCTTAGATTCTACAAAACTTCACTGTTTTGCAGTCAAGAAAGAAAATTTAAATCTAAGATGGAAGAGATCTTTCCTTTCCTTTTTCTTTGTTTACCCCATGCATCCAGTGTTAATGTTATAGAATCAGCAGAGAAAGCTAAAAATAAGAGAAAAAGAAAACAAAAAAACCAAATTGGAAATAGTGAGGTGAAAAAAATTGCATGCAAATTAAGACAAAGATTGCTATTTGCAAGTTCAGAGGAAGTTCTTTTCTCTTAGCAGGAAAAAACCCCCCACAAAAAACAAGTACTGACCCCTCACAAAGCAAACCTCAGACGGAATTAAATTCAACTGAAAAAGGATACAACCTTTAATTTACCTGTTACTAGTTGAACTATTATATTAAATATTACAAAAAATCTCACTAAAAAAAAAACTTCAAAGTAGACTTGTGAAGTAAAGGAACATAACTTTAAAATTAATATGAATTGTAAATAATGCTGAAAACATTTTCAAACATTCCAAAATAACCTATATTCACAGTAAACATTTACTCAGACTAAGTTGTAAATTTTGCAGTATACTATCAATTTAACAACAAGAGATTAATTAAAAGCCACCTCTTTATTGTATGCTAAAAAGTGTAAGACAGACACTACTTCCCATAAGGCAGACGGAGAATTGTATTTACAATTCAGTTATGGACAGGTGCCCAGATTTTAGCTTATCTATCATTTGCTACATGCTGAGTTTGTTGCATACAAGCTGCCATTACTAATAGTTTGGGACAGAGCCATGAAATTTCAAGTACTGCATATTTCAGGTCAGAGCACAATCTAGTTAGTGTCACCTGAAATACATCTAGCATTCCTCTGTTTAATACAGCCTGCTGGTGACCAATTAAACTGCAGCATTGCTTTATTTCTATTAGCTCTTTTTTAGTTTATGCAAGAAGTATTTTTTGCCTGTGCTGTGAAACACAGCTCTTTCTTGTCTCAAATCCTTTCATTTCAAATAACACATCATGTTCAGAAAAAAAACAAACCTGTTCTACATTCAGCATCAAATCTTTTGAACTAAGTTAAAGCACATCGAGGTTTTGGTTTTTAATCTATACTGCATAGGAGTGCAATGGATCACCGCAAGGAAGATTGGATGCTACAAGTAATGTATTTTACCAAACACTTCAGAATTTCCATTTGAACTTTAAGGTCAGTGAATTTCTGGCTTGTCTAGGAAAAGCAGGCCTAATATTATTGCAGTGATGATTTCAGCATGGACAAATGGAATTTACATGTCTTTATGTGCACAACAGGTTGGTTGGTTGGTTGGTTGCTTGTCTGTATGCTTGTTTGCAGAAAAGCATTCCCAAAGCCATAACACTATACTGGAAAATTGAGATATTACTTTTGTCTTTTTTTTTTTTCCTAGGTTGTAAACCATGGGCTTTTTTCAATAGTAATTTGGTTCCATTTGAATCTTCCAGATTTGAAAGCTTAGAAATCTCTAGGCTGGGAGCCTAGAGATTGGGAACAGTTTGATGCGTTTTCATAGACATTTATTTTAAGATTTTATTTGTCATTTTATTTAGTAGACTAGAGGCAGCAAATGTTCATTTAAACTAGCAAGAGGACTAATTCAATAAGGACGTATTAACAACCTTGACTAAAAGATGACATCTTGGATGCCACGAACTTTTACTTTATCAAGAACTGTAAATGTTGTGTGAAGTTCACAAATAATTGTCTTATTTTCATCTACAAAAATATATCCATAGCTAGCTTTATCTTAAAATGAGAGACCCCAAATTGTGCCCTATTTTCTTAGATGCAATGCATCTAAAAATCTGTGGCTTATCTTTACATTGATTGCAGTACATGTATAACTTGTAAGTGCTGAATGTGATGTAGCACTCCTCCTCCTTCTTTGCCTCCTTCTCCTTCTCCTCCTGCTGATAGCGCCTGGCCACTGCAACCAGTGCACTCATAGTATGAAAATGCTCATAGAAGTGAAGAAATTACTGGGGATTTAAGTTGTTTTAGACTTTTACTTTTTGTTCTTGCCTGAATGACTTTTTCCTTGGTAGCTTGACCCCACACCCAGGTGTCATCCACTTTCACAGGCTTTTTGAATATGAGAGCCTCTTGATTTTTCTAAGTAGCTAGAAACCTAAAAAAATAAAAATAATATAAATGCATAACTTCCATATAATATGTAGAATAAAAAAATAAAGAGCCAGATAATAAAAATTAGTTCTTTACCATAATTTTATAGCTTTTTATAAAAAGGTATGATGATGAAAATAGCAGGTGATATAAGAAACCATGGAAAGAAGAAATAAACAGCTGGTCTCCTTCTTAATGCTCAGTCCTATGTTCTATGCAGTAATCGAAAAATATTATTTTATTCTCTATTGAAGAATCCTGCTTAAACACCTTCAGTCAAAACCCATTTGAATGAGTCACAGAAAACACAGTATTCAAACCTTTCAAAAGCACATTTTCAAACCATTCAAAAGTTTCCTTATTTGAAAAGAAAGCAGTTCATTTCTCACTTGCAATTCTGGACCATTATACACTGAATTTCAAGAGACTAAATTGAACTAAATCCCTTTCCCATCTTAAGTTCAAGTGCTGCACAGGCTGATCTCTGCACTAAAAAGCTGGCTGGAATTTACATGTTCCTCTACAACATTTTATTAGACTCATTAAAATA
Source organism: Laterallus jamaicensis coturniculus (assembly GCA_022605575.1). Classification (NCBI taxonomy): domain Eukaryota; kingdom Metazoa; phylum Chordata; class Aves; order Gruiformes; family Rallidae; genus Laterallus; species Laterallus jamaicensis. The sequence goes on from JAKCOX010000001.1 coordinate 84,147,263, forward strand.
ATAAGCCCTGATAAATTCAGAGTAAGACTGCAATCTGATCATTGATAACCTCCTTCTGGACATCACAACTTTAAAGCTATTAAGGTGTCATATCTTACCAAACATGCTCAGGGAGTCTTGGAACCTCCCTGGAAGATGCCAGGGGAAACTAAATCAGCAGCTGCTACTTTTTCATCTTCATGCTTGGCTGCTATCAAAACAATCCCTACATAAAATGGGATACAGCCAGGTGGCCACCAGAAACAGTCAGTCTCACAGGCCCTCTAATGTCAGAACTTAGACCATTCAATTAAGATAGTTTTTTAATATACTTTATAGCACTTCTGTGGCTGGATTATAACTATGTTAGTGGTGAAGTTTCTTTATTTTGCATTAATTGCTTGCCCTAAAGTTGAAACTGATGTGAAGTAACTTTTTAATGGAATTGTCATTCACCTTCTTCATTTTCCATCATAGGAAGTAGACAGTAAGTAATGTAATTCTCAGCATTGTTGGGATTGACAGGCAAGTAGAAATCCAAAATGCCTAGCACCCATTTTTGTGTAAACAACTCAAGGCTTCTTTGGAAAAGAAACATTTAAAGAGAAGACACTTGTTAGCTTCAAGAAATATTTCACATAAATGAAAAAGACTCATAGTCATACTGGGGCTGGAATACATGATCTCCAGAAACTGGCTTTGAAAACTTCCAGGCAGGGAGGAAGGGGGGAATCCTCAGCTTCTCTGGAAAACACGTTCCAGTGCTTCACCAGCTTCATAGTAAAGAATCTCTTCCTAATGTCTATTCTGAACCTCCTTCATCTTGAAGTCATTCTTGTTTGTCTATCACTATACTGTCTAATAAACAGTGATTCTGAGGGGCAGAATCACTTCTCTTGACCTGCTGGCCATGCTGGTTTTGATGCAGCACAAGACATGGTTGGCTTTTTTTTCCAGTCAAGTTTAAGTACAGTGAAATGAAAATAAACAATATGTCAAAATGAAAATAAAACAATATGCAAAAAAAAATTTAAAAGTTTCCATTGGCTTTTCACAGGAGATGCAGCAGTAATAGAAAAACTTTAATGCTTTAATAACAAAAATATTACACATATAAACAGAGATTTCAAAATGTTTCAAATTGGGATGACAAACACAGTATTCTATTTTCTTAATAAAAACCCTGCTAAATGTGACTTGGTTAGAAAAATGATTGAAAAAAAAATTTATTTGTTTTAATATATGCAGGTAGATGAGAAAAGTAAGAGAAAGGCGCCTGAACTCATAAAGCCACACTGAAGTCTTTGTGGAAATTAGTAATCAAATTACCACAACAGGTTAGTGCAGATTTCTAAAGCCTCTTGCTACCTCTAAAAAAATTTCTTTCCCTCAGCCTGAACATTAACTGATATCATCTGAGTTATTTTTTTTCTTCATTTAGTATGAAACCTTGAATACAAACATGTTTTGCTTTTCATCTTTATAACCATATTATATGCAAATAAGCATGACAATCTACACATAAATCCCTCAATATTACCATGAAAGATTAATTTTAAACATTTGTGAAATTAAAATTAAAATTAATTTTAAACATTTGAGAGACACTTTTCCCTGATATATACTAAAACCACCATGGTGAGTGGTGTAGTTAATGTGTCAGAGGGACAAGATGCCATCCAGAGGGACCTGGACAGGCTGGAGAAGAGGACCCAGGTGAATCTCATGAGGTTCAACAAAGCCAAGTGCAGGATCCCCCACCTGGGTCGGGACAATCCCTTTTATCTATGCAAATTAGGAGATGATATGATTGAAAGCAATCCTGAGGAAAAGGACTTGGGACTACTCATGAATGAAAAGCTGGGTATGAGCCACCAATGTGCATCTGCAGCCCAGGTGGCCAATCACATCCTGGGCTGCATCAAAAGAAGTATGAACAGCAGATTGAGAGGTGATTCTGCACCTCTGCTCTGGTGAGACCTTACCTGGAGTATTGTGTCCAGTTTTGGAGCCCTCAACACAAGAAGGGCATGGACCTGTTGGAGTGTGTTCCAAGGGGGCCGCAAAAATGATGCCTGGAGCACTTCTTCTATTAAAATAGGCTGAGAGATCTGAACTTGTTCAGCCTGGAGAAGAGAAGGCTCCAGGGAGATCTTATTGGCGGCACTCCAATACCTGAAAAGTTCCTATAAGAAAGCTGGGGACAAACTATTCAGAAGAGCATGTAGCAATAGGACAAAGGGTGATGGTTTTAAACTCAAAAAAGGTAGATTTAGGTTGTTGTCCTCGTTTCAGCTAAGATGGAGTTAATTTACTTTTTAGCAGCTGATGGAATGCTGTGTTTGGGTGTTAGGATGAGAGAAGTGCTGATAGCAACCTGATGTTTCTAGTTGTTGCCAAGAGATCAAGGACTTCATATTTCTAACTAACGGGAGGGGACACAGCCAGGATAGGTGACTCGAATTGGCCAAAGAGGATTTTCCATGCCAATTACGTCATGCTCAGTATAAAGGGGGGACTGGGAGGAGGAGGAGGCAACTCCAGGATGTGCAGTTTTTTTGGGACGGTCGGGTTCCGGGACAGCTCCGAGCTGTACGGCCTGAGTTCTGTGTTTCAGTGAGAGACTGCATTGTGTATCACCAGTTTTGTGTACTTTGTGCTCTAAAGTCATGTTATCAATGTTGTTTTTTTTTTTCTCTTTTTCTGCTATTTTAGTAAACTATCCTTATCCAAACCCATGGGGTTTTGGTTTTCTAGGTTTTGGTTTGGTTTTTTTTCCTCTTTACATTTTCCTTCCCTTCCCTTCCCCCCACCCCCCCAACTTCCCCCCTCTCTCCTTTTTGTTGAAAGAACAAGCGACTGTGTGGGGCTTAGCTCTCGGCTGGGGCTAAATCACCACAGTTGTATATTAGGAAAAAATTCTTCTATATGAGGGTGGTAGGTCACTGGAACAGGTTACCCAGAGCGGTAGTGGAGGCCTCATCCCAGGAGAAATTCAAGATCAGGCTTGATGGGGCTCTGAGCAACATGAGCTAGTGAAGATGTCCCTGCTTACTGCAGGGGTTTTGGACTAGATGACCATTAAAGGACTCTTCCAGCCTAATGCATTCTATGATTCCAAAGTATTACGTTGAATGCTGGCTTTTGGTTGTTCTTTAAGGAACTAGAGAAATGTATAAAATCCACAAAATCACTGAAGGTGTCCTCCGGTTCTAGTTCCATATTGACTGGTCCCATAGAAAGTTTAATGAACATTAAAAACATTTAATTAATTCAATTCTTCATGCACAATACTATCAAGCAAAACAAACTCAATGTTTGAGTGCCTCTTTACTGAAAAGTCTCACAATATTTTGTGTTTAAAAAAACCCTTAATTATTAGTCTATTAAAATGGCTTCTGATTTATATTAAAACCAAAGCGCAGCTTGCTAGTCTAAAAATAAGTATTATTTAACAATTGATTTAAAAATAGAACAAGCCAAGACTTCAGAAGTTTATATGCTCATCTAAATATAGGTAGATTTTTTTTTCTCTCTGATGGAAGGATTAGTTCATTTTTAGTGCAGTGATTTTCAAACTTGCTTGTATTAGATTTTAAGAAGCCCATTTCCTCCCTTCCTAGTAGTGTTCTCTACTTCCAGTTCTCTACTTCCAGTTCCCCAGTTACTAAAAGAGGTTGTTTCAAAATTAAATTAAGGGAAAAAAAGTTAAAATATCTCTAATCTCCTTATATATATAAATAAATATAGTTTATTTCCTCCCCCTTATCATTTACAACTTTATCAATCCATACAGTATGGTTAAATTTTTTGCTTTACTTCCTCCAGTATGGAGATTTTGTGTCTAAAGTTAAAATCAGCCATATAGAAAACTAAAGTTACTAATCAATCCAACCCAGCCACACAGTGCATATGAATTAAATTATGAAGTTTTAAAGTTTCTCTGAATACATGTGTTGTTTCAATATATTCTGTAACCACTTAGAAATATCTTTACTTGAAGACAAGTGGTAGTGTGACAAGCTTAACTTTCTTAGTTTTGTTTAAATTATAGATTAAGGTTGCTGTAGAAATCCAGCTGCTGCATATACAGCCATAAATCATTTTCTGTTCACCTTTCTCTTTGAAACTTAAACAAATGAACAAAATAATACTGTTTCTTGTTGTTTTGTTGTTTTTTTTTAATATGGTAGCCATATCAAAAAAGAAGCACCATAAAACGAATTCAATTATGTCAATACTTTTGGTTTCAGCAGTCTGTGAAGGCAATACATAATTCTTTAAGGCTTCATACAGCAATTTTCTTTGTAACTGCATACACCTTATCTAATATTTCAGAAAAATATTTAATTGTCATGTAGAACTTCTCCTCTAGTAACAGAACTAAGAAAACTAGTGAGTTTAGGTGACCAATTTGTGTCAATGTGCCATTGTAGTCATTCACTCAAACTAAGATGAAGCAAGCTGCTGCACCAAAAGCAACATAATTTGGATTAGGTATAAACATGACCGACAAAAGATTAATGAAATTTTGTCTTTTTTCCCCAGCCAGTTAAATAACCTTTTTCCAGCATTGTTAGATAAAATTATCATTTACTACAGAGCATTTTAAAATACTGTTAAGATACTTTGTGTGTAACTTTGTATAATACTAACTTAAGAAGCAATATTATGTATTACAATACAGTCAATGTTGAAAAAAACCAAACCAAACAAAAAAAAACCCCACAAAAAGCAAGGGCAGATTCTAAAAGATTCCTCTCCATTTTTCTATTAGTTTAGCTTGTTGAGGACTGATTCCACAGTCTTGTGGAGGCCTCCTAAAAAAGGGACAACTTCAGAGCTCCTCCAGTTTTTCTGTGGGACCATGCTCTCATATGCATATATAAATTCACTTAAGATTACAAGGTTCTCCAATAATATAAACAAGTAATAAAAATGCCTGTCATAATTACGTTTTTGAAAAGTCTGTTCACTTTGTGATTGTTACAGCTTGTGTCTTTTGTGGTGCACATGTCTGAGGTTGAGAGGGATGGGTGAAGTATTGTGTAGTGGTGGTGTGATTGTTCAGACCAGATAGCATACTAAAGCAAACTACAGTTCTGTCTGTGTATCCAAATTTACTACTGAGGGTGAAATGGGAAATGCAACTGACATGTTTACAGAGACAACAGTTGATTACAAAGTCAGCTACCTGTCTGACTAGGTTGAACTGTCTATTTATACAAGAGAATTATATACAAAAGACACAATTTAAAATAGCATGGATGTGATTATGATATATTTTTGACAAAATTATGTGTTCAAATTGAACAGCATTAAAAAACCCAACCCTTCTGCATAGTCACTTGCATGCTTGAGGTGTAAAGCTTTCCCTTTTTAAACTCTTGAGGCACCATACAGCCCTCATGATGAAGGTGATTAGAAAAAGCCAACATGATTTTATCAAAGGCAAATCATGCCAGACTAACCTGATCACTTTCTACAACAAAATAACATCTGTCTAGCAGGTGAAGTTAGAAATACAGCTGATGGTTGGGAATTAGAAAAGAGAATGAGGAAAAAATGTTTTGCGTAGTGTAGTTAAGAGGATAATATTCAATATTTTAAAAAATTTTAACAAGCCATGCAACAACTATACAAGTATGACAGTTTGGAAAGAATAATAGTCTAATCTGAGATCTTTGGTTTTAAAAATGGTTGTATTAATGTATATGTGATTTTGGTTTCTATGTATGGTACATATATTACAAAAAAAGAATAATACATTTGTATTACTTGAATCATTTACCAGTAAAATTTGACTTTGACCTGACAAAATCATCTATACAACTTGGTCTCTGAAGACCAGCTATTACTATTCAGAAATATATCTAACACAGAGGGAACCTGACTGCCCTAAATTTCGTTCCTTTAGGCTCTGCAACAAAATCTATGAAACTGAGACATGCACCTACATTCTCTTTAGTAACTGCAGGGATTGAAACATCTCATTATGTGATTCATAGCACACAGCATTGCCTAAACAAGGAAGAGCTGAGGGAATAAATGCTTCTTAATTCCCAAACAATGTATTTGTTTATTTTTAAGTGACATTTCTGAAATCTGTTCCCACTGGATGGCTAGCACAACACCAACTCTATAATCAGACAAGCAACTATGTCTAATTGTCAAACACTGAAAAGATATAACTTCCTGAAGTTTGAATTTTTCCCAACCCACAAATACATATTCAAGAATCTCAGGATCATGAAAAAGCACTGCTACAGAGACATATAAGAGGATTTCCATATATAGCCTTGAGCACTAAGGTTGTAATTTCTTTTTCTTTCTCTAAGACTGACATTAGGAATGCAACCTATATTTCTAAAGTGATCTGGGAGTATCTCCAGGGAGAGAAAACTAAAACCAAGAGAGAAAAGAGACAAAAAGAAGCCAGAGGAATAACTGAGATTGGAGGAGAGTGAAAGTAGAGCCTGACAAGCAGGACAGAGTAGAAAGATGGGAAGACAAATAAAAGCTTAGAATGCATGCAACAGCAAAAGGTGAAGAAAGGGATTAATATTAATTGTAGAGAATTTTCAAAGAATAACAAATCCATGTTTTAAGGTAACGCTAGTATTTGGCTTATTTACCAGCTGTTTACAATAGAGATCCGAAAGCTTCTCTACAATTCTTATGATTTCCAAGTTAAAACCAGCTGTACATCAGGTCTGTGCTTTCCTTTTTTTAGAGTCTCATTATAAATAATCTCATTACTTCTCTAGTACCTTTTTCCTAAATGGACCCATAAACCCACAGTCATAAATTTCTTTAAATCCTGATAGCAGCCCATTTTCACCATGTTGTTGCAAAAATGTTCCCAAACAGTAGCAACCGCTACCAAAAATTATATTAGTATTTTAAAAAGAACTATAATTGTCAAGCACAGGACAAATACAACTGTCATTTCAATGACACTGAACTTCTAAATATTTTTAATATCTTTATCGTCAATGTGAAACATGGTTACAGGTGGAAAGAATGCTCATTCAGGGACAAAGAGTTAGCAGCAGGTTGATAGCTAACCAAAAGCCTGGGCTGAAACAGCATCTATAACTTGTTTCCAAGTAGAGAAGGCACATATTATGACAGGACATGCTTTAATGAACAGAGGTAATATACAAGAGTTTTCTGAGTTTTTAAACCAGTTGTTAATGTCAGGCAAATTGAAAACAGTAAAATGAACATCTGTTGCCATCCTGCAGTCGTGTGCCAAGAAGACAACTGTAAAGGAGTCATGAAAGAGGTACTTTTCATAGAGCTTTCTGGCAAGGAGCTGTTATTCGCCTCTTTCATTTTAATATTTTTGAGGAAATTTTTTATTTTCACCAATGAAAGACTAATTAGTTCTGGCAGTCCTAGACTGACAATGCTTACTACTGAACAGTGCAAATCTCTGTTTCTATTCAGAGAAAAAAAAAAAAAGAAGAAAAAATATCCCCTAGTCTATGTTAGACTTTAAAGCTCATTGAAGAAATCTAGAGTAGACCATAGTGAAGCTGATTCTTAAATTATGCTGGCCATGATAGCTTACCATACACTCTGCATACATAATGTTTTAAAAACAAAATCAGCATGCCAAAACTAAATAACTTTTTTTTTTTTTTTTACATACTGCAGTCAGCATTCAGCAATCTGATAAAGAAATGCTTATTTGGCAAACAACTTGAGTTTAAGGGCAAGAGAAGGAACATTGACAAAAAGCCTTTGTGAGAATAACTGAGATTTTAACAAAACAGATTTTTCGGTATGTGATGAACTTGAAGGGCTGAAGCCAGGCATGGCTAAGGGGAATTAAGAAGTCTAGGGTTCTTTTCTTTCCAATTAGCATAGTTTATTGTGTTGTGTACTCCTTAAGATGTTACAGGGCAACAAGTTAACTCACAAGCCTCCTCCTGATAGAAATCTCTCCTGAAGATTGTATTTAATCCCCATAAAGATAATAGCAAAAAAGCAGCATATTTGGTTTCCATGTACATTTTATTGGTACATTTTATTGGTGTGCATACCCAATTTTATCACTTCGGTTTGTGAAGATCACTGCACTTACAAAGTGAATACGAAAGAATTCCCTTATGCATTAGCCTTTTAATTCACAACAAATTTCAGTTTCCTTTCAAAAGAGATAATTTTTCTGGTAGCATGACCTTCAACTGTAGCCGCTTGCACTGAGGCTTTCATAGGCTCATCAATCCCTCCATTGTACCATGAGGAGACCTGCAGCAAGCATATATCTGCAGCAAAACTATTTTGCTAACGGGTATCTGACAAATTGCTTTTGCATGATGCTAAGGGACTGTCTCTTTGTGAAGATACTTTTGGAAATTAATTTTTTGAAAGCTAGCATTTTAGAACCTCATTTTAAAAGTAAAAAGAGGAGAAAAACAAAATACTGTAATAATAGACTCTGCTAGTAATAAGGACAGGAGAAAAAAAGCCACGATTAAGTGTTCATTCTACAGAGTGTTTATATTACATTAAGATGCGTAAGAAGCACTCAAGGTCATTGCTTCATGGCACCTGGTACATTCGAAGCTTGCAAAGGCAGACGAAAAGATAAAACAAAGCACTTTTAAGGAGAAACATCAGAGAAGGTAATGAAAAGGTATATCCCCTGGCAAAAAGGAAACTGGAAAAATAGTGCAAGGAAAAAGCAGAAGGAGCTTATAAAAACATTAGTGAAGGATCAGGCAGGACTAAATGCTGAGAAAGAAGACAAAGCATCAATAAAGGAGACAGAAAAAGACAGAAGTACAAATCATGTAAATTAAATGATACTGGATGCTTATGGTCTGGAGATAGTTGGGAGTTGACGGAGGCATGGATGGATGGGGATATGACATGGGATGGGAATCAGCCAGAAAGGATAAAGACATAAAGCTACTTGAAGAAGTCAGTGAAAGACCTTTAAAGGTAGCTGGAGTTCTTAGCCATCCCACTGCTTTCCTTGACATAGAGTCACAAAACTTTGCTTCCCTAGCATAGCTTGGTACTCTAATGTGTCATCTCATACTGAATAAGAAGGAACTTGAAGCTTCCTCACAGGGAGTCTGCAGTGGCCAATTTATTCTTAATTTGTCTTGTAAAGCAGCAAGGGAAAAAAATGTAGGCATGGCATACTACTTCATAACAACATGAGAGGGCTGAAAGAAAAAAAGTTGCTGTAGAGGTAGAAGTCTGACAATTAGAATACCATTTATCAGATTAATGTAGATATTTAGTGATGCGGATATTGATGGTATATTTAGATGCAGATGGATTTGCATAAGCAGCAATTTAATTTATTTCTATCTGTTAGTATATGGTTCAATTATTTTTATTATTTATAATCATCTCCCTTAACCATTTGAGCAGCAGTGATACTTTGTGGGAGAAATACCTCACTGTGTTAAAATATTTCTGCAGGTCTCCTCTCCTTAATGGGAACCACTTCAATTAGCTTCTGCTTTATTGGTATTGCCTTTAGTAGGTCCTGTATACAACATTTCTTTTCTTTAGTTGGAAATGCTTAGGAATGAATTTTAGTCATGTAAACAAAAAGGAGGACCGTGTTCACCTTGAATTTCTGCTAGTGTGATGCTTCAGTCATAAAATTAAATTTAATTCAAATTAAAGTGCCCTCAATTAGAGTAAATGGGGAGGTAAATGATGCTATTGTAAAACAGAATATCCATTACATTAAAAAAATTGTAGATGTCCTACTTTGTACCAGAGTGTGGAATAGCTGCCAAAGCTGTATAAAGAATTAGATTTTTTTAGTTTGCTCAATTTTGCAATTCTGAATGTGCTACCTTTATCTTAATGAATTTGGCAGAGATGCTTCATCTAGGAAAAATAAAGTTAAGCTAGGTCCCTTTCCCAAGAATTACATTTCGGACTTCTTCCCAGGACAAATAAGGATACTCTGAGATAAAGGCAGTACAAAATAAGATAATAATGTTAAAAATTTATAGATTCACAATTACAATGGTTAAACCAAATACAGAGTTGCAACTCTACATTAGATTCATGACACTAAGTTACTTCCTTATTCTGAGTTCTTTAAAATCTTCTAATTGCAAAATCTCCACTTCTGGTTTATTCGTATGGACCGTGTTGACATTTACAACCTTTTTTTCCCTAAATAGAAGTTTAAAAGGTTTCAATTATTCAGCATTTTCTTGTTAGAACTTCTGTCTGGCGAGTCAAAGAGAATTGATGGAGTCACAATTTGACAGTCCCCTTAGCTATGGGAGTAGAGATGCTTTTTATTATACTTTTCCCAACAGAATCAATTACCAATGACACTTTTTCTTTTAGCAAAATATAAAAAGCCACCACAAATGCCAGCTACATTTAAAGAGAAAAATCTAGATTATTGCTTGTCCCTGTCATCTTTCTTTTATGTTTAATGAAAGAACATATAATCCATCAGGAGAAGAAAGAACATGGTGTTTACCACTAATAGGTGCTGATACTTTTATATGTCAAACAACCCAGCCATGTTAATATTTTACAATACTGGTGACAACTGTTCAAAATCTAACATCAAAGCAAGTGTTTGAAAGTGGTAAAAAGGGCAAATTACTTAAACTGTCATTTGCCTTGCTGGTGAAATACAAAATTTGTCTGTTGATTAATAGAGTTTTTTTGCATGGAATGATACGTCATTCAAGTCCTCCTCAAAACAGTCTTAACTATATTATGACGGAGTTATTCAGCAATGGAATAAATGTTTTGGGTGAAATCCTTAAATCACAAAAATATATAGCAAAAGAAATAACAACAACTAAACATTACATCATTCATAATTTTGTAAATGACCTCACTCTGTGTTATTTGGCACTTTAGCAGCTGGCATTAGAATTTTTTCCCAATGCTGTTATTAAATATATATTGATGATAATGACAAACTACTAAAAATATTAATGAAGCTTTATCTTGATCATTAGCATATTCATGCTTATATTTATACATTTTTGTTTGTTTTTATACAGCTGGTGCAGATGTTCATGGGATGAAAATGCAGAATAGTAGTACAGCTTTTAAAGCATATGAATTGAACAAAGTATTAGTGATGAAAGTAAACAGAAACTGTTATTTATCTGAAAGTTTTGATAATTTTTTAGAGAAATACATATATATGTGGACATAATATGTAAAATGTATTCAAATTAAATATTTTGCAAAAATGTCAGAAAAAATTTAATACTTTAAAAGGTAAGGAGAGTTTTGGTCGATTTTTTTTTGAAGGTAGGTATAGATACAAAGAGATGCACATACATATGCACACATGAAAACAATGGAATGAAAAAAAATAGTTAAATGAAAGCCATGAACCAGCGGAAAACTCGAAAAGAAACAGCACACTCATTTTTTTAAGATGATTAGAAAGGTTTTTTTGTAAGAAAATTCATATAAATAAGTCACATCAATTCAAAGCGATCTACAAATTTGAGCCTAAATTATTTTTTTCCATAATTCTATTGTGCAGAACAAATTTACTAAGGGCTTAATATAGGCACAGAAGAAAAATGACAATAGGTAAGACTAACATTTTCTGTAGCCTGATACTCTTTTTATGACCAGAAATAAATGCTTGTGAAGTACATAAGAATAGGACAAGCATACAATAGTATTTTCCTCCTATATCTTCCCAGGTTTCAGATATCCACGCTATTAAAATATAATAAAATTTAATGTCTAATCTGAGAGACCTGAAATCTATATATCTTCATTATTTTATGCAATGCAAAATTTGCACTTAAAAATGAGTGTAAAGATAATTTATGTTCATTCTACTCTGGATATTATTACCATCAAATATTATTTTGCTAATAATTACGATTGAGGGATCCAAATATTTTTCTGTACAATTCATCTGGTATACGTTTTCAATACTAATATAAAGTCTGTGAAGGGCCAAAATAAGCTTGATCTTTCTTTGAAATGTCTTTATTGCTCATTTACCTAGAATATTTACTTCACCAGGCTCAGTTTGTTAAAAATTGACAAAACTAACTTTTGATTATTTTTTAAAATATTATTTCAATTAAATCCATAAAATAGTTTTTGAAAATAACAAGGAAATAATTAAAGCAAAAATGGTGTCTGGATAATTGGTCATGTATGATCAAAATCCATGGTAGTGACTTTTGAAAGAGTATGTTCATGGATCCCTCTGAATATGTGGATTTCATTTTACAAAGCTAAATTCTGAGTAGTGGGGACATAACAAAGAATTTACAGTTTTCTGCTATTCTGTAAATTGACTATTTCTGATCTCAAGGAATATTGTATTGACATTGTTTTGGGCATTATTTTCTTTCTTTTCCTGACTTAACTCTTCTCTGTGAACATAATTTTAACTGCTAATAGCTTGCATTATGCACTCAACACTTCTGTATTTTCCAGTAGTTTTTAAAGTAACCATACCTTATCCAGGTTGAGTGACAATCCAGGTTATATAGATATATGATATTAGTGGGGAAGCTATTCACAGTGGGCCACTCTTTTCATTAGTTAGAGGACCCTCCATCAATATCTTGCTCTGGAAGTGGGGGATTTTGGGCAATTTCTGTCTATTATTTCCTTTCTAAAATTTTTGTCTCATTTGTATCATGACGATGCCACAATGGTGCCATTAATCTGCTAATTGCTCAGAAGTTGGAACTTGGCTTTCTTTTACTCTCATATATTTCTCTTCTGGGTTGTAATGTTACTGATGGAGCAATTTTTTTTCAGATGCATGGTCCATATCAGCATGTTTGCAGCTTTTGTAGCTGGGCAATATAATTTAAACCAATTGTAATCAGAATAAAGGATCCTTTATTAGTCATAGAATAACCTGAGTTGGAAGGGACCCATAAGGATCATTGAGTCCAACTCCTGGCTCCACTCAGGGTCAGCCAAGTCATAGCATGTGGCTGTGTCATCCAGATGCTTCTTGAACTCAGCCAAGCTCAGTGCTGTGACCACTTCCCTGAGGAGCCTGTTCCAGTGCCCGACCATCCTTCCAGTGGAGAACCTCTTCCAAATATCCAACCAAAACCTTCCGTGTCATAGTTTCATACATTTAAATGTCACTTATATTATGTGTAGAGCATATTAACAGTGTCCATGTTTTCTTTTTCCTTGAGAAGAAAATGAGTCAAATAGTCTAGTATTAAGATAAGATCATCCTTCTTACAATTTGACCCTGCTTATACTCATAATGATGACTTTGTCTAGTCCATGCTAAATGAATTTTTTAATCCATACTGTACACAAATAGCTTTTTAAAAGGCTTTTGTAGTATTGCTCAGATTAAGAGTATCTTCATGGTTTTTGTAATACAGTCTATATTATTTGTATTCAAGAGATTGGTCTCAATTATTTTTCAGAAGCAGAGATATTTTTTGTGTAAATCTTCAGCTTGTAAACCAGATCTAGAAAAGGACTCAAGACTGTGTATATTTTGTAAAAAGGGAATGTTGGACTCATAGTTTCAGGACTCAGTATTATGTTAATAGGTGTTTTCTAATTCTCCCTTATCATGGAAGCTCTAAGTTCTCATAGCACAGAATGTCTTTTTCAAACTTTTAGCCTTAGTATAGATGATCTCAGTCTTCAGTAAAAGAATAGATGAGTCCATAGGTGAAATTGGAGCTGGAGCTTGACAGTAGTATGTCATGAGACCTAGAGACAGCATAAATCAGCCATAAGTCTCTAGTTCCAGTGATACATTATTTTATTTTATTTTATTTTATTTTATTTTGCTTTGTTTTGTTTTAATATGAAGTTCAACTATATTCTGAAACAGAGATCAGTTTCTAAAAGAGAACAAAAAAACCTATTAGCATCCCCCAAACATATTTTTTTTCATGTTTGACTCAGTATGATATATTTTGGTTTTGTGTTTTGTTTAAAGTTTGAAAAAAAATAAAAAGCAATAAGTTAGTTAAAACCAAAATATTTACGGAGCAAACAACTGTCTTTCCAACATGTACAATCCTCTAGAGAATTATGTGGCATTTGTATAAGAAAACTACCTCCCTAAGCAGAAAGATCTCACAGGCAAGCAAAGACCCATCATGACAAAAAGATCCCTATAAAATATTAAATGATAAATTAAACAATGAGAAGAATTTTCATGACAAATCAACTTAGCAAACAGTACAATAGACATACACAATTAATCCCTGAAAGGTAACATCTTAAAATAGAAGGAAGACTTTCTATTATCCTTGAGATTATTTTTAAAATAAATTTCAGTGTTTTTTAATGTTACAATAACTATTTTTGAGGGTATGTTTGCAAATAACCATCAAGAACCATAAGATTTAAAAATTACTAGAACTTGCTAATTGGTTCTGTGGGTTTTGTCTTGATTTGGGCAGTCAGATGTACTGTGTCATTATGAATTGCAGGGTCAAATTATGACTTTACCAGATTAACCCTAAATTAGCAACCTGGGGAGAGTCAAGAATTTCTGAATAGTATTTGCAAGGATTTGTAGAAAGCTATTTATGCTCAGCACTTGCATATGCAGAGACATGGATTTAAGACCTATCTTCCTTCAAGACGAAGATGCTTTCTTTATTGTACTCAGAGGAATTTAATCAACTCCAGGGTTCATAGTCCTTATGGAATTACAACTATTTTTTAAGATTATTTATTGTGAAATTGGAGCATCAGACCTTTTGAAAAAGGTGCAGACATTTTCAAAACACCTTTCCCATTCAGTTAGTGTTTAAAAAATTCAGCTGATATAAAAGTCTTGGACTCAGATCTGTTTAAGGAGATTTGAACCCATATCACTCATTCAATGTCCTGAATGATAAGTTTCTCTGAGGCTTTGCTTTCACATAGCTTTACTTCTTACCTTAAGCAAAGATTTCTGCGTCTTGGGAAAAGTTTAGATCTGTCTGCTTTGCAGGCTTTTGATTATATAAGGCATATGACTATGTAAGGATTATATATAAACCATTTTTGAGTTAACATCTACAGAATATCAGAAATTTTTATTAGTAGTCAATATAGAATATAATCTAATCTGTCGCATATTGTTAGACACCGCAGAGAGTCCAGCTTCTTGAAAAGCACTAGTGTCCTCAGAAGAGTCTAAGAGAGTAGTCACAAATTCTAAGAGGTTCTGCTCATGAAAAATGCATCCAAATTATTATCAAGGGAGGTCACTAAACAAGAACCTGAACTCAACCATCAAATAAGCACTTCAAGGACAAGAAAATGGGAAGGTCAAACAAGCACAGTAAGGAAAATTAATTAAGTCTCCAGAAATATCACAGAAATAGGGTTTCTGTCAGTGATTGATTGAAAACTTTAAAAAAGGAAATACTAAGAAAAAATTTAGGCAGTTAAGAGAAATTTCTAATTCTGAAATCTGTAAGAAGCTTTATTTGGCAAAAACATTAGAAAAAATAAAGAGCACAATGATGCCACTTTGAAAGAAATAGAGGAAACTGAAAAGATTAAAACCCTTGGAGAGCAACTCTAACAGATGTTAATAATCCCTCACACTGTTTTATCAGCCAGAACTGGTTGCTCATGTGTGAATTAAGGGTTGTTTTATTGTTATCAATGCATTCTAACTTGAATAATAAATAGTTACAAACTTTTTATTTTCTTTGTCATGCATGAAAAGGATGAAGATGATCTGCTGTGATACAGTGGACCATAGAGTGAAAGTAAACATAAAAAACTTACCTGAGACACCCCTCTGAGATAGGAATTTTATTTCCTGCTCTGTTGAACACAGAACATTAAACAATTAAATACTTCAATACTTCAACAGAGCCTGACGCATTCCTTGTGGAACTTCCTCTTTATGTGATGTTTTTTCCTGGATTAGTTAACTTTTTTTTTTAATGCAAAGAAGAACAGACTCCTCAGAGCTCACTATAGTTGTCGACTACTCTTCCAGTGGCAATACAGATTTTAATCATCAGTAGGCTGAACATATAGCATTCAGCTATTGGTTCAAAGGATACCATTACCCTTCATTTTCTTGGGGGGAACCTGACTTGCCAAGAAAACTTTTTGAATATGTAATAGATTCTACCCAGAATAGTAAAGAGTATTTAAAATGGGTAATGGTCTATCCTCATGGAGCTAATCATTGTGATTGCCATCAACTTTCTTCGCTTTAATTTAAAAAAGGATTGTAGACCTGAAAGAT
The DNA here is from genome assembly GCA_022605575.1 of Laterallus jamaicensis coturniculus. NCBI lineage: Eukaryota > Metazoa > Chordata > Aves > Gruiformes > Rallidae > Laterallus > Laterallus jamaicensis. The sequence goes on from JAKCOX010000001.1 coordinate 84,163,440, forward strand.
GGTTTGGGTTTCTTTTACATTCATAATTGAAAGAGAGCCCAAGTGTCAGGGATGCATAGCCATAAAGTTACAAAAAGCATAAGCCTCCCAAATAGAATAAATATTTATTTTTGCTGTTAAACGTCTATATTCTTTATTCTGTTCTTTTATATTTTTGTGTTTATTTTCATAGCTTCAAGCAAGTCTCGGAACATGCTCTTTCTTTTTCATATTTCTAAATGTGTTTGTTTAGAAAAGCTAATACAATAGAGGAAGAGCAAAAGCAACTTCTGCTATTTTTTAATGAAGTTTCTTAAGTTAAGGGACCCTCTAACCAGTGCTACTGTCACAGAGTGAAAGTGAGAGCATGAAAAAGGAATTCATGTTAACTTTGTAGTCTGTCATTTTTAAATTAAGAGCTTAGTCTGAGAAAGAAGCATTACAATTCTATATTTAGTGAAAGTAAAGAAACATTTCTAGAGGAAATTTCAAGATTGCCTTCCATCTGATTGCCTTGTGGACATCCCTTTTCAACTCAGGAAAAAGCACCATAGCTAAGTATTAGAGGTAGATGGGATAAATCTACATTATCTTCTGGCAGTGTCCACTTTATATCAAATTTGAAAAGCACGTTAGTTTTGTTTTATCAGAGTGTTTAAATCCTTGTAAGATGCATGGGAGCCTCACCTGGATCCACTTTCATGGACAAGTTGAATTATCTGCAAATTCAACTTGACCGATCCTGTCAAGAAGACTAATCTTTGGAAAGAAAAGGAGTGATTTACAGTGATGCTTGTATGGCTTTAATAACTACTTTTCACTAATACTATTAATAGGGATGTTGGAAGAGGAAGAACAGAAGATGGGAGAGAATGGTTTGATGATAACTTCTGTTAACAATTCAGAATTTTGATTAGCTTATTTAATTTAGTTATATAAAAAATGGAAATTCTTATAATTAATGATGTTACTTCACTTTAAGGTCATGTCTCTTAAAAATTTGTAAAAGTAAAGAGTCAGAAATGCATAAGGAATTGTCAACAGAGTGATTTTAATGCTCAGATCTCATGCCTACCTAAAATATAATTCTTTTCTTTGTCTGTGGGTTTGAGGTTTTTAAGACAATGCTCACCTTCTCCTTTGCTTGAAACAATCTGAAAGCATCGGGAAGGTCAAAGAGAGATCATCCAGTGTAACTCTGATATTTCATTGCTACAAGCTCTATATCCCCTTGCCAGATAGGAGCAAATTAATAAAAAAAAAAAGTTGTGGGGTGCTCTTTTTTGTTTTGTTTTTTAAATACCTCAAGAACCTGCTTTTCTATATGAAACTTCCTGCCTAAAACATTGGAGAAATATTGTTTTTGTAATTTATGTTTAGTATGAATAAACTATCACTAGAGCACAGTTCAGAAGACTTCTGAATTTAGCCCTATATATTTGTTATTGATACTACTGGTTATTTTGATTTCAGATACTGAAAGTTCAGAAATATGAGCCCCATGCGCGCACACACACACACATAAATGCTTTGGTTGACACCTATTTTAGTTAGCAAGCAGCTTTATGTAACTTCAGTAAATTATGAGTTAAACTCCATAGTACTAATGCTATACAAAACCCATTGGAGTAGCCTGATATTAGAAAGCACATCAATCAATTTTCATGTCTGCATCTCAAAAAGGAAGTAATACTTCTGAATGGCACTTCAGCTATGTTCCTTTGTATTTTGTTAATAAAGACAGATCTTATTAGTGGGAGATTCAAGATGGTATAAACAAGTTGTTGAGCTCAATATACCATATGCTATAGCTGCCGATTATGTTCTTGTTGACATTTTCTGCATGTGGGAATATTATCTTCTCAAATTCATTATGCTTCTGTTCACATGTACTGTGTTAATTGGCATGTGACACTTCAAAAAATCTGTTCCCAGGCAATATTCATAAATAGTACTGCTTCAAATGGAGTCAGTGGGTCTGACATTCAAAAGAATTTAATAATATAATTCTTTTCTTCTCCACTGTTATATTTTAAAAATGAAGGGCTTTTTTGTTTCATCTGTTCTAAAATAATGTTTGTTCCCAGTTTATTCTGATATGTCATTTGTAATGATTTATTGTCTAAATGTGTGTTTTGCTTATTTATATAATGCTTAATTTTACTGTGTTCATTGCAAATAGTATGTGCAAAATAACTAAATAATACAAAAATCTTTCTTCAATTTAGTCTTATCAACTAAAATAATAAAGTAGTAAAGGACAAGATAGGGTGTGTATGCTGCGTTCTGCAGAACAAGAGGTTTCATATATTTCAAAGATGACATCTCAATTACAGCACAAGTTCAGACTGCAGAAAATGAGTCGGATATATCTGAGGATCCTAGGATGAAAACAATAATAGCTCTGTCATCAGCAAAGACAGTAAGAGCTTTGTCATCAGCTCCCTCTAGAGAAGGAATGAGTGAAGAGTTCAGGATGCATCTCACCTAAATATGGCATCAAAATGAGGCTTCCAGGTTGGAACATTATCATATTAGAATGCTTGTATAGTTAATGTACATTATTAGACATCTCTAAAGGATGACTTAGATCTCAGGTGGGTTGAATCACCTTGCTAGACAGCACCATATTTTCTCTATAACTGTTTTGGAAGTTAAAACTTTTTAAATTTAAATTAAAAATTCTCTTTCTTAGTGCCTAATGCTAGCATTTAATACAAGATTTTTTTCTGTTCTTTGTATTGCTATTTGAAACATTTGGGTAATTTTTGCAGGTTTTTCTTGGTCTAAAAGAGAAATAACACACCTGCAATCTCCTACTCATATTTATTACAAAATCTCTTCACATATCTGCTCTTTGGCTACCATTTCTCTGTTGTTAACATGACATTTTCCATTTCACATTGTGGGGCAAGCTGGTATTTGGTTTCTCTTCCTTTTTATCTGCAAGTTCTTTCTGCGTCTTATTCTCACAAGAATTATTTTTACCTTATGTAATATATGAATTTAAATAGCTGAAACAGAAAAATCCTTGTAATATACCAAATTCAGAATCTTGATGTTACTAGGCAAGCGTCTTGGTTCTATCTAATAAGTGTACATCTTTCATCTGTGTTAGAAATATGAATTAATCAGACATTTCCTTCAGGAAACTATAAATTTAGTCAGTTCTAACTGCTATTTGCATCTGTGATAGACAGGATGGACTTACATTCTCACAAGGAAGAACAAATATTTCCAGAGACCTAGAACAGTCTCTTCATCTTTGTCTTCTTTACAGCTGATAAATAACATTTGGCTTGTACCATCCACAGACTATATACAAATCATTTTGATACTTGGACATCTGGAGAACCTTGTACAATGTTAATGGTGTGCTTCAAGTTGCATAATTTTGTTCTGCAGTAGCACAAATTATCCTGCAGAAGGCCACTGCCAGATAGGAGGAAGGACAATATGTAGCACTCAGTGATGCACAGCCATAGCAACAGATTGTAAAAAATCTTGGAAGATAAATGAGCATTAGAATGTATTACTATTTTATATGCATTTATTTAACATTTAAGTGGTGCACATTGTTAATCAACTTTATAATTTTTTTTCTTCTTGTCATGCCTACTGCTGAGTTTCTGCATGCAGTAGCACAAGAAACACAAAGCTGCAGCAGCTCCATGTCACAAGGTGTTAGCAATGAGTACTGAAGCTGAGTGTGCATCCCTAGCAAGCACATATGCATACATACATACAATACATATGTACAGATGCTGGCCACACAGATCAACACAGATGAACACCACATTTTGACAAACACATCCATCAGTAATGGCCTGATCTTGTTGCCCTTTCTGGATGCTCAGGATACATGCCCACTAATGGAAAATATGTGTGTATATATATATATATATATGTACATGTAAAATATGGATATATCCATAGACATGTTTTCCTTAGACATTTATTTTATCCAGTAGCAGACCTTGGTATTCTCTGGTCTCCAGCTGCCTAATACACAGACCGACAAATGCAGATGGGTTTTTCTTTTGACTGTTAGATCTTACAGTCTCTTCAGTAACTGTCTTAGACCTTCTAGTCTATAGTAACTGTCAACTCATGGTGACTTTGATACTTTGCTGTCAAGTCCCCTATTTTATTTGCTAGCTAGGCCATCTTGATGCTCACTAGTGATTACATGCACTGGCATATACATCCACACAGTATACTTACATTTCAGTTTCTCTCTAGTGGTGTAGTTGCTAGACCTCCACACATACATTTGTATAGACAGGACTTCACCAACAAAAAACAGTAGAAATTAAGTTTAATGAGAAGAAAGAACAGATGTGCTGACCAAGCATAAAGAATCTGAGGCCTGCCATTCAGCAAGTTCCAAACCCACCTTACTGTCCATTTGTCCAACCCACACTTCTTAAGTTATGATGACGTTATGGGAGATGGTGTCAAATGTCTTGCTGAAGTCAAGGTTGACAACATGTACTGCTCTCCCTTATCTACCCGGCTAGTCATACTATCATGGAAGGCTATCAGATTGGTAAGAAGTAAATCCCCTTGGTGATTTTCACCTTAAACAGGTAAAGGAATTTGGCAGAGAATAAACCTCCTGGTGTTCCAGCTTGTCCTCAGATATCAGAGGGGTTGGGGACAGCTAGGATTCTGAGCGCCAATTCTGCACTGTAAGTCCAGTCACATTCAATACTGAACTATTGTAATTGCAGATTCACAAATAAGGCAAACACCTTTCAGTCTAGACGTATTCAACTAGCATGACCAGACTCGGGTGGTTTCGTCATGTTCAATTAGGAACTATTGTGACTAGATTAGCAAGTGGTGCTGTTTATCTGGGACCAATTCAGGTCACATTCAATATGCTGAACTAACCACGATTATGAATTCACAAATAGTGCGAAGCACTGTCCAGTTTAGTTATGTTCAATGACTCAGGCGGTTGGATAGCGTTCAGTTAGGAACTAGCACTGCTAGATTAGTGAATATTGCTGTTTATTTGGATTACAGAGTGCATATTCTTTGGACTGCCAGTGATAATTCACTGTCTACAAAAGCAGGTGCAAATAATACTGCAATATAAGACAACATAAAGTTACACAAATAGCAACATAAAACTATCTGAGTCTCTATAGAGACTTCTAAGTTTCCTAGAATAGCTAAATGTTCAGATCTCACCCAAGGTATCCTTGGTGGGGGATGGAGTGGGGAGTGGCTCAGTCTGTTGACTGGTCCCAGAAGTCAGTGATGGTTCATGATGGTATCTTCTTGACTTGCTGTGATGGTACCTTCCTAACATGCCTCTGTCCCAGTCTACTTTTATGCTATTTTTACCTGTCAGGTGGAGCTTGAGTGACCCTAGTCATGCATATCTTTGTTGTGGTTGGTATTTTTTTTTTCACTTGAGGTTTAAAGTTCTAGGCTAACAGAAATTCGGAGCACATACTCGGTGAGGGGTGGTTGCACCTTGGATGTGGGTAGCTTTTGGGGTGGAGGTATGTTTTCGTATTATAATGATAAGGATTAAAAGTTCAATTGAAAAACATGATCTTCACAAGAAAATGATGAACTGCTAGCTCATTTCTGGTTCAGTTCTCAGAGCCGAAACAATGCAGTATCTTGGCACCATACTACACCAGGTCCCCACAGATCACAGACCCTTGATGCAGCATCTCCACTCAGCTCTACCCTCTGTGAACTGTTCTCTCAGTGTTACCAAAACAAGCTCCCCTGATGTTGCCAACCTCCAAAATCACCTAGGCAACATTTTGGTGAAATGGACTCTCAGCATATTATCTGCCCTTCACCCTGGAAGTTTCTTGAATGCTGAACCTTCTCTTAAAGTATGAACATAAGCTTTACTTTTAAAATCACCTCCAGTAATTATTCCACAGGGATGCTATGTGGACCATTCCCAATCACCTTCTTTTCCTTCATGCCTTGAGAAGACATCTGAAATGAGCTGCTCCATCACCTTTCCAGTGATGAAAGTGATGCTGACTGATCTGTAGTTTCTCAGGTCATCCTGGGGAAACTAACCCTTTTTGAAGACTGGAATGATATTGGCGATTCTCCAGTCCTCAGACACCTCTACTGTTCTACATGACCTTTTAAAGATGATGAAGGGTGGCTTAGAGATAACATGTGCCAGCTCCCTGAGCACTTGTGTGTGCATCCCATCAGGGTCTATGGACTTGTATATGTTGAATTTGCATAAATAATCTCTAATCAAGCATTGACCAAAAGAAAGTCTTGTTTCTCCAGGTTTTCTCTCCTACCTCCAGGGTCTGAGACTCCTGAGGGCCAGCCTTAGAAGTCAAAACTGAAATAAATAAGTCATTCAGTAACTCATTCTTTGTATCATTTGTTACAAATTCACCCTCATCATTCAGGATCAAGTCCACATTTTCCTTAGCCCTCTTTTTGCCGCAGATGTTCTTGAAAAATCCCTTCTTATTGGCCTTCCAGTTCTCGCTTGGGAGGCAGCTAAGAAACTTTTGTTTCTACACTGGTTGGCCTAGCAGTTGAGTAAGATGGCATGATCACTGCCACTTTGGACACTGTCCCCAAATCCTTCTGGTTAAAGCCCACCTCAGCAAGTTGGCCAGACAGCTGCTAAAGATTTCCTTTCCTCTTCTAGACAGATGGATCCCATCCATCCCTTATAGGTTATAATCATCAAAGAATGTCCTGTTGTTACAAAAAGGCAAAATCCTCCTTATGGGACCAGCCACAAAGCCAGATGTTGCTATGCATTATACATCTATTTCTGAATGCCCTTTTTACTCCAACTGGTAAAATGGAGGAAAAGATTACTGGAGCACAAATACATTTCACTTGTACTCCCAGGTCTTTATAGACTTCCTTGATTCTGCCTAGATTACTCTTCTAGTGTCACACATGCCCACATGAAGGACTAACAGTGGATAGTCCTCTGTCTTGACAATTTGTGGCACCAATCCAGAAATATCTTGGATCTTGGCTCCTGAAAGGCAGCATACCTCTTATGACTTCTTGTCAGGCCAACAGATGGGTGCTTCGGTGCCTTTTAAGAGTGAACCACTATGAGCATTTGTCACTCCTTTTTGAGGTGTCCACTCTCTGCTGCTGGTACAGTTTCTTCGCTTGTGGGTCTCTTCAGTTGTTAAAGCTTCTTACCTGTGTTTGGTTGTGAAGCTGGGGCATGGAAACTGAAGGAGAGTCCTGCTTCTGTGGGACACCAGGGTCTAAAGTGCCTCATTCTTGGTGGTGTTTGTTATAGGAACTTGGTTCTGAAACCACCTATCTAACTCCATCTCTGGCCCTTTAAAATTATGCAGCCATTTAACTGCTGCCTGCAATTTCGCCGTCTGACATAACAGATCATCAACCTGTGCACACATTACGCAGATACTTTCCTTTTCTCCAGAAGCTTCTGGGCACTTGCTGCAACTTATTGCCTGTATTGAAATCTCCTTCCTTATAGGTTCTGTCTGGATGGATGCATCAGATAGGGTAGATATTCTCATGGAAACAGTGGTTTTAGCTGAGGCAAGTGCTTGCCATTTTGTCAAAGACCTAGAACATTTCCCTGGACTGTGGACTTTCAAACTGATTGTAGGACCCTCCCCGTGCACAAACTGCAATGGAAACTGCCATGCCATACCCTGTCTGACAGGCCATGCCCTGTTTGCCTACCCTCGTCATAGTCCTCTGAGTTTGCTGGCATTCTCTAGGGCTATTTAAATCTCCTGCTGTTTTTCCTGGAAAAGCCCAGGCCACATCAGACTTGCTTATGAGACCTGCCAGCTCCTTGTGGTTCTCCACTCTTCCTCAGTTTTCACTGGCTCTGGGAACACCCTGACCACTTCAATCTAGCACCCAGCCACAGAATTTACCCTTACCACCGCTGTGTTCTTCTCTGACAGAGTGCTGCTTTTGATTATGCTGTGTTTAAAACATTAAAACGCACTTATATCAGAGTTCTCACTCTAGCTATATGCAGAGTGGTGTACATTACAAATAATAAAAAAGATTTCTCTGTTTCTTCCCCAGTCTCACAATTCTCTTCATCTTGACTAGTTCCATCCTTTTGAGTTCATCCAAAACCGTAAACTGCTTTTAGCATGCCCATACGTTTTTCATGCCTTGTAGACCAGAATAATTTTTACGATCTGACTGTGGGTATAAGATCTTGGTAACATCAGCAGTCAGTTCATATAGTAAGAAGACTTTAGCATTAATTTTAACTGAAAGAAAAATGACAGAATTCTACATTCAGCATCTGAAAGCTATGCACTTTTTCAAGCTGAAGAACATGTGTTCTCAATATAATTAATGAGAACTAGCCAATCAAGCAGGAGACTCACTTTATTATCTCTAGAAAAGGATAGATGGCCAATATAAATAGCAACTTATCATATTCCACTGACTATAAAAACAGTCTACAGTTAGACATTAAGTAATAATTTTTGTAATACATACATACTGTAGCATACTTAACATAAGTTAAGCTATTTTATACCATTATGGGGATTTTTTTTGAGATTGTAAAATTGATATTTTAAACACTGAACTACATTTTTAATATGTGAATAAGTTTGGTTCTGCCATCATTTTAACTAAGAGCATGATATATTTATTTCCTGGAATGGATAGGATTTTTAATTATTATTTTTGCAAATAATTTTATTTTCTAAATTAAATGCTTAACAAACATCATTCTCAGCAAGCAGAAGAAAACCAAGAATATGTTAAAACTATTTCAACTTTTCTTTCCCAATTGAATACCTTACATTAAAGCTTCATTTAATTTAAATACATATGCCTGATAAAGACATAGAACAGTCTATACAGAACAGGTGACATTCCAAAAGAGCAATTTTGATGGATAAAATGAAATAAGCCTTCAAGTGCATTGTAAGAAATTTCAAGAACTGATGGAAATATAGGATCTTCTAACAGAACTGATATTCAACATGCCCATAAGTGATTTATGAAAAGGCACAATTGCTGAATTGACAGGCTTTGATGTGAATTAAACATACAATAGGACAATGAAAAGAAACCCAGGCTGCGAAGAGGTACAGGAGGCTCTTATTTTGGGCAATGAGTTGGCAGATGAAATTCAGTACTAAAAGTTGCAAAGTGATTCACATGGGAAAAAACAACCCTAAAAAATATGTACAAAATGGTACCCTGGAAAATATCTATTACTTTTCTAGAAGGATATATTAGAATTAGTAAGGAGATTTAACTGAAAAGACAAATTCAGTGGTAAAAATAACAGTTAAAAAGCCCAACAAATTAAGATCACATGAGAAGACTACATTAAAAAAATAAAAGATAACAGATTTAAATAAATAAAATGGAATACTGTGTATAACTAAACAATAGAAAACATTGGCGCAGGATGTTACAGATGCCAGAAGTGGCTATGAGTTCAAATGGTGATTAGGCAGTTCTTGAAAATGTAAATTCATTGACTGATGTTAAAGGTGATTAAAATTTGTGAATTGAAAAAAAATCTCTAAACCTAAAATTGCTATAAACTAAAAGAGGAAATTAACAACACAATCTTCCTTTAGTGTTACTGCTTTCTGTCTGGGTAAATAGGCTTTTGATCATTTATTTTATCCCATATATTTATCACACTCTGCCTCTTGACTTCTATGATATTGGAAAACTCATCATGACTGAATACTATTTACATGGACATTATGGAATACTTTATTAAGATTTAATAATGTAGATTTATCACTTTTTTAGCTTTTGTATCACCTCTGCAACAATTTTTCAGAATGCTTTTGAATTACATGTAGGGTGGACAGAGATAAACCTACATTCTGTTCAAGTAAGACTTTTAAGCAGTTATTTTTTATGAGATAAACATTAGATGGTCTCAGAAGAAAGACTACTACAGTGTATTCTTGTCATTCCTGGTGGCAAGTCACATGGGTAGTGCAGTCATGCCAGTGGGGCTTTAAAGTAATATTATGTTTTGTTTCAACCGCAGTTGACTGACACAGAGATTTTTGAAGATACTGACAACAGTAATGATATATACAATGAGGTAACAATTGTGAAGAGTTAATGCCTTAAGAATATTAATACTCAAAGGAGGGAAGAAAATGTGCATTCTTCACAGATCACAGAATCACAGAATCACAGAATCTTAGGGGTTGGAAGGGACCTCAAGAGATCATGGGGTCCAACCCCCCTGCCAAAGCAGGCTCCCTATCTCATATTACACAGATAGGCGTCCAGACGAGACTTGAATATTTCCAGAGAAGGAGACTCCACCACCTCCCTGGGCAGCCTATTCCACTGCTCCGTCGCCCTCATATTGATGAAAACTTGAAGCATTTATAAATAAGCATCAGGAACAACAGGCTTTGTGCACACAGAAGGTGAAGTATTGTAGAGATCTCCTGTGGAGATGCCAGATTTCAGCTTTAATAAGTTCAGAAGCAGTTGACATGTCTTTAGGTGAAATTTTAGCTTTAGTCAAGAACATACAACTAGAGAACTTGATTCTGTCACAGTCCAAGACTTGGGAAAGCTCTGGTACTTATAAGCAAGATCAGATAAGGGTTGCTTTGACCATTTCCTGCCTTATAAGTAAGTCCTGACAATATATGTGATTAAATTATTAATCATCTCAGAATCCAGTAATTTCCTTTGCTGTTCACTTCAATCCATTTTCCTTGTCTAAAGAAAACAGACATGAAGAAGAAGCATTTTAATAAATCATTTCTTAATTAGCATTAGGGAAAAATCTAAAACAGATCCTTTTTTATTGTTACATGCATGTTAGTACCTGTTGTTAATGAGTATATTAAGTATATGCTCAGCTATAAATGTGTATTGAATTGGATAAACTTACATCAAGTTCTAACTTGTGCATTTTTGAGAGTCAATATGAAATAACGTGAATTGAGATGACCATAGCACAATATCGTTTTTCTGTGTTTCAAGTAGTCTTCCATAATGATAAGCATGGTGCATCTTTTTGTCTTCATCTCTTTGGATAAAATATGATGGTGATTTATAACAACTGGTCAGCAACTCTTATATCCTATTTTTTTTATAATGCTATCACGGAACAAAAACACAATAAAAGTGAAAATTCCTTGTAAAACAATAATTATTTCTGATGAAAGTAATTACCAAGAAGTTGAAAAAATAATTTGGATTTCAAATTATACTTTTAAAAAATAGCAAATAGATGAACTCTGTCACACTGTAACACTTTGCTTTTAAAAATGTCTAATGCTGTGATTCAGGAAAAGATTTTACTTTGAAATATTTGTCTATTTCTTTTAAAGCTACTTGGAATTTTTCTGATCAACTCTTTTAGAGTATTTCTAGATCTCAATTGCCCAATCTTAGAAGAAAATTTCAGTAATTTCTTCTGTTTCAAGCAAAATTAAAGGTCATTTAAATGAGAAGGAAGCTCAAAGGAAGCAGCGAGTTAAGAACATTTATTTTCTCTTCCCCCTCCCCAGAATGCATAGTCTTTTGAGAATAAAAGGCCAAGTTCTGTATAATGTTAGATATATATACATCTATAGATAACTGCATAATACAGCCAAAACAATGATCATCAATATTGGCTTTGTTTTGTATTAAAATCAAGGGTCAATGATTAGACCAAGAGAGCTGGAAAATGTTTTTCTTCTTCCTTAAAAAAATGTAAAATACACCCAATTACTATAGTAATGATGGACAGATTAAATGTTTTGGTTTTGGTTTTATTTCCTAGAAGTGAAATGTTAGCTTGATTGAATTCAATGAAGTAACTTACCTTAAGTTCAATGGGGTAATAGGGGAGGGGGCTGAGCATTCATGTTGGATGTTAGCCTAAGACCAAAAAAACTAACAGAAAGTAAAACTGCATATTATAGAATGGATTTTAGAGATCACCAGTTCTACAAACACTCTTACATGTTTTTTATCTCTCAGAAATGGATAGTTAATCTGTATGTCACACATTTCTGTACTTCTTATTTACATCATAACCTTAAGTCACTGCAAAAAACGGTTGCTAGACAGTCATTTTAACTCTGTAGGGATTATGTGCTATAATTGTTTCAACCAAAGTCCAAAAAATTAATATCCTTACCAAATGTTCACACAATGAAATTCTGTTTTTAAAGATGAAAATCTTATCCTTGAGCCATGTTCTGTTTCTCAAAAAAATGCAGTCTTTTACTAAAATATTCAGTGTAATCAATACTGACAATGTGCAAATAATTATTTAGTAAGAGAGCGTTATAATTTGAAGGCAGCATGTGTTTGTAAATTGTTCCATACCTCCTACCTCCATGTGCCATCCAAACATTTCTCATCTCAGCAAGGTTACAATATGAAATATGCAATTTTATAGGAGTTGAGGTGAGTTTTTCAGGTACTTTCTTCTAAAACTGCCTAATTGGAAGCATTTTCTCTGCCAGTTCAAACATTCCTTTATGTACCTTTTCTGATCCAACTCAGACTTTAAAATCTGTTCAAAATTCTTGGGTTTTAGACTTTTTTGCTGGTTAAATGTAGTGAAATAAATCCTAACATAGAATCATAGGATCATAAAATGGTTTCAGTTGGAAGGAACCTCTAAGATCATCCAGTTTCATCCACCTCTGCCATGGGACAATCTTCACTACACCAGGTTGCCCAAAGCCCCATCCAACCTGGCCTTGAAGACTTCCAGGGCATCTCCAACTTCCTTGGGAAACCTGTACTAGTGTCTCACCACCCTCACAGTGAAACATTTCTAATCTAAATCTACTCTCTTTTAGTTTAAAGCCATTATCCCTTGTCCTGTCACTACATTCCCTGATAAAGAGGCCCTCTCCATCTTCCCTATAGGCCACCTTTACATACTGGAAGGTTGCTACAAGGTCTCCCTAGAGCCTTCTATTTTCTAGGCTGAACAACCCTAACTCTCTCAGCCTGTCTTCCTAGAAGAGGTGCCCCACCCCTCTGACCACCTTTGTAATCCTTCTCTGGACTTGCTCAAACATCTCCATGTCTGTCTAATCACTGAGGACCACAGAGCTGGATGCACTACTCCATGTGGAGAGTAAATATCCCATTTGAAGGACTGTTTGTGACAACAATATTTCACTTTATATATCCTATATCTTTCTTCACGCACAGGAATTTGCTGAAAACCAGGGAATATTTGTAACATACCTTTATGTTAATAGTTGTCCTGATTTTCTTATCTTTCAAAATAGAGATTTTGGGTAAAATAATACTGGAATCAGTGATTCTTTGTCAAAGCTTTGTTATCATGTCCAAAACATGTAATAGTCATTTTCTGCATTTATAACATAAATATAATAATCAGAAGGAGCTTTCAGGCATAGACAAACCAGCTGGCTGCCAAGATAGATTCTTATCATTGCTGTTGATATCAATTAAAATTTGAGTGTGCAATGAATTTGGCCCTAATTCAATATGTTTCTTAAACAGGTGCCTAATTATAAATACCTCAGTATTTGTCAGTGGGATAACTAAAGTATTTGCATGTAGGCACCTGCTGAAGTGCTTATTGAACTGGAACCCTTAGTATGGCTGCTCTAGAATGGGAAAAGCATGTGAAGCTAGAGGAAAGTGGGATCAATAATGAAAGTGTATGTATAAAATTGGACTGTTTAAACCATGCAACCTTTTTCAGCTTTTGCTGGCCTTGTGACATCTTTGTGATATACTTACGCATCTTCCTGGGATGCTGAGTCAGCTTTAAGAATTACCCTGGTGAAGACTGAGAGGGGATCTGATTAATGCTTATAAATATCTAAAGGGTGCATGTCAAGAGGAAGGGGTTAGACTCTTCTCCGTAGTTCCCAGTGACAGGACAAGGGGCAGTGAGCAAAAACTGAACTGCAGGAAATTCTGTCTGGAAATGAGAAAAAACTTCTTCATTTTGAAGGTGACAAAGGACTGGCACAGGCTGCCCAGAGAGGCTCTGGAGTACCCTTCTCTGAAGATATTTAAGACCTGTCTGAGCACAGTCCTGTGCAACCTGCTCACTTTAGTGGTGTGGTTGGACTAGATGATTTCCAGAGGTCACTTCCAAACCCTACCATTCTGTGAATCTGTGAATCTTTGAAAGTACATACATTGCCACTCTTGCTAAACCCCTATCCCTAAAGGTCACAAGTGAGGGTGTATCACTACTTCATCTTCAACACGTCGTCCTGAGCATACTTTGCTGATTCCAGCTATTCTCGAACCGGTTGGGAGGCTTTTCTGTTACCAGTATTCAATATTTATATGTGCTTTATATTTTCCATAAAAACAAGCTAAGGGCTTCATTGTATGCCACTCCTATCATTTAAAAATAGAATCCCTTTCCAAATATTGAAATTGTTGTGCAGCCCCAGTGTACACTTTATAAAAACAAAGGGAGAATACTTCCTGTTTTAACACACACATCGCCTATAGTTTACCTAATTAATATTGTGCTGCCTGGTTGTACACACATAAATGAGAAGATGTGATTAGAGAAAACAGAAAGCAGAGACAGGACAGTAATAATACTACTGAATGACAGAGAGCTTTATCAGGGAAGACAATCTCTTTATTTGAAAATTCCAATTCTCGCAAGCCGAAAAGAGAGTAAAACTAAAGCCAGTAAAGTTTCTTCAGAGGGAAAAGATATTGGCAGGCTGATAACAGGAGATGGATATGAATCTCAAGCAGACAGAGATAGCATGTTACAGAAGTATAATGTATTTCTTTTTTCCCCAGGAAATATCAATAACTAGGATAACTGGAATGTACTAAAATTTGATCAGTAAAAGCCTAAGTATGAATAGAATACATCTAGGTTTTATGTGTTTTTCTTTGGCCTACATAATGTATTTTGGGGTGAGGGTTTTCTTACAGCACAAATTGATGTTGAAGCTGTTTATTGTTTTGAAGTTCAAACAATGCAATCCATGAAAGGTGCTAAATACATTAATAACCTATATTTAAAAAGATTTTTAAAAATACAACACCTAAGAAATAATCTTGTAGTGTTGAACCACATTATCCTACCATGTCAGAGGCATTGTAAATGTGGTGAACAAGTAGCTAAGGGATCATTTTCTTGATAAGTAAGCAGATTAAAAGTAAGGTCTGCCTCTGATACAAGACAAAATAAGCAAATGCATCTTTGAAAAATATGATTCCAAATACACACATCCCAGTGTTGGATGATTAAATGCAAATGGTCCCAAATCCTTCTCAAAGTCTCAAAAAAAGTTTCCCAACTTTTCACTCTCATGGCAATGTGTACCTTCAATAAAAATACTGCAGAAGCACACTTGCATCAGGATTATGGAAAGAATTTTAAAGTTATGTCATTATGAGTGGATTATACATTCAGTTAATGTTCTGCTCTTTCTCTGCCAACTTTCTACTTCGAGTATTTATTGTGTATGTCTACACTAGTAAGCAGTGCAGCGGCTCATTGTATACTAGATATGGCTGACACTCTCTGAAAACACTTAGTGATGTGAACCTAAATATGTGTGATAAGGGAGGATAATCAGGAGATTCACTGCAAAATTTTAGTCTTGATCTGAACTTTCAGTTTAAATTGATGAAATACACTCAGTAAAAGGAAAAAACAAGCAGAAAAATTAAACTAAAATCTTCTAATGCCAATAAACATAAATGAAAACAGTATCCCTTAAATCACTAAATTCACTAAATGAGAACACTTATGTTGAAATTACTTCTAGAAGTTATTAAAATAATTTAAGTGCTTGCATTTTTTTCTCAATAATTTTAAATGTTTGCAAGCAGTGGGGGGGAAAAAATAGTGTTTGTATTAGTACTGGCATTTAGCCAAAAGTGGTTTCTAGAAATCTACAAAATTACAGGGTTTGGATTTTTTTTTTTTTTTTGGGGGGGGGGTTGGTTCCTGAAGAAATTGTGACCTTGATGAGCAATATTGTGAACTGAAAAATTAAAAATACATATGTAAATTTTAAAAAACCCTTTAATTTTATTTTATGCTTCCTCAAAAAAAGCTCACAATATCTTCTCCTTCCCATTTTTTTGTTAATGAAATTCCTAGGAGATCTTGAATTAGTATTTCTTGGCATTTTAGATTTGAAATTTTATTTCCAGTTTGAAAATAAAACCTTCAAACAGATTTCCCCTTATTTTGTTTTGAAGAGGTGCACTGCCATGAAGATCAATGGATTTAGATGACTTTTAATCTTAAATAATATTTTTACTTTATGTTAATTTGCTTGAGTCTTTAGAACTTAAAAAAATACAAAGGGCATTAGCAAATAATTTCAAGAGACTTGGCCTAACATGATTATTATGATTTCAAAATTGTTAAAGTTTCTTTCTCCAAAGTGTCACAGCTAATTGGCAAGGACTATATTATTTAATTAAATAGGATTGCTATTGTCTATTTTGCAAGTAACAAAATCACTACATTGCTCTCAAGGACCATGGGGTTACTTTGACTTACTAATAAACCACTCTTAAACTAAAAGTGTTATTTTGTTAGTTATTATCCTCAAATGACATATCTCTATCAGTATATTACAAACTTATTTTGAGCTTCTAGTATTGGTTTGTCAATGCTATAGGTAGTAATTTGTATGTTACATATCCCAGACTTACGACTGGTTTCAGAAGTCTAAAAAGTAGCTTCCTCTATGGTAACACCTTTAAGGAAATTATAGCGCCTCTGTAAAGTGATAAATGTGAGAAAGAAAACCATATTTTTGCTAAACTTACATCGTTTTATGCTAGATGCTGGAATTTGTTTCCTCCCAAATAAATATAATGGTCACCAAAAGGAGATCCTGTCTTGGAACAAGGCCTTTTCCTAACACTCAAACAATTCCTGATCTTCCAAAAATTATTTTCAGAATTAGTAATTACGAAATATGATAATGCAACATAGTCCATTGAATGTCTTGAATAAACTATATAATCATTATATACCCAAACAAACTTAAAGAAATAAAAGCAGTAAAAGGTAGAGATGCCTACTTAACAATGCGAGAATGTCTTTCACATAATATCTATTTAATATTTGACCTCTCAATACTAATTTTGAATGGAGTTCAGTAGAATGTCTTTAAAAGACCCTGATAACTAAAATTTGTAGCTCAGATGAATGTGGAGGAAGAAAAAAATAACTCATTAAAAATGTGAGTGTTATGAGGTTAGATTTTCCACCTTTTCTGGTCATCCAGAAACAATTAACATATTTTTTTCCATTACAAAGGTCCCTGGTTTGCAGATAATGCTTTTTATTCAGTGTCTAACTGATGAGCACAATCAAGCTAAACACAGAAAAACTGTTCCCAACATGTAGCTGTTTTGTGAAATTGCTGTTCCTGTTTAAGACCTAAACAAAGTCTGTGCTCCCAAAAGCCTATTTCCAATTCTATCAGTTTGTCAGGTCCTACCTCTCCCTACAACTTTGTCTCAGAGCATAATTATAATGAGGTATTTTAACTTAGGAGGTAACTAACAAAACAAAACAAAACAAAGCAAAAGTCAGTGTCTTGACACATGCACCTAGAGCAACCATCTTCTGCACAGAATGAGCCAAGTAATCCTATTTTTTCAATTAGATTGCAAACAAAGGATAAACAGGGAATACATAAATAGAGTGTGCAATCAACAGCACATAAAGAATTAGGAGCATGTCTATTGAACCAGGTTCAAGATCCTTGGCAAAGGAATCTCAGAACATTTCATCTACACATTAAGAAAGATACACTAATTATGTCACTGAGAATGCAGTTGGCTTTGCTACTGAAGTCTTCCAGAATGCCTAAATCATTTTTCTGTCAGTAGTTTTTGCAAATAGAATACAGTTTTGCAACGTGATTTTGCTTCATATATTCATTTTTGAACAATATAAGGACATAATAGGAGACTTCCTTCATCTTACCTTACTGCTGAATTGTTACTGACAGACAGGGGTAGGTAAAGGGGTAAAGGTATTATTACCTTCCTTTTAAGACTGCAGGGCCATGTTTCTTCAGAAGATCTGATAACATAACAGCAGCCCCTCCTCTGGTCCGTCTACTAGGAAGGAGTAGGCATTGATTATTTTTTATCCTTTTCTTTTTTTCCTTCTTTCCCAGAAGCTTAACCCCTTGATTTTGTACTTGTGAAAGGTAAAAGATATTAGCAACTGAATTATTTAGTCAGAGAGGTGTCTGACCAGTGACCATTAATCTTATTCTGATGAATGTTAACATAACTATGAAACATTATAGTCTTTGTATAACCATTTTGTATATAATACTTTGTACAAAGAATTTCAGCATCTCTTTATGAGAGCTTACACCAATGAATGGGAAGTGTAGCTAAGAGAAAAAAAATTGAAATGTACTTGCATAAAATGACATTTTTGAATCTGGTATGCTGTTAGTGGAAGAGATATATATTTTATTCTGGTCCTTAATTTTCCAATCGTGAACAATTTACATTTTATACTCCTGAAATAAATTATTGAGGATGAATATGCAGATCTTGGTTTGGCTTTATAATATTTTCCTGTAGTAATATGATTCCTATAGTAAAAATGAGAAAGAAATGTCAAGTTTGTACTTTTTGATTGTTCCATCAAATGTAAAAAAATTACTACCACTGATTGTTCTTTAATCCCAGTGAACCATTCCATGATCGAAACATTACAAACTTCAACATCTTCAAAGCAAAAAAACCCCTGTGATATGGTCTACAACCACAACAGGCAATAAAACCCCCACAAATAGTAGTACTGAAGAATTAGCCTTTCTTAAAAGAAAAATTTCAGTCTAACAAAAAGGTTGAGTGTTGGGCAAAAAAGAATCAATTTCCTTTTCACAGCTGTATACAAGTGGGTGAACTCAAAAGGTCATATATTTTGAGCATAGATATCTGTTAGTTTTGTGTTAAATAATGTTTTTAAGATTTATTCACATGGTTAAAAATGGTACATGAGTAAGTGTCCTGGGCAGCAATGGCATCTGTGTAAAAGATCAAGTCCTGAGGAGGATCATGAAGATGCTCAGAGGGCTGAAGCCATGGCCCAATGAGAACAGGCTGAGAGAGTTGGGCGTGTTCAGCCTGGAGAAGAGAGGGCTCTGGGGAGACTATAGCAACTTTCCAGTACCTAAAGGGGGCCTAAAGAAAAGATGAAGAGGGATTTTTTCTTTATCAAAGAGTATAGTGACAGGACAAGGGGTAACTAATTTAAACTAAAAGAGAGTAGGTTTAGATTAGACATGAGAAATGTTTCCCAAGGAAACTGTGGATGCCCCCTTGTAGTGTTCAAGACCAGGCTGGATGGGGCTTTAGGTAACCAGGTGTAGCCATGATTGTCCCTGCCCCATGGCAGGGATGTTGGAACTAGATGACCTTTGAGGTCCCTTCCAACTGAACCCATTCTATGATTCTATGATTCTATGGGTATTTTTTACGACATCAGTATTTTTATTGATGTGCCTGTTTGAGGGCCTGCAATGAAATTTGTCACAATGCTTCACTGATTTCTTTGTTTAGTGTTAAGTATTCCATGTTTATATTAAGAAGCAGTTATAATGAAATATGAAATTTTACCTGAAGTATACAACTGATTGTACTGAGTACTCATTCACAAAGGTTTCTATCTGCTCAGTACTGTAACATTAATCATATATGGATATTTCATTTTTTAATTTTCCTTTAATATTTGTTTCTGTGCCTAATTCTTTTCAACAGCTATTTAAAATTTTTCTTTACTTACTTCTTCATTAGAATTCATAAAAGTATACAACATATGTGCTAGAATCCAAGTTTAAGAGAACACCCAGATTTTGATTTGGAGTATCTCCAACAAAAACTGACACTATTCTGGCTCACTCTTTCTGAATCTCATTCTAATAACAATTTTTGCAACATCATACATTTGCACACATATATGCTTATATGTATAGTCTGAATTTATAAGAATTAAAGTATCATGCCCAAGTGGTATTGTCAACAATGTTTTAATGGGCAGATTTGCTGTCACTGATGCACAATGAATCCGTAGTATACTTCTTCCAAAATTTGCTTTAAACTAATCAAAATTTGTAAAATTTCACCACTACATTTATTTTAAATGTAATAGTTGCAATAAATAAATATTAAATGTCTATGTATCTACTGAAAGATCAAACAAGATGTAAATTACCTTACTTACAATGATCCTTGAAGAAACACCAATCAACCCAATGAGTTATGAGTCAATATTGCCTTTAAGTGCATTCCAGCATAACATTTTATAAAAGTTTAATATAAAGCACTAAAGTTTACTATTTTGTAAATGACACTAATGACCTATAGTAAAAGACAAAATTCTTCTGAGGTGAAATTCAGGCCACTCTTTCACAGTTCAAAACCGAAATATTTGTGCACATTACTTTGCAGAAACAGGTATTTCTAATAACAGGCATATTTTCAGAAGTGTAATGTGTCCTAAATTATATTCTAATGTAATCAATAATCTCATTTCCCATTGAAAATAATCACAGTAAATGCTGCTATTATCTTAGGTACTGACTTGGAGGTAATCAGAACAACTGCTAAGTAGGGAGATAAAAAGAAAAGCTATCTAATGGGAAAATATAAAGTGAGATTAATTTGAAAAAAAAAATTAATTAAAATACACGTAAAACCTGGGAACTGCCAATGCAGGAAGATGCTGAAAGTTGGAATTTACAGTATGTCTCTGACACCATATGTCAGGTAAAAACTTTGCTATGAGCTTGGTCTACACAATTAATGAAGTATCACACTACAGAACAGAATGGTGTCAAGGATTTTTATGGCAGTGTGAGTCATAATCTGCAATTGCTGAAACCTTGGGCTTGAATTCACCTTCTCTGACAGCAACTGTCTAAAATCTAGATACTCAAGCCCTTTCCACATTTCCAGAAAATTTTAAAAGGAGAATTCATCCCACCTACCCTACATGTATCAGGTGGGATGAATTTCCCTCTGTATCTTCCCTTTTCTTTCCATTATTTATAAAGAAAATTTATATAACTCTTCTAAACTAGGCATGCAACTTCTAATCAAGAAATGTAGGTGATGGTAAATCTCACTGTTGGCTTTCAAGAAAAGCTAAAATAGTATGCTAGAGACAATTTCAGAAGTACAGGATGTTTAAATCTCTCTTAAACAGAAGATTTTTTTTTAATTATGAGGTATAAAATAATCGTTCAAAATATTTTTTTTAAGTTCATGGCTATGAATTCAAGTTCCCACTAGCAAAACTTTTAACCTATCTGTCCGCCTGTTAAATAGGCAAAGCTTTTACTACCACATGGCGTGCCACTGCAGTGGCAGCTTCCACTGACAGTCTGCTTATCATTACTTCTAACTTTTTCAGAGTAAAAGCAGTTGACACTGAATTGCAGACTAAAGCAGAATTAGAATCTGCTAGAGTATGACTTTTTTCCTTTAATCTGCTTATCTTTTTTCAGCCTTTTGAAAAACAGTGTTTAGATATAATATTAGAGGGGAAAAAAAGGCAACAACATTTTATGTGGTTTCTGTCTTCTGAATGTAAGCTTCAGTCAAGACCTGCATAGTTGAATGGGCTTTTTTTCCTGGCATTTGAGATCCTAGCTCAGAAGGTAATGGTACCAGAACAGAGCTGTCTTGCCAATGATTTCACTATTTTTTCTTCTGGTCTTTGAAGCAAAGAAGTGGAAGAGATGGCCAAAACAGACTTCGTACCCTTGTATGAAGGGAATTTGCAAAAGAAATGAAAAAAATAAGGAAGCATAACTACTAAGAGCTATGGAAATAAGAAAAGGAGGTAGTAAATATGAGTGACCAAGCTGAACATTCATAAATTACTACGTGCAAGAATAAAGTTTGACTAAAACTCAATTTCATGTTTATTTCCTTCTGGAACAATAACTATTTAACTGCATGATCAGATGACATATAATCCACAGATCTTAATCTGGTTTAGTGCCCTCTGTATCCTCAAAATGGTCCTGAGATCCACCTCTTCACTGCTGAAGAGGGCCTTGCTTCTTCAGTAAATTCAGAAAACAGAAAGCAAATGATGCCAAATCTCCTTCTGAGTAGTTATAAATAAGATTCATTACCTGGAAAGAGTACACATATAAACACAGCCTTGTAGGAGCTTTTATTTTGTCTCCCCTCTTTAATTATTACATTGTTATCAAAAAATGGAAAAAAAAAGTTTGGAATTCATTTTGAAGTTTCCCAGTCTTTTCAAATTTAGTATTCTTTAGATATATTCTTTTAATGGCAATCTTACATATATATCAATATGTCCAAATAAGACACATACATAAATTTTTACAAAAATTTTGTTCTCAAATCTGAGGAAAAATTATGTGCTCAAATGTTTTTCACCAAATTTTAGTTGCTCTCATAAAAGTTTTTAATTTTCCCTTCAAATAATACATTTCATACATCTATGAAGTATCCTGGCATGGGTAAAATTTTTCTGACTGGCTAATATATCTGGCATGAACCAAGAACTTTTGTAGTCCAATACATGACGTATCACAGACGAAACACTGATCTGGCCACTATATTAAAAAAAATTTAGACTCCTTCCTTTGCATCTCTGAGAGCTACACTCATGAAAAAACAAAAAAAAATCAACTTCACATGAAACACATAGTAAAGAATCAGTATAGAAATGAGAATGGGCATGGTTTGAACAATTTAAAAATGAAAGAAGGAAACAAAAAATTCCTTCAGTTATCGTCAGTACAGTCATTTAACTGGCAATTGCCTTACAGTATGCATAGTAGATAAAATGGGTAGAACAACATTGAACACAAGAGCAGTTTTACAATATTGTGGTTTTGGTTGTAGTCTAAAGCTTTTTATAATGTACATAATAAGTAATATTGACCTGCAGAAAACATTTTTTTTAATATAAATTTGAGCTACATAATATGATGAATTGAAACCATTTAGATGTCTTTGGGAAAACTGAAGAAGCCAGCAGGTTTTGGTCATTTAAGACAGTCTAGCTGGATGCCTGTATCTAGTGGAGTCCCTCAGGGCTCAGTACTGGGACCTGTACTATTCAATATATTTATTGATGACCTGAATGAGGGAATAGAGTGTACAGTCAGCAAGTTTGCCGATGACAGAAAACTGGGAGGGGTGGCTGACACACCCAAAGTCTGTGCTGCCATTCAGCAATACCCAGACAGGCTGCTGAATTGGGCAGGGAGAAGTTTAATAAAATTTGACAAGGGCAAGTATAGGGTCTTGTCCTTGTCAAATAGGGCATCTAGGGAAGAACAACCCCATGTACCAGTATAGGTTGGGGACTGGCCTGTTGGAGAGCAGCATAGGTGAGTGGGACCTGGGGGCCCTGGTGGACAGCAGGATGACCATGAGCCAGCAGTGTGCCCTTGTGGCTAAGAAAGCCAATGACATCCTGGGGTGTATTAGAAGGGGTGTGGCATCCTCGGGTGTATTAGAAGGTCCTTTTGCCCCTCTACTCTGCGCTGGTGAGATCACACCTGGAATATTGTGTCCAGTTCTGGGCGCCTCAGTTTGGGAAAGACATAGAACTCCTTGAAACAGGATGACCAAGATGATTAGGGGAATTTAACACCTTCCTTATGAGGAAAGGCTGAGGGAGCTGGGCCTCTTTAGCTTGGCGGAGACTGAGGGCCAACCTTATTAATGTTTATAAATATGTAAAGGGCGAGAGTGAGGAGGATGGAGACAAGCTCTTCTCAGTGATGGTCAGTGATAGGACAAGGGCAACAGATACAAGCTGGAGCATAGGAACTTCCATGGGAATATAAGTAGAAATTTTTTCTTTGCTAGGGTGACGGAACACTGGAACAGGCTGTCCAGAGAGGTTGTGGAGTCTCCTTCTCTGGAAACATTCAAAACCCACATCGATGCTTTCCTGTGATTTTATCTAGGTGATCCTGCTCTGGCAGGGGAGGTTGGACTAGATGATCTTTTGAGGTTCCTTCCAACTCTTAATGTTCTTTGATTCTGTGATTCTGTGGCATTCTTTGCTTCCACTAAGTCATCAGAAGGGTCACAGTATTTCAGTGGCTTTGTGAAACTGAAGTCTAAAAGACTCATACAAAGAATAAAAAACCACTTCTTTCCCTTACTTTTAAATAAAACTGATAAAATATTGGCAAGAATGAATATGACATGTAGATTTTGAGACAATATCTTGGAGATATTTTGATCCAAAGAGATCATTGTTTGCATACTGCTGAAAGACAAAATTTTGTCAGGTAATGGAATAATGGCATGAAAGTCTGTTTTGCATCTTGCTTTGAATTACATTTCTGCAGTTCAAATACTACACTTAGAAGGAATATGTAGATACACTATTGAATTAAAATATAAAAAATAAAAGAACCAAACTCAAAGTATTTGCCAGTCTGCAAAAGAAAGGGTTTGTACATTCTAAGAAGCATTGATTGTGCATCTGATATTCTGAATTCTTCTGTCAATATCGTGATTAAGTCTTACAAAGCATTTTTCTATTTCTTATCAAAATCTATCTTAATTAAACACGTAAGGGATTTATTTATACCTATAAATGGATATAATGCTTTAAAAAAGAAAGTTACATAGCTGTAAAAGTAAGACTACAGAATGAACAATAAGAATATTATTTCAGTTTTCACCTATTTAATATAAATTCAATTTTATTGTGTCTCCTAAAGTCTGCTTTCACACGATTAATAAGTGAAGTACGTGATGAATGCAGCAGGCTGAAACTCTTCTTCCATTTCAAATTTGTAAAATGCTGAAGCCTTCACTTAGGTTTTCTATTGTAGTTTGGTGTTTGGGTGGGGATTTTGTAGTTGCTTGGTTTAAATAAACAATGTGTAATTCAGCATTAATGCTACAAGACTGGAAGTAGTGAACAAAGATTACGGCCTTAATTCTACTCGTTGACTGCAGGAACTAATCTGAAGGAAATATTAAATGCTCTAGAAATTTCATGTTAAATATTAGAGATTCAGCAACTACATTAGATACATTGAAAAATATTTGAAAAAGAAGATTTCTGTCATGTTAAATAGATCTGCAGACATAAACAACAGACTGATGCTTTGATTTAGTTGTTTTAATACTGAAATGTCATAATTCTTGCTTGATTTTTTTTAAAAAATATATTTGAAGTATTTCATTGGAAGTTTTCCTTCTTCCTCTGGTGTTAATATTTTCCTAATGCAGTCTCCAGAAGTTTGTGATACATATTACAATTTCACATTAGCTGTAATTTAAAACTAGAATAGTAGTGGGTACCACACAAAGTTTCAGTGGATGTGTGCTTTAGTCTGTTCTCTGTAATATGATCCATTTACTAACATCCTGAGATGCTTGTTGTTTTATGAGGTTATCTGAGGACAGAAGTTCTTTAAATCCCAA
This sequence comes from Laterallus jamaicensis coturniculus, assembly GCA_022605575.1. NCBI lineage: Eukaryota > Metazoa > Chordata > Aves > Gruiformes > Rallidae > Laterallus > Laterallus jamaicensis. The sequence goes on from JAKCOX010000001.1 coordinate 84,188,829, forward strand.
ATCTGTGAGTGAATTTCTTGTATGCAATTTTTTTCATAATCAATCATTAACATAGATTAATTTATAAAGAATGTAAAATAGCCAGTAAAGATAATGTGCTGGTGTAAGATCCTTGACCTGAACTAAATGTAAATGGGTATACAAGATGCTTATAAAATAACAGAAAAATAATCTAGGATGCTATCACAAGTTTATAATTTCAGTTTGACAGTATCAACTGATTTTGACCAAAGGACAAGCTGATATAAATGATTCTACTGAGATTTACATGTTGCAAAACATATTAATACTATATTTAATAATGGCTTTGAGACGGAGAAAAGTGAATCTCTGTAATAATCTTAAAAACCCCTCACTTTAATCTGTGAAATAACATAAAAATCAGGGACAGTTCATTGTGTTAACTTACTTTAACAAGCCCCTACAAGCATATTCTACAGTTTTATCTCTTCCTCTTTGTATGTTAATTTCAAGACTATGAATATTTTGAAACAGGTTTCCTTCTGTAAATGAAAAGCCATCAAGAAATCTAAGAAAGCCATACCAGAGATGGGTCTGCCCATTTTTCTACTAAAACTATGATTTTAAAAGTGTTCAGCTATTTTATGTGAGAAGACTACATGTTCTGAAAATTGTCCTTTTTAACATTTTTGTCATTTTAACGTTTTGTTCTGGAGAAGGTGATGGAGTATTTGCTCATAAAGTTTGCAAATGACATCAAAGTTTCAGGGCTGCCACCTAGGACACAAACAGGATGGAGGGATGAGCCAACAGGAGCATGATGATACACAGCATAGACCAGGTAGAGAGCTAGTTATGCAAAGATACTGTATTGGCTCCTGATTTGAACAAAAGGTAGCATTTTTGAACTCTTTCTGTGGTCCCTCTACAGTCCTCTGCTTGATTGAATACTGTGAAACAAGATTCAAATTATGAATATATAAAATCATGCAGTTTGCTTCACTTTTAAAACTGTGAATTTGATTCTGCAAACGCTTAAATACTACAGATAATTCCATCCACTTGAATAATCATAGTGTTAGCTGATATGACTAGCCAATTGTTACTTCTCCACTTCCTTGGAAAGAGCTACTAGGGATTTAGGAGTTAGGAGGCAGAGTTTTTCAAACACTCCAAGATCCACAGTCATGAACAATACACTCGCATCTTAAGGATCTCAAATCTCAAACTAGATTTAGGCAGCTATTATAAAACTGGGTTTTTTTGGTTGGTTGGGGTTTTTTTGGTTGTTTGAGGGTATTTTTTTCTTCTCTCACTAAAACTATTTTTGTCCCTTTTCCTCAAATACATTTTTTTGGGGGTAGAAACTTCTGGATACAACAAATTGGAATAATAATGTATTGATAGCAATCAAACGCACAATCTAAGGTAACAAAGATGTCTTGAGGAGGTGAGTTAAGTTTTTTAAATTAAACAATTTTATTCCTTAAAAATACAAGTTTAGGATTTCTATCGAAAAGATACCCCTTTTTCTTAATGTGTGAGGCTTACACTGAGGTTTTTTTCAAAGTTTACAAGCATCTTATTCAAATTGTGCTTCAGTTATTCTACAGTTTTATATAAATATTTATAGTTTAAACTATATTTATACATAGTTTAACATAAATTTTTATAGTTTAATATAAATTCTAGTATGAAAAAGCAGTATTTTTATTTATCCTTAACACTGGAGATTTATAAGTTATTGCTATGCCAAATGTAATTAGTAAATTTTTAAAAAGAAAGATTACTTCTCACACAGCTTTAATATATAAATCTTGAAAACAAATGTCAATTGCTTTAACTTAGTTAAATTTACAATTTGGAAAAACTAATTTTTTTTTTTATACAGCATAGGTGGGGTTATTCTTAAAGAATTTTAGAAATACTTATTTCATCTGCTGATTTTTCAGATTACTAAATGTAAATCTTAACAAAAACGTTTTTCTAAAAAAACCCCACAAACCACAGCAGCGTCAATTCTTCCTGCAAAATTCTGTGCTTTAATTTTGTTGGTAGTCTGATTTCCCATAAACATTATTCATATTTCCAAGCATTTTCAGGGTCAAGGCTTAATAAAGGGTAGCTAGTAATATTCTTACATGTAAAGAATAGGAAGGATAAAATAATTAAGACTGAGAAAACAGTTTTTTAGAAATCTGCATTCAAGATCTTGGAGCAGGGTTGTTTTTGTGAGCTTGCTTCTCTTTGTAGTGTTTTTTATTTCGTTCTGTTATTCAATTTTGATCGCATTGCCTTCTCTTTTTTATTGGGTGTTTTCTTATTTAGAAGCAAAATTTGTAAACATTATTCATACAAACAGCCTTATTGAGAGCAAGACAGGGATCAGTGATGCATATAATTACTCGTGTACAATTGCAGTATCATAGTATTCAATTAGAAAAATCACAGAAGCGAGCTATACTCTTAGAAGTTTTATAAAACAGCTAGTAGCTTTTTCTACAAGAAATATCGAAAATTAAATCAATTTTACATCATATCTCCAATAGTATGTAGCATGTTAAAGAGCAACACCTCTGAAATTAGCCTATAAATTATTGTGTCTTTTAATGTCATTAAGTTATTTGTCTTTGAGAATTAATATTTGGTGCTTTTTTAATCTATGGTTTGAGGTTCTGTGGAATATGGAAGAAAAAAACATTTTTTACTCAGAAAGCATAGACTTTTAATTTAATTTTTTTTAAAAATAGAAGTATGCTGTTTGAATATCTTGATTTATAACTGTACTCACTTAGTCTGGGAGAGAGTTTACTTTCTTCAAGGCCAGGTTGGATGGGGTCCTGAGCAACCTTGTCTAGATCCAGGCCTGGAGGTTGGTGGCTCTGCCTGTGGCAGGGGGCTTGGAACTCTATGATCTTTGGTGTCCCTTCCAACCCAGACCATTCCATGATTCTATGATTCATATTAGCTAGTACAGGACTATGTTTTGGATTTGTGCTGGAAATAGTACTGATAACTCAGAGGTACTTTTGTTATTGCTGAGCAGTGCTTACACAGAGCCAAGGCCTTTTCTGCTTCTCACACCACCCCACCAGCAAGTAGAGTGCAGGTGGACGAGGGGATGGGAAGGGACATAGCCGGGACAGCTGACCCAAACTGATCAAAGGGTTAAATATGTCATACTCAGCATATAAAGCTGGGGGAAGAAGGAAGGGAGGGACATTCAGAGTGATGGTGTTCTCAAGTAACAGTTACTTGTGATGGAACCCTGCTTTCCTGGAGATGGCTGAATGCCTGCCTGCCCATGGGCAGTGGGGAATGAATTACTTGCTTTGCTTGCATGTGCAGCTTTTGCTTTATCTTTGAAACTGTCTTTATCCCAGCCCATGAGTTCTCTCACTTTTCTTATTCTCTCCCCCATTACACTATGGGGGAGTAAGTGAGCAGCTTAATGGTGCTTGGAGGCCCGCAGGGGCAAAACCATGACAGTTCTTTTTGACACTCAGTGTTGGGCTTGAAGAGAAAATGACAGATTTGTTTAGAATGTGATAGATCAAATTTATAGCTGTTTATCTATTCATCGGCAGGCTCCTGTGCTTGTTATGGGGCTGGCTTCCCATACTGTATAGTATTGTCTACTGCTTGTGAGAGGTTGCTTTTTGCTTCCACTGCTTGCTGTAGTGCTGTATTGCTAATCATCTCACTATGTTGTGCATACTGTACTGAACAGGCTGTAACTCCTGTGTGAATTCGAGTCGAAGGGACTGGGATCTGTGGATGAATCCACATGGGAGCAGGACACCGTGAATTCAATATGGCCATGAATAAGTCCATACTAGAGCAGATATTTATTTTGAAGCCTCTGTGGATGTGGTTATGTCTGTGCCAAAGCAGGTATAACTCTGAAGGGATTGTCGCCTACAAAGAAGGGCATGTTGGAACAGGTGTACCTTGAAGTGACTAGCTATAGGCATATCTGTGCTGCATCAGTTATACCACTGGAGAGACTGTGGCTCATAGTAAGGCTTCACTTTCAGAGCAGGTACACCCCAAAGGAACTGCAGTCTGAGGAAAACTTCAAGCAGAGCAGGGGCAAGGGGAGGAGTTCACTGCGATGATAAACCTGATAGTCTGGTCCAATGGTACCAGGAGTGGAAATTCTAATGGACATACCTGTAAATCATTGCAATCCAGGATTTAAATTGCATGTTATAGGAATTATTATAGCAGGAGCTCTGTGTTACTTATTCAGACTAGGAGCAAGGAGAGGAGTTTGTTTACACGTTGTAGGAATTATCATAGCAGGAAACAACTGAACCAATCATGAAGCTGCAGTACGTTGTCTAAGGGTAATCAAGAGGGACTTTAGGGTCCTTGGACAACTAGTGAAGGAATCTAGGGCCCAGGTGTTTTTTTCCTCCTTCCTTCCAGCTAGAGGCAGTGATTGGATGCAATATGCAGAACTAATATATTATTACATGGCTCCAGGGCTGGTGTCAATATAACAATTTGGGGGGTTTTGACAATGGAATGGCCTACATGGCACCAAGCTTACAGGTGTCACATGGGAACCACCTTTCTTATGGAGGAAAGAGGGACTTTGCCCAGGAGCTTGCAGGGCTCATAATCAGGGCATTAAACTAGATGTGAAGGGGGAAGGGGAATATAGCAGGCTTGCCCATGACAAAGTGCAAAGGAACGCACTATGGTTGGAGGGAAGACGTATGGGCCCTCTACCTGTTGCCTCAGGGCATCTTGGGGATGTTGGAGATATGAAGGCAAAAATGGTGGGCTTGTCTTGTTTCCTGAAATGCCTGTACATCACTGCAGGGTATGGGCAATAAACAGGAGGAGCTTGAAGCAATTGTACAGTGGGAAGCCTATGACTTAGTTGCCATCACAGAAACTCAGTAGGATGGTTCTCACAACTGGAGGGCTGTGGTGGATGGATATAAACTTTTCAAGAGGGACAGGTGAGGAAAGAGAGGTGGTAGGGTAGCCCTCTATGTTAGGGATTGTCTGGATTGTCTGGAGATTTATAATGGTGATGATAAGGTTGAATGATGATGGATTAGAATCAGAAGGAAGGCAAGGCAGACATCCTGGTGGGAGTCTGTTATAGACCAGCCAACCAGGATGAAAAGGTAGATGAAATATTCTTCAGGAAGCTGGGAGTAGCATCATGATCACTGGCCCTTGTTCTGGTGGGTGACTTCAACCTACCAGATACCTCCTGATAGACAACATGGCAGAGAGGGATCATTCTATGAGGTTCTTGAAGTGTGTGGGAGATAACTTCCTGATGCACCTGGTGAGTGAGCCAACAAGGAAAGGAACCCTGATGGACCTGTTGTTCATGGACAGCGAAGGACTTGTGGGTGAGGTGATGGTTGGAGGCTGCCTTGGGCACAGCGATCAAGACATGACAGAGTTCTCAGTTCTTGGGGAAGGAAGGAGGAGGGTTGGCAAAATTACCACACTGGACTTCAGGAGAGTGGACTTTGGCCTGTTGAGGAGCCTGGTGGATAGAGTTCCTTAGGAGGAAGTATTGGAAGATAAAGGAGCTCAGGAAGGCTGGACACTCCTCAAGAATGAGGTCCTGAAGGCACAGGAGGAAGCCATTGCAATGTGCCTAACTCAAGTCAGCGGGGGAGATGCCATGCTTGGCTGAACAGAAAGTTTTGGCTTGAACCCAGGAAGAAAAGGAGAGTATATGATTGTGGGAAGAATGGTCAGGTAACCCAGGAGGAGTACAGGGATGAGGTGAGCATATGCAGGGAAAAAATAAGGAGGGCCAAATCCCAATCAGAGATCATTCTGGCCACTATTGTAAAAGATAACTGGAATAAAATTCTACAAGTAGGTTAATAACAAAAGGAGGGCCAGGGAGAATTTCTCACCTTTACTGGGTGTGAGTGAAACCATTCTGACTGAGGATGAAGAAAAGGCTGAGGTACTTAATGTCTTTTTTACCTCAGTCTTTAGTAGTAAAACCAATTGGTCTCCTGATTCCCAGACCTCTGAGTGGAAAGATGGGGATGGGAAGCGGACCAAAGCCCCCAGGGGAATTTGTTGGTGACAGCGTTTCTCTCATCCACCATGCAGGTCACCTGGTCATAGAAAGAGATGAGGATAGTCAGGCAGGACTTGCCTTTCATGAACCAGTTCTGGCTGGGCCTGGTCCCCTGGTTGTCACATATTTCTTCTATGATTGCCCGAAAGATGACTTGCTCCATAATCTTCCCTGGCACTGAGGTCAGACTAACAAGTCTGTAGTTCCCCAGATCTTCCTTACAATCCTTCTTATAGATGGGCATTACATTAGCAAGTCTTCAGTCACCTGGTACCTCTCCAGTTGCCCATGACTGCTGATGGCAAAGATGGAGAGTGGCTCATGAATCACATCTGCCAGCTCTCTCAGTACCCTCGGATGGATGCCCTCTGGCCCCATGGGTTTGCGAACATCTAGGTGGAATAGTAGGTGTCTGTTTCAACCTTAATCGTGGGGAGTTTATTCTGCTACCTGTCCCAGTCTTCCAGGTCAGGAGGCTGAATATCCCAAGAATAACCATTCTGACTATTGAAGACAGATGTAAAGAAGGTATTGAGAATCCATATCCTCAGTAGCTATGTTCCCCACCAGATCTAGTAAAGGAGAAAGATTCACTTTGTCCCTCCTCTTAATGTATTTGTAGAAACCTGTTTTATTATCTTTTACTACAGTGGCCAGGTTGAGCTCATGCTGGGCTTTGGCTTTTCTGATTTTCCCCCTGCATATGCTAGCATCTTCCTTGCACTCCCCTCAAGTTATCTGTCCTTTCTCCACTAGAGGTACACTCTTTTTTTTCTCCCAGAGACTCAGCAAATATTCTCTCTTCAGCCACACTAGTCTTCTTCCCCACTAGCTCATCTTTTGGCACACAGGAATAGCCTAGTCCTGTGTCTTTAAGAGTAGATAAATATTTACTTTAAAGGGCAGTAAGCTTCTTTTAGACAGCTTAGTCTTAGAAACCTGTTACTATACCTCAGAAACAAGCTACCAGTACAAATATACATAGACTCAAATACACACGGATTTTCACAAATAAAATTGTTGTATTGTGCTTGATTATAATTATTGCTTCTGAGGTAAATGCTATGACTTTTAGCTGCTTGGGAAAACAAAATTACACCAGAAGGCAGTGATATTAATTGTCATGTAAATAATATGTATCAAAGCATCACAGGCCAGCAAAGCCGAGTCTTACACGTTCAACTTGGTATTTAAGGTCAGTTTATTGAATTCCAAGGCATTTTTAACAATTCATCCAGACAATATGTCTCGAAAAAAAGATCAACACTATCTTCCTCTGAAATACTACTCTTTTATAGGATTTCTTGAGTTGGAAGGGACCCATAAGGATCATTAGGTCCAACTCCTGGCTCCACACAGGGCCAGCCAAGTCAGAGCATGGGACTGAGTGAATCGTTCAGACGCTTCTTGAATTCAGCCAAGCTCGGTGGTCTGACCACTTTCCTGGGGAGCCTGTTCCAGTGCTGTCGCAAAATTCTCCCATTGGCATACCAGGACAAATCATTTCTTATTTTGTTCACTGAAAAAATACAAGAAGGCCTTAATACAAGGAACTGAAACTAGAAGCTGCTCATGTACAGGCCAAGAATAGACAACAGTAGCACTGGCTTTTGTAATGTAGGCTTCTTTTCTTCCAGAAGCGAGATGGGAAAACTGTTTTCACAGTTGTCTGCACAACCATGTGGAAATAATGCCCAAGCAGTAGCAGCCAGGTCTGGCTTGAAGCCAGCTGTTGGTACTGTACTGGTTCCACCTAGGACAGGGGAGACAGCACATGTGAGCAGAGCTGGCCAAGGGTGCTTTCCTGCCGTGTGATGTCATACCCCTATAAAAGGGTCTGCAGGGCTCCGGGATGGGCTGAGTGTGGCAGAGGGTCCCGGATGGCCATTGGGTTGGTGCATGCTCTGTGTTATCTCCATGTGCATGTTCTGACCTGAGCACTGCTTCTGTTCCCATTCCCAGGGATGTCCTGGCAACCTGCCCTGACCCCACCTGCAGGTGCCTTTCTCTGTCCGTGTCTCCTCCTGGTCCTGATGAGGGATGGAGGGGCAGCAAGTGGTGCGGGGGGGCTTGGCTGCACCTGGGGCTCAACCACAGCAGGTGGTGAGTATCCTATTTTTATTTTCCCGACCTGTACAGCTGTTTGACTATAAAACTCAGTGAACTAACAGCAATGTTCTCTGAGCACCTTGGTGAGGAAAATGAACAGTGAAGTCTTCAACAACTGTCTAATGAGAGAGTTTTCTGGTTTTTTTCTTATTTCAGGAGATGAGGTTTTTTACTGGATGGTTCTGTTCTGCTGTATTCACAGGCCTCCAGTCTCATTGCTCTAACCTACGCTGTTCTCTTTCACAGACACAAATGTGGTTAAGATGAAATACAGGTGTCGACTGTTCTCCATAATTTTATGCATAAATACTTTTTGTGTCTGAATTTGGCAAATCTGCTAGATAGCCACAACAGGTTCTGGGGGCCCTCATTCTGGTAGAGGTTTGTGTCTCTCTGTTGTGATCTAGGTGTGTGTTGGCAGCCTGTGTGTTGGCAGTATTCATGCCTTCCTTGATGTTTCCAGGCCTGACATACACAATGAGGCTGCTGTACTTAAACTTATTAAACTTATTAAAATTGGGTTTCTTGGGCACAGGAAAATTTTTGGAAAAAAGATGCTGTGTATGTGGCAAGAACTTTTATAAAGGGAGCTATATGTTTCATTGTGAATTACTCCAAACTACAGTCTAATCTTAGGGCTTATTGATAAGTAACTATTAAAAAGTACATGTTTTCAATAAAGGGTCAGGCAGCAGCCCACATTGGGTACTGCTCACTATGCTGGAATTTATACCATCCTTGGTATGTTAACCATGCATGGTAAAACTCTAATGTATAGGAACCCAGAAGTTTATTGAAAAGCCACTACCAAAAAGCTTGTCCTTTTTCCTCATAACACACACCTCAGTGGGAGCACCCTCACAGGAAATGTATGTTTTGGATCATTTGTATTAGTGGAAATTAGTACTGTGTCATACCTCTTGGAATATTTCTTTTAAAAATTACTCAGCATATCATTAAATCTATTTATGGTGAATTTGCCAGACATCTTTATGGCTTCACATAGAATTTTCATGTATCACTAATGTTCTTACAGAAACTATATTGTAATTAACAATCTATCATACATTAAAAAAATCTAACTTTGCCAAAGAAAATAGGGCTGGTTATGCTGGCCTCATCATGCTCTACTCAAATTAGCAAACCTATTTTCTGGCTTCATGAATCAGCTTATATGATGCAGCAGTACTACTCCCAGCCCCTACACTAGTTCAAATTAAGCCAGTGCAAGCTAGTATCTGTGGACAATGTTGACTTCCTCTAAAAAGAGCAAAAATCCACTGAAAATCACTGGGACATGAAAATCACTGCTTTCATGTTGTTCATGATGACCGTAAGTAGCTTCTGACCTATTCATATTTACTTGTAGTGTGTAGACAAGAATATTGTGGCTACCCTTTGTGTAGGAAAAAATAACCAGCATCAGTAAAATTCTTCATGGAGAGAAAAAAAAATCCTTTATGGGCATTATAGTCCACAAGACAAACAATATTGATCACTGATGTGCATCGAAAAACTGAAATGGAAAATATTTGTAGTCCAGTTTGTTGCTGAGACAAGAGTTGCAATCAGCAATACTGCACCCTCCTTTTATAGGCATTGAGCCTGATCTAGGAATTAATTGGGCTTTAATTTTTTATTCAATGTCATTTATTTTTTCGCTAACTTTTTTTTTCTCCAGAGAAATATATTTAGAATAATTTTCAGAGATGGATTTTTTTAATTGAATGCAAGTTTAAATACATGATTTTGCAGTGAATTCTAATTCAGCTTTCAGTTTATACACATTATAATTGATTTATCTGATATGGTATTGATATAAAATCTCCCTTTAGAACAGTTCCTTGTGTTAAAAAGTCTGTATGTTTTACTTAAATGCTACAGGCAAAATCTGTGTTAAAAAGTAATTTTAAAATATTATTTTTTTGAGATCCACAAACATTTTTTATTTAAAAGAAACAGTCAATATTTATATGACATTTATAATGAAATCAAATTTACCCCCTCTGAAAAGAGTTTAGATAAGTAACAACAAATAAACTGAAAATGTCTTTTCTATTTTGCTTATGCAGTTTATCTCTGAAGAAGACAGAATCCTATGTATGCATCAAACCTCACTGAAAAAATATATCCATAATACATAGCTGATAATGTTTTAAATTATGAAGGCTACTAGTTTATACTGAAGTTTTGAAACTCATATGTTGGAAATGATACATTATGAGCACAGACTAAGACTGTGGAATAGTGTCAGAGATTAGCATCGTCTTTTTTTACTTAAAATTATTCTCTCCCCTTTATCCTTTATATTCTGTCTGCAGCAAATTTTAGGAAAGAACTAGACCATACATGCCAAATCCAAACTTCATATTGAAGGTCTCTTTAAGATGTCTCTTGGTCAAAACCACTGATTATTGAGAAAGTAGAAAAAGTATTCTCTCAAACGTTACATTTAAGGCTCAGGATTGGATTATCAGAATTTTCTTTTGCAGTAGCATCTCTGAGCTCTGAAATCAGATCCTATCTTTCCTCAAGGTACAGTGGCCAATAAGATATGATAATTTGATTTTTATTTTTTTTCTGGTAGTGACTTAAGAATGACAGAATAGTTATTTGTAAAGTAGTGTAGAAGCAAATGATTTAGATTTGATTAAATGGTTTAAATTTGAGATGCTCTTTTGTTTGGTTTTGGGTTTGGTTTTGGATTTTTGCAGTTTTTTAATACATTAGATTCTTTCTATTATGAGAAACTTGCTATAGTCCTTTTTTTTGGAGGACAAAACTGTGGTTGTTTGACCCTGGCTGTAGGCCAGATGCCCACCAAAGCTGCTTTATCACTCCTCTTTTCAGCTGGACAGGGGACAAAATATATATTGAGAGGCTTAGGAATTGAGATAAAGACAAGGAGAGATCATTCGCAGTTAGCATCATGGGCAAAAGAAACTCAACACAGAAAAAGGAAACAAAACTAATTTATTACACTACACTACACACACAGTGAAACCGGAGTCGGATAATGAGAAGTGCAACCAGATCTTAAAGCACCTCCTCTCACCCCTCCCTTCTTAGCAAACTTCACTTTAGTCATGATTTTGCTCCCCTCTTCCCCCAACTATTGTGGGACAGGAAGGGACATGGAATGGGGGTTTTGGTCAATCCATCACAAGATGTTTTCCTTCTTAGTTGGAGGGGGCATTCTTCACACCCTTCCCCTGCTCAGGCGTGGAGTCCAACCCATGGGGGATAGTCCTCCAAGAGCTTCTCCATGAGTCCTTTCTGTCCCTTCCATCAGCTCCTCACCAATAACCTCAGAGCAGCTCCCTTCCATGGGGTGCTAACCTTCAGGCCCAGACAGCTCCAGCCTTGTCACAGAGTCACAAGTGCCCCGCAAGCCTGTTACAGCATGGGTCGGTCTCTCTCCATGTTTCACTGCCAGGAGCTTGCTTCACCATTGGCTTCCCACGGAGTCACAGTGTCTCCACTCACTCTGGCGTAAGTGGAATCTGTGCTCCCCATCATTGTCCATGGGCTGCAGGAGGACAGTCTTCTTCACCGTGGTCTTCTCCACGGGCTGCAGGGGAATCTCTCTCTGGCACCTGAAGCACCTCATCCACCTTCCTCCTTCACTGGCCTTGGTGTCTGCACAGTTTCTTGTATCTTCTCACTCCATTATCTAGTGGCAAAAAGCAGCTGTTTGCAGGGTTTTTTTTCTCATAAATGTGATTCCCAGAGGCACTATGACCATCACTGATTGTCTCAGCCTTGGTCAACAATTACTCTGGCCTTGAGTCTGCTGGTTAATCTCTTGGGCCTGCAGAGAGCTTCTAGCTGCTTCTTGCAGAAGCCACCCCTGCAGAACCTCTTCTCTACAAGAACCCAGCCATGCAAAACTACAGCAAAAGCCTAATAAAATCCTTCTAGAACTAGGCATGACTACAAATTCTGAAGGGCTTATAAATTTTGTAAATGGCATAATGTCTTAATTTTGAATAGTAGATCTATGAAAGAATACAAAAAATATTAAAATAAGTATACTTTTTATAAAGCTGATATTTCTGACATTTTACTTAAATATTGGTCAGATAATCAATCGATCTGGTAATACCAAAGCTTTAACTACAGAAGAATACATCAACTTTAATAACTAAATTCAAGTTACAGATCCTCACAGCCATAGTTTAATTGCCACTTATTTCTGAAAGCTCCTGAGATAAACAGATATCTTTTCCTTTTTCCAGTGTTAATATTCCCTCATGCCAAAACTTTGTATCGTGTTACAAGGACTTCAGTCTTTATAAAATTAGACAGTCTATGTTCTGGTTTATATTTAAACTTTGCCTATATACACAGGGTGGTTACTATGTACCCTTTAAATTATACTACTATCTGTAACTAAGTCGAGATATGATTAAATTTAACATAGTTCAGACAACTAACAATTAAACAAAGTTTAATTTTCTCTAGTGTCTGAAAAGATTCAAATCTTTATCAGTCACCTTAGTAGGACAGCATCCTGTCTCTCAAACACATTGTAGATTGTAGTCGATTTCTAGAAACCCAAACTTTTTGGAAGTGCTGTAGTGAGGGGAAAAGGAATTTTTTAAGGAGATGCTTTGGGGTGTCAGTAAGGTGTATTCTGGGGACCAGTTCTGTGTTGTGGGCCTCACAATATCTCTGAGAAAAAAGTAATTAATTGCTTAAAAACATTAATTCTAATTCGTTAATTAAAAGTAATTAAAACACGCTTCCATGTGTCATATTTACTAGTGAACAGTTTGCCTGGGACCCTCTGTGGTTGCTTTTTCTCAATCTTATTTCTGGGCAGGGCGTTCCCTAGCAGGCACTGTACTAGAAATGAGTTTAACACAGTAAATTTTCCCTCTGAGGCCAAGCACTGAAATGTTTTCACACTCAGAGTATTACATCCTGTTTTCAGATAGGATAGAGTTATTTTTCTTCCTAGTAACTGTGTTTTGTGATTTAGTATGAAAATAATGTTGATAATATACTAATGTTTTAGTTGCTGCTAAGCAGGGCTTACAATGAAGTCAAAGATTTTTCTGTGTCCCAGGCCTTGCCAGTGGGGACGCATGAGGTGGGGGCTGGGAGGAAGCTGGGAGGTGGCACAGCCAGGAGACCTGGCTAAAGGAGTATTCCATACCATTAGAGGTCAGGCTCAGCATATAAACTGGGAGGAGCTGGCTGGGGGATCCATGGCTTGGGAACTAGTTGGGCATCTGTCAGTGGGTGGTGAAAATTGTGCTGTACATCATTTGCTTGTGTATTCTTTTATCATTATTAGTAGCAATAGTAGTAATAGCAGTGGTGTTGTGTTCCTTTTCTATCCTATTAAACTTACTATCTCAGCCTAAGCGGTTTACCTTTTTTTTTAATCCTCTGTCACAGTGGGTGCAGGGAGGAAGTGAACAGCTGTGTGGTTGTTTTAGCTGCCTGCCAGGTTAAACTACAACATATTGATAGCAATATCCTATGTTTTCATTATATGAAAGCATATCAGGAAGCCTGCAAAAAGATGGCATTCTGCTGCAATGAATACTGTATAAAAATGTCAATTGACTATGAAAAGGAGAGAATTTGAATTTCTATGAGAAGCAGCAGTCTTGCACATGCAATTCTTTTAAAGTTTGCAGTTCTTACTATTTAGATTGGGAAATTTTCTTTTCTTTAGCATTTAGCTGTTATCAGCAACCAGCATGGTCAAATCCATGAATATTTGAAGTGACAGTTTGATCTCCAGTTTGATATTTGAGTTAGACTTTCTGTAAGAAAACATAAATGGTTTAATTCAATGGGAAGCAATGGAGATTTTAAATATGTAAACAGTGTTCTCAGGGAGTTTTGAATAGTATCCAAAGTAGCCACAAATTAAGTTCTCTACATTTGAATAATTCAGCATGGAGTTGAAAGTGGAGCTAACAGAGAAAAACTTCTATTATTACTGACATTTAAAGAACACCTTAAAATGAGTCATTGACAGTGAAATAAGGAAAAAAAAAACAACCCACCAAAACCCACAAGGTGCTTTATTTGGCTTGGTTTGGATTTTAGATTTGTTATACATATTAATTATAAATTAGACACATAGATCTAAACTGAAGGGTATGCATGTTTAAAAAGTTACAAATAATTGAAAAAGCAAGAAGTCCTTTAGGACCTAATCCTTTTTTAAAGGCCTGTTTCTCATTTCATTTTTGGAAAGCTGAATTCTTGGACTCATGAGAATGTTCCTTAAAATGCAGGTTTGTGACTTCTGTTCATAGCTGACTGACAAGATCCAATCTAATCTACATGGGTCGTCATTATAAGCAAAACATTAATTACAGGTTTATAAATAATTTGAGGTATTTATCTGAAAAAGATGTTGAAAAATAAAATCTCAGCTATCAAGTATTTGCTGGTTTTATTATTAAGAAATTATTACCCATATTTTTGCAAGTATAGTTCAAAAAGATAAAAGATATCTGCTTGACTGGTCAATGTACCACAGATGTTCTGATCCTACAACAATCTTTACACTTTTATCAGCAGTTTCTGCACAGTACTGGATTGAAGTTAATTAGGTTGTGTATCAACAAGGATGCCTACCTGGGCATAGTCATGCAATCTTAACTTAGAATAAAATGGGAAATGAAATAATACGTTAACTATAATTACCAGAATTTTTTTTCTATCTTAAACAGAAATATTAATTGAAATTTAATTAAATGTATAAAATTAAGTCAAATTTGTTGACAAGAAGTTTAAAGAAAATAAAGCCTTCTGAAAAAAATTGCTGAGACAAAAAAAAAAACCTAGATATACATTTTTAACAGAATAGAATAGAAATAATAGAAATAAGGTAAATAATCTTTGTTTAGATTTTATTTATTTATTTATTTATTTGCCTTCTTCCACCAGCCTAAGTAGCATCTTCAATATCAGGGAGAGAGAAATTCTTTGAAATACAAGAGATCTTGCTTTGCAGTATCTCTAAAAGAGATTTGTGCTTTGAAACATTTTCTTTATAATATTAATCACCACCATGCTTGTAGTATGATGAACGTAATCCTCTGTCATCCTATTGTTTTTTATCTTACAGAGGCATAAGGGGAAGCTTTGGCACAAATGGAGTGTAAAAAGGTATAGTAGAATTCAGGTCCTGTTATAAATTAATTTGAACAAAACTAGCACTGCATCTAGAAGTTTTAGAGGAGAAAACTACGATGGGTTAAGGAAATGCTCAAAATAGACAAAATAGGTGGAAAGCATTTTTTCAGTTCAGAGGACTGGGAATAGCGCGTAGAGGTTGCTGGATATAGGAAAACAGACATGGTTAGACAGTGATTTTATGAACTGCCTTTTTAAACTGCCCTACTCTTATTTCATTAAACAGAATATACACTTTCCTTGGGGCTGTAAGCTTTTGAGATTTGTTGATGTTCTACCCTTAACTGTGTAGCCTAAATCCAAATTGTTTTAATGGTAATGTATTTCTATTTAAAATAAATTTGCAATAAAAAGTTGCTTATGTGCAATCCAGTCCTTTTGTAATTGTTTCTATAGGCAATATAGTCATAGGCAAGTTGCCAGTATTTATGTTAAAGATAAAAATCACAGTTCTAAGGAATTTTACCATCAGGCAAACAATACCCTGGAGAAAGAGGCAAGAGAAGGAAACCATATTTCTAAGAGATCAAATTAAAATGGAAAGGTAAAATCCAGTAGAAAGAGCTTTAAGGCATCTGCAGTTGGCACTTACTATGAAATTAGTGGGTATTGTTCATACTCATACACACACACATGTACTTAAACATGCTTAAATATATGAGAGTGTGTCTTGTTTTACAGTAGGAGAGCTTAAAAGCAGAAATATATGAAAATACTAATGGAACAGAACTTAAGTTCTTTAAAATCCAGTTATTAAATTCTACTCAATTAACTTCTTCACTAACACCCTCAAGATTTGCCTTAAACCTTTCTGGCAGAATACTGCAAGGACACAGGTATTGTTTGGGTTTTTTCCAGATTTATTACAGTTCATCACATAGCTAGTTATTTTTTTGTCAAATCGAGATATTAAGCAATGTTTCTAGTTAAAAAGGAAGCAAAGCCCAGCTTATTGACCCATTGTGTCAATGCAGTCACTTCAGTGAGCAGTGGAATTATGCATATTCTCCGATACTTTGGAGGGATAAAATTTAATTCTGATTGCTTGATTTTCAGCTTACACAAATCATCTGAGTGCAATATTTAATTAACAGTCACAATAACATGGAGTGACTTTGTAATTATTATATTTGCTAAGCATAGGTCAATATTTGTTCGTTAACACAGAAACCCCACAAATGAATAAGTATTTTGAGATTCTTGCATTACAGTTTTACTTTATATTCTATGTAATTTCCATCTCTGTTTCTGCTACTTGCAAAATTTCAAACAGTGTATACATGTTTTAAATGGTGGTGTTTCTAAAAATTTTATGTTATTTTTTTTATTTTCAGCGTTAAAAAAAATAAATAAAGTATAGATGCACCAATTCAGAATGAAATTAATCTCGGAAATGTTGGCCTGCATGTTCCAAATGTGAAAAACAGACCATGATGGAGTGAAAATTCATAAAGAACCAAGATTCCACTTTTCATATACAACAAAAAAAGAATCTGGAATAGATGGTCCAAAATTCAAAGGAGTAATAGCACAAGAGAATCAAGTTAAACTGTTACTGATATTAGCAGAATATGCACCATCCTGACTACTAGTAAGGAAGGAGTAGCTTCAACATAGTAATGGAAAATAGTGGAAAAAACCCATTATGATTCATCACTTAATACAAAACACAAATAAAGCTGTAGAAAGATGTTATATATTCATTCATTGTTTAAAGATCATAGAAGTGGAATTCTCTCCTTTACGTAAATTCAATTTACCACTTTTTTTTTTGAGTTTTCTCACCTTCTATGAGAGAGGAAATAAGAAAGAAGATCTATCTTGTCTGGAAACTCCTCACCCTGGAGACCAGTGTCTTCAGTTCTTTCTTTGAATTAGAGAACTACAATTAAAAAATAATAATAAATAAATTGAAGAAATGAGAAGAAATTCCTCTAAATCTTAAGACAAAAGTGTTTCTACAACATAGTTGCAGCTCAGTCTTCATAATTGTAAAATTAGATACAAAATCTAACTCTATCCTAGCAGAAGAGCATCAAAAAAGTATATCCTTGACCTAGCGAAGAATTTTGAAGTTGACAACTTAAATAGCCAACCCTGCCAAACCTTAAGTAGCCAAACTGAAATAAGTTGGTATATCAAGCTGAGAAGTCCAATTCAGAATGAAGTATACATGATGGGTAGTGTTTCTCTTACCCACATTAACAGATCTGCCTTGAACCCTTTGGCTTGTCTTCCTCTGTACTTCAGTGACATGAGACAGCTCCCTGCAAAAATGTTGCCACACTTATCTTTGGACCAAATTAATTTTTCATGAAGGTCCCTCTCTCCATAAATCTTAGAAAAAAACCTCAGTCTTTAATTTCATATCTAAGATTTTGATATTTAGAAAAAAAGCTTAAATCCTTCCTCCTGTCTGGTTCATATCTAATGATTACTGTAAAATAGTAGTATCAGAATCTCCTGCCATGACAGTATCACAGCCTTTAGAACAAATTTATGCTTTATCTTACATTTTAATGAACACTAGGCCCAGAGAAAGTTATCTTGGAACACCTGTTCCTCAAAATCATGCTACGTGGAGAAACATCCTAAAGTTAGTCTGAACAGTAAATCAGGCTTTGTGATCAAAAAAGCCCCACATACATTAGTAATTTCAATGGTTCTTCAGTAATTATGACAAGGGACTGTTATTAGCACATGTTTAAGTAATAATATTTCTCACAAAGGGAGTTGATTTTAAAATACAGTATTTTATAGTTGACAGCTTTCAGCAAAAGTAACTGCTGAGTTAACCTCATCATGAGCATAAGAAAAGAAAATAGATTTTTTCAGGTTTTAGGCCATACTGACAAGTAAATGACCAATGGGTTTTGGATTAATACTATTTCTATGCTAAAATAAACCAAATAGTGAACAGCTCACAATGGGAACATAAATGTTACAGGATTTATTTGTATTCAACTCTATACTTCCCCCTTCAGGACTTTGACTTCTGATTTGCTGGGATGCATGCCAAATTTTACCATACACTTCTATGAAGAGTTTTGTTTGGAATTGTCATTAAAAGCTCTTCATACAACACCATGGACCTCTGCCTCTTTAAATACATGCTGGCTACTTCCCAAAATAAAATGTTTAATATACTTAATTATACTAGCCTCAGAAGATAAACTGTTTTTGTAACTCTATGCAGAATTTCCATGGGAGGTCATTATTTAATAAAGGGTAAGTCCCAAAGAAGACAAACTAAGGTTTGAAATTAATAGGATTAAATGTCAAAAAGATTAGAGAATAGCTGCTGCAATCTGTGTTAAGTACACCATATGAGAAATTTAGCTCAAGATGGATTCATTGCTAAATAAATTAATTATGTGTAAATAAAATAATGATGTGAAAATGAAATAATGTAGATCTTAAGAAGACAAAAAACATCAGTTATACATTAGATATATTGGGTATTACCAAATATTCAGACTCTATTATTAGTATCAGATTCTAGTGAAGGAAGGGTGTCCTTGCACACTGCAGAGGGGATAGAACTAGATGATCTTTGAGGTCCCTTTCAACCTCATTCTATGATTCTATGGATTTAATATTGTATGACTCCATGATCTAAGAATATGGTAAATAAAAATATATTGTAACAAAAAGAGGAATGGTAATATAGTCCCTAGCACTTCAAGTTCTTGAAGTTCTTGAAGCGTCTTCTACTAAAAAGTGAAAGGGTTCTTATCGTCACATAATTTAATAGGTGATTATTAATGCCTAAATAAAACTGTATATAAATTCTTAGTAAAACTGTATATAAATGTAGTTTACACAGAACATGTTGCTTTAGAACCACGAGGTCGATCACTCGGAACCGGCACAGCCAGAGCTGCCCAGGAGTGTGGTCTCCACCAGGAAGAGAGCTCGCCCCATTAAGAGCATGGAGATGCAGACCGAGGGCCCGTCCAGGAGTGAGGCTGTGCAAGTCTCTGGCTGTAGGGAGTGCCTGAGCCTGCTCCTGCCGGCAGATGGTGTCGACAATCTCACCTGTGTGAGGTGTGAGCAGGTGGAAGATCTGCTTAGCATGGGGGCAGATCTCAAAGAAGAAGTGGAGAGACTAAGAAGCATTAGGAAATGTGAGAGGGAAGTCGATTGGTGGAGCAACTCGCTGGCTAGACAGAGGGAAAGTCACCAGGGAAATTTTCCTCCAAAAATGATATATCTCCAGCCCTACCAGGCAGAACAGGGAGAAGTCAGTGACCAGAAAGGAGAGGGTTGGAAGATAGTCCCAGCTCGGCGCTGTGGGAAAACCTCCTCCCTGCCTACCTCAGTTCCTCAGGTCCCTCTAAGCAATAGGTTTGAGGTGCTGGGAGTTGAAGAGGAGGCAAATGGGAAAGTGGGGGACAATCCTCCAAATAGGAGGCCAAGAATGAGGAAGTCAACTCCACGCCTCAAGACTGCCTCCACGAGGAAAGACAGAGAGGTGATTTTGGCTGGGGATTCCCTTCTCAAGGGAACAGAGGGCCCCATATGCAGGCCAGACCCTACCCGTAGGGAAGTGTGCTGCCTCCCTGGGGCATGGATCAAGGACATAACTAGAAAACTCATGGATCTGGTTCATCCCTCTGATTACTACCCATTACTCATTGTTCAGGCAGGCAGTGATGATATCTCTCAAAGAAGTCTGAGAAGTATCAAAAGAGACTTCAGGGGTTTAGGGAGGCTGATTGAGGGAGGGGGAATGCAAGTGGTGTTTTCTTCTATCCCATTTGGAGCAGTGAAGAACACGAAGTGGGCCAGGAAAACAGAGGTGTTGAATAGTTGGCTGAGGGGCTGGTGCCACTTTATGAACTTTGGGTTTTTTAATCACGGGGCTGTTTACTCAGTCCCTGGCCTGATAGCAGCAGATGGGTGCCACTTGTCCCCAAGATGGACGAGAATCTCAGCTCAAGAGCTGACACGCCTCATTGACAGGGCTTTAAACTAGTTAGGAACGGGGGAGGTGAAATAGTGAGGCTTGCTAGGGTTGAGCAAGTAGCTTCTAGCTTTAAACAAGATTTGAAGGGTGAAGAGGGTGAAATTCAACAGGATAGAGAAGGGCTTGGGGATGCTGAAATTCTACAAGACTGTAGGGAAATGCCTCTAAAGTGTCCCTTAGGAACTTCTGGGGACTCCTCAGAGGAGGTAGTATTGCTGACCCCCCTTCTGGAACCTTCTAATGTCCCTCTAGGAGGCAGTGGGGGAAAACTTCAGATTCCTCCCAGAGGTTTGAGGGAGGGCTCCTCAAAAAAGCTAGAGTCAGAAAGCCCACCTGAAGTGTCTTTACACGAATGCATGCAGCATGGGTAACAAGCAGGAGGAATTGGAAACCGTGATGGCACTGGAAAATTTTGATGTAGTTGCAATCACAAGAAACATGGTGGGATGATTCCCACAGTTGGAATACCCCTGTAGAAGGGTATCTACTTTTTAGAAGGGATAGGTTAAGAAGGAAGGGTGGGAGAGTTGCCCTCTGTGTTAAAAAGTGGATAGACTGTGAGAAGTGGCCAGGAGCAGGTCGAAAGCCTGTGGGTCAGAATTAGGGATGGTGCTAATAAAGAGCAGTTGGTGATAGGGGTTTACTACAGGCCACCTGATCAATGAGAGAATACTGATGAGGCTTTCTTCCTTCAGCTGCAGGAGGTATCACGGTCAGAGGCACTCATTCTGATGGGGGACTTTAATCACCCAGATATCTGTTGGGAAAACCACACAGCGACCTGCAAGAGATCCAGGAGCAAACTTTAGGCTGTTCAAGGACCTGTTGACCAAGATCTCCTGGGAGGTGGTCCTTAGAAACAGAAATGTTGAGGAGAGCTGGCTACTCTTTAAGGATGCCTTTCTGAGAGCTCAAGTGCTCTCTGTCCCTCTGAATAAGAAAGTGGGCAGGAGGGGCAGGAGGCCAGCATGGCTAAGTAAGGACCTGCTGGTCAAAATGAGAGAAAAGAAAGGCAAACACAAGCACTGGAAGCAAGGGTGTGTAGCCTGGAAAGAATACAGGGATGCTGTTCGGACTTGCAGAGATGGGGTCGGGAAAGCCAAGGCGCAGATGGAACTGAACTTAGCAAGGGATGTTAAAAACAACAAGAAGGGATTTTACAGGTACATGGGCCAGAAGAGACAGGTCAAAGAGAACGTACCCCCCTTGGTAAATGAGAAAGGAGAATTGGCTGCAACTGATGAGGAGAAGGCTGAGGTACTGAATGAGTTCTTTGCCTCAGTCTTCTCTGGCAGCCAGAATTCTCATAATTCTCAAATCCCAGAACCTTGCATCCCTGGACATCTAGGTGGGAACTGGGGGGATAAATC
Organism: Laterallus jamaicensis coturniculus; assembly: GCA_022605575.1. Classification (NCBI taxonomy): domain Eukaryota; kingdom Metazoa; phylum Chordata; class Aves; order Gruiformes; family Rallidae; genus Laterallus; species Laterallus jamaicensis. Next base: position 84,210,478 of record JAKCOX010000001.1, read on the forward strand.
CCCCCCAACTGTAAGTGCAGAGCAAGTCCGAGACCACCTCATGAGACTGAATGTCTACAAGTCTATGGGGCCAGATGACATGCATCCCAGGGTCCTGAAGGAGCTGGCTGATGTGGTTGCTGAGCCGCTCTCCATTCATATTTGAAAAGTCGTGGCTGTCAGGAGAGGTCCCTGGGGACTGGAAAAAAGGTCATGTCACTCCCATTTATAAGAAAGGGAGCAAGGAAGACCCAGGGAATTACAGGCCGGTGAGCCTCACCTCTGTGCCTGGGAAGATCATGGAACACATCCTCCTGGATGACATGCTGGAGCACATAAGGGAAGAGCATGTGATCTGGGACAGCCAGCATGGCTTCACCAAGGGAAGGTCGTGCCTCACCAATCTGGTGACTTTCTATGATGGAGTGACAGCATCAGTAGATAAAAGGAAGGCGACCGATGTCATCTACCTGGACTTGTGTAAGGTTTTTGACACAGTCCCCCACCACATCCTTATCTCTAAACTGGAGAGATGTGGATTTGATGGGTGGACCATCCAGTGGATAAGAAACTGGTAAACAGACCATAGCCAAAGGGTGGTGGTCAATGGGTCTATGTCCAGGTGGAGGCCGGTGACAAGCGATGTCCCCCAGGGGTCTGTCTTGGGACCGGTTCTCTTTAACATCTTTATCAATGACATCGATGATGGGATTGAGTGCACCCTCAGCAAGTTTGTGTATGACACCAAGCTGAGTGGTGTGGTCGACACCCTAGAAGGAAAGGAAGACATCCAGAGGGATCTTGACAGGCTGGAAAAATGGGCCTGGGTGAACCTAATGAGGTTCAACACTGCCAAGTGTAAGGTGTTGCACTTGGGCCGGAAGAATCCCAGACATAGATACAGACTGGGAGAAGAGCTCCTTGAGAGTAGCCCTGCTGAGAAGGACCTGGGTGTCATAGTGGATGAGAAACTTAACATGAGCCACCATTGTGCTCTTGCAGCTCGCAAGACCAATGCTATCCTGGGCTCCATCAGGAGAGGGGTGGCCAGCAGGGACAGGGAGGTGATTGTCCCTCTCTACTCTGCCCTCTTGAGGCCCACCTGGAGTATTGTGTCCAGATCTGGGGCCCCCAACACAAGAAAGATGTAGAACTGTTAGATACGGTTCAGAGGAGGGCCACAAAGATGATTAGAGGGCTGGAGCACCTTCCCTACAAAGAGAGGCTGAGGGAGCTGGGCTTGTTCAGCCTGGAGAAGAGAAGGCTGCAGGGGGACCTCATTGCCTAAAGGGAGCATACAAACAACTTTTTCAAAGGGCAGACAATGCCAGGACAAGGGGGAATGGTTTAAAGCTAAAGGAGGGAAGGTTTAGATTGGATATTAGGGGGAAGGTTTTTACAGAAAGAGTGGTGAGGTCCTGGAACAGGCTGCACAGAGAGGTGGTGGATGCCCCGTCCCTGGAAGTGTTCAAGGCCAGGTTGGATGGGGCCCTGGGCAACCTTGTGTAGATCCAGGCCTGAGGTTGGTGGCCCTGCCTGTGGCAGGGGGTTTGGAGCTTTATGATCCTTGGGGTCCCTTCCAACACTTGCCATTCTATGATTCTATGAACTGTTGCCTTTCAATTTTGAGGGTACAATTTACTTTCTTTTAAAAGCTATTTTATGACTCGTAGCTGGAAACCTCCTTGTAAACCAATGTGATACATTTATCAACCCCTGAAAGACATGAAAGGAAAAAGAATCAGGACATACAAATATTTTCCTGACTTAAAAAAAGAAAAAAAGGAAAAATACTAATCTTTTGCCGTCTCTTTTTATTGAGAGGAACATCTAGATATAGATTGCACGCTTTCATAAATTCTGAATCAAATATTGCAAAACTTTTTTCTTCATATTATTCCTAACAAAATGAGCATGTTTTTAAGGTTTGTAAGGGGAGTGGTGTGTGTGGCTCAGATACTGCTTGTTGCTGAACCACCACAGCACGACAATGCATTGTGTGACAGAGGAAAGTGCTTGTTGCCTGTAATAGGAAAAATTGCTCTTGTGTTTTGTTTTTTTATAAAGATGCTGGTTGTAAGTCCCAGAGCAACAAAAAGAACTGACAAAATGAGATGTGCCATACTATCCTTCAATTTTGATATGGTTTGGAATTCTTCAAAATAAATAAGTAAATCTGGATGCAGATGTCTACATCACTAGAAATTCAAACTTCTGAGATAGATAATGATCATTCTATGTTTGGTTTGCATGGCAAGGTTTAGGTAGCAGGGGACTACAGCTTCCACCCAGTGCCAGCTAGCTCCAAGATGGATCTGCCACTGGTCAACACCAAGCCAGCTAGAAATGGTGGTAGCATCTCTGGGATAACATAGTTAAGAATGGGAAAAAGTTGCTGTGCAACTGCAACCAGAGAGAGGAGTGAGGAGATGTGAGTCAGTAAAGGAGGAGGAGGAGGAGGTGCTGCATATACCAGAGCAGAGATTCTCCTGCAGCCCATGGAGGATGATAAGGAGCAGACAGTCCATCCACCTACAGCCTGTGCAGGACCACATGACAGAACAGGTGAAGACACCTGAAGGAGGTTGTGACCCTGTAGGAAGTCCACACTGGAGCAAGCTTCTCGTAGGCAGCAGGTTTGCTGGCAGAACTTGTAACCTTGTGGGAGACTCAGGCTGCAGCAACCTGCTCCTGAAGGTCTGCACCCTGTAGAGCAGGATAAGAGCATGAGGAATCCTCCCCCTGAGGAAGACAATGTGTGATAAACCAACCACAACCCCCATTCCCTGTCCCACAGAGCCACTGTAGGAGGAGGTAGACAACTCAGGAGTAAAGTTGAGCCCAGGATGAAGGGGGGTGGGCAGAGATATATTAAAATTTAATTTTTATTTCTCGCTCTCCTACTCTGATTTCATTGGTAATAAATGAAATTAAATTAATTTTCCCCAGTTGAGGAGTGAAATAATACAGTGCCTTTGGTGAGAACGTGACATCCAGTCAAGGTCAAGCCACCAGACGAGCATTAAAACAAATAAGACAACCTCTGGCATAATGGGAGATCTTAGTAAAATTTTCTTCACTAAAAGGGTTATGAGGCATTGGAACAGGTTGCCCAGAAGTGGTTGAGTCACCATCCCTAGAGGTATTTAAACATGTGCAGATGTGGTGCTTAGGGACATGGTTTAGTGGTGGATTTCGCACTGAGAGGTTAACTGTTGGACTTGGTGATCTTCGAGGTTTTTTTTCCAGCCCAAACAATTCTAAATGGCTTGGCTACTGGCTGGAGTTATACAACGATAATAGTAGAGCCTGGATTTGAATTGTGGGAATAATGGAATATGACAAGCCGCAGGGTGGAGAAGGGATGGAAATTTATTAGAACACATTGTTTTAGTATTCTTGAATATCCGGTTAGCAGCAATTTGTTTCTATAAAAAAGCTGACAACTGAATTAGGAAGTGCAACAATGGGACAAGCCCATCTTTTCCTCACTTAAAATAATAGCTCTAGTTCCTCTATATAATGGATTTCTGATATTGGAGAAGATCTAAAAAGGCTCTGTACATTTTTTAATTTCTTCCCATCATTGAAATTTGGATTTGAAAAATATCTTTTTCTCTGTGGATGGCTCTCCTTATAGCTGCAATGGATCCCTTTGCCATTGTAACTAGGAGAGCTGAGATATGACAATGAACAATCAGAATAACATTAATAAGAACTTACTACATTGCATACAATATCTTAGGGGTGATTTCCACTCCTGATATGGCACTGACCCAGATTTTATCCACTTCTGTGTTAGTCTTTGTAGTTACATTGTTTCATTACTCAGATGAGAATAAAACAATTACTGATTCTCATGAGTATTCCTTTTGAATTTGTGCTGCTTCAGCCTTCGGATATCTTGCAAGTCCCAAGTAAATTATACAGATATCTGGCTGACAGCTTACAGAATTCTTCTGGGATACACAGAGCAAAGCAAGAAAGGAAGATGAGGATTCAATTAACAGAAATTCATTAGGATGGCATCAGACATAATACCAGCACCTTCTAATATCTCCCCAAGGATTTTTAAACATTGGCATACAGGGATCTCAAACCTTGGCTTCAGAATCACAGAATTGTAGGGAATGGAAGAGACCTCAAGAAATCATCTAGTCCAACCCCCCTGACAAAGCAGGTTCCCTAGAACAGGTCGCATAGGTAGGCGTCCAGACGGGTCTTGAATATCTCCAGAGAAGGAGACTCCACAACCCCCCTGGGCAGCCTGTCCCAGTGCTCTGTCACCCTCACTGTGAAAAAGTTCTTCCACATGTTGGTGTGGAACTTCCTATGCTCCAAATAGAAGCCATTCCCCCTTGTCCTGTCCCTACAGACCACTGAAAAGAGGTTGGCCATTTCACTTTGTGTCCCACACTTCAGTTATTTATAAATATTAATCAGATCCCCTTTTAGCCTTATTTTCTCAAGGCAGAACAGCCCCAGTTCATTCAGCCTATCCTCACAGGGGAGATGCTCCAGGCCTTTAATCATCTTTGTGACCCTGGAGTAACACTGACTATCATCCAGTCTTCAGGCACTTCTGTTCTCCAAGACCTGTCGAAGATGATAGAGAGTAGCTCAGCAATCACTTCTGCCAGCTCCCCCAGTATACATGGATGCATCCCGTCAGGGCCCATGGATTTGTGTGTATTGATCTCACTGAGATACTCGTGGACCATCCCCACCACAACCAGAGGGAAGCTCTACATTTCCTGAACTCTCTTCCTTCCCTTCAGGGTCCAGGGGTCCTAAGGGAGAGTCTTTGAAGTGAAGACTGAAACAAAGGTGGTGTTCATTATCTCCACCTTCTCAGCATTCCCCGTTACAAGGACACCCCCCTCGTTCAGCAAGCGACCCACGTTACCCGTAGTCTTCCTCTTACTGTTCACATACTTAAAAAACCACCGTCTTATTAATCTTCAGGGGGTTACACAGTTTATGCTATTTATTCAAACACAAATTAGAGAGAATTATTAAAGAGAGATGGAACAGATTTCTAGACTGGCCTGTCAAATTATTCCTTACTGCATTGTTTCTAACCCATGCAAAATCTATCTGCAAAATCTATCTTTAAGTCTCCACAGACATCTTTATTTCCCTATTGGCAAGCGTTCCCTGATATTAAGTACAAACTTTCTTTTATTTTTATCAGTTATTCTACTATGTACCACAACAAATAGTCACTCTCTCTCCATTTTAACAGTTTTTAAATATTTGTAGAATATCATGACCTACTTTCTTATCACATTCCTGTTAAACCTAGTTAGCTGTTTTAATCTTTACTCAAAAGTCAATTCATCTCTCCTTTTCATTCTAGGGTTAGGCTTAGGCTTTTTTTATAACATGGACCTTTCAGCTAGAAGCTCGTATCATTTTCCTGTTGCTTTCTCTAGATTCATAATATTATTCATAATAATAAATGTCCAAAAGGATGCATTTATGGTTATTAGTGCTGTATGTTTATTAAGTATTCTCCATTTTTTAAAAGCACAGCAATGTACTTCCCATAGCAATGTATATCCCAAACCTGTTGTATTATTTAATTTTTTCAAATACTGTATCAACCCTCACCACTGCATATCACTATATCAGCACCTCTACCATGTAAGATTAATGGCAATCATAAAATTGTTGAAACATGGTGCCTCTTTTTGGAAAATATATTTAGCTTAGGTAAGAGATTTTCTGTTGTCCATCTTAAATTTTACTATTTTTTTGTTTATTATCATCTGTTTTTCATTGAATGTTGAGTAAAAGAGTGTATACAAACAGATATAATACGGAAAGATGTATTATATACATCTAGGTAAAAAATATTACAGAATGATGATGTTATTTGCTGTGTTCAACAATCCTTCTATGTAATGCTTTAGTATTCAGTAAAAAGTTGCTAAATGTCCAGTTCAGTGAAACAGATGAACATATGTTTAAGTCTTCTTGCTGAGGACCTCAGTGAGGCCTGACATAGTTACTGGTTGGCAGCTGAGCAACCATGGGGTAAGATATTTGGAAAGGGGAACAGGATTGCAGACAATCTGGAAGTACATTAATCTTAGGAAACCTTGAAAATACTTCTATCACTTAGATTGGTCACCGAACTGCCTCAGTAGGAATCAAAATCTTTCCCTGTCCTGCTTCTTTGGAGTGGAGCCACTCATGATTCTGTGAAGTTGAAGAATTATGTCCTCCGAGTATTTTTCAGTGTGCTCTTCATCATTTTATATTGTTCAAGAATAAAAAAATGTAAAATTTTTTTCAATGTTGGATATTTTTCTATGCTTCATGTGACATCTCAAAGGTGAATTGTGGTGTTATGTAGTAATCTGGGAAAATTCTAATAAGAAATAATACATATGAAATGGCCAGATTTTTTCAACCATTTACTCACATCCCACAAAATTTATATCTCTTTAACTAACTTCTGAAGAAAATTACTCATAGCATGCTTTTGCTTCAGGTATAAGGGAACCCAGTGTTACATAAGTGAGAAATTAATTTCATTTATGTTTCTCGCAACTGTTTTCTGTCCAGATATTGGTCTTAGTGAAAGATTCATTACACAAATTCTTGGAGTCTGGTAATACAATTATACAATGTAGTACCAATCAGATAAAAATGGGTCTGACTGAAATGGCTATGAAACATATATATATATATAAAATTAATTATATATATTTTCTATAGATATTTTATAAAAGATATCTATTTCATTATAAAAGATACCTAATTAAAAAGATAAAAATCTGTTTGAAAAAACCAACCCAAACACCATGTGTTATTAAAGTTAACAGAGAAATTATTTTAGTATAAAACTTTATTTTAACATTAAGATTGAAAATGTACACCCTTTTTTTTTTCTACTAGTAATTTGAAATTAGTAAATATCTTTTCCTGAAAACATTTAGAAAGACAGCTATGAAGAAAAAAAGCAAATGTAATTTGCCACAATGAAACATTAAGATAAAAGAAGCAAAGCCAGAAAACCAGGAACAATTACAGGAATGTAAAATATATCTATATATAGGAATACAAAGCAAAAATCTATAAACATGTCAGCATTCAGTGTGAGAGGGAAAGACTCAACACAATGAGAAACAAGGAAAGCAATTTCTGTTTTAGCTATGCTTCAGTGAAATTCAGGCCCTCATATGTAAATAAATGATTGCAACTTATTGGGTTAGGGAAAATGCAGTGAAAAACTCAACATTAAATTACTCAACAAATTCCAATTAACATCTATAATATATTTCATAATGCCTTTGATTTTAATAGAAAAATTAGAACAAAATTGGGAAGTTCTGTTCAACCTCAATATTCCCATTTATTGGCTCATCTTCTGTCTGTGTTCACATTCATGATCAACCTAGGCTATAAAAATGTGATACTTTTCAGCCACAAACATATGTCCGCTATTCCACTCTTTTTTCAGTTTGATTATACTTTCCATAAAGTAAGAAAATGATTTGTTTTGTTTTCTTTTGGAGTTTTTTTGATTGTTTTGGGTTTTTTCACTCAGGCTTCAAGAATAAATTCTTCACTGTTATCATTTGAGACGTTCTACAATATAGTGACAAAGTGTTTGGGGGAAGTGAAGCATTACTTCAAAAAGAAAAGACAGAATGGACAGCAGAAGGAATCTCGATATCTTATAATTTGGTTTTCCCAGCTTCAAGGAAATTAGACTATTGGAAAAGAGTCCCTAATACTTTTCTTGTAGTAGCTCTACAAAAATCTCAGAGTATATTAAGACAGGTGCAACAAAAGATCAACATGCAACAAAACTTTCCTTAAAAACAAAGTTACCAATTTTTTAAACTGGAAAAACCTTAGCCTAGTAAATATGATATGTATTCCATTGGCTAAGCATTTCCTGTCTTTATAATTGTTTATAGGTTTTAGTCAACATGACATGAATTTAATTGCATTTCTTAAGCTAGTCTTGGTAATGTATCCTAACAGATACTGTCCTAAAATTTAGAATATTTTATACCCAGTTAATTATGTGTTAATGGTACAAATGTATTACTTTGTTCCTTTGACTTCAGTTCACTAGTTCACTTTATTATGTTTGCTACAAAAGAAATATTTAAATCCATTGTGGTTCCACTGGGAACAAGTCAAAAGAATCGTTGAAGAAGAACCTGTAGCAACAGGAAAGCCTGTCTAGACACAGATTTTCAGGTGATGTAAAACAAATTTTTAGGACACAGTAAGTACCCCTCTCACAGACTGTTTCTTTTGCTACTTCTATTTCTCGTCACCTTATGGCAGGCCCATACCACAAAGCAAATTAATATTAACATAAAATTACATGTTCTTCTATAGGCAAACTTATATATAGTGAGCTACTCTAAATTAAAGACAAATAGAGTTGGCCACGTTCCTCAGATGCTGATAAAATTTCTCTCCCATCCTTATAAATTTCCTCACAGGTCAATACTTCTTAATGCATGTAATGCTGTTGAATCCTTCAAGCCATTCCTTTTTCTAACAATCATGATTTCTATAGTACTGTTTTTAAGTGATGTAACTGCTATCCTAAGGCAAGGAAAAATCACTTTATTGACCATTTGAAACTTATATCCAAGTAATCTTTTGACTGGTATTTTACCTTAGTGTCTTTTCCTTCTTATACACTTGCCATTATCAAGATGGAGAAGGAAAAATGAGAAGAGAGGTGAACAAAGTATATTTAAAAAAAAACAACAAAGTGGAAGTGGGAAGTGGCGAAGCATTGAGACTACAAGGAAGAATAAAGATGATACTCATGTATCCATGAAATGGTATATATCATCTCACATTCATCTCTTCCACATGGAAGAAAAAAAAAAGAGAGGCGAACAAATATTAAGCAAGGTCAGTTTATCACACAAAATCTGTTACGTGCTGCTTAGGTGTCTCTAGATTTTGGAGCATCAGTGTGTACCATTCTCATTTACTATCCATCAGGAAAAGCAAATTACATTTTGAAGTGATCTAGTTTTTACAGGAGACGTACCTGCTAATTAAGTACTATTAAAGAAAAAACTTAAAAGAAAAGATGCTAATATGTATAACACTCAGAAGGGTGAAATTTTTACTGTTCTTCACACTTACTTTTCTCTGGATCGACAGATTGTCCTAAAAAGAAATTGTATTAATTTTGTAAGAGTTTAGTCAAATAAATTGTTATGTTCATTCAGCTTTTAAGAAGATAAATAGATAGAATTAATTTTCTTTCCGTAGCTAGTAAAGTGCAGTATTTCTGGATTTCGTATGAGCATAACGTTGATAACACGCTGATGTTTTTAGTTGTCGCTAGGTAGTTGCTAGTGCTGACACTAAGCCAAGCACTTTTCAGCTTCTTGTGCCCTGCCAGGTGCGCAAGAAGCTGGGATAGCACAGCCAGGACAGCCAACCCAGACTTGTTAAAGACCACATAACCTCACACTCTGTGTATAACTGGGGAAGAGAGCTGGAAGCCAGATTTGCTGCTCAGAAACAGACTGTTTGGTTGGGTTTTTTTCCTTTAGCATGTGGTGAGCAATTGCAATTGTGCATAATTTGATTTATTACTGTCATTGTTGTCGGTTTTACTGATTTTATTACTATTATATTTGTTATGATTCTCATCCTTTGTTATCCTATTAAGCTGTCTTTATCTCAACCCATCAGTTTCCTTTTCATACTTCTCCCCATCAGCTTGAGGGAGGAGCAATGAGCAAGCAGCTGTATGGTGCTTTGTCACCAACTGGGGTTAAGCCATGATAATGTCAAAGCAAGTTAAATTCCATGGTAGTAAGCACAGTCAAGTACCCAGGGTTCCTCTCCACTTTTATAGTATTCATTGGAAACCTTATTGTGGCATATCAATACTTAAAGGAGCTTTATAAGAAAGATAAGACTTTTTGACAAAGTATTTAAGGATAGGGCAAGGGCTAAAAGTTTTAAACTGAAAACTGACTTAAGATTAGATGCAAGAAATAAATTTGTTTCACTATGAGGATGGTGAGGCAGTGGACAAAGGTTCCCAGGGCAGTTGTGGATGTCCCATGCCTGGAAGCACTGAAGGTCAGGTTGGATAGGGCTTTGATCAAACTGATCTAAGTGGAAGATTTCCCTGTCCACAGCAGGGGCTTTGAAACTAGATGATTGTCAAAGGTCCCTTCCAACCCAAACCTTTCTATGATTTTATGATTTATACAAGATTCCTAATTCCATGAAACTCATTCATATCAAAGCACATAGATTTTTTTTAGTTGCTGAGAAGTTTCTGTACAGTCTTCATATACAGATTTGTACAAATGTTCTGAATAGTTTCAGAGAGAACTAAAAGAGTTTGCTTTTTTTTTTTAATTTTATGAGAGAAGATTAGAGCCTTTTCCTCCTCCCATTAGAGATTCACCACTAAAAACTTAAAAATTGAAGGCTTTCCTCCTGTAATGGAAATTCTTCAGGGGTGACTATTCAGGGACTTCTTACAAGTAACAAACAGTCAGTACATGAAGCAGAATGAAACTTTGACTTCTATCATCAACAATGTCCAGGAAACAAACCCTCACTGAACTGTACCATAGCCTTCAGTCTTTGAAAATTGGTAACCTTCACTTTATGTATGTTTTCACTGCTTCAAGTTTCCCATGTGTTTTTGTGTAGCATTGTTGTACAGTTAGCAAAGACTGATAGTTGCATACACAGGCTTCCAGAGAAGAAACGGGTTTAACAAGTTTTACATGTATACAAAACCTTCTTTAATTTATGTTGTTCTGTTTAACCTTGATACATTATTGATGTATATTAACATTTATTTTTAATCGCTTTTACAGACTTCTGGGAACACAATGAGAGATAAAACCTGAATTTTCATGAACTTCTACCCCTAATTTTCTTCCATTTTATACAGTCAGTACTGTTGCTTATAATATTAAATGGGTGAAGGGTTCTTTCTAGATTTAGCATTTATGTGGCTGAAAATATATTATTTTATTTTTTGACAGAAATTAGTTTCATTTATCCATACCCACATACAGGTGTTTTTTTTTCTTGGCTTCTACACAGTCATGTCCTTCTAGGCCAACAGCAGCATTGTATCAGACAATATTAGTTGTCCTTGGTTGAAAGCCTTCCAGAGACCTTGTTAACAGGAACAGAATGGACAGCCTCACACCAGTGGTCAGATTCATGCCCTGATAGTGTTTTACTCGTATAGGTGCACATTTTGAATCCAGACACTTACTTATGGTGTAATACTTCGTAAGTAGTAAAAGCAATGAAAAATAAAGGATAAGCAATATTCTATTAGAATTTATCAAATTATGTTTGAAGGCTTAAAATGGACAATTGAGAATATTAAAACACAAATGGAAACATTAATACAGATGGTTGTCCAAGGTTGTTCCTTTAATGCCAAGTGTATTTTATTGCTGTAGAAACTCTTAATTTTTTCTATAGTCACATTTACTTCCTTTTTTTTTTCTTTCCAGTTTATTCTCTTGTCTGTCCATTACTACAACACTATTTTGAAAGATGTCTGAACATTTGTTTGTGTCTGTATATATTTATGCACATGGGTAAATTCATTGGGTAATAAAACTAATTCAAAACTGATTTACCAAAAATGATTGAGAAACTATTTACAATGATCCAAAATTAGTTACAATTTGGGAAATGTAGAATAGCACTAAGAGAAATGAAACTTTTCAAGTATAGAATATTGCTATATCAGTTAACAGACAATACTGGTAATAATTTTCAGACCATTACATTAAAACATACAAATGTATTCAGTTTAATTGGTCATTTCATTGTAGGGTTGGGGTTTTTTTCCATGTTCCTTTTGTCATTTTTAATGAAACAGGACATCTTAACCATCAGTATTTCCTCAAAAGAATGGAAGATGAAAATCCCTCTCATGTCAAATAATTTTACACAGTGATGTGATACTCAATCAGCAAAAAAACTGTACCAGAGTATTAGGCATTTTTAACATACTAGTTTTCATCATTGAATACTCAATTAAACCAGAAATTTGAAATAAGCAAATCAATTTCCGTGATGATCAGACACACATTATATTGCCCCACTTCACAAGAATTGTCTCAAGGAGGGACAGCCTGCCTGACTAACAAGCTGTTGCCCCTCGAGACACCAAAGGTGCAGATCAGAAGTTTAATCCCAATGGAGTATCAAGAAAAACTTCAGCGATAAATGCTCATCCAGCAATATGCTGCTCTAATCTTTCATAAGCAGATGCTAATCACTCTCTCTTAAGTCTGCCTCTGAAACACCTGGACTGTTTCTTCTGAAACACAATACCACATCACACATACGAGCTTTCTTCAGCCTGAGATATGCTGAGAACAAAATGATCTTTCAGAGTTTCCTGGGAAATTGTGAAAGCAGCAGGTTTTCCTGTGATGGCATCTGGAGATGGAGGAACAATGTCAATTTGCAGTAATCAAGTAATACCAACACAAATAACAATTTTTGATTGGAAATAAAAAATCATTATTCCATATTCTTTGCTGAAATCAAGACCAAATTTACTTTTAAGCCCAAACATGCAATTTGTTCTAAGGAAAAAGATCAGAGGAGGAAGAAGTGTTGACAGACAGACAGAAACAAATTTTGAAATGGCTGGTTTTCTTGAGGAAACTCAAAGTATTTAAACATTTTTCTCTCAAAGGTTTTTTTTTTAAAAATATTTTCATCAAAAGATTTTGTCTTTCCATCTCTGTTATATAATTTCTATCATTTCAAGCACAGTCTTTTTTCCTAACATATTTTATTATATGAAAGATTATGTGAGGTTTTTTTTCTTTTGACACTTCTGACATAATTTGCCTTATTGTAGTTCTAACTTGACACATTACCTATCCTCCAACTGCAAGCCTTAACTGAAAGAGTTCAAGAGCTAAGAGGAAATAAATAGAAGTTTTTGGCACAATATGAAAAAACTGAAAAAAATATAGGTTTAGGTAATTTGATTAGCCACATTTCTGTAAATATTTCAAAAACCTTTACAATGAATCCCCCCTGAAATAAATGTATATTCTGAAATATTGCAATATTTGATATTTTTAAACTGCTTCTTTTATCAGCTAGCAAAAACCAATACAAAAATTCATATTAGAATATTTCAGTCCTCCTCTAGTCTTTTTTACCCCAGCTTCAGATAATTCTTGGGGTAATAGCAACCATGAAGTTAGCTATGTGGTGGGAGACCAAAGAAATTATCTGAAATACTTTTATAATAATCCAAGACAAAGAAAAATCAGTTCAAATCACTGTGAAAACCTGCTCACAAATTCCTTTGGGTCTACGCTTAATTTAAGAATGCAGAATTGTTTCTATAGAAAACATGAAAGAGTCCTGTAGTGTTCCTTGGAAAGGTTTGGTTTGTTTCTCTGTGCGTAAAAGAAAACTATATATAGCATGTCATTGAAGGTGAAGTTAATTCTCATTCAAGGTCTGTTTTTCAACAGTTACCTCCACGTGTTCATTTAACATTCTTCCTTTGGAAACATTTTTTTCTTTTTTTTAAATTAGAAAACATATCTTGTTACTGCATATTCTAGAAAATATACTTGAAACTCACCTTTTTATTCCCTGGAGTTCATCTGAACTTAAATACTAAAATAGTATTAAATTTACCCTAGAAATTCCATTTTGTTTGGTCCAGTTTGTTTTTTTTAGGCTTTTTTTCAGACATTTTGAAATAGTTCTTAAGTGAAGAGAAGGTTCTTTGGTGAATTTTATTTACTAATGCAACTAAGCAAATGGTTCCTCTGAGGCCAAGGTATCAGCCAAAAGACAAACATTGCCCCTCATGAGGGTTAGCCAACACAGTGTATTCCATTGACATCATGTGAACAAAATGTTCATCTTCTAATGTATCGTTCATTCTGAAACACTTTCTGGATGTGAAGTGACAATAAAACAGAATCCTCTGCTAATAGCTTTTGTAGGGTATGTTTTTTACTTTTTAAAAGATGCATGCACATGTATGTGTAAAATAATGCTAATAATATGGCAGTGATCAGAGTAGCTGAGAGAGAGTAACTGTGTGCAATACTCGTAGTGACTTTTCTTAGACTACTTACTTTTTTTCCCCCTTTCTGATTCCTTTATGGCTGCAAAATTGCAATGATAAATAATAATAATAATCTCTCATTCTCTGTTTTTCCCCTGCTTCTCTTTCTTCATGCATAATCAGAGTATAGAGCTTTTAATAAATCAAGACACAATCAGGGTGAACTGCTTCTAACTTTTTTCTGCATTTTCTAGTCTGCAGAGAAAGCAGATGTCTGGCAGTTATGGCCCTATGGTTCATTTTTGGCTACTCACTGGTACAGGAGAGAAAAAGAAGGAGGAAAGTACTAGCAGCCAGGATCCCTCAAGCAAAAGGCATTTCCAGGAGGGTGAGTCACAGCACCTGAGGGAAACAAGCAGAGTGCTCATCATCTCTCTCATTTATTACCTGAGAGAGGCTGATGGCAGATGGAGTGAGAGAACATAGCTCTCCTGTAGGGCTAGATAAGGAAGCAAGATCATTGATTGCTATGTACAAAAGTACAATAAAAGACACCAGTGGAAAAAAATGCCTGGAATTAAAATAAGAAAACGCATAAAACAACAACTACAGCAACAATAAGAACAATAACAATAATAAACAACCAGCCATCACAGACCTGTGCAACTTCAACATTTCTGCTCCTTTGTATCATATTAATATGATGTGCCAGTTCTAGCCTTACATACAAAATGTTTATGAAATATATTTTCTGGTTTTAACTGTCTAGTGTCTTCAGTTTAAATACATTGCCAGCTCCCCCACCACAACTCTAACATTGCCCTCCCATTACATTCCAGGGTGTTAGAGAAAAACAGGTGTTCAACAATCTGTAGCATATGGAGTTTCTACTCTTTGACTTTAATTTACTTCTGTTCTCTTCTCTGTAAACAGCATTGTGCTATACATTATCTGTTTTCCCTTTTAGTAAACATGGAATAGTTACCAAAAATTGTTTGGTTTTTTTCCCTTTACTTTTTTTCAAAACTCTTACAATGTTAACACCACCATAGATTAGTTGAATGGAAATAAGTAATGACACAACCGAAACAAAATAGGAAGATAAGATTACTCTGAGGAAACTACAAGATTTCAGAAGAGATAGCATTTTTGTTCAAAATTGGGAAATATGGAGAAACACTTATTGGACTAAAAAGGTTTTCTCCCTTGACTGTTCAGGGCTAGTCAGTTCAAACATTTTTATCCAGCATTAACACAGAGTATGGGAATGTTCTCATACAGATTCTTCTTTATCTTGAAAGAAAAAAAAAAGTGTGCATATATGGGAAAAAGCATATTTTGGAAAGCCTACTGGAACACCCAGAACAAAGAAAACATTCACTAGTATATTCATCCCATGTTGATACTTTTTCCCCAGTAACGCAATAAAACTTCTACAAGGAGAGGAAACATGAAATTCCATTTCTGTACACTAACTGTGCAGAATGTTTGGAAAAGGGGTAAAATACATTGCAATTCAATAAGAATGTGTTAATGCTAAGCAAACCTATGTAAGAAATTAAATGTTGCATATGATAGGAGGCTGCAGAACTTGAAAGAATGAAACTAGTTAAGGATACAACCAGTATTCTGCTTGTTGGCCTACTTTTCAGCACCTCTGTCATTGTTTAAAGAACAAACACAACTTGTTCTACCTGGCCTGCAAATCCTTTTTCCTAGTTTGAAAGTACGGAATATTAATATTTTGAATGTTCAAAGCAAATCAGCCAAGCTGCTTTCAGCTTCTAGGGTAGTGAAAATGTAACATGCTTCTGCTTTAATTTACACATTCATTATGTTAATTCTTTGAAGTTATTTTGGGAGGAATGTGTTAGCAACCTTCACTGGAACATAGTTTCACGTGTGTGTGCATGCATGTTCATGCATACTTGTTCAGGAAATGAAGTTTTAGATAGTTAAAAATAAACTTGTCCTCGTTTGGCAAATTATTTTTTTCTCATAGTTTTGTAGATTTTGCTATTGAATTGTAGTGACATTGGTGATTTTGGAAAATCAAATATTGTAATTACCCCAGTCTCCCTGAAGTGTCTCTACACTACAATCTACGTATATGCACCGTATCTGTCATGAAGAGTAATATATTAATTCTGATTTCAGATTGTATACCTCTTTTGCATTGTTGCTGATGCCAAATTGGTGCAATGTTAGACTAGATCATCACTAATTCATTAAACATGCCTGTCCTTACTTTCTGGGGTTGGACCCTGCATTACTGAACCTTCCAACACCCCAGTAATGGGAAGCCAGTTCAAAACTACCTGGTTTTAACAGCTCCTATACAAGGTTAACCCTTCAAAGCACGTGCAGTGCTAGTTGGCCTGATCAAACTGTGCTAGGAAGTGTGGCGAAAATTTAATAATGCAGTTGGCTGTCTTTCAGTGCCTTGGTATAGTCCTGGACCCAGTTAAGTAACCAGTACTGGGTGTAACCTGTATGTAAGGGGGTTCAGCTAGCTGTGGTACAAGGACTGGTTTTAATAGATTACAGCTATGCAGCCTTGGCTTATGTGTCTGAGAAAACTAAGCTGTGTGAGGGAGCCATGAGAATGTGCAGAAACCACAGCCATTCAAGGTAAGAAAGGTAAAATTTTGGGCAGAAGACTGTTGAGACTGGATAGTTAGCAGCTCAAGGATTCAGGAGGGAAAATATTGACATTATCCCGAAGAAAAAAGCAGGAAATTGGAAAACAGCAACTCAACAGAAGTGATGTGAGAAGCACAGATCAAAAAGTAGCAGCAGTGAACATTTACTCATTTGCTTGATGGGTCCCTGGCTAGCAGAGGTTTATTATGTGTCTTGCTGTGGGTGGTGAGCACATTAATGCTTAACTTTTTAATACCAACTATCTATCATGTGTGTAAATCAATAAGAATTGGTTTAATCTTTAAAGTTGCATATGTCCTATTTGTAAAGCCTCTTGGTTCAGTAATAGTTGTCCAAACAAAGTGACTCAGAAAGGAAAAGCCACAGGTATACATGAAAAGACAGATAATCAGGTTGATGATATTCATTTAAATATAAATTGCCTTTAATAAATATATTTGTCCTGTTACAAAAAGCACACAATAAAATAAAGCAGATACTCTGTATTCTGAGTTTAGTAATAAAATGTATGGCCCTGATCTTCTAGAGAATTTGATCTGATATAATTATCTGACAACAAAGGATTCATTGCAAGATTACAATTATATAATTATATATACATATATAATTATATATACATATATTATTATTATATATACAATTATATTATAATAGCATTAATTGGACTGCAGCACTAGGAAAGATATACTTTGTTAGTTTGTAACCTCAGTTAGGGTTTCTTTTTCTAGCCTAATTGTCCACAAGTGAGAACAATGATGCAGAGAACCAGGTAATATTTCAAGAAATATCTAAACCAAACAGAAAAAAAGAAACCAAAATAGGGATGGACAAGGACGCCCTCGTGTTTATCTCTGCTTACCTTTCTACTTCTTGGCTCTTTTATATTTTCTTGGTTTGAATTGCTTGGTCAGTGTGCCCAAAAATGATTTAAGTTTCCAGATACACTGTCCTGGTTTCATCTAGGATTGAGTTAATTTCTTTCTAGCAGTGGGTGGAATGTCATGTTTGGGAGTTAGGATGATAGCAGTGCTAATAGCACACTAAGGTTTTTAGTTGTTGCCAGGTTGTCAAGGACTTTTCAGTTGTTCAAATTTTCCTGCTAAGGAGAATATGGGGAGCACACCCAGGAAGCTGGGAGGGGACACGGCCAGGATAGGTGACCCAAACTGGCCAAAGAGGGTATTCCATGCCAATTTACATCATGCTCAACATAAAACGGGGGCTGGTGGGGGGAGGAGCAGGCAGCTCCAACAGTTTTGGGAACGGTCGGTTTCAGGACCGCTCTGAGCTGTATGGCTTGAGTTTTGTGGTTTGGTGAGAAATTGCATTGTGTGTCATCAGTCCCACATATTTTGCTATAAAGTCCTATTATTATTCTAATATATATCTCTCTGTTATCCCAGTAAACTATTCTTATCCCAACATGTGAGGTTTTGGCTTTTCTCATTTTCTTTTCCCTCCCTTTCCCCTCCCTCAATTCTCCCACCCTTTCCACCTTAAAGAGCGAGCAGCTGCCTTGTGCCTGGCTCTTGGCTGGGGCAAAACCATGCCATATACAAATCTGGACTAAGAAAAAATGTCTATCATTTATGTTCTTCATTCCACTTGCAAGTTCTGTTATTTTGGCTTGTGCAGCTCTTGTATAGTTAGACCATGGTGATTTAATACAGAGGGCATCAGTTGCTCTGTGTTTGTGCCTGCCTTTACACGTTCTAAGTATATATTTATGCAGGTAAGATACATTTAAAAAAACCCTACAAAACACACAAACATCTTCTTGAAGTAGCTGCTTTGGGGGTTGTTTTTAGGCACAAAGCTTCACATCCATGAAGGTCTGTCCAAATCCATCCTTTCTGCTTTCAGAGTCCAGACACTTTTCTATCAGTGTATTTTTAATGCAAAGGCTCCACAACACAGAACACATGAAGGGAGAGGTATGTGAGACATCTAAACTGTATCATAACTGTTTGGCTTATTATAGTGTACATTAATAAATGAATATTGATTTTTATCACAGGACTGTCATATTTTGATCTGCTTGATATAGTTGTGAAGAAAAAAAATAAAATTGACATTTAAATAGAAAACGTATTTTACCAGGTGAAACATTTAATATGCATAGCATGTTATTGCTTCCCAGTCGTTTCTGCTGGCATCAGTTAACTTGCAGTGTGTATACTGTCTTGTGAGGCTTTATCATTCACTTAAAAAGGGAAATAGGAAAGTACAGTGTAAACATACTAAAGGAAGCAAACTCCATAGTCATTCTCATCCCACTAGAGCTATGTATGTCCAGCTCAGAATCTATGATAGAGCCACAATCATGATGATGGATTTCAAAGCTTCCTGTTTCTTCAGAATAAGGAACCATGCCAAAGTGGGTAAGCTTGACAAAGCTCTTCAATCTACTTTAAAAATGGAATATGCTAATCTAAGCTGCTTTTGCACTGACTTGTTTTGCTTCTGTTTCCTATTCACAAGCATTCCTTCCCATTCCTCTGATTCCCACTTCCCCTTGGACAGCCGTTATTAAAACTATTACAAGATTACTGATGTTGTATAAAACCAAAGCATCTGAGGACCTCTAAATTAAATGTTAGGACACTTCTGAAAATTAGCAATAATATACCATCCTATGGCCTTGAGAATGGCATTGAGAATTAACATTTTACAAAGAAAGGTTGGTTAAAAATTTTGTTACTTGCACCAGCTACCTTTGTTTTTGGTTTCATTTTCCGCTACTCTTCATCCTCCCCTTCTGATATGGGCTCCCTCCATCATCAAAGCTCATCATTTGAACTGTGTCAACAGTTTGTTCAATACCATTAGGTGAAGAATGAAAGTCGAATACCAGTTACTGTGCAAAGCTTACTAAAATATTTGGCAGCTCCTTCTCCAGTACAGACAATAATGGCAATAGCTTGATGTCTGTTTGTACTAAGCACAGATCAACTGAGACATAAACAGACCTTGGGTTACAAACAGACCATGACTCTTTGTAAGCTGAAAGCTTTGGTCATTGACCTAGCAACACATACCCTGAACTATTTATTGTATTCCCTTTCTAAAGATACACTATGAAGTTTGAAAAAAAAAAAAGAAGATAGCAATACCTAAAAGAATTGAAATAGATGGTCTAGATACTGAGGAAATGTTTGCTGTATCATAAATTATACAGCATAAAACTTTTTATTTATTTATACATACCTAGATTTCCTAATAATATGCATGTCAAAAAAACCAGGAGCAAATTGGAAGAGCAACTAAGGACCTCTGGGGTCTATACAAGCAGAGAGCAGGAGTAAGATTTCTAAATAAATAAATTAATATTTTATTGGCATATTTTATATAACTGCCATTTTACTTATTTTAATGCATTACTAACCAGTTCTGTTTGAATACGTGTTCATGTAAGATTTCAACAAATTTTTCAGAAGCAAGGACGCCTCTAAATGTGCAGCTTTCACTTTTTAATAGAAACAAAGCTTATTATTTCTTAATTAATAAGAAACACATACATAAATAATTTTGTAATGAAAATAAAGTACTATATACAACGTGTTGTAGAGTTTTGTAAAAGTAAACCTGGTTTCTAAGGACTAAGAATATGTCATATCCGTTAAACATTTAGATCTTTTTATTTGATCATTGGACTACTCTCTATTAGCTGACATTTTTTAGAATACATTTTATTTCATTTTACAGTACATTAGTGTATGATTCAAACTAAATTGTAGTGTTTCAAGTCATAGATTGATCAAATTGAAGGAAGGAGAACCTTCCAGATAATATTAAGATTTTTTCATTATACTTTTAATTAAGTTGTTAAAACACTTCTGTGGTGTTAGATTTGCAAACAGTCTAGGCAGAGGATTTATTGAGCTACTGAAGAAAGCAAATACTAAGTCACCCAGAAATGTTTTTGTAAACTAGAATCCTTGTAGAATTTCAGTTTGGACCATGTTTCAAACAAAAGGTCGAGATGTGGTAAGATTTGAGCCCAAGCCATATGATATCTGCTCATTTCTGCTTTGTGAATTTTATGATTTGCCTTTGCTGTTCTGGAACTTCTGCAGCAAAGGTAAATAGTAAGTGCATTTATTACTGAATTAGTACTAACAGATTCATCTGCATTTTAAGCTTGGTACAATCCTCCCTGAGACATCATTGTCTTGATGTCCTGAACTATACCAGCCACTGGGGGTTTTCTGGCTTGACCATTTAAAGTTAGACAAGATATGTCCTAAAGCTCAGGTCATCAAATGGATTAGGTATTACTAAAGCACTTCTGAATCTATTGACATTTTTATTTAGTCACTGGTGAAATTAGCCACAGTCATGGGGTTTTTTTGCGTTCTTGAATTGCTACTCATTAATAGGTATAGCGTGAAAAATTCCAGTCAGCTTCCAGTTATGTGCTTTGGCTCTAATTCAGAGCTAAAGCCACAAATTCCTACAGCAAAAGTTTCTCATAAGGAATCATTAGCTTTGCATCTTACCTGTATGTGCTAAAGATAGGTGTGGCCCAAGGGTTGTATCTATACTGATATGAGGGATTAGATTCCTGTTCTTGTGCTTTCTTTTAGGTCTCCTATACCTTGCCATGCCTATAGAATGTAGTATTTGCTTTGTATTTCAACCTTTACATCATGAACAGAGGTAAAATGCTTGCAATTATACTAGTTAGCATGACATGTATAACATGTGTTTTATAATATCTATCCCCATACTGCAAAATGCAAAGCCTCCTTATCTATTGTCAATGTCAGGGTAGACATAGAATTAAAAGATTTTAAGACCGAGTCACATTCTAGCAGGTAGTATGGCATAGAGTTTTATCATCAGTTTAGTAGTTTTGTGATGTTCCTCTTCAAGAACAGAAATCTTTTAATTTACAAAATATAGGTATAAAATATATGTTTAAGAATGTATCTTTAAAGAGATCTTCCATAACTACATACAAAGCTGGGGATCTGTGCAGTAAGACGAGAGGGCAAATATTTCTTGCAACACTTAATTTCTTAATGAGAGGTATCTGAATGACACTGTTCTTAAACTAATATTGGGTAAAATGCAGTTTGACTAGAAGATTTTCTCCACTTCAGAATGGGCACGAAGATGATTATGGGCACATTTTTGCTGTTGCTGAAGTGACTTGTGTAGAGGAAGCTTGTCTGTCCAGTTGTACAAACTTTAGTTCTGATTTACAGAATGAGATGTTCTTCCTTCTGCACGTTTAGAATAGGTTTGCCTTATGCCCTATACTGTGCTACATAATATAGATACTATAGTATACCATATAAAGTATACTATGAAGTATACAGTGTTTTGTTGCGATGAGAAACATCCCCATTATTTCTCTAATTAATACTTAAAATTTAATTAGGTAAGGTTAGGCAAATCTGATATAAATAGAATGGTGTAGAAAACATATTGTTAGACTTGTTTGTGGCTTTCCATCAATGATATATTAAGCATAGAATGAAAAATTTACCTGTTAAATGTTCAGTTTGTAAACATTGTGAGGGAAATATTCAATTGAAATAAAAACAATTTAACATTGTTAGGTCTTCCAGCTTAACCTCTGCAGATACAGAATTGCAGTCTTTCTCAAAGCTGAGATCTTACCGAGCTTTGTGACATGGCTTTGTAATATCTTGTGTAGTAATACCTCCAGTTATACAACATTGGCCCATATTTGCCTTTCACATAGACATGTTATAAATGTGCCTTACATTTATAATACTTTACTATTTTTTTAATTTCCTGAGGTCTCTCTCAGTTGTTGCCAATTTCTAATATTCATTAGTACTGATATATAACATCTTTGCAAAATTTCTAGTAGACTGGTGGGTTTGCAAAGATATGCTGACCTTTGAAGTGACAAGACCTGTAGATCCAGCTGCTACTTTGTTAAAATTTTCATTAACCTTTTGTTAAGTTAAATGCTATGCCCTAAATGCTATTTATTGTGCTAAGTATTGAGAACTGAAAATGTCCAGAATGTTTAAGAACATGATACTCCAAAGTGTTAATTTAATTTTTATTATTGTCCCTGAAATGTATCTTCCTACATATTAATTTAATACCACAGTTGTTGGGTTTTTTTGGTCTTTTTAATTGTCATCCAGCCTTTCCTGTATGATACCCAACTCTCCTTTAAATGAATGGTACTTTAAATATTTTGTCCTTGGAAATTGTTGCTGCTCTTTCTATCTTTCCTTCCGTGTTGAAAAACTTTATATTATTTATCACTCTATACAACTGAACAGATATTATTTATTTTGATCAATAGGACAATCTGCAATTAGAGAAACTTTAGAGAAAAAAAAAAAGTAATTGACTTTAGACCTCTGAAATTCAAATATCTTTTTTCTGTTTTCATTGATGTGAAAAATAGAGCCTTTTGCAGAGCTGGTGGGTGTTTTGAGTGTCCATTATTCACAATCTCAGCTCTCACACTTGTGTAACTTTGGATGTCTTTTACTTTGGTAATTTATAATCAGATTTAAATGGTCTGATCCACCACTAAGTTTCCCTAAGTATTAGTATTTGCTGTCATCAACCTGAGACTTATGGTTGGTGGAAGTAAGAAGAGGATAAACATTTTTGATCTGTGATGTGTGCTGCCTTATTATGTGACACTGCAAATGAAGTAATGAGAATCTGTTTGCCTTGTGCAACTGTTTTGCAGTACAATTTGAATGAATAAATGCTGGCTGGTGGGCATTGTTTTAAGTTGCTAAATCACAACAGATGACTGAATACACATTTTTATTTGTTTCTTGTCAATGAGGATATGGACTCATACACAAAGTAGGAAGTACATTTGAGGCGTTCAAGCATTTAGAAGTTTTCTAAGTTACTGCCATTTAAGTGACCTGCTCAAACTCTAAGTTCTGATTTTGCTAAAGAAGAAACTATGTACCATCAGTAGTTATTTATTACATTGTTTTAGAAGTGTTATTCCATTCCTGACATCAAACATCTGACTTCTTTCCATTAATCAATAGAGTACTCTAGGAGCGACAACACATAGCAAGTTAAAAGATTAGCATGAAAGTAAAGCTTTAGTTTTGTGTTTGAATAGTCATTAGTATTCAGCAGAGGATTTATAAACAGATGACATTGTTGCTTTGCCATAATACTCTGAAAAATACTACAGCTTTGTAGTCAAAAAGTGATTCTCAAAGAAGAGAATTTTGCTTTCAAGGCTAGAAACAATTTGTCCAATTTCATGTCTATCTTCACAAGTATGTAATCACAGCCAGAGTTACTATTAGTTATTTTAAATGTCCTATTCAGACTGTTCCGGTGATCAGGTTAGATATTTATATTATTTTAGACATTTCAGGCAGTTTAAAAGGATTTTGGAGCAGAAATTTATTTTTCATCTCCACTTCAATAATCTAGAAGTGCAAGGAATCTTCAACAGAGATCCAAAGTAATAAATACATCAATTGAGGACTAAAATAGCAAAGTCAGAAGTCAAAAAGAGGTAATATTAGTGCAAATGTAAAGTAAAAAATGTATCTTTTAAATCAACTTATGTTTGAGTAGAACTAAGAAATGTTCTAGTCTTCAACTCTATTAATTTGATAACATATCAAATAATTTTTATTAAAGGAATGTAAGCAACACACAAAATCAGCATTCTTGTTTGTTGGCTTGTTTTTTCAGAATTAATCTGTATTTTCTAAATTTTCCTTTGAAATGATAGTATAACATACTGGTGTGTAAGTTTTAGAGACTAATGACTTTTTAATGAGTATTAGACTCATCCAAAAGGGTATCTCATATATATGATAAGAGATGAAAAGTTACTGTGTTAAGTTTTGCATTTGATTTCGTCTTTGGTTTTCCTTTTTGATCCTAATTTCTAAGTCTCAGGTTATTCTAGCACTTATTTATGCAAGATCATTCACACTAATGCTGACATAGAGAATTTATGTTTCTCATTGTGTATCTTTACTATGAGGTGATTATTTATCCTTGTGCAAAGATTAAGAGAACTGAATATACCATAGCAGAAATTTCTGAGGCACCTCAGAGATACATGAAAACAAATTCATTAGCCCAATTTTTTAATGCACAAAATGACTACTTATATGAGAATTTTAATTTGGAATTGCAATTAGGTTGATGGCTGTCTGAAGCAGAAAGTTATCAGTCTCATCTGGGATTTTGGACAGGAAAATAACATTGTTTCAAGTGATCCTCAACCTATAAATAACAAGTAGTAATTTTTCAGTCATATAAGCAATAGCATATACTTGATGTGTCTTATTCAGGTAAAAACAATAGCAGTAATAATAAAAATATTAATGGCAATATTTTAAAGGTTTGTGTCTGAGAATGTTGTCAGGTAAGAGTAGACCTTTGCATAGTTCAATGTTCCTAAGATCTTTATTTACATCTGAAAGTGAGTGGTTTGTTTTGCCAGACTACAGACTTTATTTCTCCTTGCTCTTTTGTTATGGTGTGAAATCATGCCATTAAAATATTTATATTTAGAGTTAGCAGTTGCATGCTCACTAAACAAGCACCATCAATAAATTTCACTTTGATGCTTTTTATGATAATACACTGTAATTGGATTCAGTAGTAAATCCAAACACAGCTCAGAGGCATTGATTTTTTCAAACGGTTCTGTCAAAATTATGCAGTAAGAAATGAAGCAACAGCTTGATGAGGCATATCATAAAATTATTTTAAGATACAATTATTGAGCAGAAGATATCAATAAGTTGATAGGTTTTTATTTAAAAAATAGCAGGGACATCTAAAATATTAATATAATTTTCTATACTGACATTTTGTAAATGTTCATTGGCAGATGGACACAATGTATTCCATTTGTTCAGACTGATAGGCCTGTCAGTGATGTCAGAGGTGTTGAATGATGGTACAAATGGAAAACAATTTAAAAAAAACACACAAAGACAACAACAAAAAGGGCACTCTGTCTTTTTTTCTCCTATGTTTAAAAGCAGAATTTTTGCAAACATAGGAGTAATTTTTAGACTGAGGAACACCATTTTATGATGATTTTTGCATATGTTATACATAACACATGGTTTATTAATGCTGTGAAATAATTATAGTCTCTGTACATATATGTCACTAGTATGACCTGCATGTAAAATACATACATTCCAACTACAGCTCTTCATTCTCATGCAATTCAGGCAAATGAAATCTCCCCTATATAAAGAGAAAGTCCTCACGTGGGGGGTGGTGGGGAAGGAATGGGGGGGAAATTTATTGTATACATAATTCCCTCTCTTGCTGGTGAAGAGAGTAGCATTTTCCAGCTTAAAACCTGTATCTGCTTTAGTTGCCCTGTAGTCAATTTAGTCTCGTTGAGGAAGCAATGTACTGACTCTTTGCTGTAGGACACATAAACAGGAAAATTAAGTTTGTGACAAATAGTACAGTAGGATCGTCATGCAAAAGAGCATAAAAGTGTGATCAGGTAAGGAACTGGGGTACAGTAGTATTGACCAAATCGGTTATGCCATGTTCAGACCTTTTAAGAATCAGTATCATTGATTTGCTGCATAATAAGTTGTTCGCTTTTCAACAAGGTAAAGAAATCCAAGTTTTACTTGCTACCTCCAATTCAGCTTTGACTGAGTTATAATCTGAATCCTTTCCTAAGAATTGTTTTAGCCACCGTGTTTGGATTTTAATGTGTATATTTTTGAACTATATTGAAAACCAAAAATTATATCACCACTAGTATGTAATCATATATCTTACTAATTCCTTGTCTTACAAAACCTATTATATTCTCAAAAAAAAAGACAAGGCAACTTATCACTCCGAATGAAGCTCTACTAAGTCTTGTTACATTTTTAACGTTTTGAGAAGATACTTGTTCAGCTCTATGATGACAGACTGAAAGGATTTTCAGCCACTGTTGCAAAATCTAACTTCTGAATTATATAAATTATTAGTCTAAGCACAAGACTAATTCAAATATTAAAAAAAATCAAGCTTCATAGTAGATTTATTATTTCTCTGTATTATGGCTTTGTAGGCACCTATACTAACCTAATTCAGATGAATAGCCCTAAAAAGAGATTTAATCATATAATATGTATCAGTAAAAGGGAAATGCATGTCACAAGGATTTTGGGAAAGATAATATTGATATTCTGGAGCCTCTGGATGAAAGGTTTCCATTGTTAAAAAGGATCATTTTTATTTTCCCAAAAATTAAATCACCATTCTTATCTAAATTTAACCAAGGATCCTATTTTAATTAGAAGTGAATTTTGAGTTTATGTTGAAACTTTAAAGTTCTTAAGAAATGTCTATGGATCAGTGTTGTAAGTTGAAGCTTTCCATAATTAAATCAACAAGGATTACATCAGAAATAACTATATATAATCTGTATTTGCAAACTTATCATCTTATTTAAAAAAAAAGTCAAACACAAATTATCCAAAGAAAAAGTTATAGGATATGCCTAGGAGAGATAGCAATGTATTTTCTTTTTAATATTATTAATTAAAACTTTTTTTAAAAATAATATTTTGTGAGAATTAGCAAAATTCCATTTAAAGAAATGGTATCAAAGAAAGATATAATATTTATTTAAAGTTTGCCTATTAAAACTAGGCATTCTTTTTGTGGATTCTAAGAGTGCCAGATAGATATAACTTAGTACTAAAGATTGTGATTATAGCTGTAGTGGTTTAACCCACCTAGAAGCAAAAAAACCCACACAGCCTTTGGCACCCTCTCCTCTGGCCCCAGTGGAATGAAGGAGAGAATCAAAAAGGGGGAAGGGGGGGAAGGACTCTTGGGTCAACATAAAGATGGAAAATGGTAATAAAGATTATTTACAAAGCAAGTTATGAAAAGCGCAATTTCTTGCTACTGAAAGTTGATGCTTAGCTGGTTCCTGAGCTGCCTCTCCTCCCAGCCAAACCCCAGTTACATCTGGAACATAATGTCATGGAATATTCTTTCAGTCAGTTTGTATCAGCTGTCCTGGTGGTGTCCCCTCACAGCTCCTTGGGTCCCCCATCTTCCTGTTGACAGGGCAGTATGAGAAGCTGAAAAGTCCTTGATTTCTTGGCACCAACTGAAAACATCAGTGTGCTATCAACATTATTCTCACACTAAATCCAAAACACAGCACTATACCACCTGCTAGGAGGAAAATTAATGCTATCCCTGCTGAAACCAAGACAGTAGTGGAGTGGTTGTAGGAAGAAAGAGATTATTTAAAATTCATAGGGGGATGTTACAAGCAGGTGACTTACTCAAGTGACTGCAACCCAGTCTGCATGTTGATGCTGATGTCTTGAAAGACAATTAGGGCACAGCTTCAAAGGATGAGATAGATGAAGCCAGATATGATGACACATAGCAGCAGGAAACTGAAAATATGAGGTCTTAATGCATTTCAATTTTAGGGTTATTTTACACACTAGAAAAAGGGCAAGGGTTATTTTATACTCCCCACTGAAATGGGCTTTTAAAGCACTCCATAATAAAGAAAAAATTTCCAGAGAAGTGGATCTTCTAAATAAATTAGGCTGAAGAAGAGAAATACTAGTTTTTAAAGTCTTAGGCTATAAGTGAATTTGATCCAGAGATCAGGAAGAAAGTTGAGGCTAGGAGGGGATGCACTATGAAAGACCTATCTTATGTGCTGACTCTAAAATGACCAGCCTGGAGAAGAGAAGGCTGCAGGGGGACCTTATTGAAGCCTTCCAGTACCTGAAGGGAGCTTATAAGCAGGAGGAGATTCAACTTTTTAAAAGGATAGACAATGCCAGGACAAGGGGGAATGGATTAAAACTAAATGAAGGAAGGTTTAGATTAGATATTAAGGGGAAGTTTTTTACAGAAAGAGTGGTAAGGTCCTGGAACAGACTGCCCAGATAGGTGGTGGATGCCCCATCCCTGGAAGTGTTCAAGGCCAGGTTGGATGCGGCCCTAGGCAACCTTGTGTAGATCCAGGCCTGAGGTTGGTGGCCCTGCCTGTGGCAGGCGGGTTGGAGCTTTATGATCCTTGGGGTCCCTTCCAACCCATGCCATTCTATGATTCTGTGACAGCATCCTAGTTATCTAGCTGAATCTTGTGTAAACTGGTTAAGAAAAAATTACTTTTCAAAGCTCCATATGCAATAATTCCACAAAGGAAAAAGTTTGGTTTTGTTCAGCGGTGTTTGACA
The DNA here is from genome assembly GCA_022605575.1 of Laterallus jamaicensis coturniculus. Taxonomy (NCBI): domain Eukaryota; kingdom Metazoa; phylum Chordata; class Aves; order Gruiformes; family Rallidae; genus Laterallus; species Laterallus jamaicensis. The sequence continues at coordinate 84,239,368 of JAKCOX010000001.1, forward strand.
AATATCAGGCAAACATAGTTTGGTTGATATTCTATCCAAAATAGCTTTGATGCTCAGTTTTCTAGAGGTATTTATCTGGGTTGTTTGGTTTTGGCTTGAGTCTACCTTAGAAAGCTTACAAAGAACATGCTGTCACTACTTGGTCAATTTGGTTAAAGGTCGCTTGCAGACTGCATAAGGTCAATTGTGTTCAAATTCCTTTTTCATGAAGTGTCAGCAGTGAGAGAGAACATCAGTTATATGAAACAATAAATTACTCAACATGAAAGGGCTGTTAGAATCATGTTTGGCAGAGCAGATGCCTGTTTGAGACTCTGAAATGGTCTTATTGAACACATGAGTATTCAGCAATAGCCTAGAATGAGAGTCATGTTTTAGGTATATTTGGCTAAATACAGGTTTTCACAAAAAATCCTTCTTTCCTTTTTTTTTTTTTTTTAATGGAGATCACTCAGTTATTAGCTCACATTCTATATGAAATAAGTACACTTTTGGATACACAGACAAAATCAATGTGTTACTATAAAGAGATGTTTATAATCTCCGTGTATTTAATCAAACAAAAGCAGCTGAATTTTTATTCTCTTTTGAAGAATGACTTCAATTTAAAACCAGAACCACAGTGGTAATCCTGTATAAATTACTCTTTTTAAGATTTTTGCATTGAGTGGTTTGTTTTTTTTTCTGAAAGCAATTTTTTCACTGGATTTCTGTGGATGATTTCATTTAGTTAGGTGTTCTCGACTGAGATTTGCTCTAAGATTTGTGAAATATTCCAGTTTATAAATTTCAGTCCCACTAGCAACACTATTGTTTCAACACTGCAGGAAGAATATAAACATCTGTAAATCGCCCTTTCTCAAGTTTTCTTTCTTGTACTATGAATAGAATCACAGATTTACAAAGTTGGAAAAGACCTTTGAGATCATCAAGTCCAACCGTTCTCGTCCTGTGCTAAACCATATCTCTAAGTAACTCCTCTACCCTTTTTTTAAACACATCCAAGGATGGTGACTCAACCTCCTCCCTGGGCAGTCTGTTCCAGGCCCTGACAAGTCTTTCAGTAAAAAAATTTTCCTAACATCTAATCTGAACCTGCCCTGGCGCAGCTTTGTTCCATTTCCCCTTGTCCTATCACAGAACCGTAGGGGTTGGAAGGCACTTCCGGATATCATCAAGTCCAACCTCACTGACAAAGCATGTTCCCTTGGAAATATCAAATAGGTAGGTGTCTAGACAGGTGTTGAGTATCTCCAGAGAAGGAGACTCCTGTCATTACTGAGAAGGCAAAGACAGCACATATCTGCATAGATATATGCAGTATAGGTCTACTGTGGTTTACAGAAATTATGTAGAGGAGGGCACCAAGGATGGTGAAGGAAGGATATGAAGGGGAAGTCTTATGAGGAGAGGTTGAAGTTCCTTGGTTTGTTCAGCCTGGAGAAAAGGAGACTGAGGGGAGACCTCATTGTGGTCTATGGCTTCCTGACAAGGGGGAGAGAAGGAGCAGGTGCTGATCTCTCTTTGGTGATCAGTGATAGAACTTGAGGGAACAGTATGAAGCTGGGACAAGGGAGGTTTAGGTTGGATGTTAGGAAGAGGTTCTTTATGGAGAGGGTGGTCAGACACTGGAACAGGCTCCCCAGGAAGTGGTCACAGCACCAAGCTTGGCTGGCCTCAAGAAACATCTGGACAATGTACTCAGTCACATACTCTGACTTGGCTCACCCTGTGTTGGACTTGATCCTTAGGGGTCCCTTCCAACTCAGGGTATTCTATGATTCTGTGTATTTTGTATAGGAAAGCAAATAATGGATTTAAACTAACAAAGGTCAGTCAGAGGAAATGGAGTTATAGTTATTTGTGTATGTTTTTTCCTTATTTCTTAATATGATCTGCTTTATTCTAGATCTTCACTTTTAGCAATTCAAATTTGGAATATGAAAAGATAGCTTCTGAGGACAACTCTTCACTTCCTTGAAGAAATACATTGAATAATTTTAGTCATACTCAGCACCTTTAGAGAGAGACATATCTGAGCACTGTACAGGTCTGTAGTCCATGAGAGAAAAGTATAAAACAATGAAAGTCAGGCAAATTCACATAGGGGCAAACTTTTAATTGACTTGCTAATTTAACATTGACTCAAACTGTGGACAATTATATATCCCTTGACACCTTTAATTTATGAATGGATATCCTTTATGGAAGGGCTTTAGTTATGCGTACGTCATTGAGTTAATACAAGACTAAAGGCATCCAATTCTACAGTCTATGTTAATCAGCAAGTCAAATTAGATAACCCAATTGTGTCTTCTAAGAATTAAACACCCATTGACTATATAAATCTATTTATCATCCCATTAAATCAAAATGTTAGCATTTCTGCTTAAGTGTTATCTTCTTCAAAAGAAAAAAGTCACTGATTTCTGCTCTGCAGTGTAGTGATAAGCTTAGCATAACTAACAATATAATGTGCACCAAAGCTAGAGTAAAATGCCTGTTTTTCAAGAATTTCTGACAGTATAGGTGAAACTACTAGTTGATGAGGGTGAAGGAGAGCTGTTGTTTAACAAAATAGTAAATCAATGACTATAAACATTATGATAATTGATTCTTTAAAAGCAGGGTGAAAGAGAGAAATGTACAGAGAGAAAGAAAGAAACAGATATAAAAATGAGATGGATTACCTGAACAGTGAATCTTAAAAATAAGCTTTCCTGTAATTGGGAGGAAATTTAAGTATTCTATCTTGACCATCAGACTATCTTATCCAGCATTTCGTTATTCAGACAAAGTATCATCACCAAAATGAATTAATCAATGTAACAGAGATAAATGATCCAACATGGAACAGACAGAACTATCTTCCTGTTCTTTTGAAGAAAATTGTCTCTGTACTATTATATCAGTGGCAAAAATGTCTGGACTTTATAAGCATCTCTTTCCATTTAGTCTGCCTTAAATATTAATGATGCAATGATTTAACCTCTCTATACTAGGTTCAATAAGGAGTTTAAAACTACTAATAAGGAATAGGACTGTTTCAAGCATCAGTCAAATTATTTAAAAGATATGGTTAGGTCTCACCACCTTGAAAGAATTAATAGTGTTAAATAAAAAGGAGGCAGGTTGAAAAGAAACTGAAAAACACTGAGATTCCTTCTAATCTCCCTAATTGTTTCATAAATTGCATTAGATTTGTGGCATTCCTAAAAGGATAGTCTATGCAGATATTAAAATTTTAATCACAAACATCAGCTTCATTAGTAGTCCTGCAAATTTCTGTGGAAAAAAATGTTTGAATGGTGGACTGAATCTACACTAGAAGGGCACAGACAAGCTCCTCATCTCACACTTGACACTTACCTCTTATATTATCCTTAGATATTAACTGAGGACAAGTTGAAAGCAAACACATATATGTGTATTTGTAGACGAATGACTCCATGAGAACCAGAGGAATCTTTGTTCAACACCTGATATAAGCAAAATCTCCATATATTCTCCAGGATGGAGACATTTTTGACATTTGCAGAGTCAAAAAAGTTTGTCTTATCACAAACACCATGTGATAGATGCACAACCATTCATAAAAGACAGGCCAGAATGAAGAATCTCTAGGACAATTTTACCAAGTGATGGAAACTGTAGTAAAAGTACTTTTTGATTAGCTAATGTTTGCTTGTTGAAGAAAAAGCAACACCATAAGGTGAAACAGAAAATCTATCTCCTACTCCTTTCATTCCTGAAACCTCTGGGGAAAAAAATGCAATACTGTACAATGAACAGAGTGTCAGGTAGCTGTTATTTTGCAAAAGGAAAATGTACTGCTATTATAGCACCCAGAATCACCAGTCATGATATCGTTGTCCTGGGCACTATTCCAATAACAACATTAGTAGACGTCCTAGTAATTTTTTTTAAGAGCTTCCCTTAAAATGTATGTAGGTCAGAACCCAGAGGTGACATGCAAAATATCTAATAAATTTCACTGTCTTTTTATAAATGAAAGTGAATTGCTGAAGAAGCCAATTAAAGAAAGAGAAATCAGTGTCGCACTAGAATATTTTCTTAGGGGCAAGTAATGGATTTATGTAATAATTGTATGCTGCAGAGAACACTTGTCACAATTCCGAAAAGAACCTTTCAATTAGTCTTTCAGCTCACTAAGACATCTCCTGTTAATGAATGATGTCTCTTTTATTTAAGAAATTAGACTTTGCCCCAACTTTGTCTGCTTTAATGTATAGAATTCTTCTTGTAACATCTAACTAAAATACTGACAGCATAAGTGACGATATGCTCTCAATCTGAAAGGAGTGATTCAATAAAGAGAGGGCTATGACTACCAAACATCAAAACTGAGAACATACTTCCAAATGAGCAAACAGAAAAGGAATACAACAAAGATGATGACATAATCTGAAAAACTGAAATATTATATAGCAAATTAGGCTAGAAACAACAATACTGGATCTAAGAATTGTGAGAATTTTGAATTCAATCACTTACTGTAACACAAAGAAAAAAATTAATCAGCTGTTGTAGGGAACTGTGTTGAAAGATTAAGAGACCGTGTAAGATATTTGTCTCAACATTGCTGTAACCACCAACTATCACCACTGTCATAAGCAACAGAGCAACGGCTGGACCCCAAGACAGAAGTTTTAACACCACTGTCAGCAACAGAGCCAGCAGTCAGACCACAAGACCAGATGCTTTCTGCCTTCTTATGGACCTGAACGGAGACCTGAAAACCTGAATTACAGGTTTTTCATAATAGCTAAATTAAAAATAAAGAAGTGATTTGATTTGGGATTTTGGTTTGAGATGATGGAGAATCTATTTGTTTCTGATCCAGCAAGAGCGGTGATCTGCTACCAAAATGCCTTAAAATATTAATTTTTATTCAGTTATAACATTCGGTCATCTGATCATATATGGGCTTATTCTATACAGATATTTAATTTTGAGCTAATTCTTTGCAGACAATGGACAGAAAGTTCTAGTATCATTTTTGATTGATTTAATATTAAAGTACATGTTCACACCTGGCCAGTTAGCGACAAAGGAAGTCTGATGTATTGACTAATTTAAGTGAAAATACTTGTGATATAGAATTGTGTTGGCATAAACCAAAACTGTGAGAAATCCTGAAATGGTTTAGAAAATTAAAGACAAAATTGAATGGAATGTTCTGGTTTTGTAACCCATAATTACAGGTGCAGCTGCTATGTATTTTTTTTAGACTTTGAGTTAAATCTGCTAGCTCTTCAGATACCAAATTTTTAAGTATTTAAATATCTTTTCAAGGAAATCTTATATTTCCTTGCTTCATCACGTAGATTTTCATTTGTCCTGGTTCTGGCCAGGCCAGAGTTAACTTCCCCAGACAGCCAGCCCAGGTGAGCTGAGTTAGCCCAGGCTATTTCCACACCACCTGACATCACGCCCCCCACAAAAGGGGGCTGGCTGGGGAGGGGCACCCGAGGGTGTCCCTAGAGCAGGGCAGCCTGAGTGTGGTTGAGGAAGAAGAGGTGTTGGTCCCCATGTAATGTAGCACTCCATAATCTTTTGGTCAGTAAGGTACTCTGTGTTATCACTGTGTGTGAGTGTATTGTTCTATTTTCATGGTGTTTTTGTCAACTTATCAATTGTCCTTATCCTAACCCAGGAGGTGCTCTCTCTTTCTCCTCTGAGAGTGAGAGAGTGGTGTGTGGTACTTACTGTTTGGGGCTAAACCACCACAGATTACAATATATTGAGGAGAAGGACTGGCATGAAACTTCCTTAGAAGTGAAAACAAAACCAGAAAGAAAACAAGTGCTTGAACATTCCTTTTAAGAGAAAACAAATCTAGTAATAATTTTGTAAGTTTGGTAGCTTTTGTTCTCAATAGAAAGTCCAAATGTAATATATACTGCTAACAAGAGTAATTTGGGTTAATTCTGAGACAAAATGCTTATAAACTTAAATTCAAAATTGAAACAGAAAAATGAAAGTTTGTAGCATTAAACTTTGTACAAGCAAAGTATAGTGTCTTTTGATAAGAAGCCATAAAAAGAATAGGCATGTTAAAATGCCTCCATGAAACGAGGTCAAGATTTTCCACAACTTAATCTTCAATACCTAAAGCTTTATGTTGTATTACTGTTGAACTAAGCAGTGGAGAAAGGTACTGCAGGGTGGAAAAAAAAATGCAGAAAAACTGCACTTTTTTCCTAAATAAATTAGGTTTGGTTTTAAAAGACATATATTTATGTAACTTCCGAGTTGAGAACATAGATAATGTATGTTTCCAGGGGTTCAATAAAAGAACAGATGCTATAACAAATACAAAAGCAGTTTCAGCCATCTTTATAACTGTGATGCCAACACTGGCCCTTGAAAAGTGCTTCTTTGGGTGTTTAGTAGTGTAGACAGAGATAGCAAAATAAACTGAACAAGATTACATTTAACCATAATTTTAAAATTACTTCTCAATGGAATTAAAACCATAGAGTAACTTAGGCAGGAAGGGACCACTAAAAGTTAAGTGGTTCAACCTTTCTCTGGAAGCAGGGCCAACTGAGCAGGTTCCCCAAGGTTTGTCCAGTTTTGGAGGATGAGACTCCACAGCCTCTGTGGCCAAGGTGTTCCAGCATACAATTACTGTCACAGAGGGAAAAAAAAATCCAATCAGATATTATAAATTTCTAGTTTTGCAAGTTTTGTCTCTTGCTTCTCATCTGGTTGCTATGCACCTCTGTCACAGTTTTGCCTAGCTGGGTGCCGGGAGAGAACGGGGGCTGCGGAAAATGGCTATTGTAAGGAGCTGCTAGAATTCTCTGCTGGCCCCAGATTGTAAACGTCTGAAAATTCAAGGCCATAGCTGCGGCTGACCAAGGCCAAGCCAATCAGAGTTGGTCACAGCACCTCTGGGAATCACATATAGGAGAAAAAAAAACAGAAGCAGCTTCATTTTGCCACTGGAGAATGGAGTGAGGAAATGTAACGAGCTGTGCAGACATCAAGGCCAGGGAGGGCAGAGAAGGAGGTGCCCCAGCTGCCAGAAAGAAAAATACCCCTGAAGCCTGTGAAGAAACCCATGGTAGAGCGGGTGTCCCCCCACAGCCCATGGAAAAGGCCAAGACCCCACCTGTAGCCTGTGGAGAGGCTGGATGGAGCAGGTGGAGACATAGAGAAGATGCTGTGACCCACGATGGAGCAAGCCTTTGCCAGCACTTGCAGCCCATGAAGAGAAGCAGGGATGCAGAGATGAGCGAGAGAGAGATTTGCGCCAGAACAGGTGTGCTGAGGGGAGGCTTGTGACCCTGTGGAGGACCAGGACTGAGAGACATTGTGATTTATTAGTGCCCACCATAACAGTGGTCCTTGGCAGGGCAGCTGATGAAGAGATAAAGCCCTGTGGGAAAGAACTCATGTTGGAGAAGTTCATAGAAGACTGTCTCCCGTGGGTGGGACCCCATGGTGCAGCAGGGGGAGGGTGTGGAATGAATGCCCCCCTGGCTGAGAAGGAAACCAACTTGCAAGGAAGTGACCAAAGCCCCCATTTCTCCAGTCCCTGCCCCCCCGTGCCAAGATGGAGAGGAAGAAGGGAATGAAATCATGACTAAAGTGAAGTCTGCTAAGAAGGGAGTGGAGGGGCAGGAGGAAAAGGAAAACAGCTCATGAGGAAATGACCAAGATCCTCATTTTTCCCAGTCCCTGACCCCCCGTGCCACAACGGGGGGGAAAAAGGGAGCAACTGGTCATTTACAAATACATGTGGAAAAAAAATTTCCAGATACATTTTCTCAATTTTTGCAGGTATTTCTGTTTTGTTTGTGAAAATGGCTGGTCAGACAACAAGTAGACACTCTACACTTTGTACACAGAAGGAAAGGGTAAAATATATTCCTACTTAAAAAGTGCACATAATGAGCTTGAGGCACATACTTATATTCATTTATAATTGAAGCTAAAATTTCCTCTACAAATTAATATAGTAGCATACATTGAGACAGGCTGTCTGCACCACTGCAGTTACCGTCCCACTATTGCTTGGAAATAGGTAAACAAATGTAATGTTCCAACTTGAAAAAAAGTTTTCCTGCATTGTTTCTTTGTAATTTTTTTTCTAAGGCTGAAGCCTATGGAGAACCCACATTGGAGCAGGGTCCTGCCAGGACTTGTGACCCAATGTGGGACCCATACTGGAGCAGTGTGTTCATGAAGGACTGTGATTCTTGGAAAGGACTCATTATGGATCAGTTCATGAAGAATTGCAACCCATGGACAGGACCTATATTGGAGAAGTGAATGAAGCACTATATCCCATGGGAGGGATTCCATGATGGAGCAGGGAAACAGTGTGAGGAAGAAGGAGCTGTACACAAAAAAGCATTATGAACTCACTGCAACTCCCATTCCCCCTCCCACTGTGCTGCTTGCAGAGAGGAGGTAGAAGACTTAAGACTGAGATCGAGGATGGGAAGAAGGGAGAGGAGGTGAAAGGTGGTTTTAGTTTTATTATTTCTCATTATATTACTCTAATTGTAAATCAAATTAATTTCCCTAAATTAAGCCTGCTTTATCCATGATAGTTAATTGGTAAGTGATCTCCTTGTCCTTATCTTGACCCATTGGATTTTTGTTGTTTTTTCTCCCTTTGTTCTGTTGATGGAGGGGGAGTGCTAGAATGGCTTGATGGGACCTGGTGGCCATCCAGTGTCAACCCACCACATTCAGAATATTTTGTCTCTGAAGGTAGAAGGTATCTCATAAACTCCATTTAACTTTTTATTTCTATGTATCAACTTGAAAACGGATATGTGTATACTAGAGTTCAAAACCACAAATAAAAAGGACTCCACAATCAGACTAGGCTGTTGAGACATAGTTCTCTACAGGGAAACAAATGTAGGAATCAGTTAACTTCCTGGAGCAATGCCCAGATTTAATGTTCAGTGAGGATTTATTTTATCTTTGCAAATCATATTGAAGAATCTGTGAAGTTATATGCACAAATTCAAAGGTTACTTTTGAAAACGTAATCATTTATTCAGTGTAAAGCTACATTTTCTATACTGATAAACCTTTTCAGATGCAGATAATGACATCTGATGCTTAAGGGAATTTACTGATCACTACTGGGATCAGAAATAAATTATTTTTCTTTCAAACACAGGACTGCACCAATAGATCTAGATATGAAAAAAAAAATTAGTTCAGTGATTTGTTTTCCCAGGCAGCCACAAGAATCACCTGGTGATTTAAGACAACAAAACTAAAAACCCAATAGCCATAAATCAATTAATTTAATGATAAATAAAACATTTGTATAAAAGTACTGCATCTAGCAATGTAACTATTGCTGATTTTGTAATTGAATCATAATACTTCATTATGCAACAATTCCTTAAATCTCATCTTGAAATATTTACATGATGGCAGTAGTTCTTGCTATGCAGTGAAAAAATGTTTAAAAAGAACGTTCTGCCCAATAAAACAATTAAATAACAATGAGTCTGTGAGTACTAGAATTTGTCCTGATCCTTTTTGTTTTTCTGTTGATTTCGGTTTTGGAATAAAGTGCCAGAGAAAAGATCTGAAATATGATTCTTCAGGTGAAAAACATTTGGTAAGTTGGTCTTATAATGATGTAGGTTACCAATGAACAAGTTGCCAACTGCTGATACAAATTAAATTGATATCAGTGAAAAAATGCATCAAATTAATTGTTTTAATGTGCTTTGTTTTAGACCTAGTATGAAAAACAGAAAGGAATAATTCTTGAGCCACCTACAGTTGGCCCTCTTAAAAACTGTGCAAAACCATCAAAATTTCTGATTAGTAATGTGTTTTGAAATGAATAATCCATCCAGATTTATACCTTGGTATTTTCATTGATGCATACTCTATACCAAGAATTAGTTTCATATTGTACACAATGATGCACTGGTGAGAGGTAATCATAACGTACTAGGCAAAAGTAAAGTACAGACTAAAAGTATTAACTATTTCTAGCATTACTAAGAGCAATTTTCTGGCAATGACTAGGAGTGGAATTATATAGCAAACAAGTACAAATATTATAGTAATTATTCTGTCTAGTTTGTATTTTGTATATTCAAGTAACTAAAATGGATAAAACAGGCATTTATTTCACTTTCATTTGCATATTAATGCAAGATAGGAAGTTTTCCCTTTCTTTGAAAAGTAAAAAGGTTATCTGTCATCCCACGTGGAAAAATGATATCATATAATATGGGTTATAGTATCAAATGATAGCATACTGAAGGTAAAATACATCATATATATGTGGATTTGGAATTTAATGTGCATTTTTAAACTTTCAATTGTAGATATGAAGTTAGGTCTTCGTGATACATCAGTTCAACACAATAAAGGAAGAACTAAGGAAAAGGAACTTTGCAGTTCTTGATCCTGCAGTTACTGATACTTTAACAATAAGGAAAAGTGTTCCTCTTCCTTGAGTATTGTACAGATAAGGGCGTCAACAGGCATAAGGTGAGAGCTCTCTTCCACAGATTGGGAGCTGAAAATAATTGAGATTCTCTCAGTAACTGAACACAGGTGCCTCATTTTTCATGCTACTATTCTAATAGATATTTAAGTGATTAAAAATCTAGTAAAGCCATCATTTAAGCGCTCTCTTCTTTTGATTATCTTTTCTCATTGCTGTGAAGGAGGTTTTAAACGCCTTCACTCAAGTGCAGGATTTAAAAAATAATAATAATTTTTAAAAATAATTTATTTTAAACCCACGTGCAGATTCAATACGTCACCACTGCAGGTTTCATGGATACAATGTAGAAAGGCGTTATAGCTGTTTAGAAGTACGACGACACTTACTGCAACTACACCTGATTCACAAAATGCACTACTGCCAGCACAGCAGTCACGGAATTCAGTGTTACCGCCAGCAACAGTCACCTCACTCACTGTTACTGCCCGCGGGCAATTCACAAGGTTCAATATTGCGACCACAGCAGATTCACAGAACACACTCTCACAAGCGCACCAAATACTCCACGTGTGTTAGTCAGTCACCTGAGACTACAAACTTAAAGCATAGCAAATATTCACTTGCCCATCTCTCTGGTAAGGGTTCTCAGTATGTTACCTCAGCCAGCATCCTGGCCAAGGGGGAAGAGTCTCCTCGCAGAGTTGGGGAGGTGGCTCCCCCTTCTCAGACTGAATCCAAGGGGTTTAATTTTATTTTTTTGTCTGATGTAGCTGACAGTAGGCAGGGCTGTGCCCTAGTGGACAATGCCGCCTTCCATGTTTGTAATTAGCAGTGTCTCCCCTTACCTTACACCCTATCTGTTGCCTATCTTTGCATTGTCTGGACCCATTAAGGCCAAATGGGGACCCTCTGGCTTGCCTTTCTCTTGCTGCTAGGCAGCTGATTAGTGGCTTGTATCAGACTCCGGGCATATTATTGAAGGAATTCAAGGGTCAGTCCAGGTTCCTTGAATTATGCAGCACTGCCCATTCAGTGTCGTTTTGCAGGACAACTCAAGTCTGAGATGTCTACATAACTCCCCATGGGCTATCTCTGCTGAGATGGGGCCCCAAGGCAATCAAAGGCTGAGTAGTTTTACAACCCTCCATGAGTCGCCTGGTGGTGTAGACATTACCAAAACCTTTTTTGTGGAACTTTGAGCCATGTGATCCTTACAATTGCTTCTTTCATTATCTCTCTATCAGAAACCACCCTCTCCCAAACTGCAATTTCATTGTTTCCCTTCTTCATAGCTTATTACAACTAACATCAGCATTACCACACATATTTACATCTGTTATATCTCTATTTCAGAAATGCTTTCTGAAAACACAGATCTTCCAAACTGAAATCTGGCCTTGTTTTCTGATGCCTCAGAGTAGATGTCATCACATCAGTTATTACAGAAGTAAACAAGAGGTGTTATTCTTTCTTGCAAGCACGCTTCCCTCTTTTTCTTGTCAATGTAGGGAAGTGTAAATACTGTCAACAAGACTCCTAACTAACTATTCTATTTGAATCTCTGTGTTGATTTTTCTTTCTAGATTACCTAGGTTTATGCAACAAATTCTAATATTTATTTCTCCATGAAAATGGGAAGAAGTAGGCTCTACAGTACTTTCACATCTAGAAGTGCATTTAGCATAAGACTTTTAAACATTCTTTTCCTCATGCCTTCACAAATACAAGCTGAACCTCTTGTTATTTAATCTACTGTAAACTTAGCACTTGGTTTGATGTTCATTTCCTCTTTGCATTTTTGACTCACTACTTTCTGTCACATCCAACAAATAGATTCTCTCTCAAGATCCCTCAAAACGTATCTTCTCACAAACCCTAAATAAACTGACCCTTAAGGTGTCACCTCTTGCTTCTCGTCCTTTAGTGATGCCATCCTCCATCATCCACTACTTAAAGTTTTGAGTATTTTAGTGTCTTCTCTTCTGCAGCACCTGGTGCTGAACAATGATTCACTCTAAGTTCTTTGTGATTTCATTTCAAAATATATGTTAGTTGTGACCCTTATCTGTCCTCCAAACAGAGAGCAAGACAAACCAAAACAAAACCGAGCAGACAACAGTTAGACAGATGGTGCATTGGGACCACTTACTAACCTGCTGAACAGGACAGTTTGACTGTTTGAATGCTTACCTGCTAGTCTCCCATCTGTCTGTTTATATCCAAATGTCATTTTGTCTTATCTTAGACAATAAACTCTTTGGAGAAGGGACTACCTTTTGCTTTTACTTTAGTTCATCAATTCTGATTTTTGTTATTGCTAATAGGCCATAGGCTCTGCATTGGCAGTTCAGGCTTTCAAGATGTGCATGGCCTGAGCAGGTTTCATGTTGCTTTAACAATTTGCTGGTGTTTGAGTGACTTCTGTTTCCCTTGCTTTACCTTAAACTTGGGAACACCACTGTTACACTCAACCTTGTAATGTGCAAAAGTAAATGTGCCATACACATGGAGCTAAGAAATAATGGCTAGTCCAGCTAATATTTTAATATTTGAGTAGTTCAAATTATTAATTTAAAACAGAAAAGCCTGAAGAATTTTATAGTTCACGCTTTTATACAAAACCACTCATACACCCTTGCTGGTGACCGTACCTTTCCCCAGTGTCCTTGAGGCCTTAGTTGTCCCCAGCAATATCCATCCCAAGAGGGTGGTAAGGGGGAGTTAGAGAGGGGTCTCAGCAGCTCCAGGTGTCAACCCAAAGCATGGGTGTTCTGCCTATGGTCAGGACTTCTTCCTCCTTTCCTCCATCTGGAGCACATTTGGGCTTATTTTCATACTATTTTAATCATAGCCCCTTTCCTTCTCTGAGGGTGCTGATAGGGTTTCCTCTGATAAGAGCAGAAATCATATTTTCTGTGCTGTGCTAGTAGCCTGGTAGTGTTGACATTAGCACTGTTAGAACTGTTGCTCATGGTAGTAGTAGTAGCTGCAGGAACAGCAGTAGTAGTAATAGCCATCTTATATCCTAGTAAATACTAACAGTTTAAAAGTAGACTTTGGCATCTATTCATGACATTCAAAACATAGTGGGAATTCACAAAGTTCTGTTGAGTTAATAGGATGATTCATGATGAAAAAAGTCCCATCAAACCTGGAACAAACAAACAAACAAACAAAGCTCAGTAATAATAGCTGCTGACTTGATCCTATATACAACAAGAATAAGAGAAAAGAATCCCTTTAAATAAAATCGTAAGTGCTAAAACCAGCACAGTGGTATTTCTTGAGTAGGTTTTGTTTGTTCTAGTGTACTTAAATCATGATAAAAATGCATCAAACGTTTTTAATAATCACGATCCTGTTTCCTCAAATGACATAATAATAATGCTTATACGCTGTGAGTATATAGAATGTTTTCCCTGTCCTTCAGAAATATTTTGTGTACAATTTTGTGCCTTTTTTTTTCAATTGTGTTGAGCAGCAATCTATGCTTAAAGTATTATGTGTTCTAATGTCCTATCTTCATGATAAGATTGTTCACACTGAGTTGTGGCCAATTGAAAATAGAGTGCATAAAAATAATGAAATAAGACTAATCAATCAATAAAATTTCCAGTTGTGAAACTCTATCCATAGACTACTGATGTCTTTACTCATTGAGGTTTCTCTCAGGTGTATCACTGAAACTTAACTTCCCACTTTCAGGCCTGTAGAATGAGTAGTCTGAGAAATGCAAGCCATTTTTCATATCTGTACTTAAGATAGTGTGATTACTTTAGACATGTATTTCAGCTGTATTCATAAAAAAAAGAACACATACCAGGAAGATAAAAATATATCTCTTACAAACCAAAATAAAAAACCAAAAGCAAAACCCATAAAAATCTATTTTTTATCTATTTTTTCCCACAGTCATGGACGAAAAGTGCATAGCCCAGGCAATGGAAACATAACATAGCAATGTAATTTTTCACTTTGACATATTACACAGTGCAATAACAAAACTACAAGGCTTTACTGAATTCAAATCTTTAAACTCCTTAAGTATTTTATAATATATATTTCTTACTGAACTTCCATGTTTATTCTATGCACTTTACTTTCAATTCCTCTGGAAAAAAAAGTCATACAAAAATGTTATTTTGGAGTATTTTAAAGAAAGGCAGAAATATCATAGTATCATAGAATACTTCGAGTTGGAAGGGACCTCAAAGTTTATCTAGTTCCAACTCCCCTACCATGGGCAGGGACATCCTAACTACCAGGTTGCCCAAAGCCCCATCTAACTTGGCCTTAAAAGCCTCCAGGGATGGGGCTCCCACAGCCTCACCACCATCAGAGTAAAGGATTTCTTTCTAATGTATGACCTAAACCTACCCTCTTTCAGATTAAAGACATTGTCCCTTGTCCTACCACTATGCTCCCTGGTGAACAGTCCTTCTCCCACTTTCCTGTATAAACCCTTTAAATATTGGTACACCACAAATAGATCACCCCAGAGCCTTCTCTTCTTCAATCTCCAATCCCAACTCTTGCAGCCTGTCTTCTTAGGAGAGGTACTCCAGCCCCTTGATTATCTTTGTGGCCCTCCTCTGGATTTACTCCAACAGCTGTATGTCTGTCCTACACTGGAGACCCCAGAGCTGGATACAGGAGGTACATTAAACCCAGTGTTGCATAGACCATCCCATTGTCAAAGAACCCAAAGTTGTGGCAGTGACACCAGCCATGTAGACAGGTGTTAATGGATTGCATCCACCTGTGCCTCTTAACATCTTTGCCTACAACTGGGAGGAGGGATGAAAAGATGGCCTGCACTCCTGACTTCTTCAAAGACCATCCCAAGACCTTCAAGTCCCTTTTAGTGACTCTGGCATTGTATTTGGTATATTTTATATGTATATTTAAGGGCTTGAATTCAAAATGTGAAAATTCTGCAATGATATGTATGATCATTGCCGTTTTTTTATATTATGCTATGAAGTACAGGGCTGTAAAAGTTTGCAATTTAGAAAGGTATAACAGGAAAATACGTGTGCTTCCTATTTGTCTGTTGGTGTTCCCTAACTTGAATGGTGGCCATCTTGATTTGACATCCAACTGTGTGTGAGTCTGCATTCTGGCAGTTAGGAATGTATAGCAGCTGTTACATAAATTATTCAAAAACAAGAATGTCATGATTCAAGAAACAAAATTGCAAAAATTGCTATGCTGGAAAAATGATTGCTTATTTAGCCAATTTGAACTGAAGATTACAAATCTACATATACATATCTGTTTTATTACAGTCCTTCAAACAACGTTGTATTATGTAAATCTTGTGCAGCCAATGAAAGGCCAGTGTAAACAAGCTAAAAAGATGTTAGGATTTACAGATATGTTATGGGGAAAATATAGAAATAATCAAGAGACATCCTTGTCTCTAAGTTGGAGAGAAGTGGATTTGACAGATGGATGATTTGGTGGATAAGGAATTGTCTTAGATGGTCAAACTCATGGAGTTGCAGTCAAGAGCTTGGTCTCCAAGTGGAGAGCAGTGATGAGTGGTGGTCCTTAGGGGTGGTATTTGGACTGGTACAGTTTAAAAACTTTGTCAGCGATGTACAGTGGGATCGAGTATATTTTCAGCAAGTTTCCCAATGGCACCAAGCTGAGTGGTGTAGTCGACCTACTGGAGGGAATGGTTGACATCCAGAGAGAACTTGATAGGCTTGCTTACATGGACACATGCGAACTTCATGAAGTTCAACAAGACCAAGTAACAAGGTCCTGCACATGGGTCTCAGGATCACAGAATCACAGAATGTTGGGAGTTGGAAGGTCCAACACCCCTGACAGAGTAGGATCACCTAGATTAGGTCACACAGGTCAGGGCAAACCAGTGTGGATGGAGAATGGATTGAGAGCAACCCTGAGGAGAAAGACTTTGTAATGTTTGATGAAAAGCTCAATAGGAGCCAGCAATATGTGCTTGCAACCCAGAAAGCCAGCTGTATCCCAGGCTGCATCAAAACCAGCATAACCAGCAGGTCAATGGAGATGATCCAGGTTTAGATTGGATATTAGGGGGAAGTTTTTTTACAGAAAGAGTGGTGAGTTCCTGGAAAAGGCTGCCCAGAGAGGTGGTGGATGCCCCATCCCTGGAAGTGTTCAAGGCCAGGTTGGATGGGGCCCTGGGCAACCTTGTGTAGATCCAGGCCTGAGGTTGGTGGCCCTGCCTGTGGCAGGGGTTTTGGAGCTTCATGATCCCTGGGGTCCCTTCCAACCCTTGCCATTCTATGATTCTATGATTCTATGATCCTCTCCCTCTACTCTGCTCTTGTGACACCCCACATGGAATACTACATCCAGCTCTGGGGCCCTGAACGTAAGACAGACATGGAGCCATTGGAGTGAGTTCCAAGGAGGGCCATAATGATGGTCAGAGGACTGGAGCACCTCTCCTATGAAGACAAACTGAGAGAGATGGGCTTGTTCAGCCTAGAGAATAGAAGGCTGCCTTATTGTAGCCTTCCAGTAACTAAAAGGGGCCTACAGGAAAGAGAGAGAGGAACATTTTAGGAGGTTATGTTATGAAATTAATTTTCATGACATATCATTGTTCACAAGCAATGAAAGTTTTCCAGTGCATCTCAGAGGGTTTGTATTTACTGATTTTTAATTATTTTTTTTTTAAGGAAAAGCTGTGAATCTAAGTATATAACATATTATGTGTTATTTTGGGGCCAAGAAGAGACTGGTTACCACAACTTAGTTGTTTTGTGATAATTTAAATAAGCTAGCAACACACTGACTGAATGTATAAACTGTTTGCTTATCTATTGCTTATCTAAATTAATATCTGAACAGAACTCTGTCTGTTCAAACATTCACTGCAGCTGAAATTAACAACAATACAACCTCTGCATTAAACCCCTTTAATTTATGAAGAATTTAAATATATGTTTAATTGCATTTTTTATTTGTTAAGGGAATTGATTCATTTTACTTACTAGTCCAGAGAATTAGTTATATTTTATATAATTCGCTGACAATGAAAACTTGCTTAGATTTTGCAATACTATTGTGTTGAATTATATGCTCTATGCACAAGAAAGAATGCTGTTTTTCAGTATTCATTCACCTGCTAATTATACTAGGTAAGACTTTATGACAATTTCTGTAAGTTCTTATAAATATGTGCATAGTGCGCTGCAGAATTGTTCAGCTTACCTCAGCAGCATTCACATAAATACATCCACAGCTTGATTTCTAAATATGTCATTTATCTTTACAGATGTAATAACATTATTAGGCACCTAAAGCATGTAACTGGATGGCTAAATAAATGCAACCATCGTTTTGTACACAGCATATGAAACATAATATTTCTTTTATTCTGCTAAAGTCAAATCCATAAGAAAACACAAAAATCAATTGAAAATATGAAGAAACTTCAAAGGTATCCATCTTAGTATCTGAGAGAAGGAAAAGCCCTGAGCTTCATGGAGTAGAAAAAAGGATCAAGCATCTTAAGAAATCAAGGGTTTAGGTTCATTGTCATTGACTTTATACTGGAAAGCATTGAAGTCTTCTTTCTGCTCATATCACTCAGATCTCAAATGATTCCGCTCCACTTCCCATCATACTTAGAATTTCATATTTCAATGGAAAGCTGGGAACAGGAAGTTGGTGCTAGATTTTGAGACTTTTGTCTTAGCCATCTTCTGACTTCTGTATTACATGAGTCTTACAGACCCTAAAGCTACAGCTATAGCTAAGTTAAATGACTTAGGAATGGTCGATTACAAGAAGGTATTTGTGTGCTTTCTGGACTGTTTATCTTGGTCTGTATCTTCAGACAACCCCTCAACTAAATTATTTTGTTCAGTGCAAGTGTTTTCCATTGTTCCCAAGTTCAACTTTTCACAGTACCTGTCTTGTTCCCATTTTGTTTCCACTGTATCTTTAGCAATTATTCTAAATTCTGCAATCTAAACTTTAACACAACTAAAAAAAAAATAGTAATATTTTTACAAGTACTCTTATCACACAGATAGGGTTTGGGGTGTGTGTTTGTGTGTGTGTGTGTGTGTGTGTTTTCTTCAAAACAGAATAATTGCAAATCAGTTCTGTCAAATATTAAGGTTTAAGATTTTGTATTTAATTGTTTATTCTCCATCATGTAAGTTCTAATTTAAAAGTGGATTCAATTCCTAATAAATGAAGAGTGAAGTGAGTTCAAAGGGGTTTCAATTCAGTTTTAAGCTTAATGGATAAAGGTGTGTTGTGTATACCTCTGAAATTCTGTCTATAGGATTTTACAATCTGACTTCTCATAATAATAAATAACTGGTTGGTTAGTTAGTGAAAACCTATACAGATATTTAAAGTCAGTACCTGTTTTCAGAAGGAAGAGCTGAACAAATTGCAAACTGGGTCACTGTTTTCAAAGTAACTGTCCATAAACTGTGTGTTTGTGAACATAAATGTATCATTTAAAACTGAATAAATTTTCAGCTATAAAATGGCTTGCAGAATCACAGATTCACAGAATTGTAAGGGTTGGAAGGGACCTCAAGAGATCATCAGGTCCAACCACCCTCCCAAAGCAGGTTGCTTAGGACAGATCTCACAGGTAGGCATCCAGATGGGTCTTGAATATCTCTAGAGATGGTGACTCTAGACCCCCCTGGGCAGCCTGTCCCAGTGCTCTGGCACCCTCACCGTGTAAAAGTTCTTCCACATATTGATGTGGAACTTCCTATGCTCCAACTTGAAGCCATTGTCCCTTGTCCTGTTTCCACAGAAAACTGAAAGGAGGCTAGCTATTTCCACGTCGTACACTTAGAAGAATGAACATATTAAAAAATTATTAATCTTCATTGCAGAAAGTGTGTATCTTTGATGAGTAACTGTGCTTCAGTGCCTGAATTGCTCTCTGACACCATGTTTTTAAGACAAACCTAAATATTTTACTGAAGTTAAGAAAGTTTAGAATATTAACATCAGCGTTATTTAAGGCAATTTTTATTTATTGAAACTGCTCAAGCATATGCTATCTAATTTTTATTAAAACAAAAGCTTTAAGAAATGTTAGGATAGCTGGTCCAGATTTATGTATGATGTATTGAAATTTCTGTTTAATCATTTAACCTGTACAGGAATAAAAAATGTTGATCTGCTATGCCTTTGAAGATTAAATTTTAAAAAGATTCTCTCATTCTGCTTTGCTAAATTTAAGAATAATTCTTGCACAAAAACGTGGCCTACACTATATTTTTTCAATAATAATTTAATTGCATGGTCCTGTGAAGAGGCTGCATATGATTATGGCTTCTTCACCTACACAAAATATACTATCATACCTTTATTAATATGCTGCGAAGTATTGTCATGAATAATTTATGCTCTATTTCTCCACAACAAAGGAGCAGGTTACATTCAATGATACAATATTCTATTTTTTTTGTCTTGTGTGTTTGTTTACTTATCATTGGGATAGCTTTCCCAGTCTTGAGCATAATATATTGAAAGTTCTGCTGCAGCAGTAAGGATCAAAAAAAGTTAGACACATTTTTGTGCATAATCCATTTTAAGACTCCTGTACTGGAGCTATGCAGTCATTTTAAAATCAGTATGTTTAAATATATCACTGTAAATATATTCACTGTGAATATCTTGAAACAATAACAAGTGCTAGTTTTGAATGTTATACATTGAAGATTCAAAAATATATTTTAACCATAAGTTCATTTAATTTCTTTACATACCACATAAAAATGGATCTATATATGTTAATTTTTTAATAACCTGAAACAAAAATACTGGATTTATTTTTTTTTTAAGGTACAAATATGTGATAAAATATATAGACCAGAAAAAGAAATGCAGACTGGAGAAAAGGGATGATAGGAACATGAAGTTCAACAAATGGAATTGCAAAGTCCTGCACTTGGGGAACCACCTGAGGTACCAGAACATGCTGGAGAACACACAGCTGGAAAAGCAGTAAAGGACCTGATGATTCTGGTGGACACCATCTTGAACATGAACTATTTGCCCTTGTGTTAAAGAAGGGAAATGTTATTCTGGGATGCATATAGTAGTATTGTCACCAGGTCAAGGAATATAATCCTTACCCTGTATTCTGAAATGGTGAGGCCACATCTGAACTATGGTGTCCAGTTCTGAGCTCCTCAGTACAAGACAAGAGACAGTCCAGCAAAGGATCACAAAAATTATTGAGAGTCTAGAGCATGTCTCCTGTGATGAAAGACTGAGAGAGACAGTACTGTCCATTCTGGAGAAGGCTCGGAGGAGAATCTCATCAATATGTACAAATAATTGAAGGGAGGGTGCACGGAAGACAGAGCCAGGCTCTTTTCAGTAGTGCCCAGTGACAGAATGTCCTGGTTTCAGCTAGGATACAGTTGATTTCCTTCTAGCACCCTATGGAATGTTGTGTTTGGGAGTTAGGATGAGAGCAGTGCTGATAGCACCCTGATGTTTCTAGTTGTTGCCAAGCAATCAAGGACTTCAGTTGTTCATATTTCCCTGCTAATGAGAAAGGAGGGGACACAACCAGGACAGGTGACCCAAACTGGCCAAAGGGGGTATTCCATGACAATTACATCATGCTCAGCATAAAAGGGGGACTGGTGGGGGGAGGAGGAGGCAGCTCCAGGTCATGCGGTTTTGGGGATAGTCCGGTTTTGGGGATGGCTCTGAGCTGTATAGCCTGAGTTGTGTGGATTGGTGAGAAACTGCACTGTGTATCACTGGTTTCATGCATTTTGCTAAAAAGTTCTGTTATTATTTTTATATCTATCTTTCTGATATCGCAGTAAACTATCCTTATCCCAACCTGCGAGGTTTTGGTTTCTTGGGTTTTTTAATCCCTCCCTTTCCTTCTCCCTCAATTCCTCCCCACCCCTCCCCACCCCCTGGCCAAAAAAAACAAGCGGCTGCATCATGCCTGGCTCTCAGCTGTGGGAAAACCACAACATAAGACCAGAGTAAATGTCCACAAACTGAAACACAAGAGGTTCCCTCTGAATATCAGGAAACACTTTTTCATTGTGATGGTGCCTTAGAACTGGCACAGGTTGTCTAGAGAGGTTGTGGAGTCTCCATTCTTGGAGATATACAAGCGCCACCTGGACATCGTCATGTTTAACCTACTCTAGGTGACCCTGTCTGAGCAGGGTAGCTGAAACAGATGACATTCAGAGGCCCCTTTCAACCTCAATCATTCTGCGATTCAGAAATTATATACAAGATGCTATACAGAGAGAAACTTTATGATGCACTACTAAGTGACATATTACAGCATTTTACTAATCTTTGAATCTAACCTCTTAAATTATCTCTTGTTTTATTTATTGTTTAGACAAATATAATTTAGTGTTTCTACACAGACGCATGCCTTGTAGAGTCCACATAGATTTTTCCATAACTTCTAAACTGCAATCTGTCTGTACTTAGCTATAACTAGGTTTTCAATTTGTGTGGGTTTTTTACTAGGATTTTTTTATTGCTTTGGTTGGGGATTTGTGGGGTTTTTTGTTTGTTTCAACAAAGTAAGTCTTGATAGCTTTATGCTCTTTTCTTATTTTTTTTAGAAGATCTGCTTTCTGTTTTCTGATGTCACAGTATTAATCAGAAAGAGGGGATTGTTTTAGATAAGGAGAGAAATATTTGTCTCATAGAGATTTTTTCAAAAAAAGAAAACAACCCTTTTACATTGTAAAAAAGTACAAGTGTTGCAACCTGTTTTTTAAAGTACAAGTAAAGTTATTAGAATTTGATTTTGAGTATGCTACTTTGAAATTTGCTATTACATTCCTTTTAGTCCCTAGCCAGACTGTTAATGATGTTGCATTCTTACATTATGATGTACACAGGTTAGAATTCATCTATTTTTTCATGCTACTACTCACATTTGATAGTAAAACAGCTTATTAATTTGTATTTCTAACACTGTTAGTTGAAAATGCAAATTATTACCTAGAAAATTAATTCCACTAATAACTTTCTGGTTTTTTTTCCAGTTAAAAAATTTGGATCATATATAAAATGCACATAAAATATTTCTTGATAAGAAAAATATGGATTTGGTGGATATTTTCTAGATTTTTTTTTTAGCTTGTTTTCTAGCCTTTATTTCTGCTGTTCAGACAGCTCCCTTGTACAGTACTGCTCTGACCAAAGTTGTCTGCAAGAATCTGAAGTGCTTGAACTTACTTGAGAGAAAAAAAATCTTTTTGAACTAAAAATACTAAAGAAATGGTTCACTGTGGGCTTGCACAATGGATCTACCTGTCAAATTTGACACTTTCCAAAATAATAAAAAAAAAAGACTAAGCACTTCAAC
This sequence comes from Laterallus jamaicensis coturniculus, assembly GCA_022605575.1. Classification (NCBI taxonomy): domain Eukaryota; kingdom Metazoa; phylum Chordata; class Aves; order Gruiformes; family Rallidae; genus Laterallus; species Laterallus jamaicensis. The sequence goes on from JAKCOX010000001.1 coordinate 84,262,197, forward strand.
CACACATTCTTTTGTCTGAAGAAAACTCGGTTCCACAGATTCACCTGTTTAATTCTGGATATCACAGCCTGTGTAGCTATTTCATGAGTGAAGCAAGACAACTTTATTGTAAATTTTTGATTTACCTTTTCTATGTGTTATTTTCATAACAGTAAAAAAATATAGTGTATATAAAAATTAAGATTTTACAATGGACTTCACATTCAGCTTAGGAAAGGTAACAATACACACAAGGATTTATGAGAATCCAGCCAGGGTGGAACATCTCCTGAAGCTCACGGTACTTCAGTGGAGTTTTTAGTGTATATAGACATGTCAACAATTGTGTTAGCAGTGATGAAATGTAGGACTTGCCAAGCTCAAGGTCAGAGCGTCTCAATGGGAAAGAAGTCAAGAACGGGAAGCAGAAGACCTGTGTGGATAAACAGGGGACTGATGGGCAAACTTCCATGGAAGAAGAGTGTCTACAGGTCTTGGAAAGAGGAGATTGCCTCTTGGGAGGAATTTAAGACTGCTGTCAGGGCATGTAGGGTGGAAACTAGGAAAGCTAAGGCTTCTTTGGAATTGAACCTTGCAAGAAAGGTTAAGGACTACAGAAAGGACTTCTCAAATACACTGGAGACAAAACTAACACTAGAGGCAATGTAGGCCCTTTGTTGAATGTAGTGGGTGCCCTGGTGACTGAGGATAGTAAGAAGGCAGTGCTACTGAAGACCTTCCTTGCCTTTGTCTACACTGATGGAGACTGTTTGCAGGACACCCAGATGGCTGAAGCCCCAGATGAAATCAGGCTAAATGATGAATCTGCCTTGGTTGATGCGGATTGGATCAGGGATCAATTAAGACATCTTGACATCCATAAATCCATGGGTCCAGATGGGATGCACCCAAGGGTGTTGAGAGAGCTGGTAGAATGCTAGGCCACTATCCATCATCTTTGCTAAATCCTGGGAAATAGAAGAGATGTACAAGGACTGGAGGAAAGCAAATGTTATTCCAGTCTTCAAAAGGGGAAGAAGGAGGACCTGGGTAACTACAGACTGGTCAGCTTCACTTCCATCCCTGGAAAGGTGGTGGAAAGACTTTTCCTTGATGCTTTCTCAACAAAAGGGTTGTTAGGATCGGTCAATATGGTTTTACCAAGGGGAAGTCCTGTTTGACTAATCTAATAGCCTTTTATGAGGATATAACCAGGTGGATAGATGATGGTAGGGCAGTAGATGTGGTCTACCTTGACCTCAGTAAAGCAGTTGACACCATCCTTGTAGCTAAACTGAGGAAGTGTGGTCTGAAAGGTTGAGTAGTGAGGTGGATTGAGAAGTGGTTGAAGGGAAGAAGACAGCAGGTTTTGGTCAGTGAGATAGTCTAGCTTGAGGCCTGTATCTAGTGGAGTCCCTCAGGGCTCAGTACTGGGACCTGTACTATTCAGTATATTTATTGATGAGCTGGATGAGGGAATAGAGTGTACAGTCAGCAAGTTTGCTGATGACAGAAAACTGGGAGGGGTGGCTGACACACCAGAGGGCTGTGCTGCCATTCAGCAAGACTTAGGCAGGCTGTAGAGTTGGGTGGAGAGAAGTTTATTGAGATTTGACAAGGGCAAGTATAGGGTCTTGCATCTAGGGAAGAATATCCAGGTATCAGCATAGGTTGGGGACAGGCCTGTTGGAGAGCAGCGTAGGTGAGAGGGACCTCGGGCCCCTGGTGGACAGCAGGATGACCATGAGCCAGCAATGTGCCCTCGTGGCTAAGAAAGCCAGTGACATCCTGGGGTGTATTAGAAGGGGTAGGGTTAGTAGGTCAAGAGAGTTCCTTCTGCCCTCTACTCTGCCCCGGTGAGACTGCACCTAGAATATTATGTCCAGTTTTGGGCCTGTCAGTTCAGGAAGGACATAGAACTCCTTGAAAGAGTCCAGTGCAGGGCCACCAAGATGATTAGGGAACACCTTCCTTATGAGGGGAGGCTGAGGGAGCTGGGCCTCTTTAGCTTGGAGAAGAGGAGACTGAGGGCTGACCTTATTAATGTTTATAAATATGTAAAGGGTGAGAGTCAGGAAGATGGAGCCAGCCTTTTCTCAGTGATGGCCAGAGATAGGACAAGAGGTAACAAAGGCAAGCTAGAACATAAGAAGTTCCATGTGAATATAAGGAGAAAGTTTTTCCATGTGAGGGTGACAGAGCACTGGAACAGACTGCCCAGAGATGTTGTAGAGTCTCCTTCTCTGCAGACATTCAAAACCCGCCTGGATGTGTTCCTGTGTGATTTAGTATAGGTGATCCTGCTCTGGCAGGGGAGATTCGACTAGATTATCTTTTGAGGTCCCTTCCAACTCCTAATGTTCTGTGATTCTGTGACTTGGTCATCTACCTAAAATAAACCATTTGTTTGTAATTATTTGACAATTTAGCATGGTCTAAACAGATTTCTGGATATATGTTCTAAAGCTCAAGTCCTAGTATTGCTGTTACAGGATGTCTAAAATTCATGTTTTCTTCTAGTAATGACATTAGACCTTCTTGGGTGTCACTTAAAATGCAGGTGGGCTAAAATAAAATGGTAAATCAGGCTTGTCATAGTGTGCCCAGCATGTTCATAGTTGATCACCTGCACCATTATGATCCTGTTGAATGACATCACAATCTCAAGAAGCACTGACTTCACAGAATCATAGAACAGTTTGAGTTGAAAGGGTCCTTAAAGATTAACTAGTTCCAAGCCCAGTTCAATGGGCAGGGACACCCTCTACTAGATAAGGTTACCCAAAATCCCATCCAACCTGGCCTTGAATACTGCCAGTGATGAGGCATCCACACCTTCTCTAGGCAGCTTCTTCCAATCTTTCACCATGTTCATAGTGAAGTGGATTTTTTCTAATACCTATTCTAAATCTACATTTCTTTTAGATTAAATCCATTACGCCTTATCACTACATGCCCTTCTGAAAAAGTCCCTCTCCAGCTTTCTGTTAGGCGCCCTTTAAATACTTGAAGGCTGCTACAAGACAGCTGACTACACATTCTAAAGAGGGAGTTTGAAGCAATGAGCTGAGCTTGTGTTCAAAATACAGTGTACATTTAGCTTCCCTTTTTCCATCATAGTCTGTCAATACACTAAGCAACAAACAGTGTGAGGGTGGATGCAAAAGTGTACATTTTTTTCCAACACTAAATTGCATGAAAATATGATTCCCTGTACTATAAGGACTTTTCCGATAATACCTTATAACTTTCTTAATCCTTTTCCTTCCCTGAATAGATTAAATGTTGAAGACTAGTTGCACAAAAATCAGCTTTTGTGCAACTGTAGAAATAGGAGTCACATCACTTCCAAAATGACAGTTTTGTAAGAATAAATATATTTTTATTACTTTGATGATGGTAAAGGATTCTTATCACTGCAGAGATAAGAAAGTAACAGTATGATCAGATGTTAACACTTCATGTAAAATATGGAAGCACTTCTAGCTTATCAAGCTGAAAATAAACTGAAATTACTCATAAAATGTATTGGAATAAAATCACTCCTAATCAAAATGAACTTCCCACATAAAAAGACCAAATCAACAATACAAAAAAAGAAACTAAAAATAATGATGACAGCTATCCTATTTCTCTATACAGCATAGATATTTTGTAACGTATACAGCTAAATATGAGCATGCCTTCAAAAGGACACTGCAAATCTAACTTTCCTCTCCATCTGTATTCTAGCACTGAGAATTTGAAGACAATTATGACAAATTCAGCAAAAAAATTTATCTGTCAGTCTTTCATTTTCTCATATTTAAAATAAAATTTACTTCTTAGCAATGCTTAATCAATTAATTTTTAATTGTCAAATGTGTCTTTGGCTTTTTTACTTTTAGTGACATGATGATTAACACTAATATTGAAAGTAATCCTTAAACTATGAAAGTAGACCCAGACTATTGGGAGTTGGCCAGCTTTTTAGGAGAAAAGTTCTTTATCTTCTATTTTTAATTTTGTCAAGTAAGGTGTGAAGTATTCTGGTTTTGTTCATCATAAACCTATCCTCTCTAAGTTTACTCATTAAACTAAAGTATTTCTTTAGATCTAATCAATTAAACCCTGAACATAAGAAGGACATGGAGCCATTGGAGTGAGTTCCAAGGAGGGCCATAAAGATGATCAGATGACTGGAGCACCTCTCCTGTGAAGACAAGTTGAGAGAGTTTGGTTCATTCAGCCTGGAGAAGAGAAGGCTGCAGGGAGCCCTTATTGTAGCCTTCCAGTACCTAAAGGGATCCTACAGGAAAGATAGATGGAGAAGGACTCTTTCTTTACAAGGGACTGTAGTCATAGGACTAGGGGTAATGGCTTTAAACTAAAAGAGAGTAGGTTTAGATTGGAAAAATTATTTTCTGTGTAGGTGGTAAGGCATGTTCACAGATTCCCCAGAGAAGTTGTGGATGCCCCATTATTGGCAGTGTTCAAGGCCAGGTTGGGAGGGGCTTTGGGCAACACGATCTAGTGGAGTATGTCTGCCCATGATAGGGATGTAGAACTAGATGATCTTTGATGTGTCTTCCAACTCAAACCATTCCACGATTCTATGAATCAATGATATTTTAATAGATGTACATTACATATACATGCACAACAGACACAAATAAGAAAATAATAATAATTTTTAAAAACCTAACAACAACAAAAAAAGCAAACCAAAACCAAACCAAAATAAAACTTGACAATTAAAAAAACTTAGGACATTTTTAGGGCTATCATATATTAGGAAGAGAAAAAACCCAAAAGCAGACAAGCAACTGCATCCTCAATTCAGATTAAAGGCAAAGATAAAGGGGGAAAAAAACAACCCAAAACTCTCTTCTCAGAATGTGAGATTTCCAAAACCGTTTTACTCCTGATCAAACCAAAATGAATTACTGGTTTGACCAGGACCATCCTGGAAGACTGCAGTGAGTACCTCTTTAGTCTCAGGGAGGGAAAGTGCAACTGAGCAGGACCCCCATGGCTGTCAGCGGCAGGACTAGCACACAGGCTCAGTGCCTTTTGCCAAACCAGTGCCTGACTGCCAACACAGGGCTTCCCTCCAGCTTCCTTTGCTCAGAGTGGGTTGTGATTGTGTGGCTCCCTGCCTTGGAGGCTTATGTTCATTCTGCTTTTTCCCTGCAAGCAGAGAGTGAAAGTGACAAGACCATTCCAGGAGGGCAGCCAAGAAGATGTCAATGTATTTTTCCTAGCTGGGCATAAAAGTGATGGTAATGATGATGATGATTTTTGCATCCCTGAAATTTTCCCATGGACATTTCTTTCATGAAAAGGCATTTTCTGTTTTAGAAAGCACATCAACAGAAAAATTCTGAAGATGAATCTAAATGTTATGGGTTATGAAGTAGAAAGAGTGTCTGGTTTAAATAGAGAAATTGCTGCAAGTCCTTTGTGTTTTGAAGAGCTCAAACTACACCCTGATTTATTTTATTTTTATAATGAGAAAATAATTGCTGCATTTGTAATCCTCATTAAGAAGAAGTAAGGAACTAAATTGTATGATTGGGAGATTATATAAATATGAATTGTTATCACAGACATCTTAGATTGCAGTTTCATAATGCGTCCAGCACTTTACTTTTTCCTGAAGATAGCCTTCAATGTTAGCCAAGATTTCTCACATAAGGGGCTTCATTTGCTTTGTAGCATTAGCTTTTTGGTCCACTTTGGGTTCTGTGGACAGAAGGTATTGCCTGACAAAGAAATCACAACTAGACTGCTTGTTTTTCACACTTACATATAGTCAACATGAAAATTGGTGGAACATGGGCCTTTGTGCTTGTCAGGAGACAAAAGTATCTGAACAACATACCAGTTAGGTCCCCTTGAATGGTGATTTATTTTCATCTTTGCCATTTAGCTGAGTTCAGAGGCTGGTTTCTCTTATGCTTCTTTGAACTTAAACTGGGGACAATTTATCTTTTTTTTTATTGTATAGCTATATTTGAAGCACACCTCAGCTGGCTGTCTCAAGGCCATTTCAAGCAACATGTTCTACACTGGGTAATTTGTAAAGAATTATATGTATTGTCTGTGCTCTTTCATATTAGTTTTATTTGCCTTAACTGTTACTAATTCTAAATTTTCTCCTGCAAGTTGCTATTTTGTTGAAACCAGGAATGACAATTTCAGGATTATGTAATTTGGCTTTCTTTTGTGCATTCTACTTATTCTCAGTTAAATTAACCACTCTGTTATGTACTAGACATTAACATATTTGACAGTTTTTATTTATTCATTTGTAAGATACTTCCTTCTGTCTCTGTTCCATTTTCTGTTTAGTGTTAATTCCATATTTTTGTACAAATATATTTTATTTGAAATATTTTATTTTCAAAGACCAATGATTTTTAAAGACCTTTTGCTCACTGACTCTTTTAATGGACATTCCTATGTCCTTTACTATTTAGTGCATTTTGCAAAGGAATGCTTTTTGCTAATATTCACTATAAACATTAAAGAAAAAATGTACTTGCAAGTGCCACATTCAGTAAATTTCTGCTAGTGATATGTATTTGCAACCAGTCACAGTTTCAAACTTTTAATCACTTTTCCATTTAATGATATGCACTTAAGGATATAAAATTTGTTGTGGTAAACATACCAGTTAGTGATGTTTAGAATAGCCACTTGCTCAGTTTCACAAAGCTTTCCCTTATTAGCTGAGACCTACTTTAGCTTCTGGAGAGAATTTCACAGGTATATTTACACACATAAGCTTATCACTGCTGAAACATTACAAAATAATGGAGGAATTGTAGCTATGGATTCCATTTTGGCAGACAATTCGATGATACAGGTATCATAGTAGGCTATCAAAGGGGAGAGGTAACTTTACAGATATTAACTCCCCCACACACACCTTAAAAAAATAAAATTACAATAGTTGTATTGAAATGTTTCAATTCATTGTTGCAAGCTAGAACAATCTCAAGGGGAAAAAAAAGTCACAAATACTCTAGGGGCATAAAGAGGGTAAAATCTAATCTCCACTTTGAATCAGATAGAACAGACATAGGAATATAGATCCTCTTCTTACAAATTGACCATAATCACCATACTGTAGAATGTCTTGTATTTATCTGTTCATATAGGAAGGGAGACATGCAAGAGGAGAATTTTTAAAGGAGGCTGATGCTATAATTTGATGCACAAGAAATTTGCCTAGTATGTGGGATGAAGTCTGGGGGAACCTAATCTGTCATAAACAAGCCAAGCAGTTACTCCCACACCCAAGTTAAATGTTCTAGCCAGTGGGTTATTGTCTGGGCATTAGCAAGGCTGAGATAGCATCTATCACAGCCTTCTCAGAAAAACATTCTCCAAAAGTGTAATTTTGATTCTACATTAGAAAAATAATAAAATATTATGAAACTGCACGCTTTCTCTTTTTCTTTTATGAAACTTAAAAATCATTATCTGGTTAGCACTCGAAAATAAAATTCTCAGATGCCTTACTCAGTTTGTCAGTCATGGAACAAAGTGAGCAATGAGTCAGGTTACTAAAGTTTAATTCAGGAAAATTATCCAAGAAACATAAGTAGAAATAAAAAACCAGTGTTCCTGCCTCAGTTTCCATCTAAATTCTTAATTGTGTGGGCATTCATTTTTAATTGTGTGTGTATATATATATATATATAAAAATTAAACCAAGCCACAAAAAGATACTTAGATACTTTGGTAACCTAATAAGGTCTGAGAACTCATTTAAAATAACAGACAATTAAATGTCTGCATTTTATTCTATATAGGAAATATTTAAATATAAAAATCATGCGAACAACAGGGAAGGGTGGGGGAACATATGTTAAGATTTGGTTTTATTTCTCATTAGTCTACTCTGTTTTGCTTTGGTAACACATTATATTTCTTTTCTTTTTCCTAGTTAAAGCTGCTGTTTTGCCTGTGACAGCAACTGGTGAATGATCTCTCCCTCTTATTACATCAACCCACAGGCTTCTTCTTGTATTTCCTTTCCATTGTCCAAAGTGACATTGGTGGGCATCTGGCCTCCAGCCAGGGCCAATTGACCACAATCAGAAATAATTCCATCTATATTAAGAAATGGTGTGGCACAATAACTATCCAGGCATCCACACTGCAGTTCCGTGCATTTCTACTTTAGATTAGGTATAGTCTGTTGTTGCAGACTGAATGGCCATAAACAGCTGGAACATGTTAGGCGTTGTTGTTCAAGACATCTTCCAGTTTAGATAAATTTGAAAAAAACCCAAAAAACAAAGCAGCTTATGCACTCATGAAGGCTAGGTCTGTAAACCAAAGTACAGTCTACAAGTACTACCCGGAGATAAATTCCAAAAATGCACCTGACCTCACTAAAGGACAAACATGGAGGCACTCAAGATAAATAATGAATATTATAATACTTAGGAGCTAAGTTAAGGGTTTCCTCACACTTAGTGAAATCCTGTCTTTAGGGAAGCTAAAGGGCAAATTTGTTACTGACGTAAGTGGCCTAAAGATTTTCTCCTCAGTTTCAGGAATCCCTGAACTCCTAAGAGAAGGAAAGCTCACCAGCATCTGGTGAGGTGAACACTCAACAGAAACTATACCATATAGAAATTAGATTTTCTCCTCACTTCCCTCAGTTGTAGAAGGACATGGATTTAAAAACACACAAAAAAATCCCCTATGAAGAAACTGCTTTTGAAAGTCATTTCTCCATCACCCTCATTTACCTCACACTAATGTACACTGCAGAGCAGTTCCAGAGCTCAAGAAGAGGAATCTTCTCAGATGAAACTGTAGTGAAAGTGAACAATAATGCAGAAGACTGAACTGATTGAAGAATTACAGTTATGACTACTTAGTTGTTCTGTATTTGGTCATAAGAAAATGAAAGCTGATAAACTGAAAAATCTACCTCTGCCCAGAAGTGAAGAAAAATAAATTAAAGGAAAGTCAAAGCACCAAGAATACCCTTATAATCTCTAACTTTGAAAGTAAATGATTAATGTAACCTTTCATCAGTTAAAAAGAAAAAGAAGAAAGCTATGTTATTCGATGGATATTTTTCAACAATCTCTAAGCTTTTTGTATAACAAAAAAAAGGACTAATGAATGAATTAATGAAAAACTGATTAAGATATTTATCTAATCAAGAAAAAAACTGTTCATCTATGCAAAAAACTCTTATCACACTTGTGATTATTTTTGGTGATACCAGCCTTAAGTAAACATTGTATCATCCTAAAGACATCTCTTTTTTTGTTCTCATTACACCCATCTTTTTAGCATTTGTGATAGGTTTACATCTCCTTATTCAAACAGATCTTGAAGACACATTTTGTCTTTGAACCTTTAAAAAAGCCTCAAAAAATTTCAGATTCTCCAGCATACTGAGCTTATGACTATAATAGCACCTGCATTATATCTTCTTTCTAATGTGCTCATAAGCTTTTGGTTATTGCAGAATCTGAAGAGATTGTACAAAACTGGAATATATTAACCTTTAAAATACCTTTGCTAGGTCGGCATTTTCTCCACTATGCACAGACTTACTGGTACAATCTTAGATAGGTTCCCTGTGAGGAAACAGGGAACATACTCTAAACCAACAAAAAGGTAGGTAGCACCATACTGTTACATAATTTTCTGTGTACTCCAATGAGATCCAATGGTTCTAGAAACCTCACCTTTCTTTGACAGATTTAGACTCTTTGACTGCAGATGCAGATAGCTAGATAATTAGGTAGAGAAGTCTAGATTCTTTCAGGTATGCTACATATTGGACGCTACACCTGCACTGGCTGGATGTTAGCAGACTTACTCTGTATTTGCCTGTAGAATATAAACATAACTTTGTGATTATTCCATTTCAGTGCTTGTGGAAATAATCTATGTAAAAAGTAGCTCAGAAGAGAGTTGGTCAGTAATCAGAGTAGTAATAGAAGAAGTAGAAAAATTAACTTCAATGATTGTACAGATGTCAGATCCAAGATGTGATAAAAGCAGCTCTCAGCCCATGAGACTCACACAACTAGTGCTGGTTTATGTGGAGATATGTCATGGACTAGCGTCTGAAAGTCAAATGAAGGAGAGCTATTTAAGTGAATAACATCAGTAGAAGAAAGGGTAAGAATCTTGCCACATAAGAGATTTGAAGGATGGGGATAATATATGAGTTTTACAACCATTGCTTGTAACACAACAAAGCTGCATGACAAAAGTATACCTTTTCCTGGAACAATCCTCTGACAAAAATGCTAGCATACCAGACTGTTACCTTCATCTTCAAAATGTGTACATAACACATTCAACCATATTGTAAGAATACAAAGAATGGCAAGAAGTAACACCAAAGATTGACAGTTATCACTTTCCTCTTTAAATTAAAAGATTTAAAATCATTCTCATACAAGCTATTCAGGGAAGACTTTTTTCACCATGCAGACGGTCCAGTAGTGGTGCCAGTTACCCAGAAGAGTTGTGCAGTCTTGGTCCTTCAAAGTGTTGGGGATCCAAGGGGACTGTATTGGGTCTGTCTGGGATGGAGGTAATCTTCTCCAGAGCAACCCTTATAGTGGTGTGCTGTGTATTAGTATCAAGCAAGGTGTTGATAACACACATGGGGTTTTGGTGCTCATTCACCATTAAGGCTGTCTCTCCAACATCCTCTCCTTCCTCAAGACAAAAGCCCAGTAGACCAGGTGTGGGCAAGATTTTGAGAGGGGACACAGCCAGGACAGCTGACCCAAATGGACCAAAGGGATATTCCATGCAATATTATATTTGCTCAGCAATAAAAAATAAGAGAAAGGAAAAGGGAGACATTCATTATTACGTTTGTCTTCCAGAGCAATTGCTATGCATCTTGAAGCCCTACTTGTTGTAAAGTGACTAGACATTGCCGGCTAATGGGAAGTAGAGAATAGATCTTTTGTTTTCCTTTGCTTCCATACACAGCTTTTTCTTTTACTTAGTAAACTGACATTATCTTGACCCATGAGCCTTTTGTTTCATTTTCTCTTCCCTGTCCTGCTGAGGAGTGGGAGTGATAGAGTGTCTTGGTGGGCACCTGGTGTCCAGCTGAGGTCAACCCACTGCAAGGATAAATCCCTGAACAATGTGGTCTGACATACAACTGATGGCTTTGAGCTGCAGGTTGGATCCAAGATGCCTTGAGGTTACTTCACATCTGACTTATTGCATGTTTCTAAGTTTCTGCATTGTTACAACCTCACTTAATTAAGATGAGATAGTATATCCATCTTCTTAATTAAGGGAAAGCATAGAAGTGGATATATTGAGTATAGATCTTTAAGAAACATAGAACTGATCAAAATGCTAGATCCCTTGGGGAATGGTCTGTGACATGGGATACTGCCAGTATATTCCTTATAAAGTAATAAGCAAACAAACAAACCAAGTCCAATGGCAAATCATCATTAAAAAATTAAATTTTTTTTGGTGTAATCTCTGTTTCCCCAACCTGTCATTCGTACAACATGGCACAAAGCCAAAAAGTCAGCAATCTGGCAGCAGTACTTTACCTCTCTCCAGTAAATGTATGCTGGGCCATTTGAACCATCTGCTGCATAGTGCTTTCTAATGGGAAGAACAGTGGACATTTGTTGACATCTGTGTTGTAACGTCATTTAGGGGCACACCAACTATCAGGGGGAGGGAAGCAACAGCAGCAGCAGGAACAAATACACTTGGGTTGGCAGGAGATGGGAACTGAATGTGAGGAGAAAGAGCAAATGTAAATGGCATTTGTTTGCATTTTCAGTCCTACAAAACAGTGAACTGAAATATGAATGTTTAATCCTGTCAGACTTCTTAACTTTCTGATCAACCAGCTTTTAACTATATATGGATCTTTCTGGAAGGAACCAAACCAAACCAAATAAAACCATACATTTCTGTTTCATCTTCAAATAAATAAAAGGAATGAAAGATTTTGATTCATGGAAGTTATAATCCACTGTTTCAAAGGTTGTGCAGAATGAAATGCATATGTAGGTTTCAGTATTAGATGCCTAAGGAAGCAATGTGCCATTTCCTTCACACACAATATTGAAAAAAGAATGCTCATGAGGATCCCAAAGATATATTCAGCTAGCTGTGTGGTCTCATTTGCTATATGAATTAACTTCTTGTCTCTTAAAACATCAGTGAGAAAGAAATTAATAAATACTAAGGAGACAAGATTTTCAAGTGAAAGAAAAATATTAAAAGAATGGGAAATATGGAGAAAATAGGACAAAAATGTTTTGAGTCAGAAGTCAGTGTTCTCTGTAAAGTGATCAATCACATTCATGTTTGGTGCCTGAGATCTACGAAGCAGGGTCAGTAAAGATGCGTGTAATATCTACTGGCTGATACATGATGAAAGGTTCAGTGAAATTGCACATTCCCAACTGAAAAAAAGGCCAAGTAAATACTATAGAGGCTAGAATACACTTCATTGAAAGAAATATACTTTAGTAGCTAGATGATTCCCAATTACAAATAGTACATTTATGTATCTGTGAAGAAGAATAGCTGTTACTCTATTTCCAAATTATATTTAAGAGCTTGATAGAAGGAGTTTCAGGACACGTATTAAACAGATCATGACCCCTTCAATGACCAAAGTAGAGGTTAGACATAAAAGATAACAAGAAAGAAAAATAAGAGAAAAAGATTTCTGAAATAATGTTTTCTAAGAAAATTAAACATAGTTTTTACTGTATTTTTTTCTTAGATCTTTTTTAAACACTTGTGAAAATGTCACCCGTTTTGCATTATATAAAAACCACTTGTGTCTATGTTTTCATCTCAAAATGTCTTGAGGACATTGAGAAATTGGGCTACTATATGTATGTCCTTAATGAGGTGTCTGGCAAACCTGCAAACTGCACATATTACTAAACAGCTAACCTCCTGAACACATCTTGCAGTGTACTCAAAAAGTAGCAGGATGCCCAACTTAACTCTTTTAAGTTGGACAGGCCAAGAGTAACTAGTACCAGAAGAGATAGTAGAAGTTGCCTGAGGAGCCATTAGTCTAGAAGAAGCATGTTTTCAGGACTCAATATATGTGGCTAGAAATGTACGAACTTCTTAAGATGTTGAATTGGGGTGGTTTCTGGGGTTTTTGTTTGTTCATTTATGGGCTTGTTTTTGTTTTGGTTTTTTGTTTGTTTTTGTTGTTGTTTTTTCCTGAAAGGGATTGTTCTATTTCCTTTAAATGTAAGGGTGACAGTTTTGGCTCATATCCAGTCTTGAAGGAAGATGAAAACTTATTTTGCATTTTATCATTTAGTCTATATCAACATCCACAAGTAACTATTCTTTACAGTTAGACCACATAAGACTTTCAGTAGTTCACTACTGGTGAAAAACAGGAAAGTTTAATTCATACAGAGGTTACAAAGAAACCTTTGATATCCTGTCTGATTATGATATTCATATGGTATTCATTACAAATGGGTCATTTTGCTGTTAGAAAATGGTGATGGAATAAAAAGCAGTCCACATGGATTTGTCAAGATCATCTCACCTCAAATGAAGTTTGGTGGTTTGCTGTTTTTTATTTTGTGGGTTCAGGTTTTTGGGGGTTGGTTTTTTTTGGGGGGAAGGTTGGTTTTGGTGATTTATTGTTTTGTGTTTTGCATTTTGTTGTTCTTTTTTTTTCTTAAAAGACCTACTTTCATAGTTTATGAGAACAAATGAATCATTTTACTTTAGCTTGTCATCAGCAGTAACTTTGGTACAGGCCTGTCTGTCATTAGAAAACTAAAGAATAAAATATGAATAAACTAATCACTGTGGGCATTACTAGTTGATCAAATATATATTTAAAGGATTTGCACCAATGACTTGATGTCAATAGTCAACTGCTTTAATTGATATTCCATTTGATTTTGTCCTTCTTTTATTCAGTATATTCTCTAATAACTTAGATGGCTGATTAAGAAGTAGGGGAAGTGGACTCATTGAGAAGCAGAGTGAAAATTCAAAGTTTTTAATACTTTGGAAAAGTATTATGAAATTGTCATGCTCATATTCAATAAAACCAAAACCAAACTATTTGGAGGAGAAATAAATAATAAAGAGAAGTATGTAGGCAGCACTTGGTAAAAGAGGACCAGTATTTCTTATATTCTTTAACACCTTATACAGATTATCAAAAGTTAACTGCAGTTGGAGATGAATGAAAATGATAATAATTTATCATAATTTTGGTGTAGCTATTGCACTGCACTGGAACGTGAAATTCTATAAGAATACAAAGAAGCAAAGAAGCCTCCAAAAGAATACTTTAGCAGCTTACTTAAATAAATTTTGAGACAAATTGGAGAACACAGAGAAAAAAGTAACAAAATTTATAAAATAAGTTGAAGATAAAACTCAGAGGGAATCCATTGATGTAGTTGAAACAACAGGTTGTTTTGTTTTGTTTTGTTTTGTTTTTTAAAAGAGCTGTTTTTTTGGGCTTTTTTTGGATACCTATGTTAATGAATATTCCTAAGAGTTTTGCATCACCAGAGGTTGCAAAAGCACTTAGCTTAATCAGCTAGAAGCCCTGTTGCTCCTACAGTATTGAAGTGTACCACGAACGGCATGGCCAAATAAGGTAGCATTTTGATATCTCCATAAAGTCGAAGCAGTGGTGAAAATCAGAGTACGCATGAGGCATCAAAGCTGAATGAAAGTAAATCAGGGCAAATGAAAACAACTGTGTTGGATGAATGTGGAAAAGAATGTGGCTGAAGAAATTAGCTCTTCTTGACACCTAAGACCTTCGAAAGGCTGACTAAGATATAGAGAGGAAAAAAAAAGAAAACAGTGGAAATGCAGTTCCTAGACTTATCATCAAGAAGCAACACCAGGAATAAGAAATAACGAGAAAATAAGACAATCTCGACTCTCTGTGAAGATCTGCCAGATATATTCACATCTAAATTATTTTTAGTTCTGCTTACTTATAATAGACATCAAGTTATTCATAATGTACTCACACATCAGGCAACATTCGAGGTTAGTCATAGAACAATAAAAAATGCATAGTCTTCAACAACTAAAACATTTACATTCAAATATAATGAGGAAAAAACCCTGTTATTGATAGATCAACAAAATCCCTACATTTGAACTAGCAAAAGTGTTATCTTCTCACTCATGTTTTTTGTAAAACAGTTGATGAGCATCTGGAAAGGCTGATACAGTGAAATCTGTGGAGTATAGGGAAGGATTCATGCCCAGCCTTACAGTTCTGATTTTTCTTAACCCTAAAGAATATTATTTGGGTTAAAAAAAAATTAAAATAATACAATCCTAAATGTTAGATTCATAAGGTTTTCAAGGTTGTGTTGGTATGGTAGGTTTTGTTATTTATTCAGTTTATCCAGCCTAAGAATCTGTTTAAAAAAATAAAGGTGAGGCCGTCTGTATTATGCAGACTTTAAGGACCCTGCTTGTAGTAAACAGTTCTCTAGAAGAAATGTCAATCTTTGGGGTGGGAGGGACAAAGCATCCCTGTAATCCCCTTGTATAGACTACAATGTCTGTTTTTTTTGCTTTCTCTGTGAAGGTTATTAAATATTACACTTTATTTGGAAAAATTTGCTCAATTTCTATGTTTAGTCATTTTAGTAAGCAGCCAGTGATGAAAGTGTTAAGGTAAAGAATTAGAAAAATATCCAGTCTATGCTGAGATTCGATTTGCCTGGCTTAGATTTTTAACGGTGAATTGTATTCTGAACTAATCACTGCCTGCTCCCATTTTATTCAGTGGAAAAAGATAGACACATCCAAGAGACATTCTTCTTGGCTTGAGATGACTGTCTAAACTTAGTGAGATGGATTGCCCTTTGCAGGTGTCTATTTATCTTCACTAAGCTACAAAAAGAGCCTAGGATGATTATCTTAGCCTAAGATAACTAATTGTTTGATGTCTAAACTTAGGTAAGATAAATCCCACCTGTAATGCTTTTTTTATTTGTTTGCTTTACAGTTGGTGTAAACATTTTCATAAAAATGAGAAAAAGAAAAAAACATTGTTAACTGTTGCATAATACATATTCTGCTCAAGGCACTAAGAATCTTACAGCTGCTGTCTGTGAGATTTGGATCAGATAAATAATTTCCTCCTGTGATGGCGTCTCTGGAGAGTCGTCATTAATCTAATTATATGTGGAGGTTGTAGGGTTTGGACATTTCCCTTCTCAAATCCATCTTTATCCAAGTATAGACTCTAGAGATGAGATTCAACCATTTAGTTTTAGCTGTCTTAAAATCATTTGGACTAAACTAGTCATCCATGTTTATTCATTATCAATGGAGATGTTCATGCCCCAAGGACAGCCCCTCTTAGAAAACAAACTTAGGGGTAATTTGCCTCCTGGCATTGCCAGCCACAACATAAGCACTGGCAAACAAGTTACATTATTTTCCATAGCGTCACAGATGCTAACAGATGAATAGAAGAGGAGATTGGTTCATTCTCAATGCTATGAAATGAAATATTATGTTATGTTGCAAACTGAAGCAAGACTGGAAAAAGAAATTGAACTGTGGGTGAATTTAAAAAAAAAATCTTATACTTTTTGTCCCAAGATAAAGATCCAAACTGATTTTTTTTTTTTCCTGGCATTTTCATTATTTAATTAATTCTGGGCATATTTAAAAAGAAAAAATTGAGGCAGTTCTGATTTTTATAAATAATTTAATAAT
The DNA here is from genome assembly GCA_022605575.1 of Laterallus jamaicensis coturniculus. Lineage (NCBI taxonomy): Eukaryota > Metazoa > Chordata > Aves > Gruiformes > Rallidae > Laterallus > Laterallus jamaicensis. Next base: position 84,278,910 of record JAKCOX010000001.1, read on the forward strand.
TGATTGATACGTTAAAAAATATGCAAATTTTCAAGTATGAAAATGTTCTGACATACTTCAGATCAGTTACTTCATAGCCAAACTACACTCGGGTGATTGTTCACCTAACTTCATACCATGTTAATGTCTCTTGTCTTAGTAGTTGATATGAATAATGGAAGAATTAGTATGACAATATTCTTAACTGAACACGTTCATGCACCAGCTGAGTGACTGACTTTTCTATTAAATTTGAAAATTCTTCTTCTTCAAGTCCATCAACAATGACAACAAACCCCTCTTAGAAGTAAATTCAATCAAATATTTATTTACAAAAAAACAAAGAAATGCTGGTCAAAAATGCATAGATTTTTTCAAGTTTCTTAAAAAAACTGGTCATTTATTCTATTGATGGTAGTGTGTGCAGCATGAGATGCTGCTCTGATGATGATTACTTAAAAAAGACCACTTCATAAAAATTTTCAAACTGCTGCCACTCATGCTTTGACTGCAAGAAATGCTATCTTGACAGAAATGGTTTAGTTCCATTTTATATTGCAAAAGTAAAGTAGTATTTTCTCTTCTCCTTGACAACAGTTTTATTTGAAAGTAGGACATTCACAGTGTGTACTGGAACTCAAATTCTACCCTTGAAAACTGGTTAAAAGTGGCCCCCTAGTCTTCCAGTACTTAAGAAGTACATCAAGCTATACCTGGGTACAGTTTTCTAAAGCTCATTCTTTTGTTATGTCATGTCATCAGCTCTTCTATTTGTTTCCTTTTTAACCTGTGTAGTTCTTTATTTAACCTGTTTTCCTATGAGTACTGTTTAACCCCACTGGTGTGTGTTTAGCTAGCTAGCACAACTGCCTGTACCTCAAATAACAGCTGCATAACTAGGCAATCTCAACCAAATTTTCAGTCCAACTTGGCAAACTCCTAGTCTTTAAAAAGTTAGTATGTTTCTGTAGTTGTGAAAGATGATAGCCAAACACAGGATACACTCTCAGCTGCATTGGGTGATGAAGTTGCCTTTCCCCATAGCAGCCCTTATAGTGCTGTGCTGTGCTGTGTATTGATATCAAGCAACGTGTTGATAACACACCAGGGGTTTCAGTGCTGCTGAGAAGTTCTGGCTCAGCATCAAGACTGTCTCTCTCCACCTCCCTCGCCAGTAGGCTGGGGGTAGGCAAGATCTTGGGAGGGGACACAGCCAGGACAGCTGACCCAAATGGACCAAAGGGATATTCCATGCCATATTATGTCTACTCAGCAATAGAACCTAAAAAATATGCTGGGGATGGACATTCATTTTCATGATGCTTGTCTTCCAGAACAACTGCTAAAGGTCCTGAGGCCCTGATTCCTGGGAAATGGCTAGACATTCCCTGCTCATGGGAAGTAGAGAATAAATCTTTTTTTTTTTCCTTTGCTTCCATTCACAGTTTTTGTTTTATTAAATGGCTTTTATCTTGACCTAAGAGTTTTTTCCCATCTTATTTTCTCTACACCTCAGCTTCCTGAGGAGTGGGAGTGACAGCAGCTTTGGTGGGCACCTGGCCTCCAGCCAAGGTCAACCAACTACAGCCAAATAAAGGGGGTATGTATGTTTCCAGTTGTGCTGTTTCTAAAAGAAAAGCTGCAGTATAAACACAACCTTTTTTAGGTGTTTTATAATCCACACAGAAAAGAAATCATGAATACTTCAGATAAGAGGAAAGTTTTAGGCTGGACTCCTTTTGCGCAGAGGGATAATGATCAAATCCATGGAAACCAGGATTCATTAGTAGGGCACTCACAAAACTGCCACCTGTTTGTCTTTGGGGACTTCTCATTGTGTCATCAGTTTGGGTGGGATTTATTTGTTTCTTTTTCTTTTATGAGTTTCCTTTGTTTGGGGCTTCTCTCTCTCCCCCCTTCCCTTCTCTTCCCTCTTCCCTTCTTCCTTCTTCCTCTTCTTTTCACCCTTACTAGAAATAATTTTATCACATTGAAAGACATTTAGACATTAGGAAGAAATTCTTTACTATGAGGGTGGTGAGGCACTGGAACAGGTTGCCCAGAGAGGTACCATCTCTGGAGACATTCAAGGTCAGGCTTAATGAAGGTCTGAGGAAATAGATCTAGTTAAAGGTGTCCCTGTTTACTTCAGAGGGGTTGGACTAGATGATCTTTAAAGGTCCCTTCCAAACTAACTCATTCTATGATTCTATGAAACCGCTTTGCAGTTATCAGCACTAAGCTTCATCATTTTAAAAATAAATAGGAATTTTCTTCAGATATAAAATTCAGTACTTTTTTAGTTCAAATTCAAATGGGTTTCATTTCAAAGTTTCAAAGATAGAAATATTTTTTGCTTAAAATATTTTTAAAATAGCATCTATTTAAAATTAAAAAATTAAACACCAATTCTAAAATTAATATTGGAACTAAAAATATCTTTTTGACATAATAAAGTATTTTGGGGAGAAAATTCAAATGCTTGATTTCAATGCTTCCAATAAAAGCTATTCTTCCTTGGTAAGTTTCTACATCTAATGTAATGGAAACCCATTTGAAATTACCACAACTTTGTGGTTTTGTGTTGTATGGTTTCTTTTAATAATTCAAATGCTACTAAAAAATGACCTAATTTGGGGGAAAATCACATAATCATGACATAGAAATGAGTTCTCTTGCAGTCTACCTCCCTGCCCTGTAGCAGGATAGCTGAATGTAGATCATCCTTTAAGGTGATTTTTAAATCTGTTTTAAAGAAATTTGTAATGAGAAGGATTAAAATAGTTAAAATACTCAAAATAAGATATTAAAGAAGTTGAAAACAGTAGAAAAATGCTTGAAGAATACATAAAGAGCGACGGGGCACACTTCAGTTTTATAAAGTTAATTAATCTGGTTTTTAGAGGGACTGTACAGAGGAGTAATGTAGCACAAGAGTGCTCATAACATATTGCAGTTAACTGTCTTCCCGAAATGAAAAATCTTCCATGGAGGAACATCATATCTGTTTTGCAGCCCAATACTCTTCATCCTGTGGTTGTAGCATGTCTGAAGCAGCTCCTGAGCTGATTACTCATCCTTTGTTGGTGCATGTTATTTAGAACGATGCATATAAGAGTATTATATTTTTAAGTGCACTGTTTTCTGACTATGAGAAATACAACTGTCCACTGTGAAAGAAAGCCATACTGCTTAACTCTGACACTTTCAGCCACATGCATTAGGAAGCATCTCTCCCTCACAGTGCTATGTCAGAAAAGCAAGCAAACAAGTCTCTTCCAGAGCAAATATGAATCAGAAGCATCATTTAGTTTGATTTATTTGTATTTCAGACAGTCTGTAAGAGCTTAGAGAAGGTACCTTCCTTAGTAAGCTTGGTGACTGTAGTTAAATAATATGAAAATCAGAGTTGAGTTTGCTTGGTTTTAGAAGAATCAAAATGAAATTCTTTTCAGATTTTGTAAGAATTCAGTAGTTAATAAAAATAAAAAAAAACCCTGTTTAACCTAAAGAACCATTATTTCCAGTTGCCACAATATATAAGAAATTTAGTTTTATCTAATAACATCTTCATAGTAAACACTGCAATAATTAAAGAATGGCAGCCAAACTACCTAACCAATTTTAGTGAAGGGTCACTATGTCCATCTGCCAGTCTGTCTTGTGCTCATTAGCATATTGAGCTGTTGTATACAACTTGTATTATATGACATCATCCAAGAGTGCAGCACATAGTGATAAGCAAACTTTCAGCAAGTCTGAAACGCATGCTTTATCAGGTAGTATTTGAAAAGTTGCTTATATACCAAATTACATTCAGTATTGTTGTAAATGATGGATTTTAACATATTTATAGTTATGATTGGGATAAGACAATGCAGTGCATTAACCCTGACTGGAGGCCAGGTGCCCACCAAAGCTGCTCTATCACTTCCCTTCCTCAGGTGGACAGGGGAGAGAAGTTATAATGAAAGTCTCGTGGGTCAAGATAAGGACAGGAAGAGATCATTCAGCAATTCCTGTTGCAGGAAAAACATGTGCAACTTGGAAAAAAACCTCAAATCTATTACGCAAAAAAATAGCATAGGATAATGAGAAACAAAAAAAAATATTAAAACGCCTCCCTTCACCCTTCCCTTCTTCCCAATCTCAACGTTACGCTACCTCCTCCCCACAAGCGGTGTAGGAGGATAGGGAATGGGGGCTGTGGTCAGTTAATCACACGATGACTTGTGTCTTTCTCCCTCTTCGGAGGAGGACTCCTCACAGTCATTCTCTGCTCCAGTGTGAGGTCCCTCTCACTGGAGACAGTTGTCTACAAACTTCTCCAACACTAGCCTTTCCCATGGGCTGTAATTCTTCATGAACTGGACCAGTGTGGGTTTCTTCTGTGGGATGCAGACCTTCAGAAACAGACTGCTCTAGCATGTTATGACCACTTATGACCCCACCAGTTATGACCCCACCAGGTGTTTCCAGCTGCTCCAGCATGGGGTCCTTCACATACTGCATGGGAATCTCTCCTCTGGCACCTAGAGCATTTCCTCCCTCTCCTTATTCACTGACTTTGGTCTTACATCTTCTTGAACCTCTCTCTGGCAGCAAAAAGCTGCTGCTAGTTTTTCAGGGGTGGTGGGGAGTCCTTCATAAATATGTGATGTTGAAATATGTCACCCTGTCCCTGTCTTGACCACAAGCACTTTCTTATATTCTCTTCCCCCATCCAGCTGAGAAGGGAAGTGATAGAGTGGCTTTCGTGTCCACTGGTAGCCAGTTAACCCACCACAGGCTTATTAGGACTTTTCCCTTTTGCCAGACTGGATTCATTCTTACACTTCCAAACACATTCTTGTAGAGTAGATAAAAGATGAGAAAGCCCTTTGAGTTTGCTTTTGCTATACTACTTCTGCTTATTTCAGGTTTTCTGATGGGAAGTAGCTTTCAGAATTAGCTACCATCATTTGTGGGAATGACACAGTTTAAAGATTACAAAATTGTTGAAAAGAATATAAACAGGATTTTGTGCAAAGTCACAGCCCTCTCTCTGTCTTTTGCTGTATTGAAGAAGTTAAGCAGTTAAGACATTCAGAGTGACTTATAAGACTTTACACATGACTTCTGTCAGCTTTGAGGCAGTATGCACTGCAAATCCTTTACAGCAGTCATGGTCTACTAGGCCAATAATCTAATTCTTGATGTGCCTTTAAGTATGTATTTACATGAGAGCGTAACAGCTCTAAAGAAGTAATTATGACCAAGGAAGTCAATAACCCATATTTAAAAAGTCCAGAAGTTGTAACATTTTTGTAGTTAACTCAGATTCTGTGTTTCTATGTAACAACCATTTTTTTTCCTTATCTACCCATCCTTTTAAACTACTTGCCATTGAATTAGTACAGCAGCATGTAAGATATAAGGGGTTTCTCAACTCAGCTGCAGGTGAACATAATGAAAATACCCTTATTACATTTTATTAAATCTGAACAAAATCTGAAGAGCATACATTTTGGGAGTAGGGGTGGGGAAGGGGAGGAGCAGGGCGGAAGGTACAGTAATGATTCCAAAATATAAAGGAAAGACAATCAGAAGATTTTACTTAATTTTTTCAAGTCACCCCAAAGGAACCTGGAAGAAAGAAGGATTTCAAGAATTTTACGTCTCATACTTAAATATTCTAAAAATATTAAGTTAGAAAGAGCACTGTATTACAGCACAGGAATTGAAAAATGCTGCTTCGGCAGGACATGGACAAAAAAATGCTCCTCTAACTTTTCATCTTTTCCACATTTTAGCAATTTTAAGATCATAAAAGCTAGCACCTTAGACTTCAAAATATTAAAAAATATTAAAAAGTCTGTTGTTCACCCAAAGTGATAGTTAAAACCAGATCCTTCATGATGTCTTTCATTAATATAGTTAAAAAAAAAATCCTGTAGCTTTGTGTATGCCTCCTCAGACTTAAAACATGCAAAATGAAAATAAAAATCTGTCATAGATACAGTCAACACAGAGAATGAGAAGATTTTCTTATGTGTTTCAGAGTGAGGTAGGCCCATTTGCAAATAAATAGGCCTTTGCTGCTTTCTCAGAAACAAAGAATATCCATTTACCATCATAATCCACAGCAGTTTACAATTATTCCTGAGCATTTTGTTTTATCAAACAAAAAGTCCTTTTTCATCAGTTCATAAAGCTTAAAAATAGTGTCCAGAATTACTGCAGATCTCACCCAAATCTTTTATACAGCATTGCATTTATTTTTTATGATATCACACCCTGGGAAATGCATTCTTTACCCAGGTTTGTCTTAGTGATATAACTAGAGTTCTGAGCACCTTTTATTTTTTTTTTACATAAACTATCGTTTGTAATCATTTTCACACTTGGCAGTTTTGCATCCTGCTTTTCCTGAAAGTCTCCATTCAGACTCACCCTGGATGTTCGCCAGAACTAAACTAATTCTCATTCTACTTAAAATGCTTCCCCTCGTATACATGCGTGTGTGTAATAGGTAATAGATCTGAATTTAACTTTACAGGCCGATGAGCTAGGCATATCTGTCTCCCTGATCCATTAGACACTGGGGAACACAGATCACTGTAGCAGACACACTGTTGATGCCTTCCCATTTTGCTAATTCTGAGCTTTTAACTGACATCAGCATCGTGTGGTAAAAATTGCTTCCAACCTCATTTAAACAGCTGCACATTTGAACAGGCTTAAATGATGGGTTTTAGTAAATTGGTGAAGCATAAGTTTGCGTATGCATAAATTAACCTGGCAAAAAGCCAGCTTTCAGGAAATCCATTCTTATTTAGCTGCTGAAAGTAAATGTCTCCAGGGGTAAGGGGAAGAAGGTAGGGGGAGTGAGAGAACTCTGACTTCCCATCTTATTGAATTGAACCTCACAAATGATGCACATCATTGGTATTGCCCAAGCCTGTGGATTGAGCAGATCAGCGCTGACCTACTACCTCCGAACTCCCAGCTGCTCAGCTTTACTTTCTCAGGGCTTACTGAACTGAAAGAACGCTTTGGAGCTCCTGCCTGATTTTCACAGCCATCCTATGGTAGTACAATGTCCACTGCTGTTTCCCTTTCATTGAAGCACATCTTTCATTTTTCCCCCTTTTCCCACCCACACAAGTCTACACAGGCTTCATTATAATTTCTTTTTCACAGAAATTACTCTTTTGCAGTATTAATGCAAGCAGCCCTCCAAAGATTTCTGCAGACAGCGTGTCTAAAAACATATGAAACTCCACAGAATTAAGGAAAGCACTGAAATCTTATTGCAGGATCTTGAAAGCATTTTTCTTCTCCCTCCCCCTTTCTTTCTTTCCCTGCTGTTTTTTTCTCCCCCCACCCCCCAATGAAATAATTCCTCATATAGATTCCATCATACATTATGTAGATGTGATTTTTTTATTATTATTTATTTTATTTTTATTCTGGGAAAGGAGGCTGAATAAAAAGACTGCCCTGTAAAAAGAAGTTTAAATGGATTGCAATTTGCTCCCCCCATCACCTAAGTTTTCAATATTTTAACACGTACTTGTGAAAATTAGCTGCCTCGATATCTTATTCCTCCACACCCCTTCATCCCCCCGCCTGTAAATGGTAGATGCCCCATCTAGTGGACTAGTTGAGCACTGTTGAAATTTATCACAGGTAGAATCCCTTTAAAACTGTCAAGAAAAAGAAATTACTGTAACTAAAAAGAAGAAGAAAAAGACAGCTTTCAATTACTACAGAACATGTAAAAGTTTGAACAATAATTATAAGCATTATAATGTATCCTGAGAATTTATTCTCTTCACTAGCAATACAGCTATGGAGATAGTCCATTGTTACCATGGTAATAAGTCATAAATTTCTGTCAACTACCTAAAATAGCTGCAGACCACAAGGTAATCAGGTTTGGTTTGGTTTGGTTGGGTTTTTGTTGGTTTTGGGTTTTTAATGGATTTTATAGCTTTTTAAAAAATTTCTTCAGGAAAAAATCTCTCTTTGCTTTGTAGTTTAACTGTAATTTTAATGCTGTAATTTGTAAGCACCTTTGTTGAAATTTGATAAATAAATCAATGTATGTAATATTTTTGTCACAGTGAAATGTGTAAAAACTTTTGTTAAAATATTTTAAAATGTATATAGGCTTCTGCCTTGACCAGTAGATGTTTACTTAATCTAATTTCTTCTCTGAACATTAACATTATCATGAAGCTGAAAGAATGTGCTGTGGTATTGTGACATGCCTATGCATCTTAGTCATTACTCCTGTCATTGTTTATAACATGATTTTCAGCATGGTCAAACACACAATGACCTGATGAAAGAAAAATACAATGTTAAATTGAAATGCTGAAGGAAAGACTGTCTTGAAAACCAGAACGTGTTATATGTGTACAGGAAAGGATAATTAAGGTAAACTCTGTGAATTTACCTACAATGTCACCTACTCACCAAAGTGCTCTCATCAGCAGTGTGATTGAAAGCTGCCATCCATGACAGAATGCTTAAACAGATCTGAAAATTCATGCTTGAAATGATGCAATGAAATTAGGGAATGCAGAATTTGTATCATTAAAAAGGGCAGCAGCATATTATTATTCTTTGGGAAAGCATTAACTTTTTATAGAAACATCCCCACAAGCAATCATATTTTAAAACATACGTTAATTTTTGTGGGTGTGGATTTCAGGTTGAAAAGCAGTTTTCTTCTTTTGTTTTTTTCTTCAAGTCACAATTTACCCATTCTGTGCATATATTTGCCTTTTGTGCAACAAATCAAAGAAATCAAAGACATGTATTTACTGTGCATGGTTTGTATGTGATTACAAATATCATGATTATGTCTTTGTCACTTACATAGAGCTTGTGTATTATGTCATTTACATAGACAGATATGTATTAAAACCAGGCAGTTGAACCATAGTTTATCAGAATCCTCTGCTGTGATTTTGTGATGTAGTATAAAATACCTCATGTCATTAACATTCTACTGAAACCTCACATACCTAATGCTGTATACGGCATATCTACCAAAGCCAAAGACATAAACAGGCTTTAGTGTTCTGAGGAAAAAAGCCCCAACAAACAACATTTGGGAATTGATGACTCCATTGGTATAGTTCGCTTTGTTAGCTGAGTGTGAGAGGGCAGTTGCAGAATGGAAAAAGCTACATCCAAAATCCATGAGCTGGGTATTTTTAACATATCATTCAGAAAATACATATTTTGACTATAGATGAGCCAATTGAGAGTTATTTTAATGTAATTGTGGCTAAATATCTGGACGCCTATCTGTGTAGTATGAGCTAGGGAGCCTGCTTTGGCAGGGAGGTTGGAACCGATGATCTCTCGAGGTCCCTTCCAACCCCTACAACTTTGATTCTGTGATTCTGTGAAAATATTTATAATTGAGGAAACAAATCTGAACATTCCTTGGAAAAAAAAAATTTTGGATAAAGTACTTTATATTCTTTTTCCCCTTTTATTTCCTCCTCACTTTCTTTTTTCTTAAAACTTTTTTAAATCTTGAGATGAAAAATCCATAAAATTTCACTGGAATACATGAAGTGAAAAGGCACATAAAGCTTTATCTGAAGTTTTTTTATTTTCATGCTTGCAAAACATTTAAGCAGTAAATAGGAAGTGGAGATTCACAGAATGTGACCAAAGAAATAGCAATTTAGCTGTCAATTAACTCCAGTCTATAAAGTATTTAGGTCTTGAAATGTGTATTATATATAAATAAATATATGTCCCTATGCATGGATCCAAATCAAACAACCCGAAACTGGATTTGAGGGAAAAAATAGATTCAGGTCCACTTATTCAGCCTAGGTTTACTTCTAAAATATAAATAATGAAGCAGTTTTTCTTGAAAGGGGAATGTTGGTATGAAATCATTGTGTCCTGACTTATACATAGTTTTATAAAATGTATACAGCAGATAAAAAAAAAACCAAGCTTCTTCCTGATATATAAGTTGCATTTCACTAGAAAAGATGCTGAAAAGGGAAAAAAGTATTTATAAAATTAATTTTCCCAATTTTAATCTCTCCTTTTCATGCCTTTATAGTTGAAAATATGTGTATTAATTTTAACAGGCTGACCAAGACTGATGTCAGAAACCCTGAAGCTTTTCCTTTTTAATTTGTCGTCTACTGATGTGAGTGTTGGATGTAGGTGAGAACTAAGCATGCTTGTGGTGAAAAATCAATATTTGGAGGGGTTTTGAGGAAAAAAACAATTTCTGATCACAAGATATTTACTAGATAAAAAGGTACTTTACTAATTTTCATTAATTTTATGTCAGAGAATTAATTTTATACATTCTTTAATCTCACTATTCTGTTTTCAGATACTTCTGAACAAAGCTGAAAGTCTACCCAGGCCAACTTCCAGACATAATGAGTAGTTCTCTACAGAAAGGAGAAACTGCAGAAGTATTCTTTTGGAAAAGAAAAAAAAAAAAAATCAGGGATCTGCCACAGCTTTAGTGGTTAAATATCTTTCATACTGGTTCTTCTGCATTAAACCAGTATTTAATATTTTCCATGGTACTAAGTTACAGTTTTTTTTTTTTTTAAAGTGTATTCTGTTATTGTAATATATCTTAATGCAATGATATTCTTTCCCAATGAAGCATAATATAGCATAACATAATTTATCTTCTTGCAAAGTTTCAGCTTCTTCTTCCTATCACTGAAGAGCTTGACAATCTTCTGTTATCTGCTTAGAATTTGAACTCCTTAATTTTGTTCAGATTGAGTTCACCAAAGACTATCCCAAGGAAATACCATTTGTCTTAAAGGAAAAGATTAGAACACAAAAATAACTTGTAACATTGAGTTAGTATGCCCTGAGAAAATTTTCTTTTTATTTCCTTTCATGTTACAGTAGTTTCTTCTCTATGCAGAGTTTCTTGTCTGTATAACTATGAAACGTACTTAAAATGTCTCAAGGCTTTTTCTTAAGCTTGTTTGTCTCAACAGCTCTGACTGTGGAGTCAGGAGGGGAGGCAGGTCAAACCATACCCATAAGAACTTTTGGCACCTGATAGCTTCTGTTTTGAAAGTTAATTCTGAGCAAGGTTTTGAGAAGTAACACTAATTTCATCATTGGATACTCTTGGACACTGATTTATGAAAAGAAATATCTTGTGGTGGTGTGGCTGATTGATTCATGTTTTCCTACTTACAGCGCTGTCTCCCTGGTACATGGATACCTGAATTGTGACTTGGTATCTGAACTGTACTGCAATATAGATTTAAAAATAAACTGTCATTTATTTCAGTTTGCCTTACCGTCCATATTTTACCAAGTTATGGTGTTTCCACCTCCCAATCCAAACTTTTAGTCATTTATGGAACTGACTGTATAAAACTCAGAATGTCAGTTCCACTGACTAAAATGCCACCCAAAATCAATGTGTGAAGTGTTAAAGTAGTATGTATGAAGCAAACTAGCCTTTTCAGCCCCTCCCCTGTCATTATGGTCATAACTTATATCACCCAGAGTCTACTACAGAGCCATCCTTAAAAAAAAAAGAGAAAGTGTATTGCAATTGACACAATGGTAGGACATCAGAGAATCTGCAGAAAATCTTTGAAGTTTGGAATATCCTACATTCATTTTTAAGTAAACAGAGTAATGTTCTTAAAAATGACATTATTAATGATTAGGTAAAATGAATGGAAGGTATCAATGAAATCCGTTATTAGGAAAATGCCAGTTTGGCTGACTTTCCATCTTTAAACTGCATCTCAACACAACTTGCAGTCAGGATACAGTAATAAGATGAGACAATCCAATCAATCGATTACAAAAATGAAAAACAAACAAAAAGTAAAACTAATAAAATCAAATGCTTTGTTGTTTATTTTCTGGGTGAGTAATGCAACCCATAAAAAGTATTTCAATAATCTTGCATCAGATTTTCTGCAATAAATCAGAGCAGAGACTTATCTAACCCAATATTACCTGTTTCCTGTTATGTTCTCTGCCTTTATTTTGACCAAGTAGGAATCTCATTCACCTTGTTCCAGGACTACAGTGCTTCTTTTCAGGATGTGATGTGTCAAAAATGAATGTTAGTATAATTTTTAGCAGATAAGAATTGTTTCTGCAACAAAGAGAGAGATATAAGTCAGTAAACACTTTGATACTGTTTTTAAAAAGAAAGCTTTCATAAATTATTTCTCATTAAGGTTTTATCTGCATAGTGGTGATAACCCTGACCGTATTCTTAATCTTTCCTTCTTTAGAAGTTCTAAACATATTATCAGAAGAGTTAAATCATATTTTCTTGAGAAAACAGACATACTTATGGCATAAATGACCTGTCTAGTATATGTTTTATCACTGAATGATGGTTCCTAACCTGTGGCATACAGTGAATATCTCATAGCTGTACACACAAAGGATGAAAAAGTGACTCCATTGACATCACTAGTTCAATGAACCTAGATGTTTCCCTTTAGTGCCTCAACATACTCTCAATCATTGCAACCACATGATCAGATTTTTTCTACTCATGGTATCAGAAAAAATATTGCCAATCTTCTCAAGAGGTTGCTGTCAAACCAGACAGATAATCTGCAATGGATTTTCTAAGAATTGTACCTGCAGGTAGTTCCTGTTTGTGATACTGTTGGTTTATGAAGACAAAACTCTATTTTCCTTAGGTTACAACTTTGTAAATTGCTGTGTGAAACAGGTGAGGGGAAAAAAAAGAGACAACAAACCATGGCATTTTCTTTATAAATTCTAGTATATTTAATCCAAAGTTTTGGTTTTTTGGTTGTTTTTTTGGGTTTTGGTTGATTGGTTGTTTTTTTTCTGCTTGAATATATTTTTATGCTAATTAGCTTACTTTCCAGAGAAATTTGCATACTCATAATACTCTATGCATATGAATGTGTTGCAGTCCTTCCTAAATGGCTATAGTTTTAGCAGTAATATATAAGAAAAGAAACTTTATTTTTCAGTTCCAGATACCCAAACACTTGGCACTGCATGAATCATTAAAACTAATGGAGTCCTGAAATATTGCCAGACTCTTCCTTTCATTGTTTAGGGCTTGTTTCTGCTCTACAGTGATTTTGGCTGGACTTTTGCCATTAACTTCAAAGTAGAAGTAGGTCCTTAAAATTATCTAATTTTTCTTGAAGTTTCTATAGCAGATCACTTTGCTAATTGAACCATGTCATCTTTGTGGTCTGTTTCTTCAAGTTTAATTATTGAACCAGATTGTTGGATTCTGTGTTTATGTTCATCATGTGTACTACCACAGGTAAAATACCTTACTCATAGCTCACACACACACACACACACACACTGTTCTACAGATGAGGAAATTTTGAATATTTACTGAATGAACCATGGCTAAAACTGCCGAATAATGCTATAGAATGGTCTAATGTGATTCTTGGCCATTTTTTCATGAAGTCACATGGGACATACGTACACAGACTTGTGGCACATCAACTGAGCACCATTCTTACATCTTTGAACAAAACAGCATAAACTGTACTTAATGTCACATCCACTGTAAAGACTCTGTAATTCGGGCATTAGACATTTGGACAACAACTAACATTCTGTAGTTACACTGCAGAATCATGTTTCACTTCCTCAGAATATAGTTTTATTAGGTTTTCCTGCAGTTAAAAATAGACTAGAAAATATGTAACTTCCATTTTAATTATGTTACTGTGTTAATGGTGCCCAAAATCTGAACAATATGGTATCATTACATTAACTTAGTAAAGGATCATAGAATTTTAGCATAGAATCAATTTAATTTTATCATTCAGGATCCTTAATGGGCATTAAATGGGGGTGAAAAAGATTGTAAGATAAACTTGAATCAGGCTCTCTTCTATTTGGGTTTCAGAAAGTGCTTTCATGGTATCAAATGTATCACTTTCATTGCACCTGTGAAGTAGAGTTACTTGTTATTTCAGACCCAAGAGCCTTTTCTTTAGACATAATTACATTCTGTGACCCTTCTACATTATTCAGCGTTGCTTTTATGAACAAAACATTAATGAACCTGTAGCTTATACATGATTATTCTGGTGTTACCATGCCGTATTACATCATTAACAAAAAAAACCCCAAACAAAAATGTTAAAATTATTTAAACCTATTATTATTATTATTATTATTATTATTATTAACCACAATTACTGTTTCTTACATGGTAGAAAAAGGAAATAATGAAAAATGAAACAAAATCATGTCTGTGCATAGAAAAAATCAGGTTTTCACTGTCATTTAAATTATATTAATGTATTTCTCACCAAAACAGGAGTAAAAAAGAAAAAATTTCATATTATTGTCTTGACTTTTCTATGGTGTTTTTTATATGTAACACATAGCTAACTTTTCTTTGTAACTTTTTTATTATATGACATAGATCAATAGATTATGTTCCTCAGTGCTTTCAAGTGTGTGTAGTTTATTTATGTCATCTATTACAGCTCAATCATGTTATTTCAACTTCACAAAATGAAGGACGACATCTTTTTCTTTGTAATTTTTCCTACTTAACTTTTCAATAAACACTGAATGGAGAGGTAGTAGCTGTCACACTTCTGTTCTACTCATCAGCAGCAAATATTGTATTTTTAGCAAGTTACTGCTCACAGTCTTCTTTAACAGGTAAATTCAATGGCAACTATCAACTGACTTCAGGGATCTGGAATGAAGAATTTCAACACAAAAGATGTTTTTTGTGTCAGTGCTTCACCTTTCATTAGGAACAGAGTTAGATCATTTTTTCTTTTGAAAATCAAAGTTATAAGGTCTAAACACATACTTCACTGTATATGGGATAGATCCCCAGTGTGATCTTGAAGATTAAGGGTTATCTTTATTGGTGAAAAAATTTACTGTCATGCTGTGGGTTTCAAGAGAAATTCACAGGATTTTTCTGTCTATAAGAAAGTTACAACTCTGAAGAAAATAATTCTTTGGAATATATTCTAAGAAGGACCCCCTCTCATTGCAGCTAGGCACAAGAACAGCATTGTTAAATAAGTTGTGTATCTCAAATTATATAAGTCTTGTTTTTTCTTGAATCAGGGGAGGAGCAACTGTTAGGCTTAGAGAAAAAGACACAGAGAAATCTTTGAGCAAATTATTAAAAAATCCCTAATGTGAAAAACATGTTGGTGTTTTAGTATAGCTTAAACATTCTACAGAGCATTATCTTGGACAAATTTCTAATGAGATATTCACAAAAGAAGCAAAACATTTGTTTTCATGCCATGCCATACCAGACCACAATAGAAACTTTTGAGAATTGTTGTGCCAGGACAGACATGCTGTCTTAAGTCTATCTTGGCTAAGCTGGGTTTTTTTAAAACTTCCTTGCTCATCTCTGTGTCTTTGCCTCTCTCCATGGGCTGCAAGTGCTGGCAAAGGCTTGCTCCAACATGGGTCCCAGTGTCTTCTTTATGTCTCCACCTGCTCCAGCATGGAGCCTCTCCACGGGCTTCGGGTGGGGTCTTGGCCTTTCCCATGGGCTGTGGGGGGACACCCACTCCACCATGGGTTTCTCCATGGGCTGCAGGGGAATCTTTCTCTCTGGCACCTGGGGCACCTCCTCCCCACCTCCCTCCTTCACTGGTCTTGGTGTCTGCACAGTTTCTTACATCTCACTCCCTTCTTTGGTGGCAAAAATCAGCTGCTTCTGTTTTGGGGGTTTTTTCTTCTTAAATGTGATTCCAAGAGGCACTGTGACCATCGCTGATATGCTCAGCCTTGGTCAACGACTCCAGCCTTGAGCCGGCTGGTGTTCGCTCTCAGACCTGCAGAGAGCTTCTGGCTGCTTCTTGCAGAAGCCACCCCTATGGCCCCCATCTTCTCTAACAAAACGCCGTCATGCAAAACTACAATACAAGGAATAATTTCCCAATATTGAAGAAGCAGAGTGTAACAGGCCTGACTGTTACAGGTCTTTACTTCTCCATGAGTCGGCAGTTATTCTTGTGCTTTAATAAAATTGAAGACGGAAAGAATTCCAGTGAGGAAGTGTGAAGTGGGGCTGGAATTTCTTCACAGCTAAGAATGACAAAAGATTTTATTTTTTTTAAATACACATATTTGTTTATGAGTAATTTGTCATTTTTCATAGCTAGTGTTGAGTAGAAGCAATAAGCATCAGGCATGGTTCCTAGGAAACGTCTAATTAACTGTACTCATCTGGAGGAAAGAACTGAGATTGCAAGTGCAAAGATTGAGGTATTCATATGTTCTCATACTTCAGATGGTGGCTAGGTAGGCAGAAGTATAGAGTAAAAAAAAAAGATATAAATACAATTAAAGTGGAGAAGTTGAGAAAGAACTCATATTCAGCATTTGTATACAGTTTTCTCAAACTTGTTCTTTAACTGCTTCTTAGCCACATGGTAAATTGGTCTAATAATTTCTACCCAGTGCATATTTTCAGAATTCAGCAGAATAAAACCATATAGAAAAGCAGAAGCATGATTCATCTGTTCACCTGTTGTGGACGCCTACTTAAGATGAGATGAATCATCCCCTTGAAATGTCATGTCTTTCCCCTGACTATAAAGGGATTCTAGATATGATGAATCTCACCTAACTCTAGTGATTTGCAATGGGTTAACCATTCTAACACAGTCTGTACATCTCTGCACAGCCAGTGGAAGTGTAGTTTTAGAATAAAATAATCTTTATGAATATAGAAGATTACTTCCAAACAAGAATAATTTCCTTTTCAAAATACCTGTTTATTTCACTGGCCACATTCAATAATTCTGAATCATTAGCATTTTGCGCTCCGTTTATGTGATATTCATGATAACTTGAGGTGCAAAGAACCTGAAAATTATGCTGATATTACATCTAAGGTATTTGGTAGTAGATTATGTTGGTTGTATGATGTCATTCTACAGGAGCATAAGCAAATTCCTGACCCAGCACATTGACATAAAAAGTGTTTTCAACCGTCTTAAAAGATCATTCTACCCAACTTCATTAGTTGACTGAATTAAGAAAAATTTGGTCTGAGATTGCTACCGAAATTAAATGACTGGGAATTCTAGCCTAGCCTCAGCCACAATGATATGCAATCACTTCATAAATACATGTGTTAAAGGCTGCCAGTCACTGATATATCTTGAGGAAAAGGGTCAGGGTTTTTCATGCTGAAAATTACAATCCTATTGCCTCCTTTCAGGTAGTTGTACAGAGTGATAAGCCTTCTTTTCTACAGACTGAATAACCCAAGTTCCCTCAGCCACATCTTGTCAGTCTTGTTCTCTAGACCCTTCTAGAATTCTTCATAAATGCTTGGTTTTTTATGGAAAATATTTTAATCCTTGACCAACAAGAATCAATAAGGGAAATATATTAACTTTATGTAGATGACCACACATATTTCAAGGGACACAATAAATTGCATACATACGAATGTGATAATGTGAGGAATTGTACTGATTGTTGTAATGGCTGCTAAAGGTATGTAGCATTTAGCTTTACAAGGGAACCAAGGAAGTTTAATATCTTCATTAGCTCTGTCCTTTACAACATAACTGTCTGCAGGGGCTGGGCAAGTATCCTGAACAATGTACCTCACAGTCTTTTTCCTCCCATCATGTAATAAGGGATTGTATGCAAGCACTCACCTGCCAGGATGTTTGATTTACCTTTCAAAAGAAGTTAATACTTGTGGGAGTATTGCATACAGCCAGAACCCATCCTGAGCAGCAGCTAGGACAGAGCCTGGGTCCATAACCAGCAGATGGGACTGAAAGTTGGACCTATCTTTTGAACGGAAACCATCCAAATGAGGAAGGTGTTGCTGGAGTGCCTAAGAGGCTGAGCAAATGTCTTTTCCTCCTGAAGATCAGAGCTTCACTTCATATGCTACTTTAGCACATGACTAACTCTATTTTTACATTTATGTGTTTTTCTTGTAGCCTCTTAGTTGACCTCAGCACTTTCTGAAGGCCACTGTAGCACATCAATCAATGAAGACCACAGCCCATCAATAAGATTATTACTGTATCATTTTCTAGTTTATAAAGAATTATGATATTCTTGTGATTCTTTAATTTTACCTGAATGATGTATTAGGTTCTTTTTTTTTTATCCCCTTCAAAGTAATTGGTACTTTTTCATTTAAATCTAATCCTGAGCAGAAATTTAACTGTTGAAAACTACACACGAAATACACAAATTCCTTCTTCCAAGCCCTTCTTTACATTGTTTTCTGCATGTACAAGCTACCTCATGTTCTCTCACAATGAAGAAACAATAACAATGATTAGTCCTATGAATATTCATGGGAATTCTTCTGTTATTTTAACATAATTTTCATGGATCATCTATTCATTGTACTATGAAGAAACTAAAACCATGAAAAATGAGAAAGTTTGTAGTATTAATAAAAGCAAAGAAATTATAATGCGCAAAACTATTTAAATGGCATTTATTTTCCATTTAAAAGCTGTGGATTTAAAATATCTTCCAGTAAAGATTTCTATATGGACACTTAATGGAAATCTTGATAAAATTGAAGAATACGTTTTAAGTGTCTATTGTATTATTTATAATATATTAAATTGCTTATTCTAATGCTCTGTTTCACTTTAATGCTCTGGAAATTCTTCATAATAAAGCTGCTTATAAATCTATATATTCAACATATGAACAAGTACACGAAAACAATATTAAGCCTTCAATGCCAACAGTTAAAATTGGGTAATGACCAAATTAAGGTTAGTGGTATAACTGCAATTTCTTATGTATATGGATATCTTATGATATTGTGAGTAATTATAAGATGAGGGAAGGGAACAGAAGTGAAAGTTCTTGACTCCTTTAAAGTCTTCCTTCTGTAAGATTAGAATCAGACTTGAAGATGAATCAGACTGATGAGATGCCACAGCTTGAGTTTATGGCATCTGATCTCATTTGTGTCTTAATCTCACTCTGAGTGTAACAATGAATCTCTCCAGACAGGACCTTTCTGGGTTAGGACAAATGGGCAGGGACACCTTCAGTAGACCAGGTTGCCCAAAACCCCATCTAACCTGGCCTTAAACATTTCCAGGGATGGGGCTTCCACAACTTCTCTGGGAAACCTGTTCCAGTGCCTTACCACCCTCAGAATAAAGAATTTTTTCCTAACGTATAACCAAAATCCACCTTCTTTCATCTTAAAGCCATTGCCTCTTGTCCTATCACTACACTTACTAGTGAGCAGTCCCCCTTCCACTTTCCTGTATGACCCCTTTAAGTATTGGTAGGCTGCAATTAGGTCTCCCTGGAGCCTTTTCTCCTCTAGACTGAACAAGCCCAACTCTCGCAACCCGTTCTTGTAAGAAGCGTGCTTCAGCCCCCTGATGATCTTCATGGCCCTCTTCTGGACTTCAACAGTTCTATGTCTTTCCTCTACTGGGGACCCCAGAGCTGGATACAGTACTCTAGGTGGGTGTAAGGGTTTTGTGCTGGGAAGCACATCTACAGAAAAAAACAACAAGGGAATTCCTTGGTACCAGCCACAAAGTTTCGAAAACTCTGTAAATCCTTCAATAGATGCCTGTCTCTGACTGATGGTGGGATGAGCATCCATAAATAATAGGATGCTTTGCAGATAGGGGTTACATTTTCAAGGTCTGGACAAAGAATAGACCTTAGTCTTAATCAATAGAAGCCTTGTGAAAAGGAATTTAAGGAGGAAACATTTCCAAGGACTAAATCAACTTTAATGCCAATTATGAAGGACCATTTGACACTTGGAGGCTGTTAGAGGAGATACCTCTGATAGTGACAATGTCCAGCTGGGATACTGGTGACTACGCATGTGTCAGGAGGAAGAGGTGAAAAGTTTAGCCTGATGAAGACTACAGGCCTTCATCCTGAAGACCCCAACTCACGACCACCAGAGAGCACTGCGCCTGCGCCATTAGGAGGAATTTATGGAAATAAAGCCATGAAGTTAATTTGAATATGAAGCAGGACAGGTTATGCATATGTATAGGTGTTACAAATTCCAAACACCTCTCCTCTATAAAAAGTTGAACAAAGCAGCCTTCAGTGGAAGGAAGGAATTTCCCCCACCTGACATGAAGTGAAGTCGAGTGGTCTCGCAAGCCATCACGGGAACCAGTGGTGATAGCTATAACTTTCCTGTAACTTTAAACTCTTTACCTTTCTTTCTCTTTTTTTTCCCTTCTCTCTCTCTCTCTCTAGTACCTTTCGCGAATTTTGCTGTAATAATTAAACTTCCTTATGATGCGGCATTTGACCTCATTTGTGTCTTAATCTCACTCTGGGAATGATAAAAGAATCTTGCCCCTGACCGGGCTATTCCGGAACGGGACAGTGGGGTGTCACAAGAGCAGAGGGGCAGAGTCATCTCCCGGGACCTGCTGGCCACACTGTTCTTGATGCAGCCTAGGACACAGCCTTCTGAGATGCCAATGAACACTGCTGGCTCATGTTGAGCTTGTCACGAACAATAACCCCTAAGTCCTTCTCCTCAGGGCTGCCCAGCCTCTAGATGTGCTTGGGACTGTGCCAACCCACATGGAGGACCTTGCATGCAGTTCACATGGGCCCATCTCTCTAGTCTGTCAAGGTCCCTCTGGATGGCATTCCTTCCCTCCAACGTCTCAATCTCACCACACAGCTTGGTGTCAGCAAACTTGCTGAGGTGCACTCTATCCCACTGTCCATGACACCAAGAAATATTTTGAACAGTGTCAGTCCCAGTACTGACCACTGAGGAACACCACTCATCGCAGACCTCCACGTGGACATAGAGCCATTGACCACAACTTTTTGAGTGCAACCGTTCAGCCAGTTCCTTATCCACTGAGTGGTCCATCTGTTGAAGCTGTATCTCTCCGATTTAGAGGCAAGGATGTCATGCTGAGTAGTGTTGAATACCCTGCATAGTTAGCTTTAATCTTGATAATTACCTCTATAATATCTATTATATTGGCTGTTAATGAAAATCTTAAGATAACTTTTTGGTACCTGATTCTTTATTAAAATACAACCTAACCCTGCCCAAAGTTTTAGCACAGATTAAGAGGTCTTAAAAATAAAGTAAGTACTGCTGGGAGCACAGTGCAATAATTAATGGAGAAAAGAAGTTTTTAATATATTTTAAAATTCCTCTGTGCCCAGATACCTTTCTCTGTCCTCATTTCGGACAGAAAACATGCCTACTTTTTTCTTTTGATTTAACTGAAGAGGGCAAATGTTATTTAAAATAAGACGTTGCATAGCTTCTAAAAGTATTCTGATTCTTTCACTTAGAAAGCTGTTATTTTAGTGTGTTCAACATCCTGAGGAGTCTTTATACCCTATCAACACAGTTTAGTGTCAGTGCAAAGAGCCAGTCCATAATCTTCTCCAGTAATGGAAATTATTAGGTCCCTAAGATGGAGACCATGTTACTAGCAGCCTTTTAAAAATTATTTTTAATTTCTGCATCCATATTTAAAAGTATATACATATTTAGAAGTATATGTATGTATTTAGTTATATTATTCATATGCATATTTATATATAAAAATGCGGAAGATTTATTTTATGTCTTTATAATTTTCCAGAATAATGAAAAGTATGAATATCAATAGTAACAATTCCATCTATTGGTCAGTAGGTTTTGGTTTAGGTTCCATGGAAAATAGGTCTTGAATTTGGATCAATCTTTTCCTCTTTCAACAGAAGAATATCCTTTTTTCTATTTCAATAAATCCTTTGAGGTGTATTCTCTTGCCTTTTCTTAAACTACTTTAGGCAACTGTTTGAATTATAGTAGTCATTGTTTTTTATGCAAATGACATAAGGTTAACAGAGTGTTTTATAAATACCTCTGATATATTAAAGGCAACAGTGGGTGGTAATAATGACTTTATTTTATGCCATTAGACATCATGTTCTTGCACTTGATAGTGACACACTGTCATGGATTGTGGTACTCTAGAGAACACTCATCTCCTGAAGATTCACCTTTAACTGCTGAAGTTTCATTAGCCCTCCTTTCACAATCAAGGAAAAGTGAAACTTCTTCCTCGGTTGCAAAAGAAATAATTCAATAAAAATTACAAAATATATGGAATTATAATATAATGAACACTTTTTTGAAAGAAAACCCTTAGTTTAGTACCTATTAGTTTAGTACCTATTGGTTTAGTAACTCAGATGTGAGGAAGTTCAAAGGAGGAAACATCTGTTTCAACTATTACACCATTCAATGTAACTACAGTAAATGCTCAAATAAAGATGATGTGATAAATATTTTTTTACAAAAAGTGCTTGAATGTTTTCAAAAGTTTACCTCAGATAGGAATGAAATATACTGAGGGCTTATCCAATGCCAAAACAGCTGAGTACAGTTATATAATCTAAATTACTTCTCAAAGCAGGCCAAATCAGTATCTTCAAGTAAATCTGAGAAAACAATACATACTTTTTGTTGTTGTTGAAGGAAAGACTATTTGTGACAGACTGATCTCATTCTACAGGTGAAATGAATATTATTTTAGGAATCAAGAAATGGCTGTTGTGTTCTCTTACTCATGACAGTGAGTGCCCCTCTGCTCCCATGTCCAGAGATCCTGTCAAGGATCCTGTGTGGGGAGCAGATCTTCACAAGTGTGCAGGAACAGATGCATCCAGAACCTCCATAATATCATCTTCCTTCTAGTTCTGTTCCTATTCTATGATTTTCATATTAAGTTGACATATGTTAACATAAAGTGAGAGTGAAAGGGTGGGGGCATGGAGAATAACAACAATAACTAAACAAACAACATTTAAACTCTGATTTTCATTAAATACTCTTGCTACCATTGAATTTTCTCAAAGTAGATGCTGCCAAGCCACTTGACTGAAGAGCGGAGCATTTGGAAGAAATATTTTTTTAACTTGGAAATAAATGTCTTATGAAGATTACACCAATGCCGAGTTCATGTTCAGTCCCCATTTTTAGCTGGATACCAAATACCACCTCACTCCTGACCACTGTTGCTTTTTGTGTTTCTTGAATAAAGTTTTATCTTAAGTAAGAACATCTGATTTTGCACTTCAAATCTCACCTCTTACTGCTGTCTACTAAATGCAAGGATATTTTGCCTCCCAATTTCCCTCTGCTACCTCCCCCAGCCCCACCCGTTTTGCAGGGAATTTTCAACCTGTTGCTGATTTAATTAATTGATTGTTGGATATATCTTCATCTATAACTCTTTCATATCTGCATCATCAAAGTCAGATAAACCACAAGTCTTTTTCTGTATATTAAAAGATGCAACTTTACTAGATACAGTCCTACATTACTCTACTCAAGATAGGCCCCTGAACTTTCAAGCCAATTTCTTCATCTTCAATTTATTTTTTTGTTCACTTCAAATTCTACCAGCATCTTGGTGGAATTAAATTCCTGTTTAAATGGCACAATGAAATTATGTGTAGAAATATGAAGGGCAATTTTTGACAGGCAGATTTTAGAACTCTAACTAGAGTAGCACTACCTGATCCTAGTACAGCATGGCTAATGCAGGGCATTAGCACTAGTAAAGTCATTCACATCTATCACACGAGAGTACCTTTAATCTCTTACTGGATTACACCCTACAGTAAGAAAGAATTAATAGAGACAACAGGAGTATTTTCAAGTTAAAAAAAAAAAAAAGCCATGCAGGGAAAAAGATATTATTTAATGACTGAAAAATATATTTTCAACAAGTGAAGAATGAATTTCCTTGAAAATATTTCTTAATAATGAATTCCATTAACATTCTAAATCTATTAATGTGTGTCAACCTGTAAGGAAGTCAGGCTAAGAAAAGGTGTGCTATTATCTAGTGCTTGTGCAGGAAGCAGTTTTCTAGAAGCCCAGCTGTTGTACAGAAACTCTTAATATGCAGATGAGCTTTAATTAAACAAAAAAGTTAGATAATATTTTTCTGGCTGCTAGTAAACTTAATTAAAAAGCAGGCATCACCCAAACCACCACCACCCCCCCAAACCAAACAAAAACCCCTCCCATAGACCCCATAAAAGGGACATAAACTTTCTTCTATATGCAGAGTTTCAATTGCTTATCTGTCAAGAATGTCTCAGACTTCATGGAGCTGAGCATCTCAGTTTATTATGCTGGAATCCGGGGATTAGTCATTACTCTGGCTCACATAACATCCAATGCTGAAGTACTTGCACATGATTCAGAACTTGAATCTGCCTGATGTCTCTATTTGAAGCATTTAAAGTGAATGTAAGGGTATGTTACTCATCCGTCCACTCTCTGAATCATTAATTCATACATATTAAGTGGAAACTATTTATCAGGAATAGATTTTCCTCCTCTTTAAATCTGATTCATTCCACAATAATGGATCCTTTACCAAATCTGTGAGCTGAATTCAATGAAAACTAATATGTTTCTATCTGTGTGAGTATTTCACACCTTCAATTTGTAGCTTACAGTAAAATGAGAGCGACTTCAGCAAAGCTGTATTAAATTGCTGAAGTGAGAATTCATGCAGTTTGTGTTCTAAAACTTTTCATGTCCTCATGATAGTACAATGCCATTTAATTAAGAAAGTTCACAGAGCATTTTGGTACAACTCAAACAATGCTGATCTTAGTTCCATTGCCCAATTTGCACAACAAAATATAACAGACATTAATGAGTAGGAATTCAGATGCTTCATCATGAAAAAATAGTAGCTTATGCTCTTAAAAGAACCATACCAACAAACAAAAAAAGGAAGCAAATAGTTCATTCCATATTGGGAAACACCATCTAGCTGTACACAAAAGTTATAGTGCAAAAAATAAAAATCAATTGACTCAATTCCCCTAAGACCTACAGCATACATCTATGATTTTCTAGAGTTATCTTTCTTCCCAGACTTTCTTTACAGGTAGTTTGATCATATCTTTCTCTTTCCACCTAGTCTACAATGTAACCAGTATTTGCTTAGCAGTTTATCAGAAATGCCCAGTTTCAATCTTAAGGCTTCAGCAGCAAAAGATCCTAATAGAACTCATGTCTACACTGATAAAATACATCTAACTTTGTTTGGTACTAGATCAGGTCCCAGATCCACAGAGCTATCTAGAAAAAAGGTGAAATTGCAGCCAGTAGTCTGGAATGGACTGCCTTCAAAAGTAGATATTTTTTCTCTACTTTGAAGCTATGTACAAACTGCTACCTCTTCATCTAAAGCCTCTAACTGATTTTGTGACAGTTCAGATCTCCTTGGATGTTTAATGTATTTTAGAAAAGATGTACTGGAAGGACGAAGAAACACCAAAGTTATCCCCTTAGTTAGAAATAACAGAAATAGCAAATCGACAGAAGCAAAATAAATAAAGCATTTGTTGATATGTTTAGATTAGAAGATAAAAAAAGAGAGAAATTAATAATATAGCTGACACTTTGGGAAATAATTATTTCAAAACTTTTTCACTTCACATGCAAAAACAATGGATACTGACATATTTTTTAAAAGTTATGTTACTTTTTAAGAAGGATTCTTCCAATCCCTCTGTCAACCAAAGCACAGCCTAGCTTCATGATTTAAATCCATATAACCAAATCAGCTACAACTATTGGAACATTTTTCCATATGAATATGTTTTTGCAAGTGTAAATTTCCATTGAGTAAAAGTGTATTTGTCCCATGTTTCCTCTTGATATCAGATACTTTATTCTGCAGTCTAATGAGTTGTTCCAAATCTTCACAGATGACTAATCAGTGGGTCTAACAAGTACAAGTAAAAATTAGGGAGCAGCTCAGATTTAATAGTTCTTAATCACTAGCAGAGGAACTGTCTATCGTGTTCTCCCCCCACCCTAAGGAGACTGAAGTAGAAGGAAAAAAAAGAGAAATCCTCACATAATGTTTAGATAAGCTATAGAATTCAATGTTATAGCACGTTGTAGATGGTAAAAATATAAATGGGCTTTGGGGATGGCAGAGAAGCTCATAGGGAAAAAAATCTATTGTGTGACAGTGAATGCATAGGTACTATGTCTGACTCCTAAATTCCCTGATCTAGAAATGATAAGAGGTTGAATTAGACCCATAGAAAAAAGGCTTTCCCTTTTCTAATACTATTCTCACTGTATCTAGCTTTAATCACTCTAGAAGTCAATCTTAAATTCTGTTGAGAGGTCTCATAGATCATTACAGCTGAAGAACACCATTAAACTCACCAAAAATGGAGCAAATGAAAATATGTACTTGCACATAGAGCCATCCAAACAGCAAAAGGCTGAAGATAAGTAACAGGATAAGAATAACAAAAAAACCCCAGGAGACTGCAAATAGGCAGAACAACCTGATGGATGCAGTAGAAAAGTGTTGGGTAGAACCAAAAAAAGAAAATAAATACTGTGAGCAACTGAGATCTCCTTTTAAGAAACAAATAAGGTCTCCCTTTTGGAAGGGGGGTTGGGGGTGGGGCAGCAGGTGTAAAGTGAAGCCTAAGAGCACTATGCATGAGGAGGAAAGGTGGGGGAAAAGAAGACAAGCTCGCTCAAAGATTTCTCAAGCCTGCTCCCTTTGACCCGAGCAACTAAAACCCACTAAGGCGTGCAGCCATCACATTAAATATATGGTATCAGCTCCGTGGCAACTAATTTTAGATATAAATTATTAAAAGTTTTGAACATGAAGTGATGATGATTAATATTGTGCAAAAAGCTAACCTTCAGCACAGAATACAGTGTTAATGAATGAACACAGCTTTAATGTTTAAATTTTGAAGCCAGCCTTGCTTACTAGTGTTTAAAACACTCCCATCACAGTAGTCTCTGATTATCTGATGCATATGGAGATATATATTTGCAAATATGAAGTTTCAACACTTGCTGTACATACTTCAAAACAAATGGTGGAATAAAAAACAATTTAAAGAAGGTAGCATGAACATCAATTTCCATGTCTATATTAGGCTGAAAAATACAGAAAAAGTTTAAAACGCTGTATATTGCAGAAACATTTTTTCCTACTGGATTTAATTGGAAAAAATGTCCTTATTATTTTTAAAATGGAGCTTGAGTAAAATATGAGTAAATGGAGTACAAGATATGCTTGTCAGAGATAAAAGGGGACTGGTCATGGATGCAGGTAAGATTTCTTTCAGACCTGTATCTGATTGGAAGATATACAACAAACATATTCTACCATAATATATTTCCTATATTAAGATTTCCTTCTCTCTCTCTCCCCACTCCACACCTCCTCCTTTATTTGTCTCTTTATTTCCTTTAATTAGAAGATACTTTTTGAGTGGGAAAGCATGTTGAAAAGAAAGAGAAATTTCTGTTTTCTTATGAGATTATCAAGAATGTATCTGGGAAACAGCTGAAGATTTTGTTTCCTCAATGAGCAAGTAGATACAGAACTTGGGTTTTCATTGCAAAAGCTAGATGACAAAATATTTTACATTAAAAAAAACAACGATTCCACTCTCCTATTATCATATTTATATGCCATTGCAACCTACATTTCCATGAAGAATTTTAAACTTTATTCACAGTGTGAATATCTGGTATTTCTTTTGCTAATTTCTGTCCTTAGCAAAAAATGAGGATGTTGACACTGGGTAAGGAAGACCTATATATACTATTGATAAATAATAATCAGTTTAAGGACTAGCTCTATTGACATTTCAATGAAATTACATATCTGACAGGAAGATTATGAATCTGAATAAGTAATCATAGAATCACAGTGCTATAGAATCACAGAATGGTTTGGGTTGGAAGGGACCTCAAAGATCACCCAGTTCCAAATTCCTTGACATGGTCAAGGACACCCTCCTCTAGACCAGGTTTCCAAAGACCCATCCAACCTGGCCCTGAATACTGCCAATGATGTGGCATCCACAACTTCTCTGGGAAATCCATTCCAGTGCCTTGCCACCCCTCATAGTGAAGAATTTTTTCCTAATGTCTAATCTAAACCAGCCATTAGCCCTCATCCTGTCACTGCACACCTTGATAAAGATAGAGTCCCTCTCCATATTTCCTGTTGGCACCCTTTAGGTACTGGAAGGCTGCTGTAGAGCCTTCTCCAGGATAAATAAGCCCAAGCCTCTGACTGTCTTCACAGGAGAGGTGCTGCAGCCCTCTGAACATCTCTGTGGCTTCTGAACTCACTCCAACAGTTCCATGTCTTTCTTGTGCTGTGGATCCCATTTCTGGACACAGTACTCCAGGTAAGACCTCAGGACAGCAGAATAGAAGGGGAGAATCACCTCCCTTGATCTGCTGGTCATGCCGTTTTGGATGCAACCCAGGATATGGTTCGCTTTCTGGGCTCCAACCGCACATTGCTAGCTCATGTTGAACTTTTCATGAATTAATATTCAAAATTCCTTGTCCTCAGAGCTGCTCTCTATCCATTCTCTCTCCCCAGGTTGTAGTTGTGCTTGGTAGTGAATGAACCCATGTGCATGACCTTGCACTTGGCTTTGTAAAAAACTTCATGTAGTTCCATTTTGTTACTGAAGCTTTCCTGTGGTAGATACATTCTTCCTTGTAATATGTGTCATACAGTTCACTTTCCAAATCAGTCACCACTTGATATGATTAGTTCTGTGATTTTTCTGCTGAAATAATTGAAATACAAAAGAATAGTTTCAGTTTATTCAATATTGAACTAGAAAATCTCTTATTTGGCAGGAATAATTGTGCAACTTTTCATTTGCTTCATAGAAAGTACATCAAAGAATGATGAACAGCCAGATAAGTGACCTCATGGAAATCTTCTTAATTAGAATAAATTAGAAAAAAATATTGTTTTAACAGAAGAGAATCACCAGGATTGTCTCTAACAAGACACTTAATTATATACATCAAGGGGAATTTCTTAAGGGACCTATCTTCTCTTCATCTATGTAACTCATTTAACATAGTTCCTCCTTTGTAAATGTGATTGGGGAGATATATCAAACTGGATAAATTAGATCTAATTTCATCACCCATATAAAGTTTGTAAAAGTTCCAACCAATCAGGAGAGATTAAACCCCAAAGCTGAGTTTTACTTTAATGAAAATTGCATTTTATATTTGTGATGAGTGACTAAATTCAGGTATAATATCTTAATGACATACTGAAATGGAAATTTGCCATTATAATATAGTGTTCCCTAAATTATCCAGACATCTAAAATTATAAATACAAATTCTGGATTTGGAAAGAGAAAAGCCCAAACACAATCTTAATTTATTATTAGGATTTTTTTTTTCTTCAATCGTATGACTAGAAATTTTGATTTAGGATATACGACACACTGGAAGTAGGTTCTTTTTTATATTTATATAATATACACTTACATATTCTATTTACACACATTGTCACATATGCATGTGTTTGCATACACAGGCACACACAGAATATACATAACCTTTTATATTTCATTAAAAAAAGACAAATCCTTAAATCTACCTGATTAAAACATTATTAGCATGTATTTTAGTATTTTATGGTACTTTCTAATCAGAAATAAGAAGTTATAAACAGGCACCTTAAAGGTGACTAAAGTAAACTCTCCAAAGGGTATTAAGTGCTGACAAAAAGCATTCAGTTTACATGAGAGTATAGTATCAAAGACTACACCGAATTCTATTTTAAATCAGCACAATAATTTAGGAGACAACTGGAAAACTGCTTTCATAGCTAACTCAGTAGTTTTAGAGACACTTATGTTTAAGTTAATTTTGTAAAGCTAGTTCACCCTTTGTCCAGTGTTAAGAATGCACTCAAGACTTCACTGCTGATTCAGATCTTGAATACCAAGCTTAGAAGTCACTATAGTATGAAAAAAGAAAAAGGAATATGTTTTGTATTTAAAATGATTAAGTCTTTCAAGCTATTTTTTATTACTGAAGCCCTTTTCCTGTCCTGAATCTAAGTCGGCATCTAGAACCTGTTACAGAAGAGTACCCAAAATGCAGCTAGGAACTAGATTAGAAAAAGAGACTTAGTTCCGTATATTCCCCCTTTTCTTTTTAGAATGAACTTCAGTTCTCTTCATTCTTATGGTTGAAAGTATTTGGATGTCGTGGTGAAATAATTTTCCATTTATTTTTCTTTTAACTATTTGTTTCACATTTAAGTTGCACCCTGATGAGTACATTCCATCTGCTTACCATGTAACTGACAAATAGCTTGCAAATTAATGATCACAAGCTGTGAGGAACCTGTTTCACTTGAGTTCAAAACCCATCTGAACTCAATGCTGAAGTTCCTGACATTTCTGAAGGTCTGAAATGCCATTAGTGAGTTACATAATGAGGCAGCTTATGAAGTGGCTTTGGTCAAGAGTGTTTAGTCGAAAACTGTATAATAAGATGTCCTTGTAAGACTGTCATTTTTCATTACAATTCTATTTTTTTTTCTTCACAAGCATGTATGTAATTTTCAACTGATTTTGCATCTCAAATTTACATTGTATCAATAAAGTTAGTAGGTAAAGCTATAAAGGCCCCCTAATGAATCCGTCAATGAATCAATCAGCTAATGACTTGATCAATGACAAATTAATATATTTCATTCTCAGTAGAAAAAAAATACTTTTTTTCTCACTCTGAAAGAAACGATACCAAGAGATATAGAATATTTTGTTGTATTAAAACTCCTAATATAAACAACCAATTAAAACTCAAATAAGAGCTGCTAAATTTCCTTGGAAAGCAGATTAAAATAAGGACAGTTTTATCATCATATCTATATTGGTTAGGCTGTAGTGGGACATATTGATACTTGAGTTCTCAAATAGGTAAATATGACAGTAGACAACTAGAGATTGGAAGAGTAACAGTAGAGTGTCTTGAATATATTTCAAAGACAACGTTAGTCCTGAATTTTGTCAACACAGACAGTGAACTACAGGAAACTCTTTCAGTGGTTAAGTATAGACATATCTCTAGGATAGTAAATTAAAACAGTGTCCCAGTTGCAATGACAGACACCACAGCTTAATTACGGTAATGCTACAGTTTGTATAAAAACCAAAAAATGTCCCAACTGTATCTACGTACTGCAATTTATGTTGCATACTGGAATGGTCTTAGAGCTCACAAAGTTGACTACGCTTTGGCTGAAACTACACCGATTTAGGTATTTCAGGAATAGACCTGGGATATTCCTGCTGGTAATGGATTCTAGCCATGGCAGTAGAAAAGACTCTAACCAAAGCAAATTCTCTTTACAATAAAAATTGTTGCAGGGATGCAACCAAGATATGTATTATATGCGATCTGAGTCCAATGACTTTATTGAGTACATGTAAGCTTAAATACTTAGCTCCTATCTACACACCTGAATTGAGACATCAATCTTGCACTGAATCCAACCACAAAGAAAAAATCAGTGTGAAAAATAAGTAAAAAATGTAATATCAACTGGACAAATAATTTTCAATTATTCTCATCTGAACAACTTTTTTATATGGGTTTTTATATGATCACTCATCCTAAAACAGTTATGATTTTCATTTTGTTCAGCTGCACAGGGAAACTTGTTTAGATTCCTTGGTCTTCTTATTATCAAGGAAACTTCTTCTGTAGCTGTAAAGCAGAGAAGTGTTCTTGGGCCCATGAGAGAAAAGAAAAAGACAATTTTATACTGGTGTATTAAAAATGTACTTTACCTTCCTGTCACTTCACACTATCTGAATCAGAAAAAAATTAAAATATCTGTTATGCTTCTCAGAGTTTTCTTTTGAAATAAAAAAGGACATGATAATCTTGTTATCACTGCAAATTTCAATCAATTCCTCGATTCTATTACTTTTTCCTCCTGATAAAAGCAACTCTTGATAAAAACATCTATCCTGTTATTGCAATTTTCTTATTAAAGCATTCTGCATTTTGTTTTAAATCTATAGTTCTGAAATCTGAAGCCTTCTCTGTGATCTATGGCTTCACAAATTTGCATATAAATTCATAGAGAAAGCTAACTTTGAACATTACCTCTGGGAAGTCTAGGTTAATTGTGAAGTTAATTTGTCTTGTCTCATTTGTGTGTGTGTGTGTGTGTGTGTGCGTGTCTATAAATCTTGTAAGACTGCAGTTTCCTTAGCAGTGGTTTGTGATTATCCATGAGTTAAGGAACCTTTTAAGATATTTTTTTTCAAGATCTTGACTGGCAAAGGCAGAAGGGCTCATTAGCACTGTAGTCTACTTCATGCACTCTAGAATTCCCTGAATTTCACAGAAACAAGTGAAGTGGATGGAAATAGTATAAGTCTGGATGAAGGTGGGATATTAGAATATAATTCTCTTTATTCTGAAAAAAAGGATCATAAAAAACTCATGAGACTCTGAGAGACTGATTTCAGAGTTCATCCTCCTGCTTTCAAAGCACAGTGGCAAAATGGAGGAATCTCATGAGATAATGGAAGATAGGTGGCTTTGTTATGAAAGATTTTGATACACATTGAAACACTGAATATGAAAGATATTAAAAAATGCTGCTATAATTTGGTTTCAGAAACACATCTTTGTGTGGAAGACAATACTCATTCAAAATTTTCCATTGTACAGAGGAACTTTATATTTATATTTATCTTTATATTATGGTAATTGTGACCTTTCAAAATTTGTTCTGCTGTATCAAATCACCTTATAAACGTGATATAAATTTACTGTAGATATTTAAATATTCAATCAAGTTTTGGTTTTTTTGGTTTGTTTTTTCATTAAGAGAGAGAGAGAGAGAGAGAGAAGAAAAGAAACAAAGAATAATCCTACTGGGTACATTGGAGCTGGGAATTAGTTTTCCACAACTAAAATATTTCACGTCATGGACAGATTATCTTCTGTAATATGAATAATTCATAATTTAGCTGTTTATTTGAGGTATTCATATATCCACATAGATGAAGACATCCTGTTCTCACATTTACCATAAGAATTTAATTATATCCTCTTTTCCTCCATTTAAAAATAGCAGTTATATCTAGTACAATTTTATTATCTGAAGATTCTACAAAAATTCTAAAGCTGCTTATGATTTGGCTTCCTCTAACATGCAGAGGTTAAGAGAGATTATTCAAAGTGCAGTTCACATTTTGTACCTTTGGTATATGCTCTATTGAACTTCATGTCTCTCCATACTCCTATTTAAATATACATCATACAACATATGGGAAGCATTTGTGGTTTAACAGCCATTTCTCTCAAAACATGACCTTAAGGTTCCAAGTATTTTTATATATTTTTATATATCACTACTCTTTCTTTTGGGTTTTATTATAAAACACTTTTAAATAACACTATCATGCACATTCAGCTATGTAGTAGAATCTGTGGATTTCTTGGAAAAGAAGATGGAATCAGTGTTGTTCATATTAGAGATGAATAGACATTGAATGGTTTGTTATCATTAATGGTATTTTCATTCCGCGGTGTGGGGCAAATAAAAGACCCTCCTTACATTTATCATCAGAACATACTCAAATAGCAAACACAATATATTAAGAATATTGTTTGTTTTCAGCTGTATAGCTGCCGATCCCTTAGAAAAATAAAAAAATATCTTTTAAGAAGCAGTTGGTGTTTTCTGATAATTTTTTTTCTTCTCCCACACAAATGCACATTCAAGGACATCTGGACAATATCTTTTTATGATTCCTAGAGATACTGGTGGAAAATCAGTCTTCCAAAAATATGCATAGTAGTATGGGGTTTGTTTTGCACACTTTTTAAACAGAATTCTAACTTCTATGACTGCATAGTAGTTTTAAACAGAATGCCAAGTGTCATTTAACAAGTGACAATTTTCCTATTTTACCTCAATAGACTAGAAGAGCTATGGCTATTTTCTTCGGTTTACTGTGAGCTCAATGAAAAAACAAAATGCATGCTACATTTAACATATATTCTTATAGATATGAAAAGCTGTTACATTTACTTCTTTCCTCTTGATCTTCTAGATAGTTACATGTTTCAAATCAAAGTTAGAAAAATATTGCAGATGCTTAATGTATTTAATTAAGCAAACACTTAAGTGCCAGCAGAGGTACAGGCTAAATACTACTAGAACCTTAACTCCTTTTCTAAAATAATATTTTACCAAGACCCTCCTGCTCTAAAAATCTTATGCTTTGAGCAATGATTTAAATATATTACATGAAATGTCTTGTCATTTCATATGTAGTTTCAAAAGACAGCAATTATTTTAGACTTAATTCACTACATTATTATTAAAATCAAAGGCACAACTAAAATGCAATTACATTAAACTAAAATGCAATTACATACATTTTCATATAGCACAATAGAAAATGAAAGAGGATTTTCTCTTTCAGTTATGACTCTATGCCCAAAGATTAAAAAGTTGATACACTACATGGAGCTAATTTTTTTACTAATTTTTTTCCATTTGTTATTTAAGTTTGTTATTTAAAGCTCATACGTTGTATGTATTCATACAATAGTGAGTGGTCTTTCAGACATTTTTTTACTTTTTATCATTTGAAGATAATGGATCCTGTGACAGAAAGAGGAATCTTGCATAACCTACATTTGGAAATAAAGAGGAAAAGGGAATTATATAATTTTCTGACCGCACTGGGATTTTAAAAGCCTTCCCTAAATGTTAATTAGACATGACTGTAAAGCTTTTAGTTACAACTATGTGAACAAAAGAGCTGGACATTGCATGGTGTCTTCTGTCTCTGACACTTCTTAAGCTGGGCATTGCAAAGGTGAGTTTGTTGAGATGCAGTTTTCAAAGAAAGAAAAGAATAGAAAGAGAGACTTACATTACCTTTATACCTTTATTGATTAACTTGTAGCCTAGGAGTTCAGAAAGAATCTACAGTTCCAGAAAAGGCTGAAAAGAGCTTCCAAAATCATTAAATAAATAGCACAATACCTGTGAAAGGTTTTCCTTGGGAAAGATTTAGAAGTGATTTAAAAGCACAGCTCTTCACGGAAGCAAAAGACAAAAAGATAAAGGAAAAAGTAGAACAGCTATAGAGACGGACAAGAAACTACTACGGAGAATTGTTTTTCCAGAGGTGTCCTCAGCCCTGTTTTGAAGTGCCTGTCTCAGACAATTGGGAAACAATACACAATATGTCTATCAGTATTCAGACTCAAATCAGTATCTTATATGGAGTACACTATTAATGAAAGTTTAATATGAAGGGATTTGTCTACATTCTGGGAATATCAGAAGAGGGTAGAAGATATTAAGATTAATTTAGTTATTCTAATAATGGGAACACAATTATCACGTGAATTTTTGGGGTGGCACTATGATGACAGAAGCTTCCGTTACTGTCGAACCAAAAGCAGTTTGAAAGACACAAGATTTTCACAAATTAGAATTGGATGTGGGACCAATTTTTAGGGCTTTCTTGTTCATTGTAATAACAAATGCAATCTGAAAAATCATAAGATTCATTGTGCTATCACTCTGTGATATGGAAACGTAACAATAGGATTGTTTCAGTTCGTAGAGGTTGCATAGACTGTATTAAAGTTAAAAAGTTATAAAGCAGAGAAATTCCTGGATGTCAAAACTTCACTTGAAAACCCAACCTCACTCCTGAAGTTTGCATAACGAATATTCAGTGAGATTCCCCTGTTTTAGAAATATATTGAGACTACATATGTGATTTTAAATACTAAGAAATAGTTATTTGGTAGTTTACTGATAACAGTGCATTGGTTGCTGGAAGAATCTAATACTTGCATCTTAAATTTCAAGTGCAGTGTCACATACATCTAGACAATTAGTGGGTTAATATTTGGTAATACTACAGGTATACATACCTACACAGACACAGTTGCAGATGTAAAGGGAAACAGAAAGAAATTCCCTGAGAACAGTAGATCAAACCTTTGATGAAAGTTTGGTTGTGATTGATATCCAACTCTGTCTACAAAGCCATCATCAAAAAAAGAGCAGGACAAAAAATATATATTTTTTTTCAGTGTGATGACAAACATGTTTCTCTGAAACAGCAGTTGGCAAGCTATCTTCACAAAGAAAGGCACTAAATATTTCAAACCGTGGGATGGCCTGCCTCTATTATATTTACAGTTTTTATTGCAGTCCCAAATGAATAAACTTTCTGCATCCTAAAAAAAACCCCAACCTGAAAGCAAAACTCTGGTAAAAAAACAAGTGCATGTACTTTTGCAAAGAGGCAAGACAGTACTTTCTATCCAAAACTGAGTGGGAATTTGTTTTTTGGTTGTTTTTTTTTTTAAATTAATTGTATATTCAAGTTACCTGAGAAATGGTTCCTTAAAAATAAATTTGTCACGGAACATAGTAAAAAACAAGGTTATAATCTGTATGTTTACAAAATTGTACAAAAACTCTAAGGAATCTGGATACTCCGGCTGTATAAGAGCACTTAGAAAACATACATTAAGTCTCACAAATTTTAGTATTTGACCTATTACAGGTTTTTTAGTTTTGATTAAAATTGAAAAGTTCTACAATAAGGAGATTTTATGATGACTAGAAAAGACTTTGATGATTATCACACTTGAAGTTTATAGAAAAAAGAAATCTGTTAGATTCCCCAGTATTACACATGCATTTATTCCAGGTATTAAATAGATATGCAAAGGTTTCTTTTTGTTTTATGGGAAATAAGCTTTTCTATGTATATCAAATTAGAGAAGGTGGTTCTTTGACTAATTTGATTCTTATTTATTCTTTTCCCTGGAAAGATCATTTTAGATTTACTTTTACTTATTAATTTATTCTCTTCCCCCCTCTAATATATTTTTTTCTAAAGAGTTACATAAATATTAAGGAGTCTAGATTCTTCTTCAAGTATTATGATGGAGAATATAAAACTTATTTGGCCTATGTTTTGTCATTAAACAGCACCTAGAGTTTCCAGTTCAGATTCCAATTTCTCCATTAAAATAAGTTTTTACTTCTTTTTAGAAATATACTGGCTGACATATCCATCTACAGACATTTTCCACATTTAGATTTCCAGTGGGAACAAATGATTTCAAATGTCAAGTATTCTCTTACAAAGGTCATCAAGAGGAGTATATGTAAACTAATTCACTCTATAAGTACCTAATCTTATTTCACTGAAACATTACAAAAGAGATTCGTAAGTGATATTTTAAAGAGTCAATTAAATGCATTTTAATTATATAATTATTTTTGCTCTCAATGATTTGACGTATATGGATGCTCTGCACAAGAAAGCTTCATGTTCAGAATCAGATTTGTATGAAAATTTAAAAGCCAGTTAGTTTAACTTAATATGAAGTTACAGGTAATATGTTATGGAAAGAACCTAAATGCCTGCACTAGATTTTACTCAGACTTAATATACTTAAAGACATGGGTGTAATCACAGAACCCAAATTAACGTTTTAACTGTTATTCTATGATCCACAGGAATAAAGCTTTCACATATAAACTTGTCTATGACATTTAATTTTCTGCTGCAGGTCATGCCCAAGGTGTTGTTTTGGCAGTGCTAAGCATCTCTGAACCCATTCCATAAGGAAGCATCTAAAGTTTCTGAAGCTGGGCAGCTGTATATTGTCCCTAAAGTTCAGTGCTTTCATTTTGTTCTTAGCATACCTAACAACAACAGAAAAAATCATTAATACTATTATCACAGTCACTTTTCTCAAAAACAGTGGATGGTTTGAACTGAGTAAGAGTCTAGGGACTCGTAGACTGCAGGCTGCAAGAATAAATAATAAAGATTTTTAAAATAATAGAAATTCACAGCACTAGCTTGTAAATTACCCTCATTAGACTGAAGGATCAGGAGATGAATTTTCTATCTTTCCTGTCAAACTACTGTCAAATAAATAATGCGGGAAATAGAAGGTTAGAGAAAGTAATCGTAACGAATACCAAATCTATCTGTAGGATTCTCAAGCAAGATAAGAAGGTCCTAATTTTATGGTATGGATTCTTTACATATTTGTATTAAAAAGACACCAAAGCAAAATCAGAAATTATTAGAGATCTGAGTTTCATATTTGCAGGTGGTGTGTCCTAGCCATCAACATCGTTCATTTCTGCCTTGGTTTTCATATTGTTCCTTTCCTTCTGTACAGATGAACAGATCCCACAAAGCAGCTTGAGTCTCTTTTATCACTAAAGCTGTAGCTTGGAATAATCAGAGGTCAATCCTTGATTTTGTACATGATGTAAAACA
Source organism: Laterallus jamaicensis coturniculus (assembly GCA_022605575.1). Taxonomy (NCBI): domain Eukaryota; kingdom Metazoa; phylum Chordata; class Aves; order Gruiformes; family Rallidae; genus Laterallus; species Laterallus jamaicensis. The sequence goes on from JAKCOX010000001.1 coordinate 84,317,079, forward strand.
TTAACAACTAGCTTTTGTACAGAAAGGATGAGGAGCCTCTAAATTTCTAATTCTGTTAAGGACTTTTGTATGCTTCTCTTTTACTGAAAGTGGCATTAAGCGAACAGAGCAGACCTTGGAGAGAACTGAAAGAATGAACACCAAACCATAATCCAAGAAAAACCCAGGACATCTGGAGCTTCTAGATACTCCTGAGTTTGTTTTCTTAGAATAGGATTGATATATTCTCATTTTAACCTTCTAATATTTACTCATTTTTCTCATTCACCAAGTCAACATCTTCTCATACAGGTATCTAAGTCTCTAAAGGAAGTCTAGGAAATGAAGTACGATGAAAAGGCTTCTACCTAATATGATTCCTATTTTATGAGGGTTTTATTGTGTTTTTTGCACAGTTTGAGGCTCTCCAAATTCTGTGCAATCTAGCACCTACCTTACAATTACTTGTGATTGGGGTTGAAGTACAAAGGATTTTGAAGTGCCCTATTTTCTGTGTGTGTGCTCAAAGCATGCCTAATGAAAGTAATAGTATGCATTTTCTTACTTTAGAAGCTGCTTTTTAAAAAATAGCACAGGCTGAAGAAAAGCCGTGGGTACTATTGTGTTAGTGGCTAAAACACTCAGGCAGAAAAAAGGTTTAAATTTCATCTCCTCCTTGCCCTGAAGGGCCAAGAATGAAAACTGGTTTAATCCCTGAGACAGAATAGTAATCTCTACTAATTTCTAGGGTATACGAACAGGATCAGAAAATAGAAGAAATTGATAGTGGCATGCTATAGAAACTATTGAAAAATAGTACTATTGAAAAATAGTACAGTAATAATACACATTAATTCAATATCTTCAGTTTCTGTGAAGAAGCATGAATAAAATTTCCCCTGACCAAAGACAGGATGACCAAAGATGAAGGATATACCAGTGACATATCAATGACATAATATTAGTCAAAGTACATAAATATGGGTACATTAACTTTATAGGTACTTATTTTGTTGTTGTTTTCGTTGTTGGAAGTTTTCTATCACTTTGTCCAAAGTGAAATTTTACTTTAATTCTGATTAATAAAATAGGTCAAAGGCTATTTTTTGAGCCCTTATAAAAAAAAAACAACTTACGTACATAGAGTTACCTATTTTTTTCAGTATTGTCAAAAAAACCCATGTGCTACTGCATCCAAACTGCCCATAAGAATTGTTTCTTCTCTAGTAATATTCTACAAAGACAACACCTGAACATTTTTAACTGAGTGCCAGCTAATTTTTGTGTGACAGTCAAAGAGTTGCCCTTGCAATAAAATTGTATGGATAATTTTGTATTGGGTCTGTATTCTGGTCCTTTTCCCTTAACTACTGTAGATGTGTCTATTGGAATCAGCAGTAGCAATATGACTTTGCAATGCCCATGTCAAATAAAACACTGGGTTAATTTTAATTTCCATTTAAGCACCCATCATAATTTTAATAAAAATATAGAAAAGACCAGGTAAATTTTACAGCAAGATAATAGGCAGACCTTACAGGAGCTTAAGTATAATCCCAAAATATCTACAGAAAATTATTTCTGAGTGTACACTTTTATTAAGATAAAAACACAAATGAGATATATACATATTAGTCTTGTAGAAGCTTCCCTGAATAGGTGGGTCAGATTCTCTTTTCTTTATTAACCATATGAAAAAATTCCTGATTTACTTTCTGCTTTTGCCAATAGGAGGAAACAAATGCTACTGTTGTCCATTTAGTTTAAATCAGTACAATAAGGTCTTAATTGTATAAAAAAAGTGTCATCATTATCTTCTGGATTTTTTTTTGTTTTGTTTTCAAACTGATGATCTCAATATTGTTTTAATTCAGGAAATAAGTGATTAAGTGAAGAGTTATGAAATGGGTAAAGTTCTTGGGTGGGCTGCTTCTTGTGGAGGCAGAGTATCTGGTGACTGTGGAAGAACCTTTCCTGTGAGGAATGCATATATATCCTTTCATCTCCACTGAGACAACTGCCTCTTTTCATCCCCTATCTCCACTCTTTGCTGTACACTTAGAACAGCTCTTCAAGGAAGCAGTACCTTTCTGTCACTAATTTTATTTTGCTCTACATCTTGGAGAAAAAGAAAAAAAAATAGTTCTGTGGGTTAAAATTCTCTGTTTCCTGGACCACAGAGAAAAGGAGAGATTCTATGATAATATGGGTTTTCATTTCCTTTATTAGTTGAAATAAAAGAAAAATTTAGGAGTCATCTGTCATCATTGATTACTTATTATATATGTTGCCACAGGCAAGAAACATGCTGTTACTAATTTTAGTTTACTTTGTTCATCTAATTTTGCTTTTGTTTGCTTGCAAATGCGACTGCCTACTGTGATACGACCCAAGTTTCTTGAAATCAGACCCTTACTGGGATTCTGTTGTATGAGGTGTGCTCTACAGCTCAAAGCAAATAAAAATTCTTCACTTCAATGAAAATAAATTATCTTGATTGATTCTGGGAAATCAGGAAAGTCCAAGGAAAATAAAGGTGTTTGAAATGTTGGAGACTAAAGAATGAAACATGAGGCCAGCTAATGATATGTCAGCTGTTGACATATGTGGGGTCAACATTTCTCTCTCTCACTATGTGGCACTATACTGAACAGTAGTTCAGTCCTATATTCCATAGAAGAGAACTGCTGCTGTAATCCTAATTGCAATATATGTGAGGAAACAAAAACCCAAGAGTATACACTGCAGTAGTTTTAAAAAGTTTTATATCACCTCCTTTTTATTTATGGGCTCTCATTTGTTAAAACTCTGTATCATTTTTCATGGTTTTCTCATTTTGTGTCACAAAGGTTAATCTGTTAATTAGGCTATATATGCACAAAATTTATTGTATGGGTTCAAAATACTTTTGCAAAGAATTACAAGGACTCTTATCTCAGAATATGGACAACTTAAACTATACACTTGTTGCATTTTTGTGATTCTGCCTGGTTTATATTTCATTTCTACTTCGATAAAATATTCTCACCAAAATACAATTGAACAAAATACATAGAACAATCAATAACCTGTGATACAGAGCAATGTTGTGGAATGGAAAAATGAAAAATATGATGTCATTTTCTCTGGTGATTTACCCAACCAGTAAGAGAAAATATGTATATTATCTATGATATTTTTTGTGAATGTGACAAGTTCCATACCAAGCTTTATCCAGCCAGACAAAAGGAAATTCTTAGATCCAATCATTCCCTTTGTAGTCTGTTTCTTTTCTGTGTATCATATGTTCTATTTCCTGTATGCTTTCCATATTCCACTCATCATCTTACTCACTGATGCAGTTGCTATATTCATGACAGCTGAAGCTCTTAAAGAATAGACACACACACACTGAGAGTTGGAAGCCATTATTAAAAGATCTTTTTCACACAGTATTTTCATCAGTAATCACAGAAAAATATATGTTCCTAAATTAGGGCAATGCTTTTCCCAATCTCCATTTATTATCTCTGGAGAGACATTTAATGCTCTAGAAAGCCATTTAGGACACCTACATTACATTTCTCTTAAATCCTCTAGAGGTGCATGGCTTTTGAAGACACTACCCAGGGGAGCTGTTTTCCTAACTTAGACACCAAAGTTAATGTGTGTCAGAATCAGAATCAATTAGAAAGAATTTCTGGAAGACATCTAGTTCAAGACCTCACTCCAAGCATCAACATGTATATCAAATTATTAAGAGGCTTGGCTAGAAGGACTTAAAATCTCCTCAGGGATGAAAAGTCCACCACGACCTCTCTAGGCAACATGCCCCAATATGAGATATTATCCTAATATCTCACTCATTTTTTCCTAGTATCAGAATTTCTCTCATCGCAACCTCTATCCAGAGCTTCTTGCCCATTACTGGACTCGTCCAAGAAAAGTCTGGCTCTGTCCTCTGCATTAAACTTCATTAATATCTTCCCTAATTTTTATCTTCTTAACACTGAACAAGCTCAGGTTTTTCTGCCTCTAAAACATTTTGTGATCCATCCTCCTAATAAATTTGACTGTTTTGTGATGTCCTCACTCCACAACGTCAATATCTTTCTTGCCCTAGGGAATAAAAACTGGACACAGTTTTTCAGCTGCAGTGCTCACTTTGGGAAGGAAAATATTAAAGTAGACTAGTTTTCACCCTAATTTATTTAATTATAGGGTATGTAACATACTGGTCATTGTGTAGCTTTTCATTGCTCCTGAATAGGACATATTTCACTTTTTTTTACAGATTTCACTGTTTCTACTAATAAATTCTTTCTTAAATTAGATGAAAGTCAATCTATATTTTAGAAACAACATGTACTCAGAAGTGTTATTCTGATTTAATTTGTAAAGTTCATATTGAAAATGTTCAAGCATATTCTCTTTCCAAATAACTTTATTCCTATCTGTGAGTTTCCCTTCTGTATAGACACAAATTTGTGTACATCAGATTATAGAGAATTCCAATATAATGATTAACTCATATAAGTTGTTAAAGATTATCACAGTTTTTTTCCACCAAGTACAAAGAAATCACAGAAGTAAAAATTAACGTGACATTCTCTCTTATTTGTGTCTCTTTTTTTCATTCAAAACAGGTTTTCTTCTGTGTAAGACAAATTCAGAGAGAATACATCAAATAGTGATGCGTTGCCAATATTTTTGCAAGGGTTTCCCTGAAAAATCTCCTTTTATCCTGTCATTAAACATCTCAGTGGTGCTTTCTTTTTCAGATAAGTAAGAAAAAAGAAAAAAATTCTTACTGAAACAGAAAACTTTCAAATATCTCTAAACAAAAAAATACTTAAAAAAAACCCCCCAGAACGTTTTACGACAGCACTTACTTTGAATACTTACATTTGTCCTAGAAATAATATTTTATGGTAACTACTTTCTTTGTGCTTGCATCTCTCTTTTTTGAACAGCAACCTGGAATTTTTTATGCCTTTGAAAAGCATGAATTTTATCATGCATGATGAAGTGGGAAAAATGGATTTGTGATAAAAATGTACTTAATTTTAAATCTCTTGTTCCTGTGTATCCCAGTGACATGCCTTATTAGAACTAAACAGGGAAGGGACAAATGTATAAAATTAAATGTATTTTTTCTATTCCTGCCCCCTCCCCACCCCTTATTTCCAAGCTCCTCCTTTATATGGTCTCCTGCTAGGTATTTCAAAATTATTTCTTCGGAATAAAACAGGATATCATTTTTCTTACAGAGAAGTTGTAACCCATGCTTTCTGTTACCTATAGTCATCAACCCATATTACCAATATGTCTCTAAGCACAGCTTACCTCAGTATATCTGAGGCAAATATTTGTGTGCCTTGAAGGTAATCATCTTTGACATTTTCTCCACAGTTAAACTGTCCAAGTAAAATACCTTGCAGAACTAGTATGTCAGAAACAAATACAAACATCTGACACATAACTGTCTTGAAAACTGTGTTATTATATCCAATGAGAAAGGTAAAACTGCCAGTTGGGTCTAGATGATCTATCAAGCTCTGAAGCTTTGGGACATTTTCATGTAGAACTGCTAAACTCTCTTCTCTTTGCTTTGATTGCTGCCTTCCCCTCCAAATCTTTTTCACAGGCTCTCAAGAGAAGAGCTAAGAGGATCAGGCAGGAGAAAAGAAAAAGCAATTCAGTGGAGGAGTAACCTGCCCTGCCACAGGCTCCTTTCCCAGAGCAACATGTGTGCACTATGCCAAAATGGCCAGAAGAGACAATTAAACCTTTTGTGTTTGATAGGCCAGCAGACTGGCTAGTCCTTTATCATTTTTTATGGGAAACAACCCAAACTTGGAAAGAAACCAAGTCTCCCATCATAAAAATCTCATTCATTATTGTTCTTCCTCAATTAATGAAATATTAATCAAATGAAAACATTCTTACAGCATGATGTATACAGAAATTGCATTCACTTCAAAACCTTTCCTTGCTGGCTTAAGCAATCTTTGGACAACTGATTGTCTATTAACTCCTTCATAAGTCCTCAATGGTGTCTACTTCAGTACCTAAAAAGAAGTGCTTAACACAAGAAATCATGAAACCAACACAAATCAAGTTGCATTACAATTTTTAAACTGTAATTTATTGTGAACATGATTCATTTCCATACTGTAATCTAAGCACTTAAACCTGATCTTTTCAGAACACTTTTAAAGGGAAATAAACAATTAAATAGCTACCACATTATTTTGCAAGAATCATTTTTTTATGAAATGTTGGTATTGCACAAATTATGAAATATGTACCTTACCTGTATACTCAGAAAATGTTGTGTTTATATTTTTTCACACAGTAATGCTCATGCATGTTTCAAGAGTCAGATTCAGTTGAAAGCTTTTGAGTTGTTTATTTCATCCCTAAGGAAGTTAAATGGACAAAAAAAAAATAATTATAATAAATTACTATTTTTAAACCCATATTACATGTTAGAAAAGTATATAGCATATTTTCATGTTATTGTTTTATATTGGAACAAATTGTTTATATGGCAGACAGTACAATAACACTCATTTAAAAAGAATAAGCACAGTGTTTAAAGGCTATTTTGCCTAGGATCAATTACAGTATAGTCAGTGATAAGAGAACTGCTAGCCCAAGGGGTAGACTCTGTGATGACAGTCAGATATCCACACAGCAGGAGTTTGCAGTGAGAAAACCACTAAGCACTCCTGTGATTTATAGTCATAACATGTATTTTTTGGAGACCCTTTAGGAGGAAAACACCAGTGACAGGAAGACTTTGTAAAAAAACTATCATAAGGGAAAGGAGAAAAAAGAAAGTTGATTAAACAGGGAAAAAAAACACAGGAAGAAAAAGGATTATTTATTCTGTGCAGAGAGAATTAGGCATGTGTGTGTACATGTATGGACATAGGTAGAATATGTATAGTTAGAGAATATATTTAAAACATCAAAGAAATTAGTTGGGCATATATTGCATTTGGATATGGCATAGATGTATGTCATCGATAATTTGTATGACTGAAAATATTACTTACACCTTTTCTAAAAATAGCAATTTCTGTAGCATTCGGACTTGAAGAAACCAGTGTATTAGGTAGTTCAGATAAAGTACATGGAATTTAAATATGAAAGATCTTCTGGAAATTTCGTTCATTTCAGATATTTTAACTAAAAAGGAAAATACACCCATGACAGGAAGGTATAATGTTATTATTTTACTTGAATTAAAGAAAATTATTAATTATGGAAAACAATAGAATTATTGTTCTGATTGTGTTTTTAAACTATTTAACATGAAATTGAATGCCAAGCTAAGCCTAAACCATCTGCATTACAAATTTCATTAAAATCTCACTGAAAATGAGCAGGGGCACAGATTGTTAGAGGTATCAATATGTAGCCAAAATAGGAAGTTTGGATGGTGAAGTTTCACATCCCTGCAGCCTGTCAAACTAATCTAACTAACATTATCCTGCAGCCTTTTTCATGTCTATGGAATAGTCCATGTAATATACCAAATATTCAACTAGTTCTGCAGCTGCAAGCTAGACAAGATTTTAATAAAATCTAACACCCAATAGCATTTCATAAAAAATAGAAATATTTTCATGGAAACACATCATGCTGAACGTAATAACCTATATTTTTTCTCTATAAAACCTATTCTAAGCAACTGTTTCCTGTTGCAAAGTGATTTTAATTGTACTTAAATCTGAATTTTAAAATGTTGCCAGTAAATAAGAGAATCACAATTATTCACAATTCTGGAAATACACAGAGTATTTCTTTTATTCTTCCCTCTCATTTTTTTGTTGTGTGAGTGGTTTTTTTGTGGGTTTTGTTTTGTTTTGTTATATTTTTACCCTGCTAAAACCACTCCTCAAGGAACATTCCTTGTTCATTTTCAGATAAGGTCTATGTTTTGCCATGTTAAACTATTTCTGGAAGGGTCTGTTAAGACCTAGAATAAACACATATATCTGACTTGACTTCTCAAACAACCATCACAACAATAGAAAAGATAACCAAAATGGCAAGCAGACTAAAAGAGCAGAAGTCAGTACACTGTCAGTCTTGTATGTCTTGTATTATTCTGTCTACTTGCAGCTTTCCTCTGCTTCCACATTTACTCAAGCATGTAATAAGTAGATATTCAATGAATTGGAACTTCCTGCAGCAGCTGATGCTTTGACATGTTTTTCTGCAGCAGTGCAATTGTGTATTTTCTACCTTTTTCCTAAGTGGGATACACTGATAATGTAAAAGTAGATTATTCATGCAGCTACAAAAACATCTTCTGGGTTCTCTCATTCAATGTTTTTCTAGTATTTTCAAATTGGTTTAGGCTTCTAAACTTCCAGAACTTCAGCCATCATTGGTCTATAACACAAAACTATGTTATAAATAACAAGTTTTAGTCACTGGTTGCTTTCACAGGTATAAGAGGGAGTTCAAAAGCAGTAAAATAATATCACTGATTCTCATCAGATTTTGCTCTACCTTTGTTTCTCAAGAGGTATCTTAACTGTAAAAGTCAAGAAGTTTCATAACTGGTCAGTTACACAAAAGAAGATGAAAGGAGAGATGAGACCTTGGTTCCATTAAGTGCTTAAGGGATTATTTTATAGTAATGAATAGTGAACAAAACATGAATGTCTCTTGTGAACAAGGCTTAGAACTTAGTTTTGCCTTATTCCAGGAAACTGGACCACCTATCACCTATTGTCTTTGACCTAAGTGATCATTCACATAGACAGCATTTGATGGCAAATCAAACTTGCAGTCATAATGTCTATGGATCTTTTTATTTACCAGAGATGAGAGCACTATTAGGGACAGCTCTAATAAATGACAAAGTAGACAGTATGGGCAATATTGTAAAAAAAAAAAAAAAGATTATCAAAAGCAGAAAAGTGGTGCAATTTCAGTAAAAGCAATGCTTTAACATTGTTCTGCTGGTGATCGGTCAAGCAAGTAATGAGAGAATGGTCATAAGAGGCCAGGAAAATGATTAAAACTCAGAATTTTCTAGAAAAGCAGCTAATCTAGCAGAGGATGAAAAAGACCTAGTCCATTACTGGCACAATCTACTATTGGGTTTGATGTGGAAAGTCCTATCTCACTCCATGGGTGAGGGTGAGGTTAACTTTTTCATTCTCTGTGCTGTAGTCAGGAGTAATGACAATTACCCAAGGGGTTCAAATAAATCACATTTTAAAAAAAAAAACCTCATTGGAACTACAAAGGATTAGAACTAGTGATGATATTAACATAATGTGCCAAAAATGAAGTTAGAGACAGAGTGATGGAAAGCGAGATACCAAAAGATATCAACACCCTTGGATCCAGTGATGTTTTGTGCTCATAGCTGTAGTCCTGATGACAGGTACATCCCAAAACCTTATGTTTCGCATTTTTATAACCCAGTATGCCTGCCCCATATGTGGGGGTTCATCACCACTGAGCAGTTGAAGTTTGTGCTCAGAAATGTTAAGAAATGTTCCAATGTTCGTACATTTTGGGGGTCTTGGGAGGCTCACTGTCCCCCCAACTTGAGGCTGACAGGATGATGACTTTTTCACAGACACATGTGTGCAGAATCCAGATGGTCTTTGCATGTTTCAGGAACAGTGGAGATGGCTCACAGGATGGTATTCTGTGAGTATCCTCAACTGGTTATTTTCTTGGTCAACACTCCCTCATCACCAGCACCCCCACCGCCCATGTCATAAGAGGTATTTGTGACATTCAAATGTTATCAGACCTTTAAATGCACTCAAGATATTTCTAAACTGAAGGGAGAATCAGAGTTCCTGATGGATATAATGGCAGGTGGAGGAGAGGGAGAATAAAAAAAAAAATTAACTTTGGAAAAAAATTACAAATCACCAAACATAGCTGCCCAAGAAAAATCTTTGACTCCTATAGATGCTAGTTTATCAAAGACACTACAAAATTCTTCTAATGTATTAATTTAATTAGGAATACATATATAACTTATACTGATATAAATATATTTTGCCTACATAAAGTAAATAGTGTCAGAAAGCTATTTACTAATACAGCTTTCTTGCATGCATAAAGTCTGTATGCTAGAATTACATTTACTAACTCTTCTAATAAACAAATAATAACAAATTCAAATTCAAATAAAACTCAAACAACAAACATCAAACCAAAAAAAGATACTAGTATAGCCAATAAAAATAAGTAGACTAGACCGTACCTTATATTTTGCCACATCCACAATTCATGCTGTTTCCACAATAAATTTTTTGGAATTTATTGAAGGTAGTGTTTAAATTGTTTTTAAAGGTTACAACAACTAATATAACAAATATAACTTCCATCATAATCTTAATAAATGAAACTATTATAATTTAAGAAAATATTTATATTTCAACTTACCGTCAGTGAAATAAAGCTCAATTTACGTATTAAACTGGTGATGAGATTCAATAGCTATTTAATGCTTAGCTCAGAAATATAAATTCTGAAGCAGAAGTTATTAATGAAATCAACAGCAAACTTTACTTTCCAACATCAGAATTTTCTTCTTGAAATCAGACTCAATCAACAGACTGATTTATCAAACTTAAACATTCAGAATATGAGACACAAGTTTTTAGTAATAGTGTTAATATTATGCTGTGTCTTAGTACTTACCTGTGGCACAGCAAAGGGAACTTTAAGGCAGATGGCTATTTCTAGTCTTTTTTAGTTTTACAGGAAATGATACCAGTTTTCTCCTGTAGGATGGTCAAGGTCAACTTTTGTGAAAAGCAATCTCTCAAAGACTTACATAATATGTAGATTATTTATGTTATAGAAAATTCAGGGCAATTTTATGCACATCTACATGTAGGTGCAGTTATAAATAATATAATCATAGTATAATACTCAGGTAATGGAGCATTACATGAGTATCTAGTATTATGCAAAATATAAAATAGCTACTTTATAACTTGTACATAACAGCATCATTCAATTATAGGTAGTTTCAGAACAAGCAGGCATAGGTAAAATTGGCTATTTTAAAAAGGTATAATAATGCCTGGGATGTCTCTACCAGAATCCCAAGAAGGCAGGATACGGTGAGCTTAAATCTGCAGGAGTCTGTACTCCCCTCAGTCCTTTTGCAAGCTCTTTCTTCAACCATCTCCCGTGCCTGTGGTAGAAGCATGTTACCACACAGAACATCTAGGTCCTCTTTTCTAACAACAAGATGCAATGTTGCCTGTACTGCTGATGTGCCATAAACTAGCTTTCAGTTCATTATATAGCGTTTCATACTGACTCAGAACTCTTTTAATAGAATTACCACTGTACTCTTGAATCATCTCTGATTATTAGAAACTAAAGGTTTATGCCAGCATTCTATTACATCTTGAGTAATTTTTTTAACTGAAGAAATCAAAATGTAATCAAACTTTCATTAAAAAGAAAAGAAACTTCAATTTGTCAGATGGATAGTTCTTTTTAGCTGAAGGAACATAGAGGACTGGAAGAACCAGCAAGATTAATCTTATGCTTTTGGAGTCTTCAAATCAAAATAAACAATTCATAGATCTGTCAAATTCCATTTTAAAAGTAAACCTCCTGTTCGTATCCTTCTTATGAGCAGGTATCAGACTAAACCTCAGAGTGGAATGTTTCAGTTTCCTGAAAGTGAGCATCTAAAAGATACTGAAGAGTTTCCAAACTCCTAGGAAAGGTATTTTTAGAACATGGTCTAATAACTGCAGATAAGTAATTTCCTCCCTCCCCTGGGAAGATTCAGAACTGTTGAGTGAGACAAATTAAATGAAAAGGTTTCAAAACACTGAAAATTCACTCAATTTTCTTGAACTAGAACTTACTTCTTCTGAAACAAATACATAATTTGCATTTTTATGTTGGTTTGTTGGGTTGGTTTTTTTACAGGGTCATTCATAGTTCATAAGTCACTTCTAGCTCCATATCTTTTTTTCCTTAAATATTTCCAAGAAAATTTTATATATTCTTTTACTGAATTCCTAATTTCATGACATTTCTCTTCATACTATCATAATTTAACCTACTTCTACTTTTAGCCCAAAAGTCATCACATTCTTTCCTACATTAAGGCAGAGTTTCACTTTGAATTGATCATACTTTGTCTTTAATTAATTCACGCCTATTTTTGTGTTTAATTAGCAAAAATATCCAATGAAATTTAATCCTAAACTGTCTTTGAAAAATACTTGTAATGCCTTCCGTCCATTCTGTTTCGTTTCTAGACAGAATTCAGCAATGGATTTGATGAGGTATTATGATTTTTGAGTTTATTATGCTTTTGAGATTTACCAAGTAATTATACTTCCCATTTCCACTTGTCAGTCCTATACTGGTGATGCTGCTCTATGGTCACTGATATTTTTCCAGTCATTTAGCCTTTATTACCTTAATGCATAGCAGCTATGCTACTTTTCCCACTTCATTTATATTATTAAAATTATGCAGATGGTTTCTATTGTTGCTTTATTTACCTCTTAAAAAAATCATTCAGTTTGACTTTTGAGAATTTTCAGTATCTACACATAATTTGTTAGGCCTGCCCAATTTTCTTTCTAGTTGTTTCAGGTGTCTGACTACTGTTAAGTATTATTCTTTAGAATATCACATACTGAAGTAGCTTTAATGTTCCGTTTTTACTATCCTAAAAAGGGATAATCACTGCAAATTTCTGTTTAAAAGGAAACCTCAAAACCTGCTTTATGTTTACTTAACTAAGATTTTTGGTACTGCTGAACTTATTTACTAGTTTATTTAATGTATCATTCTTTCCCCTTTTAAATACAGAATTTCAACTAGAAACATCACTCCGGCAGAAATTTATGAAATAAGTTTCCACATGCTTGTGAAGTACTCTGTTGCTATAGTGATGACTGCAATAGAAAAAGCTATGAGAAAAGCAGTAACTGTCTTGAGGACATAGTTTCAATAAAGTCTAATAAATGAAATATACAGCTGTAGAGTGAAAATAAAAAGATAAGACACAATATTGAACAGCTTTCCCCTCCCCCCGCCCTATGAAACACATCCATTTTGCACACTTCAGGACATAGTTCTGGGGCCAGAGAAGGTGGCAGGGAGGAAAGCATGCAATTTATATATGATTGCATGCAATTTATATATGCAATTTATATATGATTGCAAATATTAAAGGAGGTGGAGAGTTGGGATGCAACCTTAATTCTAGAATCCCTAAATTAATAGACTTGGAAATATTTTTCCTTGATGAAGTGTCACTGCTCTTCTGGCCCTGACCCAGATATGCAAGAGATGTAGCTTCAGTTCTGTGATAATTGAAATACCATTTCCTATCACTTTCTATCACTTTCTATCCAGAAAATGAATGCCTTTTCTGCTGCACCCCTTTTTTTTTTTTCTTCCCCTCCCTCCCCACACCCTTTTGCCTCCAATCATAAAAAATTTGCCCTCTGTTGTATACAAACTGGAAAGGCCTGGGTGATTGACAATACATTCTTTCCCAGCCCCAACTGTTTTTAGGTTTATCTATCTCCATTGGCCTACATACAACATTGCTTGCATCAGGTCAGGTGTAGCCCAGAGTTAGCTATCTTGAATTGTTTATGATTGTTGAAAATGGATAGAGTCTGATACAAGTTTTAAAAAAATCCCAAACAGTCAGAGGCTGTTGGAACAAAGCATAAGGAGAAATCTGAGACAAAATGTCTCTCAGGTAAAATGGCACTGTTTTCTGAAGATATTAATAAATATCCTTAGATATATTCTTGGTTTAGGCAGTGTATGTATCTGAAAACATATAACAATATGTTTAAATATACTTACCAAATTTTCAGCAACTGTTTTCTACACAAAATCACAGCATGTTTAATACCATTTTGTAATACAACATATTTACTAAAATAAGATGTGTTTCAAATTCTTGATGAGATGAAATGAGGTAACAGATGAAGCAATCATATTATGGAAGAATATCTGCTATCCAGGCTACTGAGTCATCAATCACACTTTCATAGAATCATAGTATGGTCTGGGTTGGAAGGGACACCAAGGATCATAGAGCTCCAACCCCCCTGCCACAGTCAGGGCCACCAACCTCCAGGCATCATCTACAAAAGATTACCTAGGGCCCCATCCAACCTGGCCTTTAATGCTTCCAGGGACGGGGCATCCACTACCTTTCTGGGCAGCCCATTCCAGGGCCTTACTACTCTCTCTGTAAAGAACTTATCCCTAATATCTAATCCAAACCTTCCCTCTTTCAGCTTTAATCCATTCCCCCTGTCCTGCCATTGTCTACCCTTTAAAAAAGTTGATTCCCTCCTGTTTATAAGCTCCCTTCAGGTATTGTAAGGCTGCAATGACATTCCCATTCAGTCTTCTCTTCTCTAGGCTGAACGAGCCCAGCTCCTTCAGCCTCTCTTTGTAGGGCAGATGCTCCAGCCCTCTAATCATTTTCATGGCCCTCCTCTGAACACTCTCCAATAGTTCAACATATTTCTTATATTGGGGCCCCCAGATCTGGAGACAGTACTGCAGATGGGGCCTCATAAGGGCATAGTAGAGAGAAACAATCACCTCCCTGTACCTGCTGGCCACCCCTACTTCCTTAATTTATTGTGTATTTGTATCTATCTACCTACCTATCTTGTTTACCTTATTTATAATTATATGCATTTTTAAAACTATAAAGAGAAATTTTTTTTTGATACCAGAATCACATGCTTCTTTCAGATGTGATTTTCTCCAAACACTGTAGAAAGTAAAGAATTAGTATGACATTAGGGCAATACAAGAGTTATATATAACTGGAAAATTAAATCAGGTTATGTCATTTTGTGCTATAAAGTAACTGGTGTGGATCCAAAATCTGATAGAACAATATCATAAGAATTAAATCAGCTGCACTATATCATAGAATCATAGAATCATAGAATCATAGAATTGTAGGGGTTGGAAGGGACCTCGAAAAAATCATCGGGTCCAACCCCCCTGCCAAAGCAGACTCCTTAGGACATATCACTCAGATAGGTGTCCAGATGGGTCTTCAATATCTCCAGAGAAGGAGACTCTACCACCTCCCTGGGCAGCCTATTCCAGTGCTCTGTCACCCACACTGTGAAAAAGTTCTTCCACAAGTTCTATGCTCCAACTTGCAGCCATTGCCCCTTGTCCTATCCCCACAGACCACTGAAAAGGGGCTGGCTGATTCCCCCTGCATCCCCTGCTTAAGATAATTATAGACTTTAATTGGGTCCCCCCTTAGTCTTCTCTTCTCAAGGCTGAAGAGTCCCAACTTCCTCTAGCCTATCCTCATAGGGGAGATGCTCCAGGCCCCTAACCACCTTTGTACCCCTTCTTTGGACTCTCTCCAGGAGATCCCTGTCCTGTTTAAACCATGGAGCCCAGAACTGGACACAATACTCCAGGTGGGGCCTGACTTAGCTGTTTTAGATAGAAATTATTTTGTGATACTTCAGGAACTTGTCAGTAAAGAAATACAGCTTTTGAACTATACTAGTGTCAGGGGTTTAGTATTATTACACATTAGAAGATATATGGAATGCAAAAAAATTATTTCTTCTACCTCCTTCCTGAAAAAGGTGAGTCCCAGACAAAATGTAAAGATTCAGGTGCTGTAGATGTCAGAGCTGACAGTTCTAAGTTTGCCTCAGGAAAAGGTACACAACTAGTAAAAATGTTGTGTGATTTTACCTAAGCCTGCAGAATGTTAGCATTCAGGATTTCCATGTCAAAAGTATTTTGAGTAGGCTATCAAGGATGCCCTCTATGTTAAAAAGTGGATAGACTGTGAGGAGCTCTCTCTGAGAAGTGGCCAGGAGCAGGTCGAAAGCCTGTGGGTCAGAATTAGGGATGGGGCTAAAAAAGAGCAGCTGGTGATAGGGGTTTACTACAGGCCACCTAATCAAAGAGAGAATACTGATGAGGCTTTCTTCCTTCAGCTGCAGGAGGTATCGCGGTCACAGGGAATCATTCTGATGGGTGCCTTTAACCACCCAGACATCTGTTGGGAAAACCACACAGTGACCTGCAAGAGATCCAGGAGACTCCTGGAGTCTGTAGATGACAACTTTCTGGTTCAAATACTTGATAGACCAGCCAGAGGAGATGCATTGCTGGACCTGGTGCTCACCAACATGGGGGAGATCATTAAAGGTGTTAAGGTTGGAGACAGCCTGGGCTGCAGCAACCATGCCCTAGTTGAGTTTGTGATCTCAAGGGATGTGGGCCTGGCAAAGAGTGGGATCAGGACACTGAACTTTAAGAGAGCAAACTTTAGGCTGTTCAAGGACCTGTTGACCAGGATCTCCTGGGAGGTGGTCCTTAGAGACAGAAATGTTGAGGACAGCTGGCTACTCTTTAAGGATGCCTTTCTGAGAGCTCAAGGGCTCTCTGTCCCTCTGAATAAGAAAGTGGGCAGGAGGGGCAGGAAGCCAGCGTGGCTAAGTAAGGACCTGCTGGTCAAACTGAGAGAAAAGAAAGGCAAACACAAGCTCTGGAAGCAAAGGTGTGTAGCCTGGAAAGAATACAGGGATGCTGTTCGGACTTGCAGAGACGGGGTCAGGAAAGCCAAGGTGCAGATGGAACTGAACTTGACAAGGGATGTTAAAAACAACAAGAAGGGATTTTACAGGTACATTGGCCAGAAGAGACAGGTCAAAGAGAACGTACCTCCCTTGGTAAATGAGAAAGGAGAACTGGCTGCAACTGATGAGGAGAAGGCTGAGGTACTCAATGAGTACTTTGCCTCAGTCTTCTCTGGCAGCCAAGATTCTCATAATTCTCAAATCCTGGAACCTTGCATCCCTGGACCTCTAGGTGGGAACTGGGGGAGTAAATCCCCCCCACTATAAGAGCAGAGCAAGTCCGAGACCGCCTCATGAGACTGAATGTCTACAAGTCTATGGGGCCAGACGATATGCATCCCAGGGTCCTGAAGGAGCTGGCTGATGTGGTTGCTGAGCCGCTCTCCATCATATTTGAAAAGTCATGGCTGTCAGGAGAGGTCCCTGGGGACTGGAAAAAAAGGTCATGTCACTCCCATTTATAAGAAAGGGAGCAAGGAAGACCCAGGGAATTACAGGCTGGTGAGCTTCACCTCTGTGCCTGGGAAGATCATGGAACAGATCCTCCTGGATGACACATGGAGCACATGAGGGAAGAGCATGTGATCTGGGACAGCCAGCACGGCTTCACCAAGGGAAGGTCATGCCTTACCAATCTGTTGACTTTCTATGATGGAGTAACAGCATCAGTAGATAAAGGGAAGGCAACCGATGTCATTGACCTAGGCTTGTGCAAGGCCTTTGACACAGTCCCCCACCACATCCTTATCTCTAAACTGGAGAGATGTGGATTTGATGGGTGGACCATCCAGTGGATAAGAAACTGGTTAACAGACCGTAACCAAAAGGTGGTGGTCAATGGGTCTATGTCCAGGTGGAGGCCGGTGACAAGCAGTGTCCCCCAGGGGTCTGTCTTGGGACCGGTTCTCTAAACATCTTTATCAATGACATCGATGATGGGATTGAGTGCACCCTCAGCAAGTTTGCGGATGACACCAAGCTGAGTGGTGTGGTTGACACCCTAGAAGGAAAGGAAGCCATCCAGAGGGATCTTGACAGGCTGGAAAAATGGGCCCGGGTGAACCTAATGAGGTTCAACACTGCCAAGTGTAAGGTGTTGCACTTGGGCCAGAAGAATCCCAGACATAGATACAGACTGGGAGAAGAGCTTCTTGAGAGTAGCCCTGCTGAGAAGGACCTGGGTGTCACCGTGGATGAGAAACTTAACATGAGCCAGCAGTGTGCTCTTGCAGCTCACAAGGCCAATGGTATCCTGGGCTCCATCAGAAGAGGGGTGGCCAGCAGGGACAGGGAGGTGATTGTCCCTCTCTACTCTGCCCTCGTGAGACCCCACCTGGAGTACTGTGTCCAGATCTGGGGCCCCCAATACAAGAAGGATGTAGAACTGTTGGAGAGGGTTCAGAGGAGGGCCACAAAGATGATTAGAGGGCTGGAGCACCTGCCCTACAAGGAGAGGTTGAGGGAGCTGGGCTTGTTTAGCCTGGAGAAGAGAAGGATGCGGGGGGACCTCATTGCAGCCTTCCAGTACCTGAAGGGACCATACAAACAGGAGGGGAATCAACTTTTTAAAAGGGCAGATAATGACAGGACAAGGGGGAATGGATTAAAGCTGAAGGAGGGAAGATTTAGTTTGAATATTAGGGGGAAGTTTTTTACGGAAAGAGTGGTGAGGTCCTGGAATAGGCTGCCCAGAGAGGTGGTGGATGCCCCATCCCTGGAAGTGTTCCAGGCCAGGTTGGATGGGGCCCTGGGTAACCTTGTGTAGATCCAGGCCTGAGGTTGGTGGCCCTGCCTGTGGCAGGAGGGTTGGAGCTTTATGATCCTCGGGGTCCCTTCCAACCCTTGCCATTCTATGATTCTATGATAGCTATGTCTTCTCAAGAGAGACTTGTTACTGGACAGAATATGTGGTATATATGCAAGTCTTAAAATAAATAGTAATCATCATACTTGGTTTTCTTTCAGATATTTTAAGAAAATTCAATAAAATGAATTTATTTTCCCACCCATGAAGGTGTGACCCACTAATTATTTTTTTTTCATATCTACAGATATTCAGTGTATCCGGATTAGAATACCGCTTGATTTTAAATATGAGGTTATACTATCAAACGCTTAGCATTTGGTTTTCTTATAATAACTACATTAGAAAACTAGCTCAAGGCTCCTCAGAAGTGTGAAAAAGAATTATCATTGCCTTTCTGGAGATGAAAAACCAACCTTCTCTTGACACAAGTAGTGGAAGGTCAAAGACAAGAGAAAATGCATTGGAGATTTGCCATTTGGCCATTACAGGGAAGTTATGGAAGTTGAGCAATGACTTGGTGATGTTGGGAGCAATCACACCTTTCTCCCCTTCCTTTATCAGTGGGTGTCAGTTTATGTACCCCAAGTTTATTTGGCTTGTAGGCAACAGAGAAATCTTTTATCAGAGTCTGGTAGAAGCAAGCAGATAACCGTTTTGCTGCCCAACGTTTGTTCTCAAGACAACTCTCTCATTCACCTGAGCTTGAAGCTGGCCTTGATGCTTCATGAAGGCAAAGCATTCTTATATGTTCCTGTCTTCATTTTTATCATTCTCATTTCACATTAATGGTGCACAATTTCTCTCAATTTTTTCTTCAAACTCATTTAAAGTAAAGAAACCTGTCACTTCTGATGAACAGAAATATCCTGTGCCTGACCTTGTTCATGAAGTTCGGAATATCTCAGGTCCAGAAAATGAGATCATCACTGTCTTTACACTTGACTATAGGAATACACAAATGCCTAATCTTTCAGCAAGAAGGTCCTAATTTACATTATTTCCTACACCCTTCTTGACATGTCACTTCATGAATTTGTAATTGAAATCATCCAGGATTTTCATAAAATTAAAGTCAGAAACTTCTCATGAACTCTAGGGATTAGGATGTCTTTCCCAAATCCTTGGGGCAAAGAGTCTTCCCATCTGCCAATGCTCACTGGAAGACAGTTATTTCTCTCATGAAAATACAAACCACTTCTCAAGTTCATGTTTATTGTGTTTGGAAAACCCACCACCACCTCTATCAAAAAAACATAGGTTGTCAAAACTTTGGAATAACGCACATTTGTCATTGTCTCAGTATATTAATTTTTTTAATTTTCCAGACTGTTGTGCAAAGACAAACCTATTTGTAATCTGTTACCTCAATATCTTCAAAAAAGAATTTTACAAGTGGTAGAACAGATATAGATACCAACATGAAATACCGGCATGATAATCAAACATGCAGTGATATTAAGTTTGAGATTATCAGGTCCTCCTAAACATTTTTACTAAGAGGTACTGTAATATCTAGTTTCAATTTTTTTTTTTTTTTAATTAGGACTTTTTTTTCCCTCAAAATTATAACCAAAAGCCCAGAGAAATACACCCTTATTAATTTAGAAAAGTCCAGGTATCTACATCTTCATATGGGATACAGAAAGCACGTTATCATCTTATAGTTAATGTTATTTTTACTTGGTCTCTAATAATTAATGAACATGAGCTAGCTCTAAATGACTAATCCCAACCTTTCATATTTGAGTTGTTTTTTCCCCAGTAAATGGATTGTTTGGGGTTTTTTTTTGAAACAAGGATGTTAACCTCAATTTTCCTTAACTGTTCTAACTTACAGACTATTGAATCGTTTCTTTCTCAAGCATTGGGTATTTAATTATTCATACCTACTGAAACAGCATCATCAGCAAAACCAGTCAGGATTCCATCTAGTTGTTCACTAATTTGGAGGTTACAGAACATATGGCAAATGTGAGGAACACATCTATCCGTGTCATCATATCCAAATGAACCAGCAGGAACTTGCACATGTATTTCTCTTAGCTTTTAATAGCCAGTATGTTAGACATTCTGAACAGGGCATATGTGTCCTATAGATTCTGAAAACACCTCAATATTTTTTCAATAAAAATGGAGAATTTTTTTAAGACTAGTATTTGTTTGTTGCACAGAAAAACTTAATATCTTTCTTATCTGTGCTTGTAACCATGTTCTCATTTATTCTATAGGGGATGTAGATGCAGCTAAATAGGTTATAACTTTTCTATTAAAACTTGGAGTTACATACATACTGCAGCTCAAGTGATACAGTTGCAAGTATGGAGTCATCCCAACTTTTCATACAAGTGGACTTCACAAAGCTGAGAAAAAAGTGATGTTCATATTGTTTATGATGAAGACAGGTTAAGCTAATGGATCCATATAATTATCATTTCATGGTATCATAAATTAAAGTGGGATATCTTAAAAGAATTATCTACTCAGTATTATGTTTTTTAACAACTTCGCACAGTTGCAAATAATCATAGAATACCAAGTTGGAAGGGACCTCAAGGATCAACTGGTCCAACATTTATTGGCAAAAGCTCCATCTAAAGAAGATGACCCAGCATACCATTGAGTCAAATATTAAAAATGTCCAGTGTTGGGGATTCCACCACTTCTTTTGTGGATATTATTCCAATGGCTGGTTATCCTCATTGTGAAAACTTTTTCTCTCCTGTCCAATCAGAGTCTCTCCAGGAGTTTCTTGCACTCATTACCCCTCATATTTTCCATGTGAAACGTCGTAAAACTGGAATCACTACATTCTTTGTAGCCACCCTTTCAGTACTGGAACACTGTGATAAGATCTCCCCTATATCTTCTTTTCTCAAAGCTGAACAAACCCAGTTCTGACATCCTTTCCTCATAAGGATGCGTACAATACCCAGGGCTGTGGTTGCCTGAGTGCCCCCAGCTTCCCTGCTCCCGGTTGGTGTGGTGGGATGTGCCCAGACTACAAGACCCTGCCCGGATAGACCCTTGGGGAGCCACTACTGCTGCCGTGCTCCTGAACCAAGAAATCCGCCATTTGAATCCTGGAGTGTGACATAAGCTATATTTTCTCCTGGAGGATTTGCATAAATTCATCTAATTCCACATCAATTAATTTGTACTCAAAGTTAAAGGGGAGGTGGCTGTTACAACCTTGTATTCAGTACCAAAATGCCACATAGTCTTGCACCAACATGCAGTCAGCTGTCTATGCCCTTTTCTGAGAGAAATTTGCCATAAACGGTATACTGACAGAAAGAGGAAAAAAAATGTTAATTGTGCTCTTACTGTGCAACACTGCTTTCTGGTCATAAATTGCCTTAAGATAAAAGTAAAACTAAATCACAAGCCAATAGAAACCATGGAGAGACACACAATAGTGCCCCTAAATACAGTTAATACCATTGAGACATTAGTCCAGTGGATGTTAGTATACAGTATTGATCAACAAAGTGGTTCTAGTTAAGTGAACTTTGAACAGAGTACATCTAGCTTGTTAAGAAATGGTTGGAACAGCAGAGAGCACTTCAGAATGCAGAAATAATTTTATATCTTCATTGGAGAGCTTCTGGTGACCCTGAAGACTTCAAGGTATCAGACATCAGACTCCTAATATGGTCTATTAAAAGACGTTTCTACAAGATATTTTGTACAACCTAAGAGGGAGTAAAGCTAGAGCTCACAGTCTGTGATCAATTCCACCACTGTTATTGCACAATGCATTTGCACCAGTGGTGCCCACTTCTGTCAGGCAAGTGTAGAGGTGGAAGACCTTCTGGAGGAACTCCTGTTCACACAGCAGGTGACACTGTAGGTGATACCTAGCTGTCTAGCTTCAGTACTGCATTCACTGGGAGCAAAACTACTTTGCATTTATCAGGAGTGCTGTTGAGTGTGTGTTTCAGGATACTGATTACAGATTGAGTACAGATTTGCACTGAAAAAACCCTCTTGTACACTGAATTACTAATGTGGTCACATGCAAACATGGTTCATACCTAGGAGACTGAAAAGTGCAAATCTGGGAAATGTAGCTGTCAGGCATGAATGTGAATTCTATCTTGGCAGTAAGAATGCATACAACACATTTTATTGGAGCACATTTCAAAGAAACTGTTTTACTACTCAAACCTGATTAATTGAAACTGTAGAAATTTTTTTTTCCTGTGTTGAATCATGCAAATGTTAAAAAACCTACCATGAAACATAATTAAAACTCCTGAGTTTTAAACAACAGCAGGTTGATTTTTAAAATTCAAAATGCTATTTAAAATATTATTTTATTCATACAATTGATAATTTTTAGTGGTCTGCATTGATGATTGGACATAAAACATCTGAAATTACATGGTCCAACAGAGTAGTGCAGATGATATCCTTCCTCTTACACTTCCTCTCATTTCTTCATACAGATGGGAGGACCTAAGATTCCTTTTGTCTGCTTTTCATGGTATCTGACAGAGGTAATGAATAAAGTTTAATTCTAATCTTAAGAATATGATAGAATACATTAATTTCCTAAATATTCCTTTTAGAACAAACCATACACTTGCAGTAAAACAAATTCTAAATTAACATTTTTCTCTCTGTAGTTGTACTTCTAATTTTTCCAGTGGCATAGGTCAGATGGAAATTAACTATGTCCTTTAATTTTAATGTCAAGTGGTAATTCAATTAACTGAACAACACAGAATATGAACGGATCCTTACGAATCTTTTGTAATATGTAGAATCATTTCTTATTTGCTGCATAGTTAAATTGATTGTATTATCATCCTGAAAACCTCCTCCTTGGTTGAATAATGAAATTTGTTCCAGGGCTCTCAGCTATCCTTCAACATGGATAAAGACCTGTATTTCTAATATCCAGCCTAATAGTGGGTGGAGGGAGGGCATGGGGGTGGGCAAAATACTTTTGATTCAACCATCAAAATTTACTTCTGGGTAGTTCACAACTTCAGATCTAGGTATGCAGCTTCTGATTTGTTCTTTATTATATCTAGCCCAATGAAAACATTATGATACTTTCTCACCTGTAATGAGACCCCACACAGAGTATTGCGTTCAGCTCTGAGCCCCACAACATAAAGATATGTAGCTGTTGGAGTGAGACCAGAGAAGGGCCACAAAGATGATCAGATGTCCTACGAAGATAGGCTGAAGGAGTTTGTCTTGTTCTGCTTGGAGAAAGCTCTGGAAAGACCTTCTTGCAACCTTCCAGTACCTACAGGAAAGACTGAGGGGAACTCTTTATCAGGCAGTGTAGTGATAAGACAAAGGGTAATAGGTTTAAATTAAAAGATGGTAGGTTTTGAAGATGAAGAAAGTTTTCACTATGAGGGTGGTGAAGCACTGGAACAGGTTGCCCATAGAAGCTGTGAATGCTCTATCCCTGGAAATGTTAAAGGCTAGGTTGGATGGGGCTTTGGGCAAGCTGGTCTAGTGGAGGATGTCCCTTCCCATGGCAGGGGTATTGGAAATAGATGATCTTTGATTTTCCCTTCCAACCCAAACCATTTATGTGTATGCAGGCCAGCTGCTCAAGATACTGACTCCAGCTACTTCAGTTCCTTACACAGAGACATGGTGACTGGATATAGTCTTGAAAATTTCCAAAATAATTAAGAGCTCATTTCTAAAAGCTGAAATGAATTACTAACTCTAATTATAACCACCTGGTTTACAGCAGCCTTTCTTTATAGCATATTACTATAGAAATACAGCAGTTCTGAAAGTAGTGTTCAGCAATGAACTGAAAATTACTGCTATTATTTGAGATTGTGTTCTTTGATACAGTTTGTTTAAACAGAAATATCTCTAAATTCTAATATGTAATTGGATATCTGTATGCAAGAACATTTAATTAATTAAACATTTGTTAACCTGTAATGAATAAGCACTTCTTGTCCAACAAAAAACTGAGTTTCCATTAACCCCTGTAGATTTATGCTCAATTTCCCCTTTTTTCTGCCAAAATTGTTAAGTTGAATAGCAGGGATCTTTTCATTGCCTCATGTTTTAATATATATCTCATTCAGAATCTTTTAATACTAGCTATAAGAACCCATTGACACTTCCAGGAGTTGTAACTAAAACTAGATGCCTTGAAGTTATGAGTGAAGTGACTGACCTCCAGAATACAATTTGGAGCCTGTAATTCAGCTGCGGGAGCTAGGTTGCTGTGTACTGAAAAAAAATAGCTGCCTTGGAAAGATGATCTGAAATGAACAATGAGGAAGAAGCTGGACCTACTCAATAAGGAAAAAGATGAGCATTAAACTCCACTACTGGTCTTTCCAGTGCCTGAATCATGACTTGAAGAAAGTGTCTTCTTTCTAGAGGGACACAGTACCAGCAAGCCTTTTTTTGAAAGTATTGATTTCTTCTGAGTTACAATGTTAACTACACATTGTAGTAGTAAGAATACCTCCCATGAAGAACAAGGTTTAATTTAAGTGAAATTTAATCTCTACATGCAAACTCTCATTGTCCTTGTGAGAAAGGCCAAAATGAAAGAGTTGGTTTCAGAAATAGATTTGTGTGTTTAGTGTAACATATGCAAAAAGGAAAATATTTTTTGAAATGGTGTTCTTTAAAAAATCCTGGGTTTTAACTGTGAAATGTGGGAAAGAATCCTAAAGGGCCAGTCCAGTGCTCCCTTTTCCTAAGTAGTTAGCTGATAAGTAAGACCACATTTCTGATTCTCAGTACAGTCAGTACTCATTTTCTCTGGTATACTGAATCTCATGTTTCTTTCTGTGCAATTGCCCTTCTTGAACAGGTAGCAGGACCATTATTCTACATACATGTAATAATTTTACCCATAAATGTATTTTTAGTCACTGCCCTGTGTCTCAGAAACTGATTTTGAGTCATCCTTATCTGTCTTGATTTCATGCATAGCACTTCCAACTTGGGTCTGTCCTTAACACATGGTTGGATGCCTGTGTATGTGTTTCCTGCAAGGAACTACTGTTTTCCCTAGTTTGTTTTTTTTTTTTTGCTTTCCTTTTCTCATAAACTGCAAAAAGCCTTACTTTATATCAGAAGTCAATTGTTTTCTGAGTTTCTATCAATTTCCCATCTCCTACCTCAAATGAGTTACACAGGTATTCAGAGTTCATCTGTGGTTTTAATTTTGGGTTTGTTGGTTTGAAAGGTTTTTTCGTTTGTTTTGTTCCCTTCTGGTATACACCCAAACCATCAGAACAGTGGAGATGCAGTCAACAGCTTTTGGGAAGCCTCACCTCGTTAGTTATTGCTATTTTTCTTGTTTTCCCCACCCAGATTTATCTAATGACTTAAAGCTAGACAGACATGGTCAAGGTTCCACTTACATGAGCAGTGTTTTTAGGGAGGCTGAACCCCATTGCAGAGTGCTATTAATGGTATCCACTCTATAGGATTCAGGTGAGAAGCTTGAGTCAAAGTAAAAATGTTGGGAAGGGATAGACAAACCAGTTTTCCCCTGGCCACAAATATTTTGAAGAGTGGAGGAAGCAGGCATGATTAAAGTGATTTTGAAATGAAAGTTTCACATTTTTTCCCAAGTTTCACATACATTCAATGTTTGTTTAAAAGCTCTGTATAGAGTTAGATTTTAAACTATTAATTTTTATTCAGAATGAGGATAAATTTTGATATACAGCAGTTCAGTGAAAAAGGTGTTCTGTGTTCCCATCATACCTTCTGCTACCTTAGTGTACATCTTAGTTATTCCAGCTGATCTATTTTTTGACACCTCTCACATGAAAAAGAAACAATTCTCCAGTGTCCAACTTGAAGAAAGTAATTATAAATTAAGGCTCACAAAGGCATCATATATTTTTGAATGTTTAATCTCAAATGAAATTTAGATGGTTCTGAAGTTGCATACTCAAACATTACCCCCCAAAAAAAAAAAATTTAAAAATTGAACTGCTGATAGCATTTATCTGTATGTAAATGAGGTATTTATTAATTTCTTGAATATCAAGAATTTAAAATATCACCAGATAAATGAATGCTTAAGAAATTTTCACCAACAAATGCATTCCTTCTAAAGGGTTCCATTAACAGCTAGAGTGTTTGAACTTCTAAGCCTATACATTATTTAAAAAATAATTTAAAATTACAGATAATGAAATGTTTATCACCAAACTTCAAGTCACAAGCCACCAGAATATATCTATTTTCTTGAGCTGTTAAATTGCTGTGTTCCTTTTACATGGGAAGCCAGGCGAAAAAGGCCTACTAGCTGAAAAATTTCAACATTGGTTTCCATTCTTGTTGTGGACTGATTTGTTATACATTGTTTAAAACTTTGGAATATACTTTAGCCTGCTACTATGTCTCCACCTGCTGTTTGTATTAAGATAGCATTTCTGATGATCCTGAAGCTCTGTCAAGAGATGATTTATTGTCTGATCTTGGCTCCTCTGGGTTTTTCTCCTGACGTCTTTAGGGCACTAGTAAATTCAGCTGAGCTAAGATTAACAGTAATGAGATGATTTTTTTTTTTTTTAATTGTCCTTAGTATAGACAAGGCCATGATTTCTGTGACATTCCACTGCTACAACTATTTTAATATTTGGTCTTCCATAGTTACAGGTTTAGAAATAAAACTTGTAGTTTGAAGGCTTGTTTTTTATTGCATATTTTCTACTGTCCCCAAAGGCTGCCTTCAACTGAATCATCCCTGTGAAAAACAAAACGAACAAGAATTTACCCTCCTTTTTGGAATTTAGCCTTCAATGATGTAGATCAATAAAAAGGCCAAGAGACAGATGTATATCACAGAACTAACCAAAATCTAGACAGAAAGAACTGTACTAGAAGAGAGAGAGACTGGCTGAGCTAATCTGATATTTTGATCTGCATTTTTCTAATGGCTGTGCTGTCTTTCCTTTTTTTGCGGTGTTCATAAGATATGTATGGGTTTTATTGGTTTTTATTTTTTGTTAAGAGCACTTTTGCCTTGTGGTAAAATCAGAATCTTTTGAATCCAACAAATTCTCAAACTTGGAGTTTGCAGTAGCTTCCGATTGTCTGTGACTCTCCAGCAGATATGCTCATTTGTTCAACAATGTACTTATCACACGTGCTGCATCTTATGAAGCATACATGAGGGTATTTTCTTGTGTACAACCTACAAAACCTGTATATTTCTTAGGCCTGGAAATATTAATAAATTCACTCTTTTGGGAACAACTTGGCCTTCAGGAAACACTATGCTTAATGTTGTCAATGAAATATTTTCTAAGGGAATCATCTTTACTTTTTCCCATATAAATACCAATGATATTAGCCATAACTCTGTAGGGACGTTTTGACTGCAGAATCTCAACATGGAAAAAGTCTAATAGAAAAAAATAAATATTTGAATAAATTAGTTTAGGGTGTCTTTTAGCCAAAAAAAAAAAAAAAGAGTCCATCAGTATCTTAATTTCTCTGAGAAAAATCAGCCAAACTTTTAGACAAGGTGTCAAGTGTACAAATTGAAATGATACATTTCTAGTTATTTGTGTAAAACAGTCAAAATGAAATCAACACCTCAGAAGACTGGTATTCATGCATAGAATGTTGAGCTAATAATATCAACCCACTAGCAAGATTAAATAAGTTTGTAATTGATAAAAATATACTCATATATTAAAACCAATACAAGAGAGTAAGTTGAGGTATAAGCTGTTTTCAAAGGAGACATAAAATGATTTCACTCATAGATCTAAAACTAGGATATGGATTCTTTTTATATCAGAGGATCAAATCCTGAATTATACTTACTGATATTACTTAAGGAAGATCTCATATACCAGTACAAGAAGAATAAGATAATATAGAGTTACATATTATCTTTTTAGTAGAATTCTAATGCTCTCATAAGAAAAGGGAAAGAAAAAAGTGCTTAATTCTGACTGTTCCATTTCTGTGCTTTTTGATTTGAACAGTAGCGGTTCATCTCTAGGCCTTCTTGGATTTTCAATAAAGCATTAAAAATCAGTTAGAAACTTGACATTATATTAAGTGAGGAAAAATATTTAAATGCATAGTTCATGAACCTCATCACAATGTTTTCACTTCTTTTTGTATTCATATTCACAAAATCAGTCCCTGGGAAAACAAAACAAAACATAACAACCAAAACCAGGAAGAGCTTATTTTTCACTGGAAAAGCAAAAGATACACAACACTTATAATACATTCCAGGGAGGAGGATGATGATGATGATAATAACCAAGCCCAAGAAACCAAAAAGAAAGTATGAACCCTGTTCTGAATTTCTGTCAGAATAATTTCCTAGGATCTTACAAAGAAAGTTTTGAAATTCATTATGATTTATATTTTCATTAGAAGGAGCTAGCAATGGTATTTTCTCCATGTAAGGCACTTTCTGAAATTCTAAATACATATTTCTAAATGTAACATGCACTTTGAAAATACGACCCAACATCTTTAAGTAATATTTTGAATTTCGTTTTTCTTCTTCCTATAAACATTGAGACAGTTGAGAGGATTTAAAAGTAGTTTTAAAGGATTTTCAAAGCCAATTCCCTTTAAAATATCTAATCTTAATTGTAAAAAGACAGAGATGTGCATATCTGCCAGTCATTTTATTATCTGAGATTTGTAAAAAACACAGCATATACATGCTTAAGTTTTCTGCTGGTAAACTAGAATAATAATTAGCATTAATTTTCTAGGACACTTATTCTCATTTCCTACATTTAATCGAAAAAATCAGTGGAAATTAATTCTTTTTCCTGAAGCAGCATGTTTTGTTTTGGTTTTTTAAAATTTTTAATTCAACTGCTATCTAGGTAGGTTGGTAGCAATTTCAAGAAGAAACAAAACCATAGTCTTCATTAAGGACTTCAATTACATTTGGGGAAGAGAGAAAAAAAAATCCCACAAAACAAAACAAGAGGCAGCAGAGTAGCTCAACTGTGAAAAGAATTAAATACTTGTGGAACCTTGAAGTAAAATCGTAAATACCATGTTGACATCTAAAAAACACCCTAAGAAAAGTGAAAGTCTCTAAAAATGGAAGACTAAGGCAAGAAATCTTACTTTAGGTAAACTCTTTGCCTGAATTAATTAATATTTCTAGCAAAAGCCTTTTGAGTCATCTAAAATTTTATAGCATTGAATGCTAGCTTGTGGCCCTTTTATACTGACACTTATGACCTCTACAGTAGTTTGAGGGTTGCAGATAATTCCCATAAGACATTCATTCTCTGGATTTGCTAATTTCTGACCACACACAAAGCATAGACTTCAGGTCCAAACACAGCTAGCATTAACAGGGGTACTCCCTGTTGTTTCCATAATACTTTAACTCAGAAAAAGATGGAGACAGTGAGAAAAAAAGGCAATTGATGTGTGAGGAGAGTGCGATAATCTGGGATGCAATATTACCCATAGGACTCGTTTAACATAAAGCGTTCAGTTAGGCAAGGAGAGATCAGGGTTCTAGGTCTTTTTCGGAGTCCAACACCCTCTGACTTGGGCCGTTTAGATATTCAGTGCATGGTGGGTGCAATGTTTAACACCACATATACTTATTTGAAGGTAGTTGATATTACATAGGATTACTAATTTATCACAATGACACAAAATATACTGAAAAAACAATGAAAATATAAGATACATTTTACAAAATATAACAATGTGCAATTCAACTATAAAACTAATGTGATCCCTGTTATGTTTAGGATGCATTCACCAACACAATGCTGGGTATGCCCACTTGCTATGAAGAAAAACATGGGTTGACTCAGTCTAAAACCTCTTGCTGCTTTTAAAATACCTTTGTTAGTCTTTAAGGTTTGATGTTCCATGTTGGACTGAAACATATAAACTTTTCCCAGTGTTGGTCCGCTAAGTCAGGGATATATTCACACTTTTAATAAACAAAGAAGAAGCAGTCACACCACCAGCTGATCTACTCAACTGACATAGCTTTTTATCTAAAACAAATGTCACCTAATGATGCCCTCTTTGCTGAGATAAAGTCAGCTTGCCAGTTTTCATTACAGCAGCTGTGGTCAGTCACACTCTACATATTCCTGACCTTCATGGGCATATCAACCTGGCCAGTCTTCATTGTCCCTTCTTCCATTGTATGGTTATACTACTCAGTTACAGTCTGTCAAAAGATCTGATAGGAAGTCTAAGAAATCTTCTGATCCATACCTATTCACAGACTGCAACACATTGCCTAAGCATCATGTTATAGCATGCTTTGCTGTAAAATGTGTCTAGAAAGATTAGGTTCTGAAGGGAAAAAACATGGGCAAAAATGAGCAATAGATCTCTGACACATTTAGTTGGAAGTGAGAAAACATCATTACTTCAATGTGTTACCACTTTTAAAATGTAGTATTATTAATTATAGAATCATAGAATCATAGAATGGCAAGGGTTGGAAGGGACCCCGAGGATCATAAAGCTCCAACCCACCCTGCCACAGGCAGGGCCACCTACCTCGGGCCTGGATCTATGCAAGGTTACCCAGGGCCCCATCCGATCTGGCCTTGAACACTTCCAGGGATGGGGCATCCACCACCTCTCTGGGCAGCCTATTCCAGGACCTCACCACTCTTTCCATAAAAAACTTCCCCCTAATATTCAATCTAAACCTTCCCTCCTTCAGCTTTAAACCATTCTCCCTTGTCCTGCCATTATCTG
Organism: Laterallus jamaicensis coturniculus; assembly: GCA_022605575.1. Lineage (NCBI taxonomy): Eukaryota > Metazoa > Chordata > Aves > Gruiformes > Rallidae > Laterallus > Laterallus jamaicensis. Next base: position 84,348,195 of record JAKCOX010000001.1, read on the forward strand.
TCCTTTTAAAAAGTTGATTCCCCTCCTGTTTGTATGGTCCCTTCAGGTACTGGAAGGCTGCAGTGAGGTCCCCTCGTAGCCTTCTCTTCTCCAGGCTGAACAAGCCCAGCTCCCTCAGCCTCTCCTTGTAGGGCAGGTGCTCCAGCCCTCTAATCATCCTTGTGGCCCTCCTCTGAACCCTCTCCAACAGTTCTACATCCTTCCTGTGTTGGAGGCCCCAGATCTGGACACAGTACTCCAGGTGGGGCCTCAGGAGGGCATAGTAGAGAGGGACAATCACCTCCCTGTCCCTGCTGGCCACCCCTCTTCTGATGGAAAAAATAATTAGCTGAAAATCCTAACTTAAGTAAAACAGCATATCTGGCAACATGAACTTATAGTTAAATTTATTGGTATACCCATAGAAATTGTATTTTAAAGAGATGAGCCATATGGAAGAAGAAACTTGCAAAGACAGTTAAGCCTGCCTGGCCTCAAGCAGTAGGTTTCCCCAAATCCAGTGTGGGTTTTTTCTACTGTGTTACCATTCACATGAAACTTTTAAACTGTGTTGGATTTTGCTAGAAGAGAGTTATTTTTCCATAGTAGCTGGTATGAGGATAAGTTTTGGATTTATACTGAAAGTACTGTTGATAATACAGAGATGTTTTAGTTAGTGTTGAGCAGTGGTTACAGAGTCAAGGTTTTTTCTGCTTCTCACACCACCCCACCAGCGAGTAGGCTGGGAGTGTACAAGGAACTGGGGAAGTGACACAAACGGGACAGCTGACCCCAACTGACCAAAGGGATATTCCATACCATATAATGTCACAATCATCAATAAAATTAGAGGGAAGGTTGGCTGGCAAATTGCTTCTTGAGAACTGCTTGGGAACCAGTCAGTTGGTGGTGAGCAATAGTTTACATTTGTATTGCTTATCTTTCTTGGGGTTTATTTATATCTCTTTGCTATTTTCCTTTTTATTATTATTATTATTATTGCCAGTTATTAAACTGTTCTTATCTCAATCCATGAGCTTTCTCACTTTTACCTTTCCAATTCTCTTCTCCCCATCTTGCTGTATGTGGGGAGTGAGTGAGAGCTGTGTGTTGCTTAGTTGGTGCCTAAAGTTATGTTGAGAGTATTTATAAATAGGACATAAAAATCCTGTAGGCATAGGAAAATGAGCCAGTAGAGACTTATTCATCCCTGCTTGCAACCCACTTCAGAAACATAGTTGACACCCCAAGGTAGGGGTTTAACAGCCTGAATGGAGCAGTACTGGGACAATATAGCACTTCAAGGCTCCTAAATAATGAGCTGCAAGTGACCTGAGTTGCTCTCCTGGTGGACTTAAGGTCATTTGAAGTTCTTTGAATTGCATTGTTTTTTTTAGGAAACCTTTAAAGAGAACCTGACATGTTGGTCTTGGGCATAATCCTTTAAATAGGATCTTGAGTAGTCTCTAAAACAAACTGAAGGAATATACTCAGAGTTTTTATATCTGTAGGTAGAGAGTATTAAGACAGACTATTTTTAAATTTCTTTCTTATTTTGGCGATGGTTGCTACTACACAGGGTGGTTATTTTACCTTGATTCTTGACCATTCTTGCACTCAGAATCTACCTGTTCTTGTACTTCCACGCATCTAGTAGGTTGAAGTCAGTTTTCCACTTATCAGCCTCCCTTTGGGCATTTCTGGGTACAGATGCACCTAATTGCTCAAATCTTGCTTATTATGGTTAGGCAAACACTGAAATGAGTGCTTGGGCAAGCAATTGAATAATGATTTTATTACGCATAAACTTTTATTCATTTTTATTGTAATTTTAAACCATTCTACTGGAATTAATCAAATATGTCTTTAATTGATTCTTGCAGGTTTCACTAGAGAGGAAGGAAGTACATCTTCCTATACACCTGAATTGTGTTAAACATATGAGGTAGGTCTTTGATTTAATTATATTAATGTGTTCAAATGAAGACAACAGGAAATACTGCATTTTTAAGTAGCTTCTTTTGTGTATTTTTTAACTGTAAAATAGCTGTGGTGAAGATTACATTCACCATCTATCCCTACGTGCAACTCTAACAGTAAAATGTGAAGTCAATTTACGATAAACATCTATTTTACTGCTAAGCACTAGTAAAGTGATTTAGAAGGAAGTGTGGGGATGGTGAGGTGTAGGATGAAGACTATAAACCTGAAAATATATGTGCCTAATTTTAGGAAAAGATGAATATAACAGCAAAGCTAAAATCAATAAAAAAGAAAAGTGCTATGGTGGAAACAGCAAGTCAGCTTTAAGTACAGCATAGAAACTCTGCTGGGTGCTGCCATACAGTGTGGTTATAATAAATTGTGAAGACTGAATGGAGAAAAGATCCTGACTAGAGCCATTTCTATCCTGAGGATAACCTTATATTGATTTGTGTATTTATGCATGCTCATCTTTTTTGTTTGTTTGTTTTTATTGCAGATACAGTACATCGACTGTACCAGACTTTGGATTTCAAACAGAAAAATTATTAATTTGGATATGAGTGGCTAGGTGTAGGTTATTTTATCACATATTTGAAATTGGTAAGTAGATACAGCAATATGTATATTACTATATATCTACTCTGCTGTATCTACTATGCCAAAATGTATGCTAATAATTCTATTATGAAAGGTTATTCAGGATACTTTCACAGTTTTTAGATTGTTTATGCAGTCCTATTCTACAGATTATCTCAGAAATGCTTATAAGTATGTAATTATAATTAATTTTAAATATGATGATCCATTTTCAGGAATTTTAGTTAAACTTATCCACATTTATTTTCTTTCAAAACAGTTTTAAAGCTTGGTATTTTGTTAATAATTGACTAACATCATTGTACTTACCTAGATCACATTTTTCTATTTCATAATCATAAGTGCAACATATTTTCCCATCATGTCACGTTTACTCTGAGAGAATATCTTGCTATATTTCTGCAATTCAAACTATTTGTTAAAAGTGGAGTACAGTTTATTATCTAGCCACCTTACACTTTCGTCATTAAATGTAGCAAACTATATTTCCATATACTTAGTTCCATTACTTTCCAGCCACAGCTATTCATGAAAACCTCTAGGTAGTTCTGGTTATCATTTACCTCTAGTCCATTTTTTTCTGATATCTCCACACCATTTACACTATGTTTTATAATATCATTCAACTTGATATTTCTTAAGTTTCTCTTTACATTTCTTGGCTTTCTTGACTTCAGAAAACTTGTCTGCAACTCTTTGTCGTGGTTGGGTTGGGGTTTTTTTGTAGAGCTTTATTGTTGTTTTGTTTTCTGCAAGTAACACTGAGTACATGCCCTCATAGTTTATTCTGGAAACTTTTCAGGAAAGTCAAGAAAATCTCAGACAGAATAAGCTTGGTGACCTTCAGTCCTGAGGCATTGTGAGTTCAGTACAAGACTTATGACAATATTCTAACCAATTATATAGTTGCGAATAACAGAAGTCTCAAGTTTAAAAATTTCAGAGAAATAACCATTTCGGCCCTTTTAAGTGTCCCACTGACAATGAAAGCTTTCTGGGAAAACTTGCACTTCCTTATTCACTCACCAGACAAACCTGTTGTAATAGTCCTTATAAATCCACTAGATTCCTCCTTCTTGTCTTCATGTCTGCCTACTGTGTTTTTATTTTTTACTTTATCCCTCATAGGAACTGACTGAAATCTGTGCTTTTTCACTGTGGAAAAAGAATTATAATCACTGAATCTTTAATGCTGAGAAGAATTTGAAGGATTGTAACAATTTCTCATTTCTTCTAAAGCTATAACTGCAGTCTCTCTAGTTGATGGTGCAAAATAAATACAGAGCATTCAGCCTTTGCTGTAGTGCATTTTATTTCTTTATTCATCCTTTACATATGGCTTTTATCCTTTCAGAAGATTACACATATTGATACAGTACATGGCACTTTTCAAGCTGCACTTTATCGTTTACTTAAAATCTTAATAAACAAACATGAAGGAAATGAAATAATTAAATAGATACAAAGATAAATAAAGAAATGCCTAAGTATTTTTGCTTGTTTCTTTTAAATTTTTTATTCTTATAAAAAATAATCACAGTTTCATTTTATTTTATTTGACTGAAGTAAGTTAGATTGTGTATTCCTGTTTCTTTTCTCCACAAGCAAAAGCACTTCACATGAAAATGAAATGGCACCAATTTTTAGGACAGTAAAAATACTTTAAAAGTAACTTATTTTAAAGTGAGGAATAGTATGAATACAAATGGAATTGGGCTTCTATAAGATTAGTGACAATATTGACTACTAAATTAGGTAGAAGACAAGATATCACTTCCTCTAGCTATCTAGGAATATTAGAACAAGTTATATAAATACTGATTTACTTTTATCTGTTGCCTTTGTCATTATTCAATGAAAAATATATTTTTCTTTATCTAAAAGTAGAATAATATTTACCTCTATAAGAGTTTTTCTGTATGCCCTATAACTTACAATAGTTCCAATATAGTATATGCATAGTTTTTCATGGGTCTTACAGGCATAAAATCCAGTAAAAGCCACTTTGTAAGAACTTTTTTAAAAAAAAGTTAGTAGTTCTATAATACACTGGGAGATTAACATCTTCCCTATACTTTAATTTAATTTTCTGCCTTTACTTATTTTGTAATCATGTCTGGAGTTATATGTATTAACAGATATATACAATGATACAACAATCCCTACTTCTGCATTGCTAGTATTTTCAGAAAACATAAGGAAGATATACCACACATTCATTCCACTTCCGTTTGCATCTTTTGGGAGTGAAATATTGCTATAGTTATGAATGTGACAGAGCACAAGAAATAACTTCATCTTTTGATGCCTTCACAATAATATTTGCATATTTCTCTACAATGGTATTCTGCTTTCAATTCAGCCCCAGAGTTTGCTTACATATTTGAAAATGAACAATTTGCATCGTGTTTGTAACAATTGGTGCTTTCCATATTGCATATTTTTATGGACTTTGAGAAGAATTAATGTAAATATTTTTCAGTTATTCATAGACGAGGTACCTGGGGACAAGGTTTATGAGTAAACTTGGCAGTACTGAGTTTACAGTTGGAACTGATGATCTTAAAGGTCTTTTCCAACTTGAATGATTCTATGATTCTGTTCTGCACAAAGCAAAGCACTTTATACATAGAGACATGTGTCACTGAACTTTTGCAATACCTGAAACTAGCTGGTTGTACTTATTTAGTTCGTTTAAAGTTTCCTGTCCCTCTTAACAGTATTTCAGGATTTATGCTTCATCAACTTTCATTGCTAGCTAGAAAAATATTCTAATTTAAAAACACAAGTATTGCATCTTCTTTTCTTCTATTAAAGAAAAATAGAATACCATTACTATGTTTCAAAAGCAAACTTAAATACTTGTTTGAATTATAGGATCTTTTTCAGGGATAATGCATAGTGTCCCATAACTGGTGTTCAGGCTTCTGCTGTCTCCTTAAAGTGTAAAACATGGAAATCCAGGGCCAAGTTCTATATTAATCACATAGAAGCACATAAAGTTATGTGAGACTTAACATATGCTGTCCAGCTTCCAGCTCCAGAAAAGCTTGGATTTCCACTAGCTCTTGTATCCTGTCCATCAGCCTGATGTTAATGTGTTCTAGTTACCCTAATAAATTCTCGGTTATTGTGATTTTAGTTTACAGTATTATTTTCATTTTAAAGAAGTTATCTGGTGACTTTCTATGATGGAGGGACAGCAGCAGAAGATAAAGGGAAGGCAATTGATGTCATCTACCTGGGCTTGTGCAAGGCCTTTGACAAAGTCCCCCACCACATCCATATCTCTAAATTGGAGAGATGTGGATTTGATGGGTGGACCATCCAGTGGATAAGAAACTGGTTAACAGACCGTAGCCAAAGGGTGGTGGTCAATGGGTCTATGTCCAGGTGGAGGCCGGTGACAAGGGGGTTCCCCCAAGGGTCTGTCTTGGGACTGGTTCTCTTTAACATCTTTATCAGTGACATCGATGATGGAATTGAGTGCACCCTCAGCAAGTTTGCGGATGACACCAAGCTGAGTGGTGTGGTTGACACCCTTGAAGGAAAGGAAGCCATCCAGAGGGATCTTCATAGGCTGGAAAGATAGGCCTGGGTGAACCTAATGAGGTTCAACACTGCCAAGTGTAAGGTGTTGCACTTGGGCCGGAAGAATCCCAGACATAGATACAGACTGGGAGAAGAGCTTCTTGAGAGTAGTCCTGCTGAGAAGGACCTGGGTGTCACCGTGGATGAGAAACTTAACATGAGCCAGCAGTGTGCTCTTGCAGCTCACAAGTCCAATGGTATCCTGGGCTCCATCAGAAGAGGGGTGGCCAGCAGGGACAGGGAGGTGATTGTCCCGCTCTACTATGCCCTCCTGAGGCTCCACCTGGAGTACTGTGTCCAGATCTGGGGCCCCCAATACAAGAAGGATGTAGAACTGTTGGAGAGGGTTCAGAGGAGGGCCACAAGGATGAATAGAGGGCTGGAGCACCTGCCCTACAAGGAGAGGTTGAGGGAGCTGGGCCTGTCCAGCCTGGAAAAGAGAAGGCTACGAGGGGACCTCACTGCAGCCTTCCAGTACCTGAAGGGAGATTATAAACAGGAGGGGAATCAACTTTTTAAAAGGGCAGATAATGGCAGGACAAGGGAGAATGGATTAAAGCTAAAGGACGGAAGGTTTAGATTAGATGTTAGGGGGATGTTTTTTACAGAAAGTGTGGTGAGGTGCTGGAACAGGCTGCCCAGAGAGGTAGTGGATGCTCTGTCCCTGGAAGCATTCAAGGCCAGATCGGATGGGGCCCTGGGTAACCTTGCATAGATCCAGGCCTGAGGTTGGTGGCCCTGCCTGTGGCAGGGGGGTTGGAGCTTTATGATCCTCGGGGTCCCTTCCAACCCTTGCCATTCTATGATTCTATGATTCTATGATTCTATGATTCTATGATTCTATGATTCTATGATAACAACTATGAAAATATAAAGCATGTTAAGGCCCTTAGGAATAAGTAACTAGGAAGGTGTGTGCCTTGATCATTATGGGAATCATTATGGGAATCATTATGGTCTCTGAATTAAAACAATGAGTACTGGTTATGGACCTTGAGTCAAAACAATAGGTGCCAGAAGAAACTCGTCAAAGTTTAGGAGATCAGCCAAAGATGAAATGAATGAGTGCAAGGATCAAGTTCAGTCGCGAACACAGTGAGGAAGACTATCAATGACCACCAGAGAACCCAAACCCAACATAAGTACACGTGTTGGGGACATTTGCATATGATAATGACTTCCAGGAAATAACATAAATATCCTAATCATCACCTTCTCATCTTTGTATTCAAAGCAATCAGTAAAGTTAAGCAGTTTTGTAGAATAAGTATATAGCTAAAGTGAAGTAACTGAAAGCCAGTCATTACAAAGGTCAAATTAAGAAGCGAGCATTCTATGCAACTTTAAACAATTACTTTGCTAAAAATTGTATATATATGTTGTGCTTTGTACCTGTGGGTGAACACATCTTTGGTGGAGTTATCCCCTGTGTTCCCCAGGAGTAAAGAAGTGCCTACTTATCTGCTTTGTCTAGGTAAGTTCTTCATGATTGCGACCACTAACAAATGCATCAAACACCCTAAAATGGCATCACATACTTAAGCTTAGGCAACAAAAATCCCCATCAATACAGTTGATATATCCTAGACAGCCATTCAACTAACTAACTAGTTGTTGTTATCTATGAAGTGAGCTCCTTTAGGGTCCATTGAGTGGAATTCAACTATTTCCACATCTTTGGGAACTTGGTGTCAAATTAAATGACCTATACTCAAAACATTTCCACAGTCTGGCAGATATGTTACAGGATTCACAGGAGATTTATATCTTTCTAGAGTAAAATCTAGAAGCCAGAACTGATGTACTAACTCAATCGAAAGGATGATACCTGTCCACATTTAAGCAATGTCCTAGATTCAGTTCTAGATGCTCACTGATTATAATGGGAACATAACCACCTATTTCATACATCACAGAATCACAGCTACTAGATGGTTCAATTTGTCTTTCACCACTAGACCCGGGTTGGACAATCGATTTGCACATCAGGACCACTATGGACATGGTTATCTGTAGGTCCTGTATTATGTCTACCAACCCTGTACATAAATTTAGGATATTCCGCAATAACAGAAATACTGTTTAGATGCCCATATGTGGCCAATGAATTAAGCTCCCATAAGGTATGCATGCTATATATGTACAAGCACACACATATACATCCCCAAACATCCTTGACTTCAGGTACTATTGAAGGATGTAAAAGAAGATATGCACAGCTAAAACAAGGTAGAAGATATTACAGATATTACTCAGGTTTTGACTGATGGAAAGCTATAGCCTGGGATAGGTAAACAAAGGCAAGTCAGTGTTCTTGGATGGCTCAGACATGAGAGGTAGGGTAGACTGCAAGGAAGAATAATTTTTGTCAACAGTCAATAGCTACAGTTATGACCCAATCATCAACTTAACGAGTCATAAAAGGTATAAATGTTGTAACTTAAGTATTCAGCTGTCCTAGCCACTTGTTAATTTTCATTCCCACTACAGGGATAAACCACATGTAAGTAGCTGTTGTATCATTTCATTGTGGTTCACAAGTGAACATATTAATGCTGGAAACAATTTTGGGACACTACAGGCTGAATTGAAGCTGTTGTGGTTCAGAAGTTGTTAGATGAACACCTGAGCTAATTTTACACTGTGAAAGCAGAAACTATCCCACCTGGAGTAATGTTCCCTAGAAAGATACTGAGATGGAGCAAGTCCAGAGGAGGGTCACGTAGATGTTGTTAGGGAGTGAATGGTCAAGAATCTGAGTTACCCTAGAGCATTTCAGAACCCTTCAGGACTGTTTTAAACAGAAGGACTTCAGTCATGTCATGGAAAACAAAATATTACTCTGGTCATCCTTCATTTTACCTCTTTGCCAGGTAAGGAAGCATCTTGTTAAACAAATCTGTTTGAAAATCATGGTGTTTGAAAATTATGGAACTGTATGAAGCTGCGGCAGGGGAGGTTCAGGTTATATAATCAGAAGAGCTTTTTTATTGAGAGGGTGATCGAGCACTGGAACAGATTCCCCATGGAAGTGGTCACAGCACTGAACTTGACTGAGTTCAAAAAGTGCCTGGACGATGCATTCTGTCCCATGCTCTGACTTGGCTGGCCCTGTGTGGAGCCAGGAGTTGGACACAATGATTGTTATTGGGTGCCTTCCAACTCAGGGTATTATATGATGTTATGATTCTATACTATGTAAGTCCATGATACTTTCCCTTGAAGGATCAAAGAATATTATTCATGCTTAAGAAGATGAATTCTCTCCAATGGAGAAATAAGTTTTATGAGTCAGCCTAAGGACTCACTGTGCATTTCTCCAGGTATACAGAGGAAATCAGGCTTTTTTATCATAGTATTTTACATGCATGTCAATAACTTTTTGAAAAGAAGAAATGATCTGGAGTAATAATCCAAAGCATCATTAAGGGTTGTTGTGTTTTGGTTTTTTTATTTCTCTTTTAAATATTTTCATTATGAAATTAAGATTGTAATTGTGTAACATTTGAAGGCCATATACTGGTGCAATATAATCCTTGCATTTCTTTATTCCCATACTTTGTTATTTATGTCCTGTAAATAGTGTAATTAAACTTGGCATTACCAAAAAAGTAGTTAGCAAGAAGTAATTCATATTCATTTGGAAAGCAATCACATCATTATTTAATTATTATTAACCATACTTGGCTTTGACAAAATATGATACTTCATTTGCTCCATGAATATTTCACATATTTTATAGGGAACAGTAAGCAAACTTCCTTTGACTATTTCCACATGACATACAGAAAAAACAGATTTATTTTTTAAGTCAGAAAAATAGTTATTTGCATATTGAAATAAAGTACTCCTGATGTTTGAGGAAAGAAATGATACATAAGTGCATACCCTGCTTTATGGGATTATATTATAATCCTTTGTTTTGTAAAAAGCAATGAAAATTGTTGTTATATTGGGAAGGTTTGACAAATAAACACAGAGCAAGAAATTCAGGGTTTATGTAAGTGCATGTAATTCAATGCACTCATGTTGCAGAGATTTATCTCTAAATACACTGAATATTTTACATGATAAGGTGAGATATGATAGACTCACAATCAATGTATGATGAAAGTGTTATCTGTGAACTGTTGATGTGCCTATGATCAGACAGGGTCCATTAGAGTATTCAAACATATCTATCAGGGGAATTACAAGGTCAGTGATATAATAGAGTTGAACCCCTGGTGCATTCCCTTGATCTTTTTAGGACTTTTGTTCATAAACAGAAAAACCTGAACACACTACTGTTAATTAAGATCTGAAGGAAGACTCATGACAGCAAGAAAAGGAATAATATTTGATTTTTTTTCTGAAATGACTGTGCTGATTGACAAGAGCAGATGCTGTGTATTAAGCATATACCACACTAAATCAACAATTCTCTTTGTTTTGGCACCTTTTCTTCTCTTAGTCCTTTTGGTACTACCTATCAAAAGCTTCCTGATATGAATATTTTTCAAATAAATGCATCTTTTGAGCCTTCTCTTCTGTCAAGCTCTTTAGGATATTTTTTCATATAGGGAATGTCTTTAGACTAATTCTCTGTTATCCTTCTCCTCTTGGTATGACACCAATGTCTTCATTATTTATTATTTGAAAAGCTTTTACTCTCCTTAGGAATGAGTGAGGACTGCACACAATAGCAATTAAGATTCTGAGCACACATTTTCATTGGTTTGATTTAGTATCTCGAATTTCTTCTTTATTTACCTAGAAAGAATATATCCTATATTTCAGCTCAGTAATTGCAGGCCTTGCTAGACTTGCAGAGGCTTTTTTGACTGAAGGATGATATCCAGTAAAAAGAAACAAACCAGATGAGGGAAAAAGAATAGACCTTGCTGTAACAGGCATTATTTAATTTGACTCTCGGGTGTTGGCTACAAATTCTCCTCATTGTTTGTCATTGCAGAAATTACTAGTCTGGAAACAAGCTAGTGAAGAAAAGAAATTTAATTTCTCGCTGTTTAGTTTTTTACACAAAGTATGACAATCGCTTTTCTCAGCATCTGCCTTTGCTTGATTAGGTTGCTGTTAAGTTGGTAGCTTTATCTGAGCCTTTTTCATCTGATGACTTCAAGATGCTAATAATATTAAGAACTTAACTTGTCAGAATTATATAGTTACTCATTTGTATAGGAGCAGAAAACAAACCAGAAGATTAGGGTCATACTCTGAACCTGAAGGTGAAGTAAAATTAACAAATAATCACTTATTATAGGCAAATTGGAATTTTTACTCCTATATAAAAAAAAACCTGCAAAAGCAAAATCTTTGAAACCCTTAGACCCTCAAAAAGTACTCAAGTATTTACCCTGGCCTTTATGGCTGATTTTTGTATCAGGTAGCCCTGAGCCCATCATCATTGCCTCCTCATAATGTAAAACATACCTTTTGACACAATAAGCTTATTCTTCATTATTGCTGTTACTTTATCTGACTGTAAGTCTGCCAGCAGAGTTTCTGATGGTCTCTGGAATAAGGATTTGGCCCTAAACCTCAAAATTCTTGTTCTATTTAGCAGTATGTAAGAAATAAAATCTTAGTCAGAGAGGCTTTAATTTTATTAATCCCTGCCAGGACAAAACATTACCAATGAACATTACAAACCATTATAGCCTTCTAACTACCGCAGAAATGTTACCTAACTCTGAGAGTGCCAACATACACTTATTGCTTGAAACTGAAGTTGCTGAAACAAAGTCCTGTTACTGTTAGAATTTTTTTTTTCACAGTGATTAATTCTTTTCTTCTTCACTTGATACAAAACTAGCTACACTGCTTAACAAAATCGGTTTGAACAAATGTCCAGATGAATGAATAAAAATATATTATATTATATTATCCTTTTTGCTTTTGATTAACTCTACAGATGGAGACTTCACAAACTCTCTAGGCAGCCTCTGCCAGTGCTTAGTCACTTTCGCAATGGAAAAGTGTTTTCTGATGTTCAGATGCAAACTCCCATGTTTCAGTGTGCCATGGCCTCTGGTCCTGCCAGAAGAGCCTGGCTTCATCTTCATGGCATCACTTCAGGTATGTATATACACTGAGGAGATCTCCCCTGAGCCATCTCATCTCTGAACTAAACAATCTGAACTCTCTCAGACTTTCCTCATAGGAGAGATGCTCCAGACCCTTAATTTATCTTTGTGGTCCTTTGCTGGACTGTCTCATGTCCACTTCTTTATTGTACTAAGGTGCCCAGAACTGGACACAGTACTTCAGCTGTTGCCTCAACAGTGCTGAGTAGAGGGTAAGCTGACCTGCTGAAAAGACTCTTAATGCATCCCAGGATACCATTTCCCTTCTTTGGCACAAGGACAAATTGTTGGTTCGTATTCAAGTTGGTGTCTGTCAGGACTCCTAGATCCTTTTCTACCAGGCTGCTTTCCAGCTATATTGGCATGCCAGATGAGCAAAAAAAAATGACCTAATGGAGGAAAATATGTCTTTTAATGTAGTGAGAAAATTTTAACTTACAGGGGCATAGACAAAGCAGTGGCACTTAATGCCATTTTTGCCTGTCTTCAACATGGGACTCCATATGCCTCAAATTGGAGGACCGTGACTGAAGTAATGATAAACTAGCGAACCCTGAACTTGTGGGCAATTGTATTGTTCCAAATACCATTTCATGGTAATGAATGGTTTGTCTTAAACAATCTGTCTTGAAAGATAACAGAACCTGCAGGGGCAGGAAAACATTTTGTGAACTGGATTGTGCCTCACAAGGGGCTTGATCCTGCAAGCCTCTGCAGGGTGTTGGAGTAAGGTCTCCACCCTCCCAAGGTTGGAAGGGCCTGTAGACTCTTGATCTCAAAGCAGCCACTCCAAAAAACTGGACAATAAACTTCCTCATTTGATAAACCATCTGGACACTGTCGTTGCAAGGGCAGCCCCTCATTCCGTAGCCACCCTGATAAACACAATACTGGCCTTATCTGATATTGAACAGTGACAGCCAAGTGGGGCCCTAAGGAGGCACAGTGCCTTCTTGTTAAAATCTTGTGTTAGGCCACTGAACCGGGGTCATTGTTTCATTAGCCCAGGTGGGGGGTCAAACGACCACTTGGGACCCCCATTCCCCACCAACTCATTTCGAGAACACTCTGCAGCTCAACACTGAGTCTGCGCAAGATATGCTAGGTCCTCCCAGAAGGGTGGAGTCAGGGAGCATAAAAAAATGCAGATTTGAGACACCTGGCATATACCTGCCACCCAAGGACTACAACTTTATGACACTCTACGCTGGATGCCTGGGTTGTGATATCTTATTTTTTGGCTTTTACTCTCTTCTTCAATCTCTTTTTCTGTCTCTCATGCACCCAACTTCTAACATTGTTCTCAGTTTATAACAGTAACCACATTTCCAGTTTTGCTAAATTCTACTAATTGTAATACGTTGGTCCAAATATATAGTGTAGTGTGGTTTTGTTCATAAGCTTTATAATCATACTCACTTTTAAGTAAAGTTGTGCTTTGGATCTCCTGGGTAATACTCTCCTGACTACCATGCAGAGGATTATGGAAGCTAATCTCGCCCGTGTGGTTGTTAAAAGAGACTAGCTAAGAGAGGGTTAACCAGCCCTTGGGGCAAGTAGCAAAGGGTAACTGCACATACCCATCTGCTGGGATAGGACAGACATGTTTGAATCTCTCTGTTTTGCCTGCCTGGTGGAACATGACAGTGATTTACTGCTCTGTGTGGATCCATGTAAATCCATGGGCCCTGATGGTGGCCAGTCACTAGTGAGGTTTCCCAGGGTTCCATCTTAGGTACAGTAGTTTTTAACATTTTCATAAATGACCTGGACTCAGGACTAGAGGATGTCTAAAGTAAATTTGTAGGTAACACCAAATTGGGAGGAGCTGTTGACTCCATTGAAAGTGGAAAAGCCTTGCAGAGAGACCTGAACAGAGTGGAGAGCTGGACAGTTACCAATAGCATGAAGTTTAGCAAGGGCAAGTGCAGGATTCTGCACCTGAGAAGGGGCAACCCTGGCTACACATACAGACTGGGGGATCAGAGGCTGGAGGCCAGCCATGCTGAGAGGGATTTGGGCATTTTGTTCAACTGCAAGGTAAACATGAGCCAGCAGTGTGCCCAGGAAACCAGGAGGGCCAACAGTATCCTAGGGTACATCAAGCACAGCATTGCCAGCTGGTCCAGGAAGGAGATTGTCCTGCTCTACACTGCGCTGGTGTGGCCTCACCTTGAGTACTGTGTGCAGTTTTGGGTGCTACAGTCCAAGAGGGAAACAAAAATATTGGAGTGTCCAGAGGGGGGCAATAAGAATGGTTAAGGTTCTGGAGGGAAAGTCTTATGAAGAGAAGCTGAAGTTCCTTGCTTTGTGCAGCCTGGAGAAAAGAAGATGGAGGGGAGACCTGACTGCAGTCTATGGCTTCCTGACAAGGGGAAGTGAAGGGACAGCCACCAAACTCTTCTCTTTGGTGACCAGTGATAGAAATCAAGAGAATGGTATAAAGCTGCAAGGGAGGTTTAGGTTGGATATTTGGAAGCAGTTCTTTACTGAGAGAGTGATCGAGCACTGGAACAGGCTTCCCAGGGAAGTGGTCCCAGCACAGAGTTTGACTGAGTTCAAGAAGCATCTGGACAATGCATTCAGACTTGGCTGGTTCTGTGTGGTGACAGGAGTTGGACTTGATGGTCCTTATTGGGTGCCTTCCAACTCAGGATATTCTATGATTCTATGATTCTATTAATATGTCAAAACCTCTTTTCTCCTAGAATGTTACTTAATATTTATACATATATATTTACATATAATGTGTCTAATGATCAGTACAGTGCAGTGCATAGTAACATAAGCTGCAGAATTACATATTAGATTGTTTATGCCAACACTAATACATCTATGACATATCTTATAACCTTTTGCCTGAGTCAAACCTCCCTAGTTGTATAAATGTAATATCATATAATCATTAAAAATATGAATGCATATTTAAAGGTTACCAGTACAGCAGTCGAATATTTCATTTTAAGGTAGTATTCAGAATGTAATGAGGCCTTACTATACAAACCTTGTTTGATATAAAATGATATATTTTTGTATTTTTCATGAGGTACTTTATAGACATTTAGTCTATGCTTCATAAATATCAACAATAGAATAGTTATTTTCTGAGTTTGCAGTACATGCTGAATCATACTTATTTTGTATGAATTACTCTTGGTTTTAAGAATTACTGAGCTGCATCCTGTTCGCAGAAAACAAAGCTCTTAGTTTCATAAATTAAGACTGACAGATCAAACTGAGATTAACCACCTGTCCTGGTTTCATCATGGATAGAGTTAATTTTCTTTCTGGTAGCTGGTGTAGTGCTAGGATGTAGAGTTAGGATGAGAGCAATGTTGATAACACACTAATGCTTTTGATTGTTGCCAAGCAGGCAAGGACTTTTCAGCTTCTCATCCTGCTAAAAAGAAGCCAAGGACCACCCAAGAACTGGGAGGGGACACTGCCAGGATGCTTGAACCAAAATGACCATAGAAATATTCCATACTATAAGACGCCATGTTCCATTTATAACTGTAGTTTGGCAGACAGGGTGAGCAGCAGCTGGAAGTCTGAGGTCTTCAACAGGCATAGCAGGGTGGAGCATTGCACAGCAGACGGGAGTCTTGCAGAGCGTCAGTTTTCAAGTGATGGTGCTTCTTTTCCCAAATAACTGCTACGTGTGTGTGGTGGTTTGACACTAGCTGTAGGCCAGATGTCCACCAAAGCCACTCTATCACTCCCCTTTTCAGCTAGAAAAGTGAAAAAATATATATTTAGGGGCTTAGGAGTCAAGATAAGGACAGGGAGAGATTATTCCACAATTAGTGTCACAGGCAAAACAGACTTAACACACAAGAAAGGAAAGAAAACTATCTAATTTGTTACACTACACTACACACCCAGTGACACTAGAGTTAGATAATGAGAAATGCGATCAGATCTTACAGCACTTCCTCCCACTCCTCTCTTCTTAGCAGTCATAACTTCTTAGTAGTCCTGATTTTGCTCCCTTCTTTCCTCCTCTTTGTGGCATGGGGAGGGCAGGAAATGGAAAAATGCAATTTTCAGTTGGTTCCTCACATGTTTTTGTTCTTAGCCAAGGGTGGGGAGGCATTCCTTACACCCTTCCCCTGCTCCAGCATTCTGGAAATTGCTGAACACCTGTCAACTCATGGGAAGTGGTGAATTAATTCCTTTGCTTGAGTGTGTGGGCTGAGAGGCTGGGCAGTTTAGGGGTCTTGCACAGCATCTGGAAGTCTCACACAGCAGTGACTTCAAATGGAAAGAAAATTACACTGTTCGTCACTTGTTTTATATACATTATTCTTGTAATTATGATTATTTATGTGCATGTGTGCCCTATTAAACCATTTTTATCTCAATCTACTAGTTTTCTCACTTTTAATTGCTCCAGAATCAGGATCATCTTATTTCCAGAAAGGTTTCATCATTAGGGTTGAAAATACAGGATCTTCCACACAGACCGACACCACTCAACTGAAGAGCATAATACCAGTAAGACAGTGTATGGAATGGCTTTAGATGGAGGCAAAATTATTTTGAATCTACACATGTGTTCTGAAAGGAAGATAACAGTATACTCAGAAACATTTCATTTTAAATTTAACATGTGCTTTATCTTGGACAAAGAGATCTTGTCCCACTTTTGACTTTCACTTACCTTTAGGAGCTCATGGTAATGTGATTATCTAACCTACTCCTGATGTAGGCCTTCTAGTCTTCAGTCTTTAACAATTTTCAGATCTTTGCTATGTAGTTCATTCTTGCATATTTTTTTCTTCAGCTTTCCTTTTCAGAGGTCCTCATCAAATAATCTGTCTCTATTCTCTGCATATTCTTCCTCAGACATGTTCAGCCTTTCAGCTTTTTTCTAGTCCTGCTGAAGTTCATAATCCAAATAACTTTTCTTAACTTCTTTTCTAGACAGTTTCCTCCTCATTCCAAATTGTTTCCTGTCCTTTCTCACTCTGCTTTATAGATCTCTTTCCCACATGCTCCTCCTTCTCTAGACTTTTTTCCACTTTTATGTGCATTTACCTTCAAATATTTCTTTATACTAAATCCTCCCCCTCTGCAGTTCTGTATTATATCAGCCCTAGACTTCCAATCACAAATGTTTCCCTTTTTTCTGGAAAAAAAATAGACAAATATTGAAACCAGTTAAGCATGTAATGGTAGTTCCCAAGTATTCCATTTTATTTAAAACAAACAGTTAATTCTCAATATAAACACAAAAATACTCTATGATTCTTTCTCTCACAGAAGCTGAAAATCAAATAAGATCAACAACAGGTTTTCTACTGATATTTTTTGGGTTAGGTACTTGGATATGAATAAGCAGAAGCAAAAGACAAAAAGGTCAAGAGGTTCAGAAAAACAGGCTAGTGATCACATCCTTATTGACTGATTTGTTTTATAATATAAATTAGGAACAATTCTAAATTATGCATCAGGCCTTCACTGAACTGCAGTCTATGCCCACCAGAAAGTAAAATGGCACATCTGAATTATTTGACATTTAGCAATTGTCAGATTATGACATATTTTATTTTCCCTTCGTGCTTATAGGTATTCATTATGCAGTTTAGTTACACTCATTTCTGGAAGGGGGAAGTTACTAAGATTTAGCTTTATTTTGACTGTACTATGAGAACATAGCTATAATGTATGTTTGGTTGATATTTCAAGACCTGGTTTTTTGCACATTTTTTAAATCCTCATGTTTCTGGTAATAAAGTCACGTTTTTTACAGCGCTTATGTAGAATGAGTTTAATTAATAAAGAGTGTATAATTATTTTTTTTTTTTTACTGAAATGTATCTCATTTACCTTGCATACTCTTATGGCTCTCAAAAAAACCCCTAAAACCCCTCCAAAAAGAAAATATTTTCCCAAGTTAAATTTAGTCAAATGTTGCTGACATGGGTTTCAGCAGGAGCACCTAGCACATTCTATTCCAGCTGGGTGTTATCAACCCAGATTTTCTTAGATCACATGAATATTTTGGTTTGTACAGACTATATAGAATTTTGCAAATTTAGGGTTGCATGCACATAAACCTGTAGACTACTTTAGCAGTTTGGTTCAGATTTCTGTCTGTAATATTCATATAACTATACACTAGTTTTCAAGTTTCATAGTAAAAATTTGAAAGATGATAGAGTAAACCTAATTCCATTTTCTTATATCTGAAATACAAAAGCTTCAACTGGTGCTTCATGCTTCTTTACAGCTACCGCAGCAGTACTTTGAGATATCATGAAGGGGATTTGATTTTGAGTCCTATACTCAGCAGCCTGATTCCTTGATAGAGTTGCAAAGTTGCCACTTAACAACTGCAATACAGGTAAGATTCTGATTTTCTGAAATAGTTCTTATCCTTGAACTGAGGTCTATTCAGAAAAAAAAGAAACTTTTTCCTACATCATAGAAGGCAAGAAGTCCTGTTAATATATATATTAGTTCTTGGAAATCATGTAGTGTTAATTCAGGTTTACTTCATATTAGATTTGGCAGTACACAGGTTGATCTTTTCTGTTCTTATGCACATATATTTGAAGAATGTAATTTTGGTCTCAGGATTTCTTAAGAAGTGTCTGGCACCTAAAATAAACTCACTATCTTCTCCCTAGAAAACATTCAGTTTAGATTTACTGTAACATCACTGAAAGTAAGAAACAGTTAACAGATAAAAAGAAAACACATATTAGTGACTAAAAAAATAGAACACTTTTTAGTGAAATCCATACATCTTGAAAATGTTGTTATTTTAACTCTGTTGTAGGTAGGCTTACTGGAAAGTCTTTTGAAACCAAACTCCTAGGTCTACTGGAAAACTTTTCAGTATTTTAAAACAATGGCTGGTATATTGTCTTGTCTCAATCTTCTGTAACACAAAGAAACATTTGCTGAAATATCGAATACATTGCAATGTTCCATGTGGCAGGTAAGTGGTTTTTGAGATTCATGCCTGATGCAGAGTGGTATTGAAATATGCTGTGATTAAAAGGAACACACTTTGAATAAAAGAAATAATGTAACTTTCACTTTTTGATTTTGTTAAGCAAACAAGAGGTTTCTTTTATATTAATTATTCCTTATTTTTTCCCTTCTTTTAGCATTTGCATGTATGAAATTTTGATTTTAAATGTCAAAGGAAATCTTACCTCTTGTTCTTGAATTCACAGTGACCATTAAAAATAAATAAATAAATATAAAAAGTAAAAGGAAGTGAAAGACTAAAAACATGTATAATAAAAGCTTTCTCAGTATTCAATAAAGTATCTGTAGACTAAGAATTCACACATTCTTTCTCTCTCTAAATTTAATGTTCACTGCAATTTTATTCTTTAATAAAGCCATTTTTTGCTGCTTCATTACACACACAGACCTTGGCAATTTTATCAGAAACATGATTTTCATATAATTTGATATTTTCACATGGACTAAGTGAAATACATTTGACTGCAATGAATCTTAGTTTTTAGGTTTCTCCCTGAAAGTCCTTCACCTTCTCTACACAGCCTTATCAGCAGGTCTTGTTGATGCATATGAATAATTAAAGTTCAGCAGGTAATATTCCCAAATTTTCCCATATACTGTTTACTGATAATAAGAGATATAGCTGTCTCATCAGAAATACGCTGAAGGTAAGAAACTATTTTAGTTCCAGAACTAAAATGACTGTAAGACAAGCTTTTGTCATCCCACTCTTTTCATGCTCAGTGATAGAGTAACGCACAATGAATCTTCAGAAATCAAATGTCAGAGTTAGCTTACTACTTACAGCAAATCAAGACATGACAAATATTCAAACATTTCTTTCTTCTCCAACATAAATTGTAAATAGGCTTTGTGAATTCCATTTTTTTTTAAATTTGCTACTCAGTTAAGAGCAAGTAATTAACCTTACACAAAAAAAAATTTTTTTGAGGGAAAATAATTTAACAAACCTGATGACTGCAGCTCCTCAGGATCTTCTAGTTGTATTAGATTCTGTTTTTAAAGATAAAACAAATGCAGTGCCATATTAACCTTCTTTCATTCCAAAACACACAGCCTATATCTAGGTAAATGTATATTCTCCAGAATAATTTTTATCTTGTCAATAGTTAATTAAACAATAGCGTATGACACTGCAGTGATTTTGGAAAAGAGTACTGGAATAAATCTAATAGTTTCCTGTCTAAATTATTAGCTCGTTAGGATGTCATCACATCTGAGAGTAGGAAACAAGAGCACACAATTACATAACATTTACACTATTTACTCGTTTGTGGAAATGGGACATATTTTCCAGAGTGGTTTATAGCCATCCTCTCACTTTGAAATGAATAAATAGAAAAATGCTCATGGAAAACAGTTTTTCAAAAGCACATAATGTAGGTAGAACTTGAGGAAATGGAAATAATTCTCAGTTTCTTTCATTTCTTTTGTATTGTTACCTTCTACCTCAGAAAACAAGTGAGCAAATAATAATTCAAAACATTGTTTTGGATTTGGTTGGGTTTTTTGTTTTCTTTTTAAGTTTATATTTTTACCAGCTTGTCTACAAATCTAGCAAGTTCTTTTTGTTATCTCCATTACTACCCAGGTAAAATTTAACAGTAGAAAATCTAACAGTAAAAAAAGATTATTCACCTTCATAACTTAATCTGATATCTGAAAATGTTATTAGGAACTCAATATTACTAAATTTTCCCTATCCTGTCTTTTCTGCCAAGTGGGAACATTTGCACTAAATAATCCTGCTCTGTACAGCTGTCCCAGTTTCAGCTGAGATAGAGTTAATCTTTTTAGTAGCTGGTACAGTGCTGTGTTTTGGATTTAATATGAGAATAATGTTGATAACACACTGATGCTTTCAATTGCTTCTAGGTAGTTCTAGTGTCTACACTGTCGAGAACTTTTCAGGTTCTCACACTCCAAAAGGTGCACAAGGTTCTGGGAGAGAAGAGCCAGAACAGCTGATCCAAACTGGTCAAAAGGATATTCCTCACCATATAACATCATGCTCCTTATATAACTGGTGAAGTGAGCTGGGACTCCAATTCACTGGTCCGAAACAGACTGGATAGCAGGTTGGGTTTTTTTTTCCTTTAGCATGTGATAAGAAATTGCATTTGTGCATCGCATCCTTTTATTATTATTGTTGTTGTTATTATCTTCCTCTGTTATCCTATTAAACTGTCTTTATCTCAACCCACAAAATTGTTGGGGTTTTTTTTTCTGTTCTCCTCCCTGTCTCCTTGGAGGGGCAGAATGAGTAAGCAGCTGCACGGTGCATAGTTGCTGGCTGGGGCTAAACCACTGTTGTGGTTTATCCCTCAGCGGAAAGCTGAGGCCACAAAGGTCAGACAAGAAAGCCCCCTACCACTTTAAGAGGTGGAGGATGGGCGAACGGAGCTAAGAAAGGGGCTGCAGAGCCAGAGGAAAAAAAAACCAAGGCCTGCAAGGTTAGGATAAGGATAGTTTACTAAACAACAGGGAAAAGTATGAAAACAACTAACTACAGTGCTATTATTATATACAGTGCAAACCTCTCACCACACTATGCCATTTGAGCCGTGCCCGAACTGATTCAGATTCCCAAACGCAGCACTCCCCGAGCCCAGCACCCCCGAGCACCCCCCTCACCACCTCCTGCCACGCCGATCCCGAAAGAGAGAGAGAGCGAGAGCCGGAACTCCCACACGCCTGCTCAGACTGGCACTTCCCGAGCCCAGCAGTTTCTGATAGGTCCGGAGTCTCCCCCGGAACTGGCACTGCGGCTGCCCAGACCGGGACTTCCCGTGCCTGGGTCCGAAGTCGCCCCTGCAAGGTGGGGGGGGGCAGCCTGTCGGATCATGATGCAATTGGCATGGAATACTCTCAGGGCTAACACAGCCTGCTGCTAGGCTGAACCCAGGACATTATCCACTCCTTATTCCATACCATTTACATCATGAGCAGGACCAGCAACCTTTTTTGGGTTCAGGGAGTCTCTCGCATCCACACACATGCATGTACACATGCACACACATGTATGTGTATATAGATTCAGTCTGTGGACGTTTCCTCCGAGTCTGTTGGTTTCATTCAGTCCACGATTCTCAGGCTCACTGGTCCCTCTGTCACAACAGTCTCTCAGGGTATGAAGAGCCGTACGTGCCACTGGATCGTTGAATGTTGTATTTCGGGCTCTCGAACACTGCACCTGGCATGATCCATGCTCATAGTCTGTGGGTCAGAGGTGTTTATTACACAAGAGAAAAGAAAAAGTTCTTGGGAGGCTGGTCTTCACTCCATCATCACGGCACCGATGACCTTAGCTGTAATGTCATTAGTATAACATACAGTATCTATAGCAACAATAAAACAGTAGTGAATTATTTAGCATGATATTGGCTATTCTCACCCAAAATCAAGTCCCCTTGAGGTACACATCGAGTTTCTCCATCTTTCTGCATTACCCACCAGGTACAACCAGGTCCTTGAGCAAAAACAATCCCAGATATGGGTTTATCTTTGCCTGTAGCAGGAATGACCCAAACTGTCTTTCTCAAAATATTCTTCATGTGTACTACTGGAACTCTGTTACCTTCTACAGTATGTGAGAATTCTGACTGGGCTGGACCAGCCCGATTGGTAGATCTCCTAGAGTTAACTAACCACGTAGCTTCTGTTAAATGTGTATCCCAATGTTTAAATGTTCCACCACCCATTGTTTTCAGTGTAGTCTTTAAAAGCCCATTATAGCGTTCAATTTTCCCAGAAGCGGGTGCATGATAAGGAATGTGGTACACCCACTCAATGCCATGCTCTTTGGCCCAAGTGTCTATGAGAGTATTTCGGAAATGAGTCCCATTATCTGACTCAATTCTTTCTGGGGTGCCGTGTCGCCATAGGACTTGCCTCTCCAGGCCCAGAATTGTATTCCGGGCAGTGGCATGGGGTACAGGATATGTCTCCAACCAGCCAGTGGTTGCCTCTACCATTGTAAGTACGTACCGTTTACCATGGCGAGTTTGTGGGAGAGTGATGTAATCAACCTGCCAAGTCTCCCCATATTTATATTTCATCCACCGTCCTCTATATCAGAGGGGTTTTAGCCGCTTGGCCTGCTTGATTGCGGCACATGTCTCACATTCGTGGATAACTTGTGCAATAGCATCCATGGTTAAGTCCACCCCTCGATCTCGAGCCCATCTATATGTTGTATTTCTTCTTTTATGACCTGAAGTATCATGAGCCCATCGGGCTAGGAACAACTCACCCTTATGTTGCCAGTCCAAATCTACCTGGGCCACTTCAATCTTAGCAGCCTTATTGGCCTGCTGGTTGTTTTCATGTTCCTCCATGGCCCGACTCTTAGGTACATGGGCGTTCACATGACGTACCTTTACAGTCAGCTTCTCCAATCTCCACAGCAGCTATTCCAAAAGCCCACCGGTATCCTTTTGGGTCTTTAAAATACCCTCTACGGAGATAGTGCATACCTAAAATGCAAGGAGCTTCTGGGCCAGTCACAATGGGGTGTTTCTCCCAATCCTTTCCAGTTAGGCTCACCTCAGCCTCTAGCACAGTCAACTGTTGGGAGCCCCCTGTGACTCCAGAAATATAAACAGATTCTGTCCCTTCATAATTTGATGGCATTAGCGTACACTGGGCACCGGTATCCACTAGAGCCTCATACTCTTGTGGGTCTGATGTTCCAGGCCATCGGATCCACACAGTCCAATAAGTCCGATTATCCCTCTCCTCCACCTGGCTGGAGGCAGGGCACCTCTATTGCTCCTGGATAGAAACTGGTGCAACATTCCTCTTGGCAGAACCTCGTGTGCTTGCTTTACTTTGCAACTCCTTTACTCGTGCTTGGAGGGCTGAAGTGGGCTTCTTATCCCACTTTTTCATGTCCTCTCCATGATCACGCAGGTAAAACCACAGTTTGGCTCGGGGTGTGGCTCGCCGTGTGGCCCGTGGTGTGGCTCGCCGTGTGGCTCGTGGTGTGGCTCGTGGTGTGTCCCTGCTGTTTTCTCTCTCTTGGGACGATGGATGACTTTTCCGGATAGCTGCAACATCGTTCTGTACAGGTTGGGAGTCGGCCATGTGTTCGTCAAGTTTAAGTTTAACCAGTTTCTCTACTGCTGCAATGACAGAGCGTGCAACGTTGTCTTGATAAGTCCGGAGTCGGCGGGTCACTTCATATACGGTTGGTGGAAACATCTCCTCGTATTCCATCACTGCCAGTGAATTCATGTGCCCTGGTGGTGCACTTTGTATCACCTTACGCCACATGTCTGGAGTGCATCGGACGTCATCAGGATCATCAGGGAGCCTTCTGTTGTCCGACTCATAATAAATCAACTCTCGTACAGCTAATTCTCTCAGGTACTGGATAACTGTCTCTATGCTGTCGCTCTTGGGTTTCAGACAGGTAATATATTCTTTCATGGGGTATCTTTCCCGCACACTTGACAGCAATCGCCTCCAAAGGCTGAGGATTTGTGAACCCTCCCCAAGTGCCTTATCAATACCTCCTTCTCTAGCCAGGGATCCCAACTGCCTGGCCTCCCTGCCGTCTAATTCCAGACTATTGGCCCCGTTATCCCAGCAGCTGAGCAACTAAGTGATGATGTGCTCACCTGGGCGGCGGCCAAAATCTTTTCGCACCTCACGCAATTCACTCAGGGTCAGGGATCGGGTAACAATCTCTGGTTCTCCTACATCCTGACCTGCTCGAGATGGCTTTGCCCCATTCTTACTTTTCTGAGATGGCCCTGCCCCATTCTGACTTGTCTGAGATGGCCCTGACTTTTCATCATCATCCTCATCCGGCCATTCCTGAGATAATGGTTTTTCACCATCATCCTCATCCTGACATTCTTGAGATGGCCCCGGTTGTTCACCATCATCATCTGGCACTACGCGAGCTAACTTCCTGGTGTGTTTTCTCTTTTGAATGGGAGCCACAGACTTTGGTGTGGGTTGGCCAAGGTCTATTGTAGAGGTTGCAGTATCTACAGTATGTACTAGTCTATTTCCTTTTCCTCCCTGACAGTGCCAACAGCACTGACAGTGCTGACACCTCTCTTGAATGGAAGCAACAGACATTGGTGTGGGCTGATTCTCTGAATTATGGGCAAGGTCTATTGTAGACGTTGCAGCATCTGCAGTATGTACTAGTCTATTTCCCCTTTCTCCCTGACAGCACTGACCCCCTTTTTGAATGGGAGCAATAGACATTGGTGTGGGTTGACCAAGGTCTATTGTAGAGGTTGCAGCATCTGCAGTATGTACTAGTCTTTTTCCTCTTTCTTCCTGACAGTGCTGACACCTCTCTTGAATGGGGGCAACAGACATTGGTGTGGGCTGACCAAGGTCTATTGTGGAGGTTGCAATATCTACAGTATTCACCAATCCATTTCCTCCTTCCCCCTGACAGTGCTGATGCTCTGAATTAGGGGCAAGGTCTACTGTAGACGTTGCAGCATCTGCAGTATGTACTAGTCTATTTCCCCTTTCTCCCTGACAGCACTGACACCCTTTTTGAATGGGAGCAACAGACATTGCTGTGGGTTGACCAAGGTCTATTGTAGAGGTTGCAATATCTGCAGTATGTACTAGTCTACTTCCTTGTCCTCCCTGACAGCGCTGACACCCCTTTTGAACGGGAGCAGCAGACATTGGGGTGGGTTGATTCTCCGAATTAGGGGCAAGGTCTACTGTGGAGGTTGCAGCATTTACAGTATTTGCCGATCCATTTCCTCTTTCCCCCTGACAGTGCTGACGCTCTGAATTAGGGGCAAGGTCTATTGTAGACGTCGCAGCATCTACAGTATTCACCAATCCATTTCCTTGTTCCCCTTGACAGTGCTGACAGTACTGACAGTGCTGCTTGCTACCAAGCAGTGTTTGGTAGATGGTAGCCAAGCCCCAGCACAGTGCAGTAGGGCGTATTTCTCTGGGGAGCCCACTGCAGTTCCTTTTCAAATATGCAGTCACCTTATTAGGATCCTGTAGTTGTTCAGGAGTGAAGTTCCAAACCACTGGGGGTAAGAAAGTGCCTAGGTACCTGCTCATATTTCGCCATTTGCCCTGCCACTCAAGCTTATCCAGCCTCAGGGAAAACTCTTGGGTGGTATTCGTAAACCTGTGCCTAATATATATACATATATATATCGAAAGCAAAACCATTTGCACCAAAACCAACAGTAGGAAAATGCTAGTTAGAATTTCCCAGGGATATTGGAAATTGTTAAACACTCTTACAAGGCCTGTTCTATCCCTCCTTGTACCGAACAGCAAAAGCTGATGCAAGTACTCTTTTAAGTTCATGAACTTAAACGTTATCCAATCATAGACTGTTATCACAACATACACTAAACACACGTATGGGATGGCAACGAATCCTGGCAGGATTAAATGCAGCAGCATACCACGAGTTGGCAACCATGGCAGCATCCTTAAGAGTAAATGCCACAACAATGTACATAGAAATTACTTAAATAACCGTACCTATCACAACTCTATCTTAACTGCAATTGAGTTAAGGTCAAATCTATCGTTATCCCAACCTTTTTGCCCCTCTTGGGGGTCCCCCGTCGAGCCCCACGTTGGGCGCCAAAAGTTGTTGTGGTTTATCCCTCAGCGGAAAGCTGAGGCCACAAAGGTCAGACAAGAAAGCCCCCTACCACTTTAAGAGGTGGAGGATGGGCGAACGGAGCTAAGAAAGGGGCTGCAGAGCCAGAGGAAAAAAAAACCAAGGCCTGCAAGGTTAGGATAAGGATAGTTTACTAAACAACAGGGAAAAGTATGAAAACAACTAACTACAGTGCTATTATTATATACAGTGCAAACCTCTCACCACACTATGCCATTTGAGCCGTGCCCGAACTGATTCAGATTCCCAAACGCAGCACTCCCCGAGCCCAGCACCCCCGAGCACCCCCCTCACCACCTCCTGCCACGCCGATCCCGAAAGAGAGAGAGAGCGAGAGCCGGAACTCCCACACGCCTGCTCAGACTGGCACTTCCCGAGCCCAGCAGTTTCTGATAGGTCCGGAGTCTCCCCCGGAACTGGCACTGCAGCTGCCCAGACCGGGACTTCCCGTGCCTGGGTCCGAAGTCGCCCCTGCAAGGTGGGGGGGGGCAGCCTGTCGGATCATGATGCAATTGGCATGGAATACTCTCAGGGCTAACACAGCCTGCTGCTAGGCTGAACCCAGGACAACCACAACAAAAGCACATTCTATTCTGTGCTTGTATCAATATAAATTCTGTCTCTTCCTACCTTGCAGGCTCTATGCATTTCTAAGTTTATTTCTAGTTCTTTTTTTGTGAAATGATTCAGTCAGTTTTCAGAGGGAGAAAGTCATTGAAGCTGGTTACTCTTGTGCAACTGATTGTTAATCTGGATACGGTGATGCTCTTGATGGAATTCCTCTATTACAGAGAAGAGGAGATACAGAGAAATAGAACATATTGATCTCTCAAGTCCAATAAACCTTTTAAATTTTGCTTATACAATATATGTACTGTACTTCATATTGTTTAAAAATGAGAAAAGCTTACTTTTATGGACTATCTCAAGATAACAGTTATATTGTTTTAATCTCCAAAAAGTTTAGGGAAGATGAAAGGATACCACCAAGAGAAAAATATTATTTAAGGTTCCAATCTCAGTATCGATTTCAGGAAAATGACTCCCCAGAAACAAAGATAAACCCAGATATAAATCACTGTGGGAATAGAATTTGATGGGTTATAGTCATATCTACAAAACTGAAGCTGTGGACCCTGTCATAAAGAAATATATCTATAATAAATTTGGAATCTATGCCTCTTTCCCTGTCATACAATGTCTTGAAATATGAAGCAAATGTCTTATGTGTGCAAGGATTTGTACAATTATCCTTACATTACAGAGGTAACTGAGGAACCATTCACACAAGACAGACAGCAGAATCAGCAAAATATTTGAACTTCTGAGTTCAGTTCAGATCACTGGATCACATCCTCTTTATTCTTCTTTGGGTTTTTTGGCCTATTTCAAAGGTTACCTCTGCCATGCACTAGAAGATATTTTAAGACAGGTAACACTTAGATTGAATTTTCTAATTCAAGGAAGGACTTTTATCAACAATTAAGTTTTGGGGGAAAAACAACTCAAAAACAAAGAAGAAAATTGTATGTTAGGCTACCAAAGTGAAAATGCCACAAGGATACGACAAACAGCAAAATATTAATAATCTTAGTTAACTTCAAATTAAATCTCAATTTTTCAATAATATTAGCACTAATTGTCTATAAAATTTAACACTAATAGTATTGGACAACCAATTCTTTGTGCTCTCCAACTGAAAGCACTGAACTTCTGCCAAAAAGAATGACTGTGATATATACCTTTGCTATGGTTGCAGGACTGCTAAATAACTAGGTTGAGTGGTTCCATGTCTAGAATGTAAAAGGAGGCATATATTTTATAATCATTTGATTCTTCCTTGTGCAGAATGTCTAAAGAAAAAGAATGCAAATGCATGTCAGAATCTGAAAAGAATAGATTACTGGATGTTTAATTTTGAGTTTGTATTAGAATACACCAGGTTAAATTTTATATGTAAGGTTATTGATATTGATATTGCGGCAGTGGTCAATATTCTAGACAGCTATGCTCTAGCATTGTTTGAAGAAAGGTGCATAGAAACCATAGCTGATAGATGTTATCTCCTATGCTGCTATTCCTGTGCAAAATCCCCCTAAGACTGGTTATACAGAATGGTGCATGTGCAAGTTCTAAAACGTAAGTACTTGGTTTTGTAGTAACAAGGTGGACTAGAAATAATATTTAATAAAGTATACAACCAGGAAATGAAAGGGTACATTTTATGTATAATAGATAATCAGTGAAGCAAAAAAAAAATGAAATGTGGCTGAACATATGAGTTGCTATGTTTAAGGAGAAGCAACAAGAGCAATGGATAATATTACAATTTTTTAGAATTATCATTAATTTTTGAATATCAACCAAACACTGAGCAATTCAGACTAGTGCCTTGGGTCACAAAAATTGAATATAAATGCTCCAGTCACAGTATTTCATTCATGATGAAGAACAAAAAATATAATAAAGGACTTTAGAATGGTGTTTTCTGAGTTTTTAAAATGAATTGTAAATATTTTTTCTTTATAAAGACTTGTCCCCCAATTAGAAAGGATATAGTTTAGAAAATTTTGAAGAATTTCTGTCAGCTTATGACTTTCAGGTTTTTATATTATATTGATTCTGACTGTCAAGATTCTACCCGTGTAGCAAATGTATTACTAATTAGATATTTATTAATAATTTTAATATTTATAGTATTTTATTAATATTATTGCATACAGACACAAAAACATCACTTATCTGGCAGAGCTGTGTAAAGTTACAGAAGCCTTTTTTCTGACTAGCCACCTTGAAATTTTTGCTCTCACAGCTCAAAAATTTGCTTAGATTTAGTTTGTTTCAGATTTTCCCAATCCCAGGAAAGTATATCTATAAAAGCCCTTAGGTGCTCATTTCTCAAGATAGTCAATGGAAAAAAAAGTTAATTACTTTGTCTGCCAATTCAGTTATATTCAGTTATTTCTGGATTTTGTTATTTTTATATATATATATATATATATATATATATATATAAAATTATCAGTTAACAATGGAACATCACATCAATTTTTGATAGATCAAAACTAGTCAACTTATCTCCCCATTAGTGGAGCAGTATATTCTTCCAACAAGTTTGTGCAGAATCAGTAACTTTTTCCAGAAAGTTTTTAGTTCTAAATGTAAAATTGAAATAAATAGTCCTTACAAGATTACAGATAGCCTGGTCTTTGTTATGGTACAAGTTTCTGAAGCCAAAGTCCTTATTCCTACACCCTCAGTACACTTTATATATATCCTGAACAAATTACCATATGCTTGAGTGTTAACTTGAGATTTGGAATGAGCATAGAATGCCTAAATGTATGTAAACATTCTTAGAGATTATATGCAATGGTCTCACTTCATCATAACTTTGTACCTTGGACACCAGTGTACTAAAATTTGAGAACAAAGTATTTTACTGTTAATAATATTTCCAAGTGTAATAATGTTGTTGAACTAATCTGAAGGCTCTTCAAATTAAGAAAATAACAATATCCGATCCAAAATAGATTTTTTATTTAAGAAATATTTGATATACACTATAGCACATTTCACATCTGACAGTAGGACTGAATATTTCTTAGGGATTTTTAAAGGAATCCAAAATTACTTGTAAGCCATAATTCTGGACAACTAACGTTATAACTCACATTAGTTAACCTAAGTTAAAATTAAAATAGTGAGTTGAATTATTAAGATAAATACAGCCTCTGAAATGATTTTTAAAATTTTTTGGAAGAGTAAATGGCGGACGTTCCACTTCAAATATGTATATATTGATTTAAGTGCCAATTTTTTGTTTGATCAAAAATTTTACCATTACCACATCTGCCTCTGGAACACTGATTGATGCCGCACAAACTGAAATTCTAAAAGTCACTTACAAAGGAAAATATACTTCTAATGGTGTTAACAAATTTTTGTAGTAAAATATTTTTCCTTTGAAAATGCTGATTTGATGAAAAAAAATTATTCATACAAATGTGTCAAAGTTGTTGAAGTTTATATTTACTAGACTATATTTCTACAGCAAATCATTAATATGGATTGCCTTATTTCTAAAAAATATTAATGGTCTTTAGTACAGAAGAATATATTTTTTTTTAGTTTCCACAGATTGCAAGTTCCATTTTCTGGCCTTCTAGATTTTCTTTAAACTTTGGTAGTAATTTTCAAAGAACCAAACAGAAAAAAAAATCACATTCTGTAATACTTACACAATTTCAACCATCTGTTTTCTTCTAGATGAGAATATGGGAAGGGGAAAATTCCAAATCTAAATTTTACTCAAATATTTTGTGCCTAGCTACATATGTTCAATGATGACTAGTCCCATAAAATTATAATGTGCTATATTCTATTATTTTGTTAATGATACACTACCTTCTGTGGGGAACGATGAATATAATAATATTAATGTAACTTGGAGGCCAAAGTCAGAAATGTATTAATGCTTGTCTTTCAAGACAAATACAAGTTATAATTTTCATAATTTGCTCAGATTAGAGTTAAATGTGGATACAATAGTATGCATGAGCATTCTGACTCAAGGAGGATACGCTAGCAAAATTTAGAATCAGTTACTAAAATATTTAAATATTTTCATTTTGGATAACAATAGAAAAATGTCCTGCTCTCAAGCTAGTGTTTCACAGGGTCTTGTGTTTGTGGTCTCAGTGTGGCCCTCTAAAACAGAATAACTATGGCAACACTATCACTTGCAAGGACCATACCATTGAGATATTTTTGTCTATGTTTTTCAGTTGGGTAGATTTTAAATAACATTGGAGCTGTGTTACAGCTCTCTGCTGTGGCATTTTTTGCTAGGAATTAGAGGCACATAATATGGAGCACGGACATAAGGAAATATTTGGAGGTGAAAGTACTTTTGAGATACGTTTAGTAGATTATGAAGCAAAAGTAGTCCATATTGGCACAGCGGATTCAGTGATATAAATAGAGTGGTAACTGAGAAAGAAGAAAATCTCAGAACTGTACTTGTGTGTTTGTACATCTTCTTGAATGAATCTATTTGGTTGACCACAAAAGAGAGCAAGAAGTGAAATAACATACCAACAACATGAATGATTCCCTGGGAAATCAGGACATGGAAGTAAACTGGGAGCCCAGATTTTTTTTCAGACTAATTGGTTCAACTGTGTTGGCCTGAAGGTTAGCACAGACTGCTCCTTGTGCTGAAGACCTCTGTAGCCAGTCAGTATTGACTATGCAGCTATCTTTAAACATGTCTATGATATATAGTGTTGAATACATTATAAAATTTCTTTATATAGAGACTCAGGCTACTTTGAGAATAGGTATCTTTAGTGATTAATGTGGTATAATAATAATTTTAAATTGGGGGGTTTTTTCCCCTAATCCTGTAGCTCAGAAGATACAATTTTGCCATTGTGAGTAATAAGCCAAGGACTTGTAAGAAGCCTGCAAGGACTCAGAAATACAACTTGTCAGACTTGGTCTGACTTGCCTGAACCTATGTTTCAGTTTGTTTAGACATAACAGCAATTATCTAACTACAAGGTTATTATTGTGATTAATTTAGCCTTCTATGATTATGTAGTATAGTTCCTTTGTTGTATAATACTATTCTACAAAGTAGTTCTATGCCAATTTTAATACAGCTCAGTAACTGACAGAAAAGTATTTGATAGTGTTTAATTAATTATATATTGACTTAGAATAAAGATGGAGTGTGGATAACTTCACTCATGGATGACAGCAGTGTCCTTGAAAGTTTGGTCTATAAGTGAATGTCAAATGACCTATTACTGTTCAGAACAGAATAGCATTTTTGGAGCTGGGTAGAAAAAGGTTTAGGCATTTTAAAGACAAAAATATAACACAGAATTTATGGAACAATGAAGAAAGAATTATTCGGTGGACTATAGGAACAAGAGAAAAAAAATATTTCTAAGGACGGGGAAGAACAACATTATATACTCTCAGTGAAGATCTTGAACTCCTGACGTGTTACGGCAGTCTTCTTCCATCCTCATTTTCCAAAAGAAAATTGTTGCAGTTGTGGTGGGTTGACCCTGGCTGGAGGTCAACCAAAGCTGCTATCCACTCTTCACTCCTCCTCCTCCTCAACTGAAAAGGGGAGAAAAGATATAACAAAAGACTTGTGGGTTGAGATTAAGACAGGCAGAAATCATCCACCAATTATTGTGATGGTCAAAACAGACTCAAATAGGAAAAAATGACTCTAATTTTTTAGTACGCAAACTGATTAGAGTAATGACAAATAAAACCAAATCTTAAAACACTTCCCCCTACCCCTCCCTTCTTTCTGGGTTAACTCCTCTTCTCTACCGGCAGCAGCACAAGGACAAGGACAGGGAAAGAGGGTTGTGATTAGTTCATCACGTGTTCCTCCTCAGGAGGGACTCTTCACAGTATTACCCTGCTCCAGCGTGGGGTTCCTCCAACAGTAGACAGCCCTCCATGAGCTTCTCCAATTCCACAGGCTTCAGTTCTTCACAAACTTCCATGGGTTGCAAATCTTCAGGACCAGACTGTTCCAGCACTGTTCCCCCACAAGGTCACAACTCCTGCCAGCAGTCCTGCTTCAGCTTGTGTCCATCTCTCCACGGGCTGCAAGTCATTCCAGGAGCTTACTTCAGCACAGGTTTCCCATGGTCTGCGGGTGGATATCCACTCCACTGCAGACCTCCATGGGCTGCAGGGGAACAACCTGCTTCACCGTGGTCTTCACAGGCTTCAGGGGAATCATAGAATCATAGAATGATTTGATTTGGAAGAGACCTCAAAGATCATGTTGTTCAACTCCCCTACTGTGGGAGGGATACACTCTTCTAGACCAGGTTGTCCAAAGCAGTATCCCACTGGGCCTTAAACACTTCCAGGGATGGGGCTTTCACAATGTATCTAGGCAGCCTGTTCCAGTGCTTCACCACCTTCATAGTAAAGAATTTCTCCCTGACATCTAATCTAAACCTACCCTCTCAGCTTGAATCCATTGCCCCTTTTCTTATCACTACACCCCCTGATGAACAGTCACTCCCAATTTCCTGTAGGACCCCTTTAAGTATTGGCAGGCTGCAATTAGGTCTCTTTGGAGCCTTCTCTTCTCTAGGCTGAACAAGCCCAACTGTCTCAGGCTGTCTTCATAGGAGAAGTGCTCTAACCCCTATTCCAGTCTCTGCTGTGGACTATCTCCAGCAGATCTACATCTTTCCTGTACTGGGAATCTCCCCTTCAGCCCTCCCCCACCCCACCCCGCCCCTTCACTACCAAAAACTTCCCATGAAACAGCTATTGACCTGAAGATGCAGAGGGAAAGTGAGTGAGGATAGTATCACTTGTAAAGCAATTCTAACTGCATTACTACTGAGGCTTTTTCTTTAATAATCAGATACTTTGGACTATCATTATTAGAATCATTGCAGATGCACTAATATGCTAAAAATTAGTATTTTATTTTGCATATAAAATTATGTTTTTTCAACGCAGGAAAACTGAAGAGTATAACTGTTCTTCATTCCTGGTTGTAATTCAGGTCCAACCGTTTGTGTAGATCCATCCACCTTGTGATTTGGGGGGCAAAAATGTGAAGAGAAAGAGCAAGAAATTGTTAGTGTTAATACATATTTGCAACAACAACTAACACACATACTGAAAAATAAGAATGCTGAGATCCAATATATTCTTGATAGATTGGGAGGACCAAAGCCATGTGCACCAATCAGAAGGCATAAGACCCAGTAAATATGTGGCTATGAGAGCTATGGCTCTACTTTCCTCATCCTCTAATCCCTGTCAAGTTAACTGTGGTTGTTTCAAACCAATTAGTTCAAGACAGATAACTGAGAGCAGAGAAGGAAAAGAATTTACATTAGTATTTCAGTTGTAAGTGTATTCAGCAGAGAAAATGAATCCTGTATTCTTATCATTATTCTATCAGGCTGTTTAATGCCACAAAACCCTTTCTTCTCACCCTTTTAACTACAGTCAAAAAAAAAAAAAAGCCAGTGAGGACTGTACAAGGGTACTGTTTAACTAAGCACTTAGTTGGCAGCTCACAGAAAAATATGCCTGTCCAAGTATGTGATTCATTGTGCACTTTGTTTTCAGTTTTAATCAAGTTATTCCTTTGTGTAAAGCCACTTATCAAGAAAACTTGTCTTTTGCTCCTGTCTGTTTGTATCCAAGCCCTATTAGTTCTAATAAAACTGATCCAAACCCTCCGAAAGTCAATGAGCCAAGGCTTCTTTTCACTTTGGATTGGACTCAAGTTGTCTAACCAGAAGCGGATCAGTCAGAGTTGACTGTTGTATTGCAGAAGGTGTTTTGAATTAATTGACAAATCCTATTAACATTTTGAAAGTTAGTTTCTGAACTGTAAAGTGGATCCAGAAGTGAACAAGATGTTCATGCAGGCTACAAAATAATTAATTATTATGCACTTAATGTCACATTTAAGCTGATTTGTTTATTGCAAATTGGCTGTAGCAGCTTTTCCCCCACGCTATAAGGCTCTTAACAGATACATTAGATTACAGAAAGCTGAATGTTATTAGTAACACCAAATAATAGGACTAAATAGGACTTCTTTTCCCCAACTAGTAAGTGAAGCTCAGATCTGACTCCTAGAATCAAATAAAATCTGTTTTCACATATCGCTCTGTAGAGGTACTAATAGTAAATATATCTGATTAATAGCTTTTAAAGAACAGCGTTTTGAAGAGGGCAGTTCCTAGATGGACATTCCATAGGCTGAGAAACCTATTCTAGTACTTAACCAATTTCACTGTAAAACATTCTCTACTCATGCTGAGTTCGTATTTTCCTCGTTACAGTCCATGTTCACTCTCTCAACCTTTCTTGTACAGCCCTGAGGAAAGTTTGACTGTGGACTCTCCCACAACAGAGTAGACAAGTTGCATTGACTGAACCTTCTGTCCTTCAGCCTGAGCAATCCCAATGCTCTTAACCTCTCTTCGTACATACTTCATGGGTTTCAGATATCTTACCATTATGGTGGTTTTCCAGAGGGCTTGCTCCAATTTGACAGCCCTGCTTTTATTGTGGAGTTCAGTACAGGACCCAGCACTCCAGATATGTCTCACCACTACTGAGCAGAAGGAAAGCACGACCTACCTCAACATGACGACAATTCTCTTTCCAACGCAGCATAGGATGCCATTGGCCTTGGTCAATGTCAGCCTCTAGTTGTGCTTGGGATAATGTTAGAATGTTGTTAAACCAGAGAAAGGTAGAAGTACCATGTCAATTTATATTGCTGTGGTAGCTTTAGAAATAATATTTCAAGTAAAGCAAGTAATCAGGTAATCTAAAAAGACCCCTGAATTTTTCATCCCAAGAAAGAAAAAGTAGCAGAGGAATATGATATTTCTCCATAAATCTTTAACAAGACAAATACTGTAGGAAAAGCTATTTAAACTGATGGACAAATGCTGATATGAGGGAAATGGTTATAAAATAAACAGGAACTGATTCAGTTTTGAAATTTGAACTTATTAAAATAATAACTTTTGTTAGGATAAGAATTATCTTTGAACAACCTCCTGCAAGGGTAGTGTTCTAACAGATTTGACACAGATAGGCAGCAGTCTACATGACCTCAAAAGCCACTTTAAATTTTATGTTCCTATAAAAGATATCACAATTTCTTTGATGTATTGGTACAGTATCTATTGTTTTCCAGCTTGACTACCAGCACCGTTCAATTTCACTACATCCCACTGTGATGCTGAAAAGTCAATTGCTATGATTTTCTGGCTTCTTTGAAAGTACTCCCTACAATAATATCATTTTGTTGCATATTATTGTACCAGTAATATTTGCCATTTTAATATAGTTTTTAAATAGCTAAATTAATATTAGTACTTAATTGATTTTTTTAAATGGCTGATTTCCCATGGAGAATTGGTAAACATGTTTACAATGTTATTTTTAGGTGAAAAAAAACCTCAGAAGAGCCTAATGAACCTAATACTGTACTGACAAGATTATGCAGAAAAAAATCAGATGTGAAAAGATATTGTACAGAAGCTACAGGCTTGTTTTTCTCCTAAAACAGTTAAAAATGTGTTTTCAGAAAATAGGTGATTTTACTGAGCCTGAACTTTTAAAAACAAACAGCTTTTTGTAAAATAGGTGTTACATAACTTTTTTAGTATTGCTCCGCATAAGTAAAATATATTCTGAACTTGATTATTCTTAATTATATTCTTAGCTGAAAACATGAATAAATTTACTGTCTATAAAGTAGTCCATTCTGAGATTATAAAGTTTTCCACAGAACCATAGTTCACATTAATTTTTCAGTCTTTCTCAACATAACTAAGGTACAGTGTTGCATTAGACATAAATGGAATTTTTTTTGGTTTAACTTGATAACATTGAGAGTGGGACCAGTTTCTACTTTTTGTTGTTTTTTCTGAAGTTTTGGGTTCTTCACTGAACATCTCAAGAGTATAATGAAAGACTTTACAGCAGATTGAACAATTTAATAGTGATCCAAGTTATCTTTTTATATACAATCATTTCTGACATCATAACTATGCTTTACACAAGTCTTCTTTAATTAGTCAATGTTTATGTTGGGGTTTTTTTTACCCAAGTAAGGTTTCTTTTTTATATAAGGATCAATTTCTATTGTATCTCTAACATTTGTTTGAAGCTGTCATCTGGCCTACAGTAATGTAACAGAGAGTTCTGAGGAGCATAATATTTTTATTCAGAAGAATAGGTTTGCTTAATAGCCTTGCCTAACTGCATTTATATTTTGGTTCTTCCTGAATTTCAACTTTAAACACAGCTGGGGAAAAAAACACCAACAACAAACCCTGATGAAAAATTGACTGTTTCCTGAGATACCTAATACTTCACTATAAATATAAAATAAGTTTTTGCTGTTTCTACTGCTATTGCATGCCACTCTCTGCAATAATTAGATATAACAGTAAAAAAAATCACTTGTTTTACAGTGGCCAGTGGAATCAATAGCAAGACATTGCCTTCAGAAAGGTTCGATATTATGTCCTGATGGTTTTGTTGTTTTTCATGCAACTGCTAAATGCATTACTATTCTTGAAGCCAAATGAATTCGAATTCTATTGAATATATTCACTTTTTCATTCCTGATGAAAGTAATTATTCCAGAAATAGTGTCTTGAAGAGGTGGGCCTGTAAGGACTTGTCGATGGCTGTCAAATTTATTGACATATCAGATCATTAAAAATTATCTAATGTAGTATTTCATCCTGATAATATAATTACTTTTTAAATAGATTCTACATGCAGATCTGGAAAACTTCCAAATCTAGGGAGGTTCTAGAATAATTTGATTGATCTCCTTTATCTGTGATACAGAATTCCATCAGAACAGTATGCTTGAATAATGGTCTGAGGACAACTTATGGGCTTACTTTCATATCTGTGGTCCTAAAATGTTTTTAGCCAGACTGACAAAACTCAGAAATAGATTGTGATGGGCTGACCTTGGCTGGCTGCCAGAGCCTTGCCCAGCTGTTCTCTTACTCCCTCTTTGTAACAGTAAAGGGGGAGAAAATGCAATGCAAAAATCTTATGGGATGAGATAAAGACAGGATGAGCATTTACCAGTTTTGCATGATAGGCAAGACAGATTTGACTTGGGGAATATTAATTTAATTTATTGCCAATTAAAGTAGAGTGAGATGGTGAGAAATGCTAAAAAACCCTGGTCATCTGCTAACAGTACAGATAGCACAAGTGTTTTGCTTGGGTTTGTTTTAATCTACATTGAAAGCAGTAATTGTGATTTCTTTTAATGGAACTAAAGATGGAGTAAACACTGTCTCACTACATGAACTGAAAAATAACAATTGTGAAATGTATGTTTAAAAAAAAAACAAAAAGAAAAGAAAAAGACTTTGAAACTAGAGATACTTGATTCTTACGAGTTGCTATAATCCCTCTGAGTACAGTTTGAGTGTCTCAGTATGCATTGGCTTTGCAGCTCAGTTTCAATCAGAAAGATGTGGCCTTGTTGTATGATTTTCTTTGCATGTAACACCAACTTTGACCTTTGCAAGTAAAGAATTTCAATAGTAGAAAATGCTTAAAGGTGGTTTTGTGATTTGAACAAATGTTTCCCAGGGACTAAGCAGAGATTATCAAACTCATTTGTCTTTTGACCTAAAGTGTATCTTTTAACCTAGTTCTTCAGAGTCCAAAGACTTGTGCACTAATCCACTAATCCTCCTAGTCTCACAAATTATTGAAAGTCTATTATCTACAATCTCAGACTGCAGACCGATTGGAAAGATTGAGACCTCAGGGAAGCCCAGATAGTGAAATATCTTCCTCTACAACATTTAATTCCTCACCACTTTAACTTTGTACTGATTTTTTTTTTGAGGAACAGAATTGTCTCCTTGCTTGAGTTTATTTTTCACAGATACACTCTGTATTTATAACATCTGAGTTAGATGGGGTTTTATGCAAAGTGGTATTGAAGAAATAGATTCTGCATTTTAGCAACTTTTCAATTCCTCCTACTTTTTGCTACTGCAGCTAATCATGGGAAAAGCTACAAAGGTTTTGAAGTCCAAATGTGATTTTTATTTAACTGGAATTGGCTTATTGCAACTCTTCTTCACTCTTTTCACTACATTTACACTGTAAAACTCATAACACAAAATTCACTAAAAATATTGTGCAACAGATGTAAGTGCTAAGTTGTAGGATATTATATTCCAAATTGATATTATATACCAAGGTTTACCTCCTGAGACAATTTGCTCATGATCTCCAGCCACACATCCCAAGCTCTCATTTAAGGTACAGTTCCCTGCACCACAGCTCTCTGATGTGTATTTTATTTCTGAGGACAAGTTTAGTTTTTTTCTGTAACTTCCTTGTGTATTCCCATATCTAACAGATATTAGCATGATGCCTGATTATCCTGGTTTCAGCTAGGACAGAGTTAATTTTCCCAAATAAATAGCTCAGGTGAGCCAAGCTGACCAAAGGGGTTTTCCATACTATGTGATGTCACACTCCCCATAAAAGTAGGTAGTTGGAGAGGGATCAATCTGAGTGGCTCTGGGATGGTATGAGTGTGGGCAGAGTGTCTGCTTGGTCATCGGGTTGGAAAAGGGCTTTGTGTTATCATTCTTTGGGTATTCTGTCATGAGTTCTCTTGTTGTTGTTTCCCTCTCCCTGTGCTGTGTCAGTAACTGCCTTTATCCCAGCCTCACCGATGCTTTTGTCCATCTCTACTTCTGTAGGATGGGTAAGCGAGTGGTGCGTGGTGCTAATCTGCTACCTGGGGCTGAACCTCGACAGAGAACAAGAAAAACATATGGTTGGCAATAACTATCACATTAGGTTAACTAGCTTTGATTTTCCGGCCTTTTTCAACCTTCTTCTTGGCACTCTTGTCTGTCCACTTTTGATTTCCCAGCAAGGAAATTAGCCTCTGCCTTTACTTCAGTGAGGCCATTTATCTTCATGTAAGACCTATCTTCTTGAGTTCCTTGACTACAAAGATAATGACTAAAGTAGGGACATTACTGTGTGTTTTATTGCACTCTGCCTCCTCAGGCATGAGTGGCCAGAATAAGGTCCCTGGCCCCTTTTGTAAAGCTGTTTCCATAGCCTAGAGTGCTGGCAGGAGTTTTTTAACTCTCTGGAATCCTCTGCTATCCAATGACGAGGCTGAGAATTCAGACAATTCCAGAAGGATGTGAGACAACTCCCCTATCCCTTGAGCATCATCCATAAAACACCATCAGCTTTGAAGAGTGGAGGAATTCAAGCACCAAAGGACACTTAAGGCCAAATTCTAATTTATTAGAAGATAAGGGAGGTCTGCCTGCCTTGTGTTATTCTTTCCTTGGCTTTGCCCCACAGCACTCCTTGAAGTGTTGTAGTGCTTGCTGTGCTGTAGCTGTAGAAGCCAGGGTCTCCTGCTCCTTAGCAAAAGAACAGCAAGAAATGTAATTTCCCTGGCCTCCCTATTGCAGCCACCTTCTGATAAAAATGCTCATACTATGCATAAGTACTCTTGGACCAAGTACTGGAATCAAAGATTATTCAATCCCCAACTGCCCATTGCTCAACGCTAAGCAACAGAGTCAGGGTTCTGCTTTTATTTTCAGGCACAGTCCATTAATACTTAATTCTCTACTATATCATGATCCAGTTGATACAGGGAAGTTGGACGCACTTCTGTAATTTAGTGATTAGTGAATTCTTCTCAGAGTACTGGGTTTCAAGCTGTCATTTTGAATGGCATGTACCTGGACTGGAACTTTAGAAACACTGGTAGGTGCTCAGAAGAGGGCCAGCATATAAACTAGCATACACTTTACGACCATAAGTTGTTTTCATAAATGTCAAAGATGCATAAATAAATTAACCAGGTACATCATATTTCTTCAATACATACATAGTGAATAATAAATAGAGAGCAGCCCTACAGAGAAGGACTTGAGGATACTGGTGGGAGAAATATTAGACATGAGCTTACTATGTGCAAATGCAGCCCAGAAAGCTTATTACATCCTGGGCCTTAAAAAAAAAAAAAGTCAAGACCAGCAGGTTGAGGAAGGTAACTCTTCCCCTATGCCATTTTTGGGAGACACCATCTGGAGAATTCTTTCCAGCTCTGGGGTCCCCAGAACAAGAAAGACATTGGTCTGATAAAGTGGGTCAAGAGGTCTAGAACACTTCTATGAAGACAATCTGAGAGGGTTGGACTTGTTCAGCCTGGAAAAGAGAAGGATCCAAGGATACCTTATTGAGGCCTTCCAGTACCTAAGGGGGCTTATCAGAAAGATGGGGAGCCACTTTTTAAAAGAGCATGTACTGGTAGGACAAGGGTAATGGGTATAAACAAAGAGAGAGTAGATTTAGATTAGGCATTAGGAAAAAATTCTCTGCAATGAGGAAGTGAAGCACAGACACAGGTTTTCCAGAGAAGTTTTGGATGTCCCCTCTCTGGAAGTGCTCAAGGCCAGGTTGGATGGAGTTTTGAGCAACCTGGTGTAGTAGAGGATGTCCCTGTCCGTGGCAGAGTGTTGGAACTAGATGGTCTTTAATGATGCCTTACAATCTAAATATTCCAATGATTCCGTTATGAGTTCTATAGCCTTTAAGA
Source organism: Laterallus jamaicensis coturniculus (assembly GCA_022605575.1). Classification (NCBI taxonomy): domain Eukaryota; kingdom Metazoa; phylum Chordata; class Aves; order Gruiformes; family Rallidae; genus Laterallus; species Laterallus jamaicensis. Next base: position 84,390,256 of record JAKCOX010000001.1, read on the forward strand.
TGTCTGAAGTGTAATCAAGGTGCATTACTGGACTCAGCCTACATGTGTTCATATGCAGAGTCGGGATTATATTCAAGCTTTTACCCAAATAATACCTAAAGAGAAGAATAGGGTTAATTTTTCTGCTCTTCATGATGGAAGGGAATCATTCCTGCTTAGCTTTGATTCAGTGAAATATAATAATGCTGAATAGATTGATGTAGATGTAGCTTGAGACAATTAATATAACTTTTATATAAGAATTTTCATAGTTTTAAGAATAAACTAGTTTAAGAGAAAGCTGTAACTGTGTAAGCTGCTTGTGAGAGCAGATGCGAAACTTAACCATAACAATGCAACGGTAATAGCCTTGAAGGAATAGATTAGTTTTGAATTTTAGCAGAATTTGGTTGTAATCACATAAGCTGTTTCACGAAAGCGGCTACAAAACTTAACCATAATAGTGCAACAACCATGAAACTAGAGGAAGTAGGAGACAGAGGAGTCATAAATAATGAGACTAACAACCAATTGAAAGACAGAGTATATCTTGTTTTCGGTGAAAAACTAACTAGTCGGTGCAGATGTTTGGAGCCCAGATAAGCATGGAGAAGAAACGTAGAGAGCATGTGGTGAGAAAGAGGAAGATATCCAGCCTTCATCGCTGAAGACCACCAGAAGACCCCCTGAGTGTCACTGAGCATGCTCTATCCAAGAGGAATTAATATAAATGACTTCCTGGAAATAATTTGCATAATTCTGCCTTTTCCTAGAAACTATAATGAATATGTAGAGGTAATCTGTATAAATATGAGAAATTTGTCTTTAATGCCGCTCACATTTGGAGGAGTGATCCCCTGTGTGCCCAGCACTGCAATAAAGGATACCTGCTTAACAGTCACCAAGGCTAGTGAGTTTTGATTCCGGTTTTCCGAGGCATCAGCTTTATTTTTGTATACAGACTATAGGTAATTGTAACTCTTTCACCTGTCTGCCTAAGTGGTTAGGCTACTCATTCAGTAATTTCTTTCTCAAGTTCATAACTTCTGGTCAAGCTTCAACACATTTTTCAGAAATAACTAACAGATTTTATTTCTTGAAATGTCAAGTTGATTTATGTTGGAATCACAATATTCTAGTCAACAAATGATGGAAGGTGCTGTTACCTTTAGTATTTGTGGGGGTTTTTCTTTATTGAAATACTTTCCACTTCTGCAAATTTCATTTGGTCATCTTCACCAGTATTTTCAGCAAATTGAAAACTGTATTTGCACCAGGAAATAAAATCTTCACTCTACTATTCAGTTCTTCCTGTTTAGGAATTAATTAACGTGCATTCCAGCTTCTGAAGACCAACCATCAATCAAGATTTAAATAGCGTGATATCATACTGAGAAGTACAAGTTTATTGTATTGATATGAAGCTTTAGTATACTCTGGAGTTACCTCAGATTCACAAAGCAATTAGCCAATAATGTTAAGAAGTTATGGCTAATTTAACTAATGCTTAATAAAGCCTACTAAAGCTGTCAGGATTGATGAGCCCGGTGAGATTTTGCATAAGAACACACATTAAAATTAGGGTCCTTGTCTCATTTTGGCAGATAAATCATTATACTTAATGATAGTGTTTCTTCCTAATGATATGAAAAAGATACGCTTCCATCTTTGTAAAATTTCTCAAATGTTTAAATATGTTTAAGTACATGGATTTTATATCTAAGAAAATAGTCTCTGATGGGCATCCATCCTTATAAAGTAGGTAAAATCGATATATATTTGAATATCACAGTTACTGTAGCAAGCAGTATCTATGTGTCTTGTGGCCTTGGTATTCTTAAATTTCAGTAATTTCTGTCTCTGTTGCTATGTTTCATGAATATGCCTCAATGTTTCATCATTAAATTTCATCAATTTCTCGAATGAATCATTGTTATACAATGAAAATACGCTATATTACAATAAAACTAAGTGAAAATGTCTTGTAGAGAGGACATCTGCATCAAAAAATATTAAAAGTTAAGAAAAATGATGACATCTTACACGCAGCAGCTTGGAAGTTGTAGTCTAAAGGACAAGCGCCTTTCTGAATTAGCTTTATCTTTTATTCATGAAATGTTGTGTGCTTTTACAAGCTGTTATGCTTTTCCACACAGCTCATGTGACAGCATACATTCCCTTCCTTCAGAAAGCTCAGCACCCCACTGTGTGCACTTCGCTTGCTTCCATGCTTACAAATTCAGGCCATAGAATTTAAAAAAAAAAAAAGTTTAGAGGCTGCATATATCCATGCACAGTCAGACACAAGGGAGATCTTCCTGATTATCGTGCTATGGACAATTTATTTTATTTAGGGGAAAAAAATATCCAAGTGATTCCGTGATTAACTGTATACCTAAATGCTATGAAATGAGTTTATCAAAACCAGAAAACTATTGTAGAAATACAAGTGAATTTAATTGGAAAAAGAAGTTTAAAAAATACGCTTCTAATTTACTTATTTTTTTATACATATGGGTTGTGTAATATTATACTGATGTTAATCAAAGCAATAAATTAATCTTCACTGTATTAAATCAGATGTAATAGCAAGCGAAGTTTCATGAAACTCAGTCTTCAAAACATATGTGGTATATCCAATGATATATTTTTTCTTTCTTTTTGATCTAGTGACAGGGTAAAAACCTAATATGAATTGTGGATAATTTTCACTCCTATTATACAGAAAAAAATTACCACCCTCCCTTCAGAAGAGTTAAAAGCATGCAAATAAATGATGGCACTGAAAGAATACAGATAATAAGCAATATTAGTAGTTAAACTCCAAATGAAACAAAATTGTCTCAAATGAAAGCCTCATATAATGCATAGTACACATTTATCACATAAAAAGTAAACATCACCATTTATGTGCAACAAGAATGTTCTGAATAGGAAAATACAGACTATTCTAAGCAAGTCATGGCTATAACAAAGGACATGCTAAGAAAATGAGAAGCATCAAAATAAATTTGACCATCCCTATCAAGGGCACAGCAGCCTTGTAAGCACTTATTTTCTCTCCAAAGATAAATTGCAGGACATCATGCAATAAAAACATTATATGCAAATTAGGAGATACTATATTAAGCAAATTTATTATTAGGGATATAACTATGCATAAGTTTTTGAACAAAGGATACAATTTTAAAACATTCTTATTTCCTGTTCACAAATAATTTATAAATTTTATAATGTGATCAGTGTATTTCAATGTTTATTATATTTTAAAAGATTGGGAGGGGAGGTAGATAGGTTGTCTACAGAATCACAAAATCATAAGGTTGGAAAAGACCTTTAAAGAGCATTGAGTCCAACCATTCCCGTCCTAAGCTAGAACATATCCCTAAGTACCTCATCTACTATTTTTTTAAATACATGCAGGGAAGGTGACTCAACCACCTCCCTAGGCAGCTTGCTCCAGGCCCCAGCAACTCTTTCAGTTAAAAAAATTCTTCTAATATCTAATATGAACCTGTCCTGGTGCAGCTTCTTGCCCAGATATCTACAACCTCCTTTCAGGTAGTTGTAGGCAGTGTTAAGGTCTCCCCTCGGCCTCCTCTTCTCCAGACTATACATCCTCATCTCCCTCAGGTGTTCCTCATAGGATTTGCCCTCTAGCCCCTTCACCAGACTGGTTGCCCTTCTCTGGACTCGTTCAGGGACCTCAATGTCCTTCTTATGGTGAGGAGCCCAGAACTGGACACAGTACTCTAGGTGTGGTCTCACCATTGCCAAGTACAAGGGCACAATCACCTCCATAGACCTACTGGCCACACTATTTCTAATACAAGCCAGGATGACATTGGCCTTCCTGGCTGCCTGGGCACACTATTGACTCATATTTAGCCTGTATTCAACCAACACTCCCAGGTCCTTCACTGCTTGACAGCTCTTCAGCCAGTTTCCCCCAAGCCTGTAGCGCTGCATGGGGTTGATATGTCCCGTGTGCAGCACTCTACACTTGACCTTATTAAACTTCATCCCATTGGTCTCAGCCCATTGGTCCAGTCTGTTCAGATCCCTCTGAAGAGCCTCCCTACCCTCAGGCAGATCAGCACTTCCTCCCAGTTTAGTATCATCTGCTAAATTACTGAGGGAGTTTACTTGTGCTTCCTGTAATTACACTATTGATTCATCCTCTTTTGAGAAACTTTAGGAGCTTTCTATTTGTGTTTTGCATCAACCAATAATACTTACCTGAGCAATTTTCCATTTAAGTAAAAATTTACGTAAGTGATAGATATGTCAGAAATTGTATACACGGGGGTGGGGAGAGAGAAGACACCAAAATGTATGGAAGAGAAAAAGGGGCAATAAAAATGTTTTATAATGGTGTCACTACAAAGAAAAAATAGATTGTATAGCTAATCAAGGTGAACAAGATCTGCAGAATTTGGTCTATTACAGGTATGAGAAAATTACTTTTGAATGTATCATTAGCATTTCTTCCAAATGACATTTTAAAACAACAGCTCCTGAATGCAATAGCAAATCAAACTTCCCTGTTTGAAAATTGAGTACGGAAGATTTTAAAAGTTATATTTCCCTGAAGAAATAAATCACAACCACAAGCCCCACAAGATAATACACATTTACTGAATATGGTTGCCTGAAAGCAAAACCCCTTTTTACCTCCACATTGGGGAAGCAATTAAACTATTTGGTTCTTCAGTCCCAGAAAACCTTCCTACTAATATGAATTGATGCTGAAAAAGTATTGGCTTGTCTTAGAAAGCAGAAGATAAAGGAAGACAATAGGATTTCCTTGCAGAAGAATGGAAAGACTCCACACACAGAAGTTCAATGTTTGTTCTTAAAACTTTTATTCGTTTCCAGTAGCTTTTTATGTCTTCATCATAATTGGTATCTTTTTAATACTTATGTTAGGCAAGCATACAATGAACTGTTTTAAGCTTTTTTTAAGCAAATTTAGAAAGTTTTTCTGAGACATCTCATTAACTCAGTATCACAATTTCCAAACCTATCCAAGCTATAGTTCAGCTTTCTCTAAAATTTTATGTGGAAATACAATCTATAACATTATCCTAATCTATATATTATGCTGTCTGTTAGCATACAAATAAAAATGATCAAAAATTCATTATTTAGACATAAGGAGTTCTTTATATATATATATATTTATATATATATCTCCATTGAAAACCAAACTTACCTCACCAAAATAAAAGTATTATTCTGATTAAATTAGTGAAATATTTGCCTTTAGTACAAAACAGATAAATAAAGAAACAAACATAGTCTAAAGTAATAGAAAAAATCAGAGATGTGCAGAATTGTAGGGGTTGGAAGGGGCCTCAAGAGATCATCGAGTCCAACTCCCCCGCCAAAGCAGGTTCCCTAGAACAGGACGCACAGGTAGGCGTCCAGATGGGTTTTGAATATCTCCAGAGAAGGAGACTCCACAACCCCCCTGGGCAGCCTGTCCCAGTGCTCTGTCACCCTCACTGTGAGAAAGTTCTTCCACGCGTTGGTGTGGAACTTCCTATGCTCCAAATTGAAGCCATTGCCCCTTGTTCTGTCCCCACAGACCACTGAAACGGGGATGTTCATGTGAATAATTTAATTCTGGAGGAATATATATTTCCTAGGTGTCAACCTTGTAATAAGCTCATATTATCTCTAGAAATGTTAGTAGTCATTAAATAAATAATAATTTATTTCTATTTATTTATGCTACATTGGAGAAATATCTGCTGCCTGAGAAATTTCACTTTATCACTTGGAATTTTCAAAGCCTTAACTGAATACCACTGATTCCAGACCAAAATTGGAAAAAAAGGAAATATATATTGACGGAAACACTAGGATTTAGGTAATTTGGTAAGTCTTTAGTACTGAAGATCTTGGTTTTTAGCTGAAAGATCTTGATCTTTGTATTGCTGTGGATTATATAATGTAGTGCAAGTAGTGTAATCCTATGGAAAAGTGTAGATAGAAAGGAAATCAGCAAGAAAATATGGAGCACTTTAGTTAGAAACCCTGGAAAAAAGCCAGTGATAATCATTTTAGTGTTTTACGGACAATTTCTAAGTTCTTTTGAAAGGTTGAGAATATTTCTAAGATAAAAGGAAATACTATTATGCATTTTTGAGAAATACATAAAATAGTTTGGTCTTCTGCATTGTATGTTTAAAACAATTGCAACTGACAATTATACCACTGTACTAATTAGAGCTAGATACATAGTCTTTGAATAATTTCATTTAGAATTCAAAACTATTTGTATTACACAGGCAGAAAAACCCCACTACTTCAGATAAAATGTTTCTTTGCAATTAACTATAATAAAAATTTGTCCAAAACTATTTATTCCATTTTGGAGCTTAAACATTAAGAAAACACTAAGAAAATATTTGGCTTCACATTTGGGTTTATTGAAGAGACAAGATGATAATGACTGATGTTGGAGATGATTATTTTAGCAGCAGTTCAGTTGGTCAACCAATACTGGCATTTAGATAGCTGGAATTTTAATGTATGAATTAGAATCCTAAAATTAATTAGATTGGAAGGAACCTTTAAAGGTCATGTAACCCAACCCCCCTCCACTAGACAGGGACAACTTTAACTAGATCAGATCATATTTGGGGGATATTCTAGACATACTTTAAAAATCAGATAATCAAAGAAATAGAATATTATAAATTCAGATCTTTCTACATAGAGAAGAAAGAAGTTTCAACTTTGAAACAGGTACTGTTGTAGTAAAACAGGTATTTCCTCCAATGAGAATCATATAACATAGTTTGACCTTCTCCTGCAGCCGTGGATTCCTAACACAGCCAGCCATTTACACTATTGACTCGTGACTTAAGATAGAGTACCCAGTGAATTCTTTTCCTAGCTTCAAAAAATAAGTGCTCAAATACAGACAAGTCAAACTCCTTTATTTACTGTGATCAGTACTTTACATTTGCTTTTTCTGTAATGGAAACCAAATTAATACATAGCATATCTTTCCTTCTGATAAATATTGCATATATTCAGAATGTTACCCTTGAACAACTTCCATATTGAAAATACCAATTGCAATCTGACAGCTTGTTTAACTAAGCACAATTGTATTTTGGGTCATTTGTAAATGGCACTGTAATGAAAGATTTGCAGGGTAGCTTTTGGATTATTTTGCTTTAGGTTTCATTTTGAAACGACTGATTGAAGATGAGGTTTTGCATAGTCCTTAATCACAACCAATGTGCTGAATAAAGACTTTTACTTCTCTTTTCTCACTTTACAACTTTACAACAGTACAACGGAAGTTAACTTTTTTATGTTAATTTGGAGTAAAATCCACAGTAGTAAATGCTTCACGAATACAAGATCTGATAGGTAGTTTTCCAGTTTTTTTGAATGAGAGAAGAAAGGAGGGTTTTTTTCCAATATAATTTTTTCTAAATCAAATTAGAAATAGTTAAATGAATCAAAAGATACTGCTTGGTTGCTCCATTGTAGGGAAAAAAATACCTGATGACCATTTCTTTCTGTATAAGAAACTCACTCATTGTCCCTGCTTTTATGTTTTATACTAAGCTGAGTTCTCTCTCACAAGTTGTTCCACCAAGGTCAATGGATTTTTGCAAGACATTATTACAGTCTGTTCCCTTCATGACTCAGTTGTGATAAACTGTTCCAGGAAAGTATAAAGAGGAAAGACAGTACAAGAAGTCTTTGTGGTCTCTGCTTCCCACTACATTGTTCAAATGCACTAGAAGAATAATATAGAGCTAACTTAAGGAGTAAAATAATTCTTGCACTTGGGCTACCTCTGCTCTGCACTTGCACCCAGCACTGCAGTAAATATACCTGCTTTATAACCTTTTACAGATCGTGAACTTTGTTTCTGCACCTCAAGCTACCATATGAAGCAAAAGCTTTTGTTAATTTTGTTTGCAGTCAGCTGTAATTTCAGAAAGATATATGTACTTATAGCAAAATATGTGTTTGAAATATTAGTAAATATTCTTTCCAATTTATGTATGTATTTATTTATAATGCTCCTTTGGCCTGTTAGCTGATGATTAAAAAACAATGGAAGTCTAAAATTTGATTATATTGGACTAATAAATGCATGAAAAAGCCTGGAAAATGCCCAAAGTAAGCACTGATATTTGCATGTCTCGCACTAAGAAAATATGTGATTTAATTTAATTGTGTGTAGTTTACTTCCAAATGAAACAGGTAAAATAAAACCTTAACATAAATATCATTTTTCCTTATTTTGAATTTTCTTCTTTTCCTTATGCTATGAGCCAACATAGAAAATAACACATTGTGAAGTCCTTGAACAAAATTCAGACATGCCAATGCAATCAATGTCACTACTTTTAATAAGTCAAATTTCCTTCCTATGAGCAGAGTGGTACAAGGACCTGAACTACTTTTTCTTTGTGTAATGTGTCACTTGCAGACTGCTGAATGGCTGAGAGAAGCATGGGAAGCCTCTTTGGGTCATAAGATGCTTATTCAACAGGAACAGAACCCCACTGTGAGACTGGCCAGCTGGCACCACCACCAACAGTAGTGCCTGACAGTGCAGCAAACGCTGCAGTGCATTATTTCAGAGCCCCTGAAATTAATTCCACTGTAGATTAGACAGAATATGAAGCACTAAGAACTGCTTTTCTAGAAATCAGGGAAGAATAATAAATACTAGGTAAGAAATTATTTTACATAAGGTCCTGGATAATATTAAAGGTATATTAAGCTTTAGTGTGTTAATAACAAATAGCTAATATGTGATTTACTCTGAGGTCAGTAGTATGACAGTGTCACAGAACCCAAAAATTGGTACATTCCTTTGATTATTGCTTGTAAGTAGGGTCCAGAGGGTCTGATGCCATTTTTGCCCCATGATATTGACACACTTCCTTCTAAGAATTCATTACATTACTATAAACAACGTATAACAGAAATACAGAAAAAGGTATAACTAAAATTTTGAAAGAAGGAAATCAATAAGCAATTTAGCCATTGTAAAACAGTTCAAAATATAGAACTGTAAAAACATTCCAAGTCTACGTTTAAATGTACTGACTAGGAACTCACTTGTTTTGTATTCCTGTAAATGTTATTAATCAAAATCCTTTTTTAAAAAGTGTTCCTGAAAATCAAAATAAAATGTTTTCCATATTAATATACTGTTTTCTTCCCATCAGATAAAGGACTAAGTGCATTAAATGGGTTTTGACTCATCTCTATTTAATGACTTAATGAATGTAATATACTTCAAAATACATACATCAAAAACATATTATCAGCAGTCAGAAAGCATTTAGTGAACACAGATTCTGGGATTGCATACCTATGTAAAATATGAAGTAAAACCGTTAGCAATTCCATGAACAGTGAAGTTTCAAGGAAGAGTTAAAATTCTAAGGTAACATTTTTATTTGAAATTCTGCTACATGGGATACTAAGGTCCCAAGCTAAACGTTCAGGTTAAAAAGTTTTATTTAACACTATAAACTACAGAGGAGAGAACTAAGTACACAGTAGAACTGGAAAAGATTTTATCTTATTTTGGCTTCTGATCTGGAGCAAGTAACCTGTGAGATCAGTTTTTCCCCTCCGGAAAAGTGAAGATTCACATTATGGTTGTTATATGTGGTCACCATATTATTCAAGCACTTCATCTGAAAAAAAAAGGTCAAAGCTTTCTTTTTCTCTGACAAGTAAAAGTTTTTAGTCTGTTTCTCAAGTACAGAAATATTGTCACAGTCTCAGAAGACAAATGTGGCATTTTTCCACCCACAAGTAAAATGTCTTGAAAAGGTATACATTTTTTAACCAGAATTTAGCAGTAAACCATTGTTGCTTATAATAAAATGGCAAGATCCTAAATTTCCTTTATTTAATGAAATGCAGAAAGGTAGTAATATTATTCACTACCGAATTATTTCTTTTATGTTTCAGTTTTCTTCTGCTAGATGTTCCCCACACTGCTATCCCCTCTGCAAGAAAAGAAATGCCACCATTTTAAGAGGTTTCCTTACAACCTGCACAGAAATTAATCCATACAGAATAAGCATCTGTTTAAAATATGTATTTCATTTATTGAGAAATTATTGCCAAATATTTTTTTCTTAATTTAGAAAGTTAGATTTTTAAACTGAGACCCTTTGGTACAGTTTTCTGTTTGGAATCTTTATTTTTATCTTCAAGCCCACAGCTGTGTAACTTTGCATTTCCTTTTTCTCTTCAAATATTTTAAGAAACCTAGCCATTTACATAATCTATTTTGATTCTTAACCATTTCACTCAAAACCAAAGCTTACAGCATCTTAAATCTTAAATATCAAAAAAAAATTATTTTTATGAATCACATTCATTCTCTATCTGTACAGCTTGGTGCATCCTATTAGCACCATAATAGATAAGAATTATTCTTATTTAGTATGTTTGCAATATAAATGATGAAAAACAAAGGGCTCACAAAATATGAGAAGTGGGTTTGAACAGGTATCAAATCTATAGCTGTTCATCTGCTTGAATTGTTTTTGATGTATCCACACATTCTTAAAAATTTCTAGTGAGGGCAAGTCCATAACATATGTAAGCAATCTATTGCAGGTTTTAAAAATTGTTTGGTTTACTTCATCTGTAAATAAAGTTTCATTTGATGACATTTGTATCCATTACTTCCAGTTCACTCCGGTCTGGGCATGTAAGACAGTTTATTTTTGGTCTTTGCAACCATATTTTTGCGTATTTGAAGAAGGCTGTATCTTTTTCTCTTGAAGTAAACAGTCCAAAGGTTTTCAGACTTTTCCTGTAAGTCACATTTTTCTACCCCTGTCTCTTTCCAGCTGATCCACACATTAGAGACAGAGAATACACTGTAATTTTACATATTCAGGTAGAGAAGAGACATTGCCTTTAAAAAGACGGCATAATTGTGGATTCCAACATGATATTTGTCTTTTTTGTAACTGCAGGCTAGTTCAACAGTAGTTCACACTAGTTTGCCTTGCATGATAATCCCAAAATCCTGCTCAGAAGAATTGCAGTCTACCCTCACATTGTTCTCCCAGTTTGTGAAATCATTTGTTCTTATCTAAGTGTATCCTTATGTCTTTGACTTCATTAAAGAGTGTTCCTTTATTTCAATCTACTTTTTCAGTTTCTCAAAATTATTTGAGTTCTAACCCAGTCCTACAGCCGTTGTAGTTTCCTCCAATGTTGAGTGTGGATGTAATAAATATTACATTTTTTTTCCAACATCCATCGTACTTTGAAGAGTACTGAACAGCCTTTTACTTGTACTGGATAGAACCCAGGGGACGATAATCTCAGTCTGTACTTCCTTTTTGAAAATGATCCATTGAAAACACCATCTAAGTACAGTTTTGTATCCATTGATTCCATGTAATTTGTCAAGGGTTCACTCTGAAGAATTTTAAAGATGGTGAGAATAAAATTAACAATAAATATTTGTTGGTCCAGGGGTACTTTTACCAAATTTTTATCTTTGTGCATTTTCCTGTTGGAAACATTACCTGATGGGTAATGATTAGATTTTGATACTAAGCAGTTCTGAATTAAAGCAATTTCTTATTTGCATGCTGTATAAGGCTGTGAATATATTCCTTTGGTGATAGAGAACAATTTTTTGTTCAATATCCATATTTCTATAGATTACATATGATCTATTTTATAGACTTTTTGGCAATATTTTTTAATATTCCACTACACTGGAATTACTAGGTTTTTTGTTAAGTAATAAAAAATACAGCACACACGTACAAATCCCTCTCACCATTACAGAAAATTGTATAAATGACAAAGCAACCTCACTCAATTAGGAACATAATTCCTAATAAAAGAAGAACCTTAGGGATCACTTTAGCAGCTAAAGTTTTTTTTTTAAAAATGCAGTAATAATTGTGTAATATCAAGTGCATAATTTTCTAATTGAAATATGCCAGAGTGCTAACTCTAAGTACTACTTACAAAGAACCATGGCAAAGAAAATCAATCTAAAATAAATTGTGAATATTTTTAATATTTTGGGTTTACTAAATTAAAATGACAATCTGTAATTATCATAAAAATATAAATTCAAGAAATTATAGTAACATTTCTTTTTATTTAATTTCTTTTTTATTTTTTTAATCACCAAAATTTTACCTTTACAGTATTTTGCTCAAATGAGAAAATAATTAGGTTTTGTAAGAAAAAGAATATTTGAAAATTCCCTCTATAAATTACGAAACCTACAAACTTAGGTCTCTATACTATGTAAATTACAGTGTACTTTCACTACACACATCCAAAATACTGGGATGGAAAGTTTCAAAGGAAATGCCACTTTTAATAGATGTGGCAGATCTGAAAGGAAACGTGAGAAAGGAATGACACCAGCAGAAGGATCTTCTTATCATTGTGACCACAGGTCAACAGCCCTAGTCCAGTCCATCTGCTTTTGCCAAGAGCACTTCACTCTGTTATTACATTCTATAGTCAGTGCAACCATCAGAGAGCTTAGTGATTGACGGAGTTCAATTAATGAACTGAAATGGGCAGATGTTCTCCCTTTATTCTCTATTTTCATGGATTTCCACATTTGCACATTTACCATTTTCAGTAAAAGGTTTGGATTTCAGTGTATCTTACTCTCTAAAACACACACACACACACACCCCCAAACAAACCATAAAACCTATTTCTACAGTTTTGAACAGTGTTGAGCAGTCTTTCAACCGCATAAAAGAGTATTAAAGTAGGGTACACATGTGCTAATTGCCATATAGCAGCATGTTTATTATTGCCGTTTAATACCATGTTGGGCTGGGATTTGAGCAACCTGATATAGGGAAAGATGTCTCTGCCCATGGCAGATAAGTGTTACCCAATCCATTCTATGATTCTACAGCTCTAAGGTTTTAATATGACATAGCCTCATGTGCAACTGTGTATGTATCACAATACATTTTTGGAAACTCCCTTCATGCATTCTTTCACCTAATACTTCAGTACTCTGGATCTCATTTCTCTTGTTTGCCAATGCAAAACCGCTGATATAAGATATTGTACAGTCACCTGTCAAGATGCACAACTGTAACATCTGAAGTCATCATTTAACTGCCTAAATACATAGAAGTAGTGAGAATACTGGAACCTAAAAGATTCTGGAGGCATCTACCTGTGTGCACAGACTGCTATGACTTGCTGCCTTCTAAATTAATTAAAATTAATCTCCTGACACTTCATGTTCAGGCTATGGTTTCCTCTACTGAGGAAGACTGCTAGAATCCTAAAGAAATTTGTGATTGTGACTGAAGAGTCAAGTGACATTCAATCATTTACTCATGGTATTATCTCCCCAACAGGTATCTTAAGAAAATGTAAGATGAACAAGACAAGTTCTATAAGGAAATATGTGCATCGAAGTTAGAATTTTGGAGGTCAACCTTCACAGGGTGAAAGAAGTTTTAAGTGAAACTAAGTTATTTTGCAATTACCTTCCTTATCAAGATCCCTCTCTTGGCAAGCACAGGAATGCCTCACCATCAGATTCCTGAATTCTTTATATTGAGGTTTTGGAATTATACAAAGGAGAACAAAAACTGCTGACAGTTTTTAATAAAACATAGTAATCAGATCACAGAATCACAGAATTGTAGGGGTTGGAAGGGACCTCGAGAGATCATCGGGTCCAACCCCCTGCCAAAGCAGGCTCCCTAGCTCATATTACACAGATAGGCATCCAGATGGGTCTTGAATATCTCCAGTGAAGGAGACTCCACCACCTCCCTGGGCAGCCTATTCCAGTGCTCTGTCACCCTTAATGTGAAAAAGCTTTTCCGCATGTTGGTGAAGAACTTCTTATGTTCTAAATTACAGCCATTGCCCCTTGTCCTGTCTCTGCTAACCACTGAAAAGGGGCTGGCTAACTTGCCCTGTATCCCATGCTTAAGATAATTGTAAACACCAATTAGGTCTCCCCTTAATCATCTTTTCTCTAGATGAGACAGTTGTAACATTTGCTTATAGATAAATTGATTTATGATTGTTAGATTGATTTATAATTGATAGATTGATTTGTGTAATTTTTTTCATCACTAAAGGGTGTAGTTTTACTTTGATTTGAAACCAGCTGTAAACTGAGATCCATTAAATAAACACTTTCTTTTCTGTTTGTGGGGATTTGAAATTACATGTCCCTGGAGACACTCAAGTTGTAGGGTCCTCAGCGGAACTGTTATTTACTCTCCTTACAGATGTTATAGGTTGCACAGAGACCTGATTTTGCTTTCCTATACTAAACAATCCTTAGAATTTAAAAAAAAAAACCAAACAAACAAACAACCAAAACCAGATATGATGCCTCACAGATAACTATTACATTTACCATGTCTGTTACCTGAACACAGTCTGAGTCAGGGCTTTGAAAGTTCTTCTGCAAGTAGCAAACCCATTACCAATACTACGCTTTTATATACCCATCACTTACCAAGTTATTACATATTCTAAAGAGAAAATCCTCCATGATGGCAGGTACAGAAACTTGATTGAAAGCACAGAAGTGAGTGTTGAACCTCTAGGAGAAAGAATAATTTTTATTTTTTTTCTTCCTCCCGACGTCCCCCTTCCCCTCCCCACCCTCACCCCCACCCCCACTTTTGTGACTGGCATAATAATTTTTGTTTGTACCATAACTGCTCTTCAAGCAGATACAATTTTGAAGTACATGTAAATTTTTCATTCAAAAAATATGGAAGTAACAACAGGGAATCACTTAATCTAAATCTGTGTTATCTCTCTCACCCTGAGGATAGTTTGCTGAGGACTTGAATTGTCCATGTGCAACTCCTTTCACTCATGCAGAGACATACTATCTCTGTCTTTTGAACCAGAAACAAGGTTTTTGCAAAGAAAGGAAACAGCTGAATATCAAATAAATGCTCCTCAATATATCCTGAGTGAACTGTAAATCCATGGTTGATCCTGTCAAAATAAGAGTCATCTACTGAACATTTTCTGAATTTGAAGGTTTGTTTCCTATTTTAACTATTGCACTGTTATTGCACTGTTATTGCACTGTAATCCTTTTTACGCTTACTGAGTTTTTTAGGGTAATCTTCCTCTTAGCTAATGTTCTTTATCCCTGTATCAATCGCAACATCATTTTTATTCTTTACCATAGACTTTACCAGATCATTTACACTTCAGATATGTCCTTTTTATTAGTTTCTACAATTTGGGAATGGATGTCTGACCCTCTTCCACCACAGTGTCAAATGTCAGGATCTTTAGCTGTTTGCTGTTTCCAATTTACTGCTTGGCTCTTGATGTGGTATGTATTTTATGGACATTGCCCTCTTGCTCGTTGTTGAAGAGAATTCTTTGTATCTTAAGTTGCAGTTTCTACAGATGCTGCAATTACACCATTATTTTTAGATGGCAAGTTTGCTTTAGTCAGAAGCTTCTTTTGTGCATTTTACATAGAGCTTTTACACATTAATCTATCTTTCAGGGACGTGTTCAATAGGAATAGCTTTGTGTTCATAGTGTTCTTAAAAAATCAGAACCTTCTGCTATAGGTTTTCCTGATGGCAAGAATTACGACAAGATTCATCCTTTTTTGTTCTGGTATCACAAATCTTGTTTTCTGTGAGGATCCTGATGTGCACAGTGACTTCTTTTACTTGTTACCATTGCTACAGTAGAAATGGAATTTATTTATATTTTGCTGTAGAAGTATTTCTTCAGCATCTTCAGTGTAAAGAACGCAGGCAAATCCCCAGCTGTACTGTCAAAAGCATTAGTATTTCCTGAAGTAAATAACATGTCCAGGTATTTGATTGGAGAAAAACCTGTTATGAAACAATCCAAGTCTGGCCTGTAATCATTAGTGTAGTCCTGGAGTTCTAATAGCAGTGTCTATTTTACATTGCCATTCAGAATCTATTTCCTTGCAGAGCTATCTCCTGAAAGAAAAGTGAAATTCTAAAGCTACACAACAAAAATCCTAGTCTACTTTTACAGTACTCAGTAGAATATAAAACAGTAGTAGGAAGCTGGATGGTTGGATTAATGCCAACAACAACAGACATGCACTGTTTGTGGAAAAAAAACCTCCCATACAATTTCTACAATGTGGAACAATGGGATTTTATTCTTTAGATTATTTTCTGGTAAAAATCTGTGTACTAGTACTTATAAATGTAGCAGATTAAAATATGCGTCCCTTTGAGCAAGAAATCGGGAAAGAGAGGCAGAAGACCTGCATGGATGAACACGGAGCTATTGAGTAAACTCAAAGAGAAGCAGAAGATCTATGAATTGTGGAAAAAGGCACTGACCACCTGGGGAGAATACAGGAATGTGGCCAGGGCCTGTAGGGATGCAGCTAGGAAGGCTAAAGCCCTCTTGGAAATGAAGCTGGCAAGGGACATAAAGGATAATAAAAAGGGGTTTTTTAGATACGTGAATAGTAAGAGGATGACCAGGGATAATGTAGGTCCCTTGCTGAATGAGGAGGGTGTCCTGGAAACAGGGGATGTTGAGAAGGTGGAGATACCGAATGCTGCCTTTGCTTTGGTCTTCACTTCAAAGGCCTCCTGGGACCCACAGACACTGGATGAAAATAGGAGTGTTTGGGAAATGAAGAATTTCCCTCTGGTTGAGGTAGGGGAGGTCCAGGAGTGGCTCAAAGGGATTAATGCACACAAATCCATGGGCCCAGGTGGGTTACATCCACATGTGCTGAGGGAGCTGGCAGAGGTGATTGCTGAGCTGCTCTCTATCATCTTCACCAGGACAGGAGAAGTGCCTGAAGACTGGAGGATAGCCAATGTCACTCCAGTCTTTAAAAAGGGCAAGAAAGAGGAACCTAGTAACTATAGGCCAGTCAGCCTCACCTCTGTCCCCAGAAAGGTAATGGATCAGCTTGTTCTGGATGCCATCTCCAAGCAATTGGAAGAGAAGAAGTTCATGAGGAGTAGTCAGCGTGGATTCACCAAGGGGAAATCATGCTTGACCAATCTCATAGCCTTCTACGATCTCATGACAGGCTGGGTAGATGGAAGGAGAGCAGTAGATGTCATCTACCTTGACATCAGCAAGGCCTTTGATACTGTCTCCCATGACACCTTGATAGCAAAGCTGAGGAAGCATGGGATAGATGAGTGGACAGTGAGGTGGGTTGAGAATTAGCTGTCGGACCGAGCCCAGAGGGTTGTGATTCGAGGAGCAGAATCTGACTGGAGTCCTGTGACTAGTGGTGTTTCCCAGGGCTCGGTGTTGGGTCCAGTCCTGTTTAATATCTTCATTGACAGCCTTGATGAGGGAATAGCATCCACCCTCAGCAAGTACACCAATGATACAAAGCTGGGAGGAGTGGCTGACATGCAGGAACACTGCGCTGCCATTCAGTGAGACCTGGACAGGCTGGAGAGCTGGGCAGTTAGAAACCAGATGAAATTCAACAAAAGGAAGTGTAGTCTTGCACCTGGGGAGGAACAACCGTTTGTATCAGTACAGGCTGGGGGATGTCCTGCTGGAGAAGAGCTCAGTGGAGAAGGACCTGGGGGTCCTGGTTGATGACAGGTTAGCCATGAGCCAGCAGTGTGCCCTGGCGGCTAAGAGAGCCAATGGGATCCTGGGGTGCATCAGGAGGAGTATGTCCAGCAGGTCAAAGGAGGTGATCCTCCCCCTCTACTCTGCCCTGGTCAGGCCCCACCTGGAGTATTGTGTCCAGTTCTGGGCTCCTTGGTTTAAAGAGGACAGGGATCTCCTGGAAAGAGTCCAAAGAAGGGCTACAAAGGTGGTTAGGGGCCTGGAGCATCTCCCCTATGAGGAAAGTCAGAGTAAGTTGGGACTCTTCAGCCTTGAGAAGAGAAGACTAAGGGGGGACCAAATTAAAGTCGATAATTATCTTAAGCAGGGGATGCAGGGGGAATGAGCCAGCCCCTTTCAGTGGTCTGTGGGGATAGGAGAAGGGGTAATTGCAGCAAATTGGAGCACAGGAAGTTCCGCACCAACATGTGGAAGAACTTTTCCACAGTGAGGGTGACAGAGCCCTGGGACAGGCTGCCCAGGGAGGTGGTGGAGTCTCCTTCTCTGGAGATATTCAAGACCCGTCTGGATGCCTATCTGAGTGATATGTCCTAGGGAGCCTGCTTTGGCAGGGGGGTTGGACCCGATGATCTCTCGAGGTCCCTTCCAACCCCTACAATTCTGTGATACTATGATTCTATGATTTTATATTCACTTATATGGCAGACAGGAATCCTTTGAAGCAAATATATATTTCACCTTTTTTTACCTATTTATCAAGCCATTGTCTTTTTTTTTTTCCTTAGAAGTGGTATACTACAAAGTCAACATGATATCTAATGTGGCTTGTAATTGCCAGAAGTAATAATCAAATAAATATATTGTTCAACTAGCTGTTAATTACCAAACATTTCAAAACACACTAGCTTATCTACATGTATGTGCAACTAACCTAGACAAAACCTTAAAAGGGGAATGATTAGAAATAAACAGAACATGACTGGGGAAGTTACAAACTCTAGTTGAAGCTTTGTATGAAAGCATGATGTTTTAGGCTGGACAGAAGCACCAATAAAATAATGTAAAGAAAGTGTATCTTTGACCGCCTCTTCTTTATTTTTATTCCTATATTTTTTTAACTGTTTAGCAATCTTTGGCAGTTGTCATAGTCTAAAGTAGTCCTTGAATAAAGAACAATAACATGTTGAAACAGTACTACAAGTTAGATCTATTATTTTAACGAATGATATTTTTTTTCTGTGGAGAAGGTTGGTCTTTGGAGGGGTTTTGGGTTGTTGAGGGTTTTTTTCCCCCTTTCCAGAAATGTCTTGCAAATAAAAGTTGCAGATTTACAGAATAATTTTATCTGGAAAAAAGAAAAAAAAAAAAAAAAAGGCAGGATAAAAATTAAGAAATTACTATAAAAGAAAAATGTGTGCTTTCATCCAGCAGCTCAGGAGTTAAAATATACTACACTGAATGTGAAAATGAGCTTCAATTCTCCTTTCTGAGAGAAACCATACATATAGCTTCTATCTTCTACTAAATAGAAATCCCAAGCAAATACAGCTGCTCTTTGTGTATGACTGCTCCCTCCAGCTCAGAACATCACCCTAAAGAAAAAACAAAGCGTAACATACAGTACATATTAAAGCATTTGATTGTGTGGAGCAATAACAGGGGGGCATAGATTTACCTTCCTTATCACAGCAACCATATAGTTAGAAGATGAGTGAGGAGATGCAGACACAAAGCTCAGCACAGCAAGCTACCTGGCAGGTAGCTATAGAGAGATATTCATTATGTACTGAAGAGGACAGGGGACTAATTTGAATTCTTGCCTTCACTAGAAATTGATTCAAGTTTAAGAGAGGTGTTTCAGAGCCTACAAATACTTCTCCAAACTGTACCAGAACCAGAAATGCAATTCTAGCAATTAAATAAAAACAACAAAGTTTAAAAGCAAAGCACAGACTGAAAAATTTCCAGAACCTTATAAAACCAGAATGGCAGTTTTCAAGATGTAGTAAGTAAAGCTCTCTTTAAAGTTACTTTCCTGAAACTAGAAAAAGTAGCTAAGGATTTACAGCATAAGCAGCTCTGAGTGTATGTGACTTTTTGTGTCTGTGTGAGTTTTAGAATTTTTTTAATAAAATCTGGGGAAAAGCTTTCTTAAATAAGAAGAATTTCCTTTATATAACATTTAATTTTAGGAAGAGGTTCTTTACTGGGAGGGTGATTGGACGATGGAACAGGCTCCACAGGAAAGTGGTCACAGCACTGAGTTTGAGTTCAAGAAGCATCTGGATGATATACTTAGTTACATGCTCTGACTTAGCTGCCCCTGTGTGGAGCCAGGAGTTGGACTTGCTGCCCCTCAGGGGTCCCTTTCAACTCAGGAGATTCTAGGTTTCTGTGATTCTATGTCTCCAAGGTGCCATAGCACTAGCTCTTACGGGCATGGCACTAAGGCATTTCTCAGTCAGCCAGGTAACTATTTGTTCTGATTAAGGAAATCTCTATTCTTATACATCTCACCTACATAAACCATCATGAATAATGATCTGTAAGACTCTCTAACTAATATCAACTAAAAATGTTTGCTTTGTCTTCCAGATTTTATATATTTTTATTTTAAAAAATAATTTCCTGATCATTTCTAACCATGACCTTAGAAAATTTCTGCTACTACAGAAGCAAAATAAAACATTGTTATTCTTGCAGTTTGTTTCAACACACCTTGTACCACTTTGAGTAAAACCCTCAATACTCTTTATTCCTTCATGATATTTCTTGAAAGATATAATTTAACTAAATGCTTTTTCCACTTAGTGGACATTTATTATTCTTTCCATTCACTTGGTTTTCAAACAGTCTGTTTTATTGTAGAATGTGAGACAAATCCTAAGCAACTACAGATCAATTACATTGTCCTTGAAGGAAAACTTCACATGTAGGTTTCTAATTTAAACACATATAATCAATTTTCTGTGATCGTTTGACTTTCCCTTCTAAAATGTTTCCACTTCTCAGTGAACAAACTCTTAATGGATGATAGGAAAGCGGAGCGGAATTTAGAAAAAATGTGGTTAGCAGCAGGACCATACCTACATAGTGATGACATATATCTAAATTCTAGCATTTCTGCTAAAAAAATAAAGTCATAACTGTGGAGATCTGTCATGAGTTATGAATTCTATTTTACGAATTAAAAAAATATTATTTTAACTTAGAAAATAAAATTAAAGAGTGGAATGTCTTTATGGCCACTATTTTGTAATGGATTTCTCTTCATGGAAGTTGTAGTTCAGAAAGAAGTCTGCCTCCCAAGGCACCACACAATGTGCCTCCAGAGTACAAAAGCTGAATTCCTTTTGGTGGAAAATAACATGGAGGATTGATCCCAGGAGATTATCTAATGGAAAATGGCTGCTGACAGCCATTCATTTCAGAGGACCAAGACAGAGTGTTTAAAGTAAGTTTCAAACACGGATAGCATAGATACCAGCTCCTCAGTATCTGCTGTTTTGCTATAAAAGCTTTCTTCTTTTATGCTTGTTGACGCAGACATAATCATGCAAAAGCATATTCTTTAAATTTCAGTAGTCATTCTTATGTCTCAAAATAATTTTTAAACTTAGGTAATTATGGGTTCCCCTTTCTAATTATCTTATTAGGTAATTCTGCTTTTTCTGGAGTTTGCTATTAGTCATGGCATTGTGAAACACTTAAGGATGATTGCCTTAAAATGGCTTTTATGTGTGTGTGTAAAGTACGGGTGTGACAGTGGTACCATATGAATAAAAAGTATACCTGATAATTTGTTCACGATTTTATCTCAGATTCAAATTATCCACTTCCTCTCAAAAGATAATTAAAATGTTGAAGACATTCTGTGAAAGTGTTCCGTTTTAAAATAATAATTAATGAGAAATAGTTTCTAAATGATGAGCTATAACAGAATATGACTGCATTTCAGTTTAGAAAAGGAAGTACAAACATTGAATCAATCTGCCATAAATGTTCCATAAAAAAATAGCCTAACTGGGGAAAAAAAAACAACCCCTCAAACATTCCATTTGAATAATAAGTTTCTCCGTTTTTATAGCTTCACTGAGCTATATGATCATAATATTATCACATCAATATTAATCAAACTAGATATCTGCATAGTTTGCATAAGTGAAGAGTATTGATCACCATTACTTTCCTATCGGCGTATAATATTAAAAAAATTTGACGTAAATATTTATTATACATAATAGTAGTTCCTTTTCCATAGACAATGACACTACTCTTTGAGTAGGTGTTATACATGTGAAGATTGAGGTGTTCCTTACTGTCCTTCTAAGGACAGCACAAGAGAAAAAAGTTACTTCAATAAACATTGAAGGAGGACGAATGGGAGGGAAACAATGAGAGTGGTCAGTCTGATACAGTAATGTTAATATACCACCAGCACAGAAACCATTGTTTCTGTGAACAAATGAGACTTCAAAAAAGGGATCTGAGGGGAAATTTGTCCCACATTGGCTATGCTGAAGAAGAAGAAAATGACCATCTGTCTAATTAAACAGTAACCAGGGAACTACCAAGACACTTTAGAAGCAAAGGAAGAGTCAGCTTGGAAACAATATAAAAGACGAATGGAAGTCTGTAATGGGAAGATCCCTCCAAAAAAAGGAGGACCAGTGACTCTGGTTGGGCACTGACAGGTGTCCCCCCCATGGCACCCCTGGCCCTGCCTGGAACAGGCCCAGAAGCTCCCTATGGAACACAGAAGCAGCCTGCACTCAGCCAAGCACCAAAGCACAGGGCTTGCGTGGAGAAGGAAGGCTCCTCTGGGTTTATGTGGAGTCATATAGGGCACCTTGCCCATAACAGTGCCTTAGGGAGGTGCATGCGTAGCAGGAGCACTCACATCTCTACAAAAGTATTTACACACAGGAAACTTGTCAGGAGATGAATGGGTAGACAAAGCCTGAGAGGGGCATATAAGCTACAGAAAGGTATCTGGAAACTTGTAGGTGTATATTAACATTTTCCTTCTGTCTGGGATTGTAGTTTATTGGTTGTATTGCTGACATTAATCCTGAACGTATAGTTGACCAACTGCCTATTTATTACGTGTCATTTATAAATCTGTAAACCACTCTGATCCTGATTTGATTTAAACCATGTGAGCTGAACAGTTTTTCTCTATGACAACAATCTTTGTGGGTGGTTATAGGAGCTTGGAGTGGGAGTAAGTGCAGAGGAGTTTGTTTATGAATTTAACCAGTGGGTGATAAATGATGATATCGTGAGCCATCCAGACGTAGGAGTTAACTTTTCATCACTTTGTGACAGATTATGAGTAAGAAGAGGGACGATAAAAGTAAACAAAAATCACTTACACTCTATATGATCAGGGAATGAAAGCCATTTGGGAGTTATAGAGAAGTTAAATATTTCAAGCTTATAAAAGCTACTTCAAATATAGCGGTTGGATGGAAAATTGAAACTACTAAAATTATTTTTTTCACTTTCACTTAATTTTTTAATCCATTGAAAGCTGTATTTTTCTGACAGTAAAGGATTTCATTGAAAAATATCTAACCAGTTTTAATATTATCAGAATTAGTTTGTTCTTGGCTTAACAGCTTTCATGCTCATAGTGAATTTCTTTTTTTTTTAGGGTTTGACAGCAAAACATACAAACCCATGAACTTTCCTCCTAAGTTTTAACACTATACTGCTGAATACTTGAATGTATATTAACTAATTCTAACATATGGTCAATTAGAGGTCCCTTAAATTTATTCTGAGATTATTCCCAAAGTTTCTTTAATTCTAACACGGTAACAGTTTCAATTTTCTACTTTAGGTTCCAGCTTGATATATCATAAATACATTCTCTTTTCTCCATAATTGTTCTTTTTTTTTAGTCCACAATGAAGAATATTAAAATTTACATTCCAGTAAAGCCATTTCGATTTAAATCACACAACTACATTCCTAAATCTAGACTTACTTCAAGTTCCCTGAGGACTGCTTTCAAGTAATATATTGCCAGGAAGTTATCTAATTTTTGCTGACTCTCAATCATTATGATAATAGTAGTTGAGGCAGATTATCTCATATGATTCTTCTCTTGCCTTCAGTCACACACAAATATTTAGGGCTCCGTTTTTTATGGGGTAGAAATTTTCCTTTTGATCCTTTTATCTATCCATTCATCAAATTGAGATCTGTTAAAGATGTTCTGAACCTCTTTTGAAGATGAGACTACATCCAATATTTTGAATTTTATGACAGTCACCATACTTCAATTTCCTCATATGTTAGAACCTCTGAAAGTTTCCTTGTCTCTGCTATTTGTTGAATTTCTAAGTTGATCACTAGCTTCCTTCCTGGTTTCAGATCTGTCCCATATACAGCACAGAACTATGTCCAGTAGGACTAAAAAGATCTAAGAGCATCTTCCAAATATTAAAAACCAAACCAAAATGAAACATGCTCTGTAATATCACAGATGTGGTCACAGTTGCTCATTAAAAATACCTCTTATTATACGTAGTCCTACATTACCAAGGAAACCTTGTGTTCAAGTACACCATGTAATGCTTTACTGTCATGAGCCAGACAGCTGTGCTTTAATTCCTGTTGGTTACCTGCTTCTCTCCTGATACCTTTTATGGTAAGATTTGGTCCAGAACAAGCAGCCTTTGTAAGGGTGCACGCTGTAATTTTCCATTGTCTTGGGTTAATAAATTTGAATTTGGGGATTATCAGTGCCCTGATACTAAAGATTTAAGGTTTTGTTTAACAGCTCATATATTAACTTTGTTATGTTGAAATGTGATCAACAAATTGTATTAAGTCCTGTTTCAGAGTAGTCCAAAACCAGTGTGGCAACCTGCCTTACTTTTAAAAAGCTTAGTTCTCTGTTTCTTAAAACTGAGCAGTATGGTGCTACGTGGCACCTCTAGGGAGGAAGTCAAATTTTTCTATCCTGCTTCTTGTTCAGACTCTGAATAATTACTTCAATAAACATTTGCTGAAAACACCATGTAAATATTTGCATATCATATTTTGAGAAACAGTGAAAAACATAACTGGCTATAGATGTGTAAATCTTTATTTAAAATAGTGCTGATCACAGTATCTTTACTTGTGATAATGAGAAAGAGGATTTTTAAGGGAATTGTTCTCCATTTTATCTTCTCTTAAGTACATTGTCATTGGGACACCTATTCTCAAATATTTAAGTATGAATATAGTACTTTCTAACCAGTGGATGACTATAAACCTGTGGATTTCATATATATTTTCTTTCATATAAAAATCTTCCTTCTTATCTGTTCTATGCTGGGTAGATGTTCTGTTTATATGTTGAAACTGTTAACTGCTCCAGCAGAGGTGTTGAATTAAATACCTGTATTTGTAAAACTGACAAGAAAATGAGATAAATGTTATTTGGAGAAACCATGAGAATGTTGTTTCTAAAGTATCTTTTACATTGTATTGTTTTTCTGTGCAGTTTGACAAGACAATGTTCATTTGCTTATCTGAATATATACCAGGATTTCTCTGACAGTACAGATTACTGAAAGCTAGGTTTTGCTCAGGTCTTTAATGCTCAGGTTTTTAATTTGATTGCTTATTTTCTGTTGCTTTCTTGAAAAGTTTTAACTGTTTCTTTTTATTTGAGTAGATGGGGTTTTTAATTTTCAAAGCCATTTAACAGGCTAATAGATACGGATTTAGATCTATAATTTATTCTCTATTGCATTACAGTTATGGAGGAGATAAAATTTAGTTGAAAAATTTTCTATAGAACACAGTTCATAAAAACATATCTTTCCATGGAACATGACAACTGTGTTTGAATATTTTATGTTGTTTAACATGATCCTTGGTAACATGTAAAAAAACAATTATTCATTTTGAAGTTCATTTTATGTTATACAGTTCTAGATTAAAACAACTGTACTAGAAGAAATATCTGGATCAATCATAAGTTAATTCAATGCTAAAGCTTCTATGAAAATTTGGAATCTCAGATATTTCCACATATCAGATGTTACAATTATAGCCATCTTAACAGTTCTATTTCAAATTTACATTTTAACACATTAGCTGTTTGACCATACCTCATATACATCTTGATAAATGTTGTATGAATAATTCATAAATTATGAATCTCAGGAAGACATGAGAATGACGTAAATTGTAGCATATTTCCACAGTAGATACTAGCATGACCTTTAAATCTAACATGCTGATTTGATTACTCGGTTGGAGGAGAGAGAAAAGTTTATAATTCTGTGTTAAAAATGTCAATTTGTTTCAGTCTATCACATATTTAAATTCTTTTTGACCTTAAGTCTCATTTACATTATGTAATTCTCACAGAATTTATGTAATGATATTATGGTTGAATCAGCTGAAATTGGCCACCTGACATTAATTATATTACTATTAAAAATAAGTATTTTAGAAGTAGTATTTATGTACATTTAGATATTTAGGTACATATCCTATATTACAGGTGGCATACACATTTTCTTTTTCTTTGATTATTACCAGTGTAAAAAATAGTCCTGCAAAATCATTACTGTGGTAGAGTATATTTTTCACCCAGAGCTTCAGAATTTCAAAAATTTGAAGTAGTATTTGTCTTATAAATTATTTATAAACCTATAATTATAATTTGGTTATTTTGGGGAATGTGTTTGGGTTTTGTTTGGTTTAGTTTCGGTTTATTGTGCTTTTTCCCCTGTTCTTCCTCGTGTCTTTCAAAAAGTCATGTAATGCCACTCCCAAAAGACAGATGCAAAGTCTGCTACTACATTTCTAAACTGTGGAGATCAAATGTTCTTTTTAATTGGTTTCATCAGATTTTTCAGTGTTGTAAATATAATCTGTTCCACAACCTCAGGTTTGCATGCACTCTGACTGGAAAACTGCTGGCTAATGAAGTCATACTTTTGCAGTACTGTCAGTACTTCCATGTTCTTTGAGGCCATTGCTGTTCATTACAGCTACCACCCAAACTACTCATTCTTTCTTTTTCTCCTTAAGTAATTTACATAATTCTATATTCATTCCATAGTTCTAGTACAACAGATATAGTGAAGGTTAAGTTGAGGGTAGTGTTTCTTAGTATTGATATATTTCATGGTGATTTATATGTAAAGAGTTCAGTTTAAATTTAGGTCATATTATATTATTGAGAACAACATAAGTAGATTCACTTACTGCAAGCTCAGGTTAAAGCTTAGATAAGCTGCACCTATTTACTGCCTATGCCTGTGTAGATGACTGTCCTTTCTCCCCACTCCGTGAACATAACAACTGAAATGTGTGTTTGCCTTCTTCAAGCCCATATAATTATCCTATTTTTGATGTTAGGGAAAATGAGAAATGAAACATGAGTGATTTCCTAAGGTGAGGTAAATTGGGGGAGAATTAATCTCCTCAGAATTTTGCCAGCTTTTAAGACCTCTATTTTGTTCAAGGGTCTATATTCAATCTGAACTTTGTATACATGAATGACAAAGTAGTAACTGCTGTTGGTGATGTGTGAGCTTCATTTTAAGTGTAAATTAATAATTTGGTCTTTAGTAGGCACAAATAGCAGGATTTCATAGTACTGTCTTTATCTTTCTCACTTTTACCCTTCCAACTCTATTTCCAACCCCTTTAAGCAGCTGTTTGGGTTTTAGCTACCTGCTGAGGTTAAACTACAACTTTAGAAAAATTTTTAGCAAGGGTAATTGAGCTGTAAAATACATTACTGAAGAGGTTGTATGTTTTTGTCATTATACTTTTTTAAGATGAGACATAAAGATACAAGAGGACTCACAAGCATACAGTGTAACTAAAACCAATTTGAACTATATTTGGTCTCAAGATCTTTTATCTTCTCTTTTATGTCTCTATGATCACAGCTGAGAAGCACAATCATCCAGACAGCAGTTTATAATGCGTTATGAATTCTATCAATTTCAAACAGTTTTTGGCAACTTCAGCTTCTTGGCAAGTACATAAAGCTTTTCTGTATTTTCTAGACATGAGACGACAGTTTAATCCATATTTGGCTTCTGTGAAATGCTGAGGTCCAGATTTGAAGCTGAGGAACGAAGAATTTGCAACCTCTTCCCATTTTCTTTCATCAGATAGAAAATTTCAAAATACTTAATTTTAGACTAGAAATGATCCGAGTTTTGTGAATAACCTAATTCCTTTTAGGAGCTGCCAGATGCAATTTGGCCATATCAAGAAAAAAAATAATCAGGATTTTGGACCTGAATTAAACCACAAATGATATAAAAAATCATATCTTTCTGCAGTGAGAAGAACTGGCCACAAGATATATTACAGATATAGGAAGATTTTAACAAATTTTAAGCAAGTGAGATGGCTTTTTTTCTTAAAAGCTACCGTGGAGGAAAAAAAAAGTCCCACTGATGATTCTCTCACTTTTTTACCAAATCAAAAGTTTGTGTGTCTTCAGCAAAAGACCCTACAATGTTATCTGATACCACTTTTATTCAATGAATCTTAACCTCTCTTTCATAATCAATATGATAAGTAACAGCCATTTTCTTGTAATACTTTTTCAGGAAATATTATCACAGCATATCTTCAGCGAGATCTGGACAGACTGGAGAGCTGGGCAGGGAGAAATCTGATGAAATTCAACAAAAACAAGTGCAAAGTCTTGCACCTGGGGATGAATAACCGACTGTATCAGTACAGGCTGGGGGATGACCTGTTGGAGAAGAGCTCTATGGAGAAGGACCTAGGGGTCCTGGTTGATGACAGGTTTTCTATGAGCCAGCAGTGTGCCCTGGTGGCCAAGAGAGCCAATGGGATCCTGGGATGCATCAGGAAGAGTGTGTCCAGCAGGTCGAAGGAGGTGATCCTCCCCCTCTACTCTGCATTGGTCAGGCCCCACCTGGAATACTGTGTCCAGTTCTGGGCTCCCTGGTATAGAAAAGACAGGGACCTTCTGGAGAGAGTCCAGAGAAGGGCGACAAAGATGATTAGGGGTCTGGAACATCTCCCCTATGAGGAAAGGTTGAGTGAGCTGGGTCTGTTCAGCCTGGAAAAAAGAAGACTTAGGGGGGACCTAATTAGTGTTTACAAGTATCTTAGACATGGGTGGCAGGGGGAATTGGCCAGCCCCTTTTCAGTGGTCAGTGGGGACAGGACTAGGGGCAATGGCTGTAAGCTGGAGCACAGGAAGTTCCGCACCAACATGCGGAAGAACTTTTTCACAGTGAGGGTGACAGAGCAGTGGAATAGGCTGCCCAGGGAGGTGGTGGAGTCTCCTTCTCTGGAGATATTCAAGTCTCGTCTGGACGCCTATCTATGTAATATGAGATAGGGAGCCTGCTTTGGCAGGGGGGTTGGACCCGATGATCTCTTGAGGTCCCTTCCAACCCCTAAGATTCTGTGATTCTGTGATTCTGTGATATCACAATTGCTCTAAAATCCCACTTTTGGAAATTATTTCGTTCCTTTTGAATTACTTTAAAAGTTCAGTCATTAATGATTGTGTGTCATTAGCAGCTCAGGAAAGCTCATATCCACTTTAAATATTTGAGCATAATGCAAATTAATAAATTTGATTTTCCAATATCAACTCTGGTTGCTTTAGGATGACACAGTCACTGAATCAGAGCCATCTTATAACTTGGATCCAAAAATCAAAGAGAAAGGTCAATGCTGTAGTTTTTGAATTTGGGAAACTGAGAAACACTTAGTGAGAAACTGGTGTCCCAGCTGAGTACTCTGATGGCTATTACTGACTCAGTTACAGTGATTCAAGTTCCAGATGTAGCTTGTTCAAAGCAAGGTCAAGAAGTACTTCATAGGCTGCATTATGTGCTATATACATACTTTACAACCCCAAAACTATATTTTTATGTTCCAGGTGACATACAGCATAGTTAAAGGCTATATACAAATTGCTATAGATGAGAGCCAAGCAGCGTTGAGCAATAAAAGTACGAATTAGGTGGATTTAGGTGCATATGTCTAAAAGAGAAATCAAGAAAAACATTCCAAAATTGGTAAGCAGCACTTGGGATGCATAAGCATTTACATGAAAACTAATCTAAACACTTGAAATTTTGCTACTGTGCATGCCCTGAAGTCTTACTCTCTGGGCTGAATTGAGTATCAGATACTAAGGCCAAGTTAATCAGCCATGTAGAGAGGCAAGATGCATGAGCTTGAGGTAATACAGTTGTATAGCTTCCTGGCCGTAGCTGCTTCAGATCTGGCCAACTCTGTTCTGCCTGTGACTGACTGCTATGTCAGAACAGTAGGCAAATAGTTGAGCCACAGAGAAGTGTCAGCATGCATCTGTCTCGTTCATTCTAGTTCAGTTAAATATTAGTGTATTGCATGACTTCTCAATTCTATTTTTCCATTCTTTTTTCTGTTTTAGACTTCAGTGATTTCATTCTCCACAGCCATCTGAATGTTTCAGTCTTGGTTGTTATTTCCTGCAGAAGTCAGCAAGAAGAGACAAGCCCATTTGGAGGGAAAGATGGCAGAAGTATAACAGTAATCTGTGCGGCAACAGTAGCCCTGATATGTACAGGGGCTGAAAGAATCCCCATTGGAGTCAGAGGACAGGAGGCATCACCTCAGGGAATGGCTTTCCATATTACAGTTGCTGAGACTGCTTTGGGACTCCTGTCCTTCCTGACATACAGCCAGCAAGTACAGGAACACTGTATTTGCAGCCACATTTTTGAGATCTGTCCCCTCATTCCCTCTTGCCAGCTGCTGTCTCCCATGCCCAGGATGCAGTACCAGCACCACTCAGTTCTCATAGTACATGGTCAGCATATGTGCTCAGTGCAGCACTAAACACTCCTCGAGGAATCAGAGATTCTTTAGTGTGATTCTATGCATGCATGAAATGCCAGCAGCCTGTCCGAGAGATGGGAACCAGTCTGCTCTTCCATAAATCCTTATTTGCTGTGAAGGTCTTTTGACCCATTTTTATCCTCTGCAGTGTGTCTATGCTGACAACTCCATTTTTAAGGGTTATTAGCCATTTTAAAGGAACACTAGCCATGGATTTCAAGATTTTGCAGAGACACTCTTGTTTCTCAATTATTTGTTTAAAGTCTGTGCTTCTGGCCTTTTTATTCTTCAGTGTCTCTGTTCCCTTCACAGCTATACAGTACTAGAGCCAGCAAACACACAGCTGTGAGAAGGGATGGGCAAGACTCTGTTTTGCACTTGGAAATCTGTTTCTGCAATTGCTGTGGCAGCAATTCCAATTTTGTTAGAAACTAAAGCTTTAGAAAGGCACATCATAACCAAGAAAGCCAGCATGAATCCAAACTTAATAACATTTCTAAGCCCATACCCTCTGTGAGCCACCTTTCTCAACTCACTCATGAAAACAGTCTAATTAACTCCAGTGTGCCTTAGATAGCTGAACAGAAGACAAGACTAAGAAAATATGATGTACACTTTCCCCTTTCCCCTTTTGTCTTTTGACAGTGAAATAATTTGCCAATACACAGTTCCTTTCAAATTCATATTTTGCTTTTTCAGAAAATATCGTAACATATGTTCAGGAAAAGCAGCATATTAAATAAAGAAAAAATTTCCCCACCTCCATCCTTCATGCCAAGTCTGAGGGAAAGGAAGGGGACATTTTGTCTTCCTCTGGGACATGTCTAATGATACATATTATATTACGTATTAGAACTAATACAGTCGTTTACATTCTCTTGAATCCTATTTGCTGTATCTTGCTTGTGGGTCTGATTGGTCACCAAATTTGGATCATTACTCCCTAAAACTACCTGAAGAGGGGAAGTGGAGAGGGAGGTGCTAATATCTTCTAGCTGATATCCAGTAACTGGACGCATTGGGAATGCTTCAAAGATGCATCAAGGGTGGTTCAGACATGATATTTGGAAGTATTTCTTTACTGAAAAGGTATTCAAACCCTGGAACAAGCTTTTTAGAGTGGTGGGCAATGCCCCAATCCTGTCAGTTTCTAAGAGGCATTAGGACAATGCCCTTAAGTAATATGCTTTAATTATGGCAGTCAGTGAACCGATGTGGTCAGGTAGTTGGACTAGAAGATTAATGTAGGTCGCTTCCAACTGAACTACACTCTGCAAAGCTATTCCATTAAAATTCCACAAATTTACAATTTATAGTTTTATCAGCAGTTTCTGAACTGTTTTGTTGGGGTTTTTTTTGTACATATCATTACACTCCCAAGTAATTCAAGACAAGTGGTAACCTTAAACTACTATTACCCTACATTCAGCTCGCAGTGTCAGAGTGAAAGCATTGTAAACTGCAATAATAAGAAAATGGTTCAGTATTTTTTTCATGTGGTCATGAATGATACTTGTTATATTTCAAGTCAGCAGTTAGTCCAGAAACAGTATTACTTGGTGAATAGAAGAATGAGTCACAAAATTTCTGAAAGCTGTAATTCTTATCTTCTATCTTAACATACTCACAAGTAAGATAATACCTGTCTGAAAGACACTGAAATTGTTTTGATATTGAAATCTATGGCTTAAATTAAAAACATGTACAGTCTACAAATCATTAGTGAGCTGGGAGGCCATGAAATTCTGAATGAATTATAGCCTTCGTCTTATTTTTTGAGCAGAGGATAGTAATTTAATTGTGAGGTACAGAATTATTGGCTAGATACTTGACACTTGTAAATTTATGCAGATTGTGAAATTCTGGTAATACTCTCAAATACCCAGATAGTTCCCCAGTACACTTTAAGAAACTATAGGCGACAACAGTATTAGTTTTTAGTAGAACTGAGCAGGAAATGTTTTTTATTTTCTGTTTTCCACTTTGAGGAAACGAACATTTCAGAAGACTGCTGGGAAAAACCCTTCCAAGAAATCCTTCTAAGAATAGGGCACTTGCTAGATTTATAGAAGAGGAAGGACTCCATTCTGTATGATAATGATTCTTTGATTATCTATTCAAATAAAATAGATCTAATGGCGAGCTTCTGAAAATGGAACAAGATTAAGGAATCAGTTGAAAAATTATGTTTTTTCTGAAACTCTTATCCAGTTGATATTCCTCAAATATTTGTCTGTACACCGAATAAGAATCTAAATACAGAAGAGCCCCCCAAACTGTCTGATTTTGATCTGAAATTTTATCCTGTTTCTAAGAACTTAAAATTTGTTTCATATCCATAAAAGATCACAGAGGTTATCTATACCTATATCTATATCAAAAAATTTGTTAAAATACAGAGGTAAATTTGAAAATCCAGTGTTGACAATTAGTCCAAATTCTTTGACTGTTACAATCAATGTAGAGTGGTGATTCAATGATGTAGCTTAAGAGACAATTAATTAATATAGCTTTAATATGAGGAGAATTTGTGTGTTTTGAGAATAGAAAGTATTTGCATGTTTTGGGAATAAAAAGTATTTGCATCTTTTGGATTTTAGTAAAATATGGCTGTGGCCATTTGAACTGTTTTTTTAGAGGAGCTACAAAATTTAACCCTAACAGTGGAACGGCCTTGAAGATAAAGAAAGTGCAGATAGGGGAGTGATAAATAATGAGACTAATGACCAATTAAGAGATAGAGTATATCTTGTTTTCAGCTAAAAGGGCTTCCTAACTGGTTTGTGAAGGAATGTGTTTTTGAGACTATGGAGAAAACCGTAAAGAGCATGCACTGAGAGAGAGGAAGACATCTAGCCTTCATCCCTGAAAACCACCAGAAGACTCCCCAAGTGTCTGGGAGGACTTAATGTAAATGACTTCCTGTAAATAGTTTGCATAACCCTGCCTTTTCTTAGAAATTATAATGAATATGTAGAGTTAATCTGTATAAATATGAGAAATTTGGCTTTAATTGGTGCACACATTTGGAGGAACAATCCCCTGTGTGCCCAGCGCTGCAATAAAGAATACCTGCTTAATAGTCACCAAGGCTATTAAGTTTTGATTCTGGCTTTTCAAGGCTTCAGTTGAAAAGGACCATACATACTAAATATTCTGATATTTTGTATTCCTGTTCTTGCTGAGTTAATACTATTGAATTAATTTCAAAGAAAGATGAACTCTAACCTTCACTGATTTCTGATAACCCTTAATGTCCAAAATCAGAGATATGTCCAAGTTTTCTAAATAATTCAAATGTTTTATATTATTCTTAATCTTCATATTACCTTTAGCAATCATTTTAGGTACAATCCCGTAATTGAAGGACATGATGCCCATTTGGGTCCTTGCTCTTTGAACAGGATAGCATGGGGCAGATTGTGAACTTAGTATATAGAAATTACGGATTCAAGGATAGTTTCTCAGCAGCTTACTGCTTCACTATTTGTTCTTAAACCTTCTTACTTTTAGACAGCTATTTATCTGTTTATAATCCCTTTCTCTTCACACACAATACTACCAAGTTTACAAAAATTTACTTCAAAATTTATCAATAAACTATAGAAATATCATAACAGCTTTTAGGTCCAGGATGGGCCCATCAATATAGATGAAAGATTTGGGTGTTTTCAGTTAACTTTTAGCTAATTATGTAAGACATTATTTTGACACAAAGATATAGGTATACACTCATCTTCCTCACAATTTCATAGATATGAAGGCATAAAAAACTTTCCTAAAACTCAGAGGTAAGGAAGGAGTTCTTATTTTAATTGGATTATTTCTTGTCTTTATGTTGATGCTTGTTACTGAATTGTTGAAGATTTCAAACTGACTATGATCTCTTAGATAGCGAAGTGGAATAGTTGAACATCAGAGTCCTTTAATTGTCCTTCCTCATAATTTATTGTCCAGGACAGAAAGAGACATTTATCTTTGGATATTTTTGCAGTCCAAGTGAGAGTATACCTTTTCTGTACGGTCTTGGACTTTATGGATGTTACTATACATATATTTCATTGCATTTATATATAGGGACTTTAGATCTAAATTCTGTGAAATGTAGAGAATTTAAACATTAATTATAGATCGACCACCCAAAATGAAACACATAAATTTGGCTTAGCTCCCCAGATATTCCTGTAGACATACTGATCAGTTTTGCTCCCATGTTGGGCAATCACAGCAGCAGTGTAGTGAGTGGGAGGGACATCTGAGTCAGAGAAAAGATAGCTGAAACTTGACTATGGCCTTTAGAGGGCTATCTCAGTAGGTAATACTGTGAAATGAACATTTTAGATTTTAAACCTAGGTTCCACAAATTATTCAGGGTCAGAAATTTAAACTAATTTAATAAGTTAAGTGCACAAAAAAAAATCAGGAAATACCTATCAAGGTCTGATACTTCAGACAATCTAACATTTAAGTTTTAAAACAACAACGAATCATGTCTAGTGTCTGAAGTGCTTTTAGTATCTGATTATTAATTTAGACCTTAGTTCAGTAATTACTAAGAGAGAGTTTGCTTTTCCAGAGTTTGGACACATCAGCCTTTTAATCTTCATTTATAATGATCTGTTCTTAGCAATGGAGTGGAGAGAAGAAACTCTGCTTGCTCTATAAATTAGTAGTTTGGGAACATGTCTGGGATTGGAGAAATTATTTAGATTTGTGAATCAAACTCTTACATTGAAGTGGCTTATACTTTGCTTCAACAACTATATTGGCAAGTGCTCTATACTATGGGATGAGAATTGTCCTTGAGAGGTAGGTTGTAGGAAGTTATTTCAGTAACAACAGAGAATATAACCATAATGATTTTCCCTGAAATATTGGTTGCCAATTTATCTGTGGTTGCTTAGCAGGACTCGGGGTATGTGGGAAGGAATCAGCGATGAAATAGTATTAAGAAGAATGGCTAGGGTTTTTTTCTAAATGCCTGGACAGGGAAGGGAAGGGAAGGGAAGGGAAGGGAAGGGAAGGGAAGGGAAGGGAA
The DNA here is from genome assembly GCA_022605575.1 of Laterallus jamaicensis coturniculus. NCBI lineage: Eukaryota > Metazoa > Chordata > Aves > Gruiformes > Rallidae > Laterallus > Laterallus jamaicensis. Next base: position 84,425,708 of record JAKCOX010000001.1, read on the forward strand.
GGGAAGGGAAGGGAAGGGAAGGGAAGGGAAGGGAAGGGAAGGGAAGGGAAGGGAAGGGAAGGGAAGGGAAGGGAAGGGAAGGGAAGGGAAGGGAAGGGAAAAAGAGAAAATCACCATGTATTGAATATGTGTTAAACTATGTACAAAAAATACGCTACAGAAACTGTGTGAGAAACCTGATTTTATGAGCAGCAAGGGATCTACTCCTAGCATCTTTACAGGGAACTAACAGGTTACATACCAATCCATTGAAATTGACATATTTTTTCATTAAATCAATAGGGCTAATTCCTTGCCTGAGGTCTGAAAACTTGGAAAGTAACAGTGAGGCTCTGTTGCAAACAAATGTTAAACAGAACAGTGGATTGCGTACAAACATCTGGTTTCACACCTGTACTGGAATGTGTTTGTTTGTTTGTTTAAATATGGGAGTGAGTATGAGCTCACATTTCTTATGAAGGTCTTTCCCTTGCTCAGTGGAAAAAAGTTGAGGGAAGTCTTGAAATCAGAGTCTCAGGAATGTGACTAAAAAGAATCCTGATGTCTTAAATTCTGAGTGTGAATAACTATTCATATTTAAGTCACAGCCTCCACACTCCAAGGTGAGAGAATTTTTGGCAAAAATTCTAAAATATCTTTTTAAGCTTTTTCTTTTTTTCCCCATATAACTTGCCAAACTCCAACTTTCAATGTGGAACTAGATATCAATAGCATTTTTTTAGTAAAATTAAAGTTATAGAAGTGCTGCTATTCCACAGATATTTCTCCCAGGAAGAAAAATTACAAGCTCCCTACAGACATGAGCAGACATTTCTTTTTCTTTCAAATAATTTCATAGCCTTGCAAATCTAGTCCATGTATGATTTTGATGTAGGTTTCAAAGAGTAATTTTATAATAAGCCCAGAAATTTGCTACATGCTGGCCATTTCAAAGGGCAATGTTCCTGATTCCTTGCTACTCTTCTTCATCAATGTTCCAGGTCAGGCTCCTCTTTGGAATTCAGAGACAGTATAGTCACAAATGTAATGAAGTAGTCTCTTGAGAAAAGGAATTCCTCAGGACTCTAAGGCGCACCAGTTACAGATATTTTCCCAAAAATGCACTGCTTGAAGAGAATGATTCTTTGCCTCTGCATTGCCCCAAGGCATTTACCAGGATAATGAGACCAGTCATTCATTTCCTAAGGCAAACTGAAGTCTGTGGACTGCCAGTGAACCATGGATCACTTGATGTTGTTCCATGGAGAGCTCTCTGGTCACAGGATGGCAGCTTTGTTTCTTCTTTGTTTCCAGCTGCTATTGCACTAAAGACAGCTAGAAATACATTAAATACTTCTCTGACATTACTTTCCCTTGTAAGCAATTGCTGCTGTTACCACAGGGATCTTGAGAGTTCTGAAGTGAGAGACACAGTCCTACACGGTTATGAAGAGTTGTGGAGGTGGACAGTCTCTCCATTAGCGAAACTTTTAATAACAATAAGAAGAAGCAGCTTGCATAAACAATGTAGCTAAAAGTACAAACATAGAAACGGCTTGCTAGGTTTATTATTATTAAGGAAAACAGATTTACAGGACAAGAGGTGTCATCATCTTGGTATTACTCAGCATGTGCTGGGATACAAAATTTGAAATACCTTGGCAAGGAGTGGTTTCCAGTTTTGAAACAGTGGAGAAAGACATGTAATCAGGTAATTGTTGTTTGGAGATATTTTTAATACATATTTTGATTCAATTTCTGGAAAAAAGATCTGCATGTTTGTGAAGGTGTTGTGGCTGTGTGATTTATGAATTGATCTGACGTTTTCATCACTGTCCCTATTGGAGAGAGCATAAAGCACTGCACTTACTTGAGAATGTTTATACTTGAAGCTTTACATGAAGATAATGGTTATGATTATAATTAAATCTCATGCTTCAGACAGGCACTAGGAGTTTCCACAGCAAAAAACCAAAGAGATGTACTCCCTTCTTATCTCCCACAGCATCAGTAATTCTCTGTATTTGATGACAGACAAGACCTGATGGGGAATGTTCTGATATCTTCTTCCTTTGATGGTTGGCTGGGGAGTTTTTCTATAGGCGTTTACAGGAAATAGATTACCTAAATTGGGAGGGAGAAGGGCTGTAAGTCCAAGTCAGTTTGGCAGGGCTTTTGATATTCTTGACTCATTTAGCAAGTATTTTTAACTTTCTAGGAATTATGATCTGACTCGTTCATCTGGTCATGCATTCATCAGCTAATTATTTTTTTTAATTCCTTGTTAGGAAGAGTTTAACTCAAATGATGTTAATAATAATAGTAATTAATAAATCAAGATTTTAATACAAGTGTAACTGGGAGTTAAAGTAATGTTAAGACAAACAAATTTTAAAAAATGACAGTTTTAAAAGGCAAATATTTCACAGAATCACAAGGTTGGAAAAGACCTTTAAGATCATCAATTCCAACCAATCCCATGATATGCTAAATCATATCCCTAAGTACCTCATCTACAGGGGCACAATCACCTCCCTAGACCTACTGGCCATGCTATTTCTGATACAAGCCAGGATGTCATTGGTTATACTGGCCACCGGCGCACACTGCTGGCTCATGTTCAGCCTGCAGTCAACCAACACCTCCAGGCTCTTCTCTGCCTGACAGCTCTCCAGCCAGTCCCCCCCAAGCCTGTAGCGCTGCATGGGGTTGTTATGTCCCGTGTGTAGTACTCTACACTTGTCGTTATTAAACCTTATCTCATCAGTCTCAGCCAATCAGTCCAGTCTGTTCAGATTCCTCTGAAGAGCCTCCCTACCCTCAGGCAGATCAGCACTTCTTCACAGTTTAGTGTTATCTGCAAACTTACTGAGGGAGCATTCAATCCCTTTGAGGTCACTGATAAAGATACTGAACAAGACTGGACCCAGGATTGAGCCTTGGCAGATGCCACTCATGACTGGCCTCCAGCTGGATTTTGTTCCATTTATCACCACCCTTTGGGCCCGGCCATCTAGCCAGTTTTTAACCCAGCTGAGGGTCCACCTGTCCAGGCCAGTGGCAGCTAGTTTCTAAATCAAAGAAACAGTATCAAAGGCTTTACTTAAGTCCAAGTAGACTACATCTACACCCTTCCCCTCATCCATTAAGCGGGTCACCTTGTCATAGAAGGTGATGAGGTTAGTTTGACAGGATCTAACTTTTGTAAACCTAGCTTGACTAGGCCTAATCCCTTGGCCATCATGTATGTGCTGCATGATGGTTCCCAAGATGTCCCTCTCCATGATCTTCCCCAGGACTGAGGTCAGACTGACAGGCCTGTAGTTCTCCGTATCCTCCTTCCAACCCTTCTTGCATTAGGGTGTAATATCTGCCAGCCTCCAGTTGAGTGGAACTTCCCCAGTCTACCAGGATTGCTGGTAGATCATGGAAAGGGGTTTGGAAAGCACATCTGACAGCTCCCTCAGCACCCTTGGGTGGTATCTAATTGGCCAAGTAGGTAACTAATCATTTCCACCTGAATCATGGGAGCTTTGTTCCGCTTTCCCCTCCTGTCAGACAGCTCATGAGGATGAATACCCAGGGAACATCCTATTAGTAAAGTACTCACCCTCAGAGGTAAAGAAAGAAAAAGACTGAGGTAAAGAAGGAATTAAGTACCTCAGCCTTGTCCTCATCCCTTGTCACCAATGTTCCCCCTGCATCCAATAAGCGCTTGACCTTCCTTTTACTGTTAATATAGCTATAGAGGGATTTTTAATTATCTTTTCAAGCACTGACCAGTCTGAGTTCCATTTTATATTGATCTTTTTTTCTTTATAAAAGCTATGTACATAACAGTTTTTCTGAAAACATGTAATGGTGCTATGCCTGTATTTTTATTGCTATCTTAAGAAACATAGATGGCCTAAGCAATGAAACCATTGAGAGTACCTGTCCCTGTGGTTGTCATGTAATCCTTACCTGTGCTTCCATACAGAAAAAGGATCCTCTTTATGGTCACATAAAGTGAACATAACTACTCAAAAGCAAGCCTCAACTGTACATACTTTTCCCAGGGGGCTTCAAGGTTTGGTCAAGAAAGGCATTAGTCTGCTAGCCTGCAACATAGACTACCAGGTTCATTAATCTCACCAATTCAAGATTAAAAAAAGAGGAAGAGAGAAAACCCACAAACCTAGGGAATAAAGAACTGTGAATAGATGACAAATACTTGAAGGAAAGAAGTTGAAATGCATGTCTATAAGACATAATGTGTGGTTTGGTATTCTTGTTAGGTTTTTTTCTTTTATTTTAAACATATTTCAATATAATTTCCTTATGTATGCAGCTGTGTGTAATATATTTTTCGGGTGTTTTGACTCAGCAAATCCTAAAGAACCGATAGTTCACTATTCTAACATAGTACTCTAATAACTTCATTCTATATACACAAACAGTAACAGAACAAACAAGATTTTTAACAGTGTAGTGAAGTGCAATAATGATAAAAGCTGAAAGCTTCAAATACAATACTAATACACAAATATGAAATATACTTAAAAATTTCAAGAACTCCGTTTTAAAAACCTATATCAAAATAAGACTGTAAAAACATATTAAGCCTTTTGAAAATTAAATTATCTTCTAGGGAATCAAAAACTAAAACAAAATAAATCAATATGACCCGGGTAATATATTTTCTTCCTTACTGGTCTTCTGTTTTTTTGGGGGAGGTTTTTTAGGAAAATGTATGGATTATTCTTTTCTAAATTTACTTTCAATGAAAGCTAAAATATTATTTATAAAACTTCTTCGTCTAATTCAAAAATTTAACCTTACTGGTAGTATTGTAAATGTTTTTCAAACAGCTTTAGGAGAGAGGGCTTTTATATGATTGTAAAACTTCAATTTGCATAGTCTCAAGGTTTTATTCTGCACATCTCTATATTTCATCTCATATAGATGTTAATTTCAATACCTAACAAGAGTACTTCATGGGTGCTTTCATCAGCTCTTAGGGAAAGACTACATGATTTAAAACATGATTAAACTTTGGAAATTACTTAATCCTAAATTGTTTTATTACTTTAAATATAATTTACACAAAATTAAATTAGTGTAATTTTAACATAGTGAAAATATTTTTATCTAATAATGGAACATGAAAACCTACATTTAGCTTAGCTAATGTTTTCTCATTAATGCTTGAAAATGTTCCTTTTGTTCACTTATAAAAATTTCTAATACAGTAACTTTGCAGTAGTTGTTATAGGTTAAGTTCTAAGGCTGTGTAACCCTTCCAGGATCATTCTCACCAGTACATAAAATCACCTTATACTTTTCTTTGTAGTCATATCTCAGGCAAGGTTTGTCTTTCACATATTCCTAGATATATACAGGAATATTTTACATACCTTATAGGCTAATTTAATTAAAAGCCAAAGACACTAACAAGATACAGATTGGATGTGTAGGAACAGGCTGCACTCAAGAGTGTGATGATTAACAGTTTTTACTCAGACTGGCAGTCCGTCACAAGGGGATTGATGGTGGGCAAATGAGATCCCGGGCTGCACCTGCAGGGTTATTACTAGTGGAGATAGGGAAATGATCATCTCACTTTACTCAATGGTAGTCAGACTGGAAAGGGTCCAAAAGAGGGACACAAAGATGATCAAAGAACTAGAGAACTGCCTGATGAGGATAGACTGAAGGAGTTAGGTCTTTTTTGCCTGAAGAAGAGAAGGCCTGGGGGAATCTCAGCGCAGTTTGCTAGTGATGTATACTCAAAGGGCAACTACAAAAAAAAGGTGTAGTGTCTCTCTACACAAGGAAACACATAAGAGAAGATGGGGCAATGGGTACATATTTCATTGGGAGAAGTTTCATCTTGATGGAGAAAGAATGTTTTTTACAGTGAGCAATCATTCTGAATAAACCTCTGCATGGACATGGCAGGGTACCCACCACTGGAGGTTTTCAAGATGTGATTGAATATGATGCCAGATAATTTCATCTAGGCTCTTCCTCCCACAAAAGTTGAAACAGTTGATCTTTCAAAGTCTCTTCTTACCTAGGCTGTTCTATGATTCTATGAAATAAAAAGACAAACAAACAAAGCCCCAGCTGTCCCCAACACTCTCTCACTTTAAAAATAGTTTAGAAGCTAAATTTGTAGAAGCTAAAATATTTTTTTGCCAAACCTTGGCAAGGCTCTTTTTTGCTTCCAGTTTGTCTCTATATTGAAGAATAGCACATAGGTTCTTTGAGGCAAGGCAGGGAGTTTAGGGGAAACAGGTTTTGTTGCTGCCACACAGTCACTAAAGCTGTTAAGCTACTTAGGATGGAATGGAAATTGAAATTTTATTGAAGCTGATGTATTTTACAGAGACATAACAGTTTCAACAAGAATTGTAAACAGGATGATTTCTTAGGAAAAGTGTCAATACCCTGGTATTTCTCAAGAGAGAACAAAACAAGAATCTAAAGGCAACAGAGACAGACCAAAAGAAATTGAATTTAAAAGGCAATATTTTCAGCCTGAAAATGGATATTGTGACAAGACTGATTCTCAGTTGCATTTAAAGTATTTCTTGTTGTTCCAGTGTAAAAATAAATATTTTTAAACCTAATTTTGAGAAATTATCTCAAGATTGAATGCCTGGTCTCTCAGGAGCTCTAATACTTTCTTTATTAAAACTGTCAACTTAGTACAGAACAGATAATATAAGAAAGTAGTATCTGTTCTTAACATTGTTGCACAACCCTATGAGGATCTGTCATGACATTGCCTGCCTCAAGGGTGAAGCTCAGGCGTGGGAAAAGATGGATCTTCCTTGGCAACTTGCCCACAGACTCAGCACCGATTATGAGAGATTAGAGGGACCAGTCATTTTCCAGGCTTTAGAGCACAGAGGAGAGGTCATTTCTTCCACTGAGCAGCTCAGCAGGTGTGACTTAGTAGTACAGGGGTTGGGTGAAAAATCGAAGGGTTTAAGAAAATGCAACATTCTTGCCATACCTTCTTAGAAGAAAAAAAACATGGACAGCAGAAGAAGGACAGTTACTATAGTTATTAAAATGTGCTTGAATTATACTGAGAGGTAAAAGAAGAAAAGAAGACCGTATACATGTCTGGATTCCAAATCTATGTGGAGGGCACAACTACTCACATTATGTCATCACATTGGAATTTGAAGGTTTAAATGAAAAAAATTATCATTGTTTTTTAACTTCTTTTTTTTTTTTGAAGTTGCAAGTTCCTTGGTCTAAACATGTATATTTTATGCAGTATTATCTCACTGGTTAATCATGTCTACATTCACAAAATAGTACAAAAAGACATACCTTGTCTGTTTCTCCTTCCTTCAGAATCAATTAACTAGAAGACATGAACCTAGTGGTTTACCAAAAGGTTATGAAAAGAATAGATAAGTTTGTTTCGAGTTATATTGATTTTTTTTTCTGCAGATTTTACTTCTATATGGTTTTAGGCACCAGTGGAGTACTTTTCCCTCACCCATTTTTCAGTGCTTGTTACAGGCTATGTAACTTGTCTTGTGGAGCCAAATATATTCCTTTGATGGTGCAGTTTGTGTGATCCAGGAAGTTAGATTCATCTCTATGATAGTAGAATGTTATAATGTGTCTTGATTGATACCTGGGAAATAAGCGTCCTTGGAAAAATGCAAGACTCTTGAAGCTGTAATTTCACTGAAGGCTTTATGTAGTCAAATAGAGCAATTAAACTGCAGTGAAAGGTCATAAAATCAACTGATGATGCTGTGAATGTTAGTGATATTATTTGCAGGTGGCATGAACAATATTCTTTGCACAGTTGGTAGTCTGGATAGACTGAATGAAAGATAAGTAAATGTTTACAAGATAAAGATATTATCACAGAATAAAACTATAAATAAAATTTTACTAGGCTGGGAAACTAGAGGATAAATATTAATAATTTAGATAACTGTACTTTGCATGGTAAAATCCACTGCATCCAGTAATATCACAGTCGGGCAGGGCAATGGGCTGTTATGTTTAAAAAGTTACTTGATATTTTCCATGATCTGATTCAGTTGCTTATACACTTTACATACTTCAATGATTTGGACTTATTGAAATTTGTCCTATTGATATCTACTTCAGTTCAATTATTTTCAAGCATTTTTCAAAAACTAGCCCAATGAGCAGGTTCCAACAATGTTCTGATAATGTTCCTGCAATGAAACTTTTGTGTGTAATATTAAACTGTGTCAAAGGGTACACTGCTTATTATAAAAAAAATTACAGTTTTTACTCTTGTACATTGCAGGGTAAGTGTGTGGTCCAGTGAGCAGTTGGCGCAGTTGTTCCATTACATATCATTTATATGATGCAAAATTCCCTTGTCTTGAGAAAAAGATTTGCATCGTTAATTCCAGTGGGACTTTACTTGACAAAAATACACCAGAATGTTACATATTCAAGTGTGTCAGAGATACAAAGGAAAGTGGTTTTCTCCAACTGTGCAGTTTTCACACTATTACTATACAGTCTAGAATTCATTTACTTCCTAACTGAACAGGTCTCTGTAGAACAAAACCACATCCTTCTCTTAAAAAAATAAAACAAACAAAACCAGACCCTCACTCCCCACAACCACACCCCCAATTTTTCATTAGGATTATGTAATAATTAGTAAACTATAAATTTGAATGGTTTTGACTGCAAGAAAATATGGTATACTTTGAAATCAGATTCATATATTCACCTATATATATATATACATATATATACAAAATCAATAGAAATCAGTTGACATTGACAGACTAGAAGAAAGATGAAATGAACATAAATAAATGGTATGAAGATTTCATAAAAGAAAATTTGAAATTTAAATGAATAGTTCAATAGAAGGGATATCTATAAGTTAACCATATTTAACTTCTTGAATTTAATAAGGTGCTGTGCACAAGTTGTTCTCATGGTGCTTATAGATTAGTACATAATGTATTATGAATAGATATTTCCAGACTTCTTGTGAAAATTGTATGTTAACCTGTTGCACAATACTTTAAAAGAAAACCCTTTTTTTTTTACTATGTATTCTCTTGACTTCCACTATCATTTTAGTGTCTTAAATAGAAATTATTTTTACAAGGATAAAACTGTATAGTATACATAATATTTTAATGTAACAATTATATGCAAATATATACATTTACATACATTTAAAATAGTTTGTGTTGAAGTTATGCCTTAATTATAAAAACAAAGGCACAGATACATATTATGGTTAAAAAAAGTCTTATCAGAGGAAGATGAAAAAAACCTGTTGAGTTATCTTTCTATGTATCGACTTGCATTTGACCAAAAAAAAAAAAAAAAAAAGTGGAATAAATGACCAAAGGTGATGTATTGCATTTGCACAATAAATTACAGTTCACTTCAGCTTTGCAACAAAATATGTCAGCAAAAAATCACAACTTGCCATAGACATCGACTGATGTGAATACTGTACAACACTGTACATGACAAGCAGTCAGAGGAATCCCTTCTCTTAAACAACTTGTAGGCAGACTTGCTGATGCAATGTTTTGGCTTCCTGGAAGTTAAAAAAGGAACAAAAGTATTGAGAAAAAGACAAACACCTTCTTTTTCTTTATTAAAAATCACAATCTAACTAGAAGAAAGACACCTTTAGAGCAGTTTCACCACCTAACAGCTTATGTGCTACCTGCTGAAGATTTCTAACAAGAAACAGACTTTATAAACTGGACAGTAGAAATAATTTCCAAAGAAAGAGAAAGAATTCCCAAAGAGAGAAGGAAAGAAAGAAAAAGAATGAAGGAGGAGGAAAAAGAAAGAAAACAAACAAGGTTACAGATTCTTCAATCAGAAAAAACAAAACCCACATTGGAAAAGAACTTGGCATGAAAAATTTCTGAGCTCACTTTATTCTAAAACTTTAATAGCCAGTCCAGAGGAAACATTAGTTGAAGGAAAGCTTTCTTATGAGACACAAAAGCAATTGCCTTTTAATTCCATCCCATCTTTCTTGAACAGGAACAGTATCCAGTTGATAAAACAATTCCTACAAAACTCCTACTTGATTATGTATGATCTCTTGCAGTCAAGTCACAAAAGCAGCCTTTATGCAGTTTATCTTAACTCACTCTCTTGTTAGCTGACCCACTGTTTCACAGTAGGGGACAGCATTTTCTGCAACAATAAATAAATCTATCTTCACATGTTTTCTGATTGAAGCCACTTTGGTTTTGTACCATATTTTTTTTCTTCTTTATAATTTAAGAACTCAATAACATTAGCCAATGTGCCTAATTTCTTATTCACATTTCCAATTAAAACAAAACACCAGGATATTCAGTTGGGATGTATAATTATTTTGTTAGCTCTCAATATTTCTTTCTACCTGCCCTTCTGTAAATATTTCTATTTTGTCATGTATAAAATTTTATATTTTTCCAAATTTCTAACACATCTGAAGATGGAATAGCTAGTTTCAGGTTGGAGTTTTAATTAAGGGTTTTTTCATTACTTTTTTCATTCATTTTCATCTGTACCAGACCAATGCAATTTTCTATTACCTTGCTTGGGATTTTTTAACATAAGTTTTACAGAAGTGTTTGATTATTCAACTGAAATTAAATGATGTCTTTGTCTTTGCCCTCCTGAAGCTGAATATAACTTGAATGTAGGACTCTGAGACCTATATACGTCTTATTTAAATCAATGGTTTGTGAATGCAGAATTGTCCTCCTTTTCTTTAGAAAGGACCTTGAAACGTAATTCCATTCTCCTACCTCACATTAATCACTTTTTTAGGAAAGTAAAACTTAGCCCATTCTAACATTCTAACATTCCTTACTATAGTCAGCAGGGATTAGTATTATTTCTTTACTTTTCAATGCAATAACTATTAAAGTCACTAGCTCCTAAAGAAAGTTTATGAAGAGTGAACCCTTTCTTAATTACCTGATATTTTTATTTAAGATGCTTAAAGTTGTTTTACCATTTGTTTACCCCATTCACTGCTCTTTAATGTTCTAACTTCTACAAGGCTGCTTCATTATCTTTCCCATCCAACAGGGAAAGATACCTATAATGAAAAGCCCCTTAGATTTATGATGGTTTAAGTGGTATTTTATATAAAATGAAATAATGCTTTTAAAACATGCCTACCAAATGGAAGGCAAACTTTGACATGAAAAAGGATAACCAGCAATTCACAGTGTTGGTTTGGAGGTTTGTGTTTGGATTGTTTTTTATTTCTGAGCCTATCACAGGGTTCATATTTATTCATGTTTTCAGTTTAGCTACCCCTTTCTCTTTTTGTTCTTTACCATGTCATTACACTGTTCATCTTTTATGTATCACCTTTTTCTACTCTTTCTTTTCTTTCCATGCAGCCTTAATTTCGCTTTCTACATTATGCAAAATATTTAAGAAGCAATAATTAAATCTCAATTAAAAAGCTCTTTTCCATGACATACTATTATTGGAACATTAACAATACTTTTCATTCTGCTGAATAATTGTTATAAGCTACAAACAGATTTTAAAAGTCTTGAACAGCAAAATAAAATAATGTATTTACGGAAACACCTGATGTTGAAGGAACAAAGCTAGCAAAAAAGTTAATATGATGAATTTGTTTAAACTTCAGATGATAACTGATAATAAATGAATAAACTGCATTGAGAAAGTCACCTAAATATAAAAATGTCAAAAATTTGCCTCATAGTAAAGTTTTGAAGTTATGACCTGTTTAAAATTTATGATTATATGAAAAACTGCATAGCCTTATACAGAAAAATTTAAATTAAAGATTAGGTCATAAAGAAGTTAGTATATAATAAAGGAAATTATGCTAATATATCTTTCTGTTAACTTGATAAATTCTGCAAATTTCACTATTTATTTATTTATATTATTAATTGCTTAGTAAAACTTTTTTTTAAAATATAGTGAATTAGGGTGAAAGAGTTTGGACTGCTAAATATGCAAATAACCTCAAGTAGAACTGCCAAATCCCTGTTTCTATATGGTATCACATTTGTAGCCTTTTTTATATTTCCTTATTCTCAACCAATTTTTTTTTAAGCAACTTGCCTTTTTCATTTACCATTAGATCACAGAGTCACAGAATCACAGAACATTAGTAGTTGGAAGGGACCTCAAAAGATCATCTAGTCCGCCCCCTGCCAGAGCAGAATCACCTACGCTAAATCACACAGGAACACGGCCAGGCAGCTTTGAATGTCGCTGGAGAAGGAGACTCTCCAACTTCTCCAGGCAGTCTGTTCCAGTGCTCTGTCACCCTCACAATGAAAATGTTTCTCCTTATATTCACATGGATCTTCCTACGCTCCAGCTTGCACCCAGTACCCCTTGTCCTATCTCTGGCCATCACTGAGAAGAGGCTGGCTCCGTCCTCCTGACTCTTGCCCTTTACATATTTATAAACATTAATAAGGTCAGCCCTCAGTCTCCTCCAAGCTAAAGAGGCCCAGCTCCCCCAGCCTCTCCTCATAAGGAAGGTGTTACAATCCCCTAATCATCCTGTTGGCCCTGTGCTGGACTCTTTCAAGGAGTTCCAAGTCCTTCTTGAACTGAGGAGCCCAGAACTGGACACAATATTCCAGGTGTGGCCTCACCAGGGCAGAGTAGAGGGCAGGAGGAACTCTCTTGACCAACTAACCACACCCTTTCTAATACACCCCAGGATGCCACTGGCCTTCATAGCCACAAGGGCACATTGCTGGCTCATGGTCATCCTGCTATCCACCAGGTCCCTAAGGTCTCTCTCACCTACATTGTTTTCCAACAGGCCAGTCCCCAACCTATACTGGTACATGGGGTTGTTCTTCTCTAGAAGCAAGACCCTATACTTGCCCTTGCCAAATCTCAATAAACTTCTCTACACCCAACTCTACAGCCTGCCTAAGTCTTGCTGAATGACAGCACAACCCTCTGGTGTGTCAGTCATCCCTCCCAGTTTTCTGCCATCAGCAAACTTGCTGACTGTGCACTCTATTCCCTCATCCAGCTCATCAATAAATATATTGAATAGTACTGGTCTCAGTACCCACCCCTGAGGGACCCCACTAAATACAGGCCTCAAGCTAGACGCTCTCCCATTGATCAAAACTTGCTGAATTTTTCCTTTCAACCAGCTCTCAATCCACCTCACTACTCAACCTTTCAGACCACGCTTCCTCAGTTTAGCTACAAGGATGCTGTGGAAGATGGTGTCAACTGCTTTACTGAGGTCAAGGTAGACCACATCTACTGCCCTACCATCATCTATCCATCTGGTTATATCCTCATAAAAGGCTATTAGATTAGTCAAACAGGACTTCCCCTTGGTAAAACCATATTGACTGATCCTAACAACCCTTTTGTTGAGAAAGCATCAAGGAAAAGTCTTTCCACCACCTTTCCAGGGATGGAAGTGAAGCTGACCAGTCTGTAGTTACCCAGGTCCTCCTTCTTGCCCCTTTTGAAGACTGGAGTAACATTTGCTTTCCTCCATAACCCGGGCACCTCTCCCGTTTCGAAGATGATGGATAGTGGCCTAGCATTGACTTCCACCAGCTCCCTCAGCAGCCTTGGCTGTATCCTATCAGGACCCATGGATTTATGGATGTCCAGATGTCTTAATTCATCCCTTACCCAATCCGCATTAGCCAAGGCAGACTCACCATTTATCCTGATTTCATCTGGGGCTTCAGGCATCTGGGTGTCCTGCAAACAGTCTCCATCGGTCTAGACAGAGGCAAGGAAGGCATTCAGTAACTCTGCCTTCTTACTATCCTCAATCACCAGGGCACCCACCTCTTTCAACAGAGGCCCTACATTGCCTCTAGTGTTAGTTTTGTCTCCAGTGTATTTGAAGAAGCCCTTTCTGTTGTCATTTATCTGTCTTGCAAGGTTTAATTCCAAAGAGGCCTTAGCTTTTCTAGTTTCCACTCTACATGCCCTGACAGCAGTCTTACATTCCTCCCATGTGGCCATCTCCTCCTTTCATGACCTGTAGACTGTCTTCTTCCATGTAAGTTTGCCCAGGAGTCCGGTCTTCTGCCTCCTTTTCTTGACTTCTTTCCCATTATGATGCTTTGATCTAGAGCTTGGAAGAGGTGGTCCTTGAATATGGACCAACTGTCTTGGGCCCCTTTTCCTTTCAGTACTTTGTCCCATGGGATTTCCCCCACTAATTGCTTGAAGAGGCCAAAGTTGGCCCTGCTGAAGTCCAGAGTTGTGATCTTACTTGATATTTTCCTACCACATAAGAACTCCACTATCTCATGGGTGCTGCAGGCAAGTCTACTCTCAACCTTCACCTTCTCAACCAGTCCCTCCTTGTTAGTAAGTACAAGATCCAGCAGCACTCCTCTCCTTGTAGGCTCATCCACCATTTGCATTGAGGAACATCCTGGACTATGAGCAGTTGGCTGTGCAGGCCTTCCAGCAAATATCTGAGTAGATGGGTATCATGCCTGAACTTCAGAAGAAAGACTGGTTTTAATTATTCAGCATTAAAAAAGCTTTGAATTTTCCACATAAATATATCCATACATATGTTGTTATATACACCAAGCTTATATGCATACATATGAGGGAGAGGATTCTGTAACCCCAGCATGTTTCCCAGCCAAAGAGCTGATAAGTCAAATATAAAAAGTCACCAGATAAACTTTCAAGCAACTTGCATGTTTCTTAAGGTTTTCTCAGCAATCGCAATATCATCACATACATGATCCAATAGCAATGTCTGTCCTGAATTGATGATGTTGACAACAATAAAAACAAGGGCTTTATACTCTGACTCAGTTCTTGTGAGTTCATGTATAGAAGTTTTAGTTTTTTAGAGTAACTGGCAGTCATTTTAAAATACAGTTTCTTAAATAGGAAGCATGAGTGAAACCTGATGAATGCTGGCTCATTAAGCATAAATAAATAAAACAGCTATCATAGCACAAATTCTGTGCACAAGGGGATATTGACTGATTTGACAGCTTGCATGTAGAAGCCACACATAGCTGGCCTTCTTGGAAAGGAGATATGAAACTTATATTCAGTTAAACTTTAAGACATCATGGAAGAGGAATAAAAAGTTGTTTGAATGATGTAGGAACAAAATAATTCCAAGAAAAAAATACAGCAGATGCTTGGTTTTGTGCATCACTGGATCTACTCTATATCAAAGTAGTTTCTGCATGCTCTTGGTGTTTATTCTATCACTGAGTAAACCAGTAGTGAAAAAAGAAACTAACCTAGACTCATAAATTAATTAAAATTTAGCATTGCAATATGTAAGTTGAATGCCCAATGAATCAGTATGTCATAGGATATCAAAAGGACTTTTAATATCTTGTGTCCCTGCAGAATAAGAAGGAACAGAGCTGACTAAAGCTATCATGTAGAGGGACGAAGACCTAGTACAGCCAGGAAACATCAAAGGTGGGAGTTACGCTTTATAGGAACTGGTAAAGTAAATATGGAACGAAGGAAGTCTCTGTCTCTGTTGGGATTTACTGCCATTGTCTCTGAATTAGTCCTGAAATTCACATCAGCCTTCTCTCACACAAAGAAATAGAATAGCATCCTTTGCAGTCTTCCTATTCCCCCTTATGTGATAAATGCCAATATATGTCCTAAAAAATCTGGGATAATATTAAAGAAAAATATCAATGGCATTATCCTCAAACTTCAGCAGCTGGTAAAGGTGAGGATAAGAAAGGTATTTCTCTAGTCCAAACTTTCAAAATTAAATATTAGATATTTCAAAACATACTATGAAACAAATAGAAAAAGATGTTTTTCTCTACATGCAAAGGTGGTGACAGCTATATGTTCCTGCTAATAACCAAATGTAATAATGGCGGATTCTTTGTACATATGAAGACTGGGAGCCATATTTTTCCTTATGACCTTATTGCAAATAATAGCATGGTGATGTATTTGGCCTTTTGAGCAAATGATTTAACCTTGAGTCACTGCAGGCATTGGACTACCAGTATGAATGGCTTAACTAAATTTCAATTATTATAGAACTGTTTTCTTTCAGGAAATCAAACCTTTTCCCCATGCCCCTCCTCAACCCCCTAATTTTAATGTGACTAAATAACTCACATGAAATTAAATAAATGTTCTTTGCAAGGTGGTCCCTTGAGACACCCAATGTATAATTTAGTAAGCGTTACAAGTTATCACTTTTAAGTCAAAGCATATGAAAAAATGCCAAAAATAAAAAAGAATTTTAAAAGATGCCAAATAGAAACCTTGATGTAAGTGAATGCTCTGGTTACCATGGAAACACGTGGAACATCAACTTTGAAAACAAGGCTCCTTTTTTTCAATTATTAGTCAGGCCACAAGGCATAAAATCTCTGTTTGACATCACTAGTCAGCTCTTCTGGAATGTGCATAAAGGAAGAGCATTTAAAAAACTTTTATGGAGCAATACCAATTCACTTTACGCTAAATTAACTGGTCTCCAATTTGACTTCTTTGTGGACAAAGCAAAAATTTTCAGGTCATACGTATCAGCTTGTTAGCATCAGAAAACAAAGGTGCCTTGGAAAAAGAGAGAAATATAAGGATTTATATATTAATCTGAGGATGATTTTATGAAGAACTTTCTGTCTGTCATCCTTCAAGTCCTTTACATTTTGTGTGATATCACTGATGGCTGCTAAAACCACTTACAGCACTTCGAATATAACCTTATTGGTAGTAGAGCATGTTTCTACATACCCTGCATGCCCTAGGAACCAGAAGAAATTTGAATACAATTTGAAACTGAAGAGGGATCAGTGTTCTCTAGTTTTTTCCCATAAAAGGTAGGGATGTCAAATAGCTAAACTGAGGTTCCAAAACCCATAGACTTTATAGTCTTTGAATGAATGAATGAATTTTTTTCTAAATAATTAAAAAAATACCTAAAATTAAGAAATATTTCATAATTAAATAAGTAATAGAATGAAATAGCTATGAAACTTACTGCCGAAGGACCACTTTCTGCAAGCAGCAACCCCCAGGCATAGATCCAGGAGGGCAACTAACTAAAAGTGCCAAAGATCAAAAGGAGAGAGGCAGAGGGCGCACCCATCAGCGACCATTAGCACCCATCAGCGGCCATTAGCACCCATCAGCGGCCATTAGCACCCATCAACAGCCATTGCTTGTCCCCTGCACTGCCCCAAGCGGTGACTCATCGGGGGCGGAGCTAGGGGCGACAGCAATTATCCCTCTCCATACAAGAGTGGTCTCTGGGAGCACAGTGACCCGGAGCACAGCTAACAGGACGGGCAAACAGGCGTGGCACGTCAGAAGGGTGTGGCATGGCAGTTAGCGCGTCAGAACGCACAGGCAGAGCAAGCAGGCCAAGCAAGCCTCCCCTCCTAGCTAGCTCCTAGCTCCCCTCCTAGTAAATTCAGCGGACCGGCTCACAGAGTACAAAGGGTGAGCTGAGGGTTCCCTGTCTGCTGTGTGCACACACAGTCAACCATGGTCTCCACCAGACAGAGAGGTTCCCCCTACAAATCTGGGGCAACCCTAACGGAGGGCCTGCCTAGGGATGCTGCGGTTCAGGTCTCAGGCTGCAGGGAATGCCAGAGTCTGCAGTTTCCAGAGAAAAGAGGCAAGCACCTAACCTGTGTGAGGTGTGAGCAGGTCGATGATCTGCTTTGTTTGGTAGTAGAACTAAAGGAAGAGAACGAAAGACTGAGAGCGATCAGGGATTGCGAGCGAGATTGACTGGTGGAGTAGCTCCCTGACGTCCCAAAAGAAAGAGAGTTGGGAAGACACCTCGCACCTTAAGATGATCCCCTCTCTCTGCCCTAGCCAGGTAAATGAGAGTGACCCAAACCCCGAGGAGGGCTGGAAGACAGTCCCGACTCGACATCGTAGGCACTCCCCCTGCCTACCTACCCCACTTCCCCAGGTTTCCCTAAGCAACAGGTTTGGGGCCCTGGTAATTGAGGAGGAGGTATGTGAAGAGATGAATGGAGCCCGTCTGCCTCAGAGAAAGCGGAAGCCTAGAGTGAGGCCACCATCCGCACGCCTTGAGACTGCCTCTGTTAGGCAAGAGAGAAAGGTAGTTGTAGTAGGGGATTCCCTTCTCAGAGGGACAGAAGGCCCTATATGGAGACCAGACCCTACACACAGGGAGGTGTGTTGCCTCCTTGGAGCCTGGGTCAGGGACATTACCAGAAGGCTACCAGGGCTGGTAAAATCCACTGACTATTATCCAATACTGATGGTTCAAGCAGGCAGGGACACAATCACAAAGTGTAGCCTGCAAGCTGTCAAAAGGGAATTCCGGGACCTGGGCTGCTTTGTCGAGGGAGGGGGAGCCCAAATAATATTCTCATCTATCCCCACTTGTGGGAGGAGGGGCTCAGAGCAGGACAGGAGAACCCATGAGTTGAATGTGTGGCTGAAAGGCTGGTGCCGGCACAAGAACTTTGGGGTTTTTGACCAGGGGATGGTGTACTCTGCTCCTGGCACAATGACTGCTGAGGGGGCTCACCTGTCCCATAAAGGAAAGTGGATCCTTGCCCAGGAGATGGCAGGGCTCATCAATCGAGCTTTTAACTAGTTAGGAAGGGGGAAGGGGATGTTTAAGAAGGCTGCTGGGGTTAGGCTAGTACTTCGGGAGTCACAGCGGGAGTTGATGGTGGAAAAAGGTAAATACCAACAGCACAGTGGTGGACTTGGGGACGTTTTTCCACATGACAGTAGGGAAAATTCTGTGGATTGCCCTGAGTACTCCTCAGTGGAGCCACTTTTGCCAGTCCCCTGTCAGAAATCTCACTGTGGGCTGTTGAGGATACCTGCATCTGCTGCCCCACTAAAATGCCTTTATACAAATACATGTAGCATGGAGAACAAACAAGAAGAATTAGAGATCTTTATGCAGTCGCAGGGCCACGACCTCATTGCAATCACAGAGACGTGGAGAGACAACCTGGACGACTGGCATGCTATCATGGATGGCTATGTGATTTTTAGGAAAGACAGGCTAGGGAGGCAAGGTGGAAGAGTTGCTCTTTATGTGAGAGAGCACCTAGAATGTATTGAGCTCCAACTGGGGAAGGAAGAACCATCAGTCGAGTGCTTGTGAGTTAAAATCAAGGGGCAAACTGGTATCTGTGATATTGTTTTGGGAGTGTGCTATAGGCCCCCTGATCAAGAGGAGCAGGTTGATAGTGCATTCTATAAGCAGTTAGAAGCAGCCTCAAGATCCCGGGCACTGATCCTTATGGAGGACTTCAACTATCCAGTTATTTCCTGGGCAAGCAACACGGCCAGTTGTATGCAGTCCAGACAATTTCTGCAGTGTGTTGAAGACAATTTCCTGCTACAGATGGTGCAGGAATCTACAAGGGAAGGGTGGGTGCTGGACCTTGTTTTCACTAACAAGGATGGGCTCATTAGGGAAGTGAAGGTAGGGGGCAGCGTAGGACAAAGCGACCATGAAAGGATTGAGTTCAAGATCCTGAGTGGAAGAAGCAAGCAAAAAATTAGGATAGCTAACCTGAATTTTGGAAGAGCTAACTTTGATCTCCCCCGCAACTTAATAGGGGCTATCCCGTGGGCTATGCTGTTAGAAGGAATGGGAGCCTGTGAGAGCTGTGTAACATTTAAACAGCACTTCTTCCAAGCACAGGAACGATGCATTCCTTTGAGCAAGAAATCGGGAAAGAGAGGCAGAAGACCTGCATGGATGAAAATGGAGCTATTGAGTAAACTCAAAGAGAAGCAGAAGATCTATGAATTGTGGAAAAAGGTTCTGATGTTGGCTTGGTGTTGGGTCCACCCTCAGCAAGTACACCAATGATACAAAGCTGGGAGGAGTAGCTGACACGCAGGAACACTGCGCTGCCATCCAGCAAGACCTGGACAGGCTGGAGAGCTGGGCAGGGAGAAACCAGATGAAGTTCAACAAAAGCAAGTGTAAAGTCTTGCACCTGTATCAGTACAGGCTGGGGGTTGACCTGCTGGAGAAGAGCTCAGTGGAGAAGGACCTGGGGGTCCTGGAGGATGACAGGTTGGCTATGAGCCAGCAGTGTGCCCTGGTGGCCAAGAGAGCCAATGGGATCCTGGGGTGCATCAGGAGGAGTATGTCCAGCAGGTCAAAGGAGGTGATCCTCCCCCTCTACTCTGCCCTGGTCAGGCCCCACCTGGAGTATTGTGTCCAGTTCTGGGCTCCTTGGTTTAAAGAGGACAGGGATCTCCTGGAAAGAGTCCAAAGAAGGGCTACAAAGATGATTAGGGGCCTGGAGCATCTCCCCTACGAGAAAAGTCAGAGTAAGTTGGGACTCTTCAGCCTTGAGAAGAGAAGACTAAGGGGGGACCAAATTAAAGTCGATAATTATCTTAAGCAGGGGATGCAGAGGGAATCAGCCAGCCCCTTTTCAGTGGTCTGTGGGGATAGGGGAAGGGGCAATGGATGCCAGTTGGAGCATAGGAAGTTCCGCACCAACATGCGGAAGAACTTTTTCACAGTGTGGGTGACAGAGCACTGGAATAGGCTGCCCAGGGAGTTGGTGGAGTCTCCTTCTCTGGAGATATTCAAGACCCGTCTGGACGCCTATCTGAGTGATATGTCCTAGGAAGCCTGCTTTGGCAGGGGGGTTGGACCCAATGATCTCTCGATATCCCTTCCAACCCCTAGAATTCTATGATTCTATGATTATGGATGCACAATATTTATAAGCATTAAATGTGAAACTGGAAAAAAAATTTTAAATCCTTCATGTTATTAAATAGATAGAAATCACGTGTTGCTCACAGAAATTCACTGCAGTAGTTTGAGAATACGATAGTGATGTGCAATAGCCTGAGGATACGGAAAACAAGATAACATTCTTAACTTGTTACAGCCTCTACACAATCTTTATCATCCTTGATGATCAGGCAGGATACCTAAAATCTTAATATAATTTCTGCATTCTTATTATTTATGGAGAAATGTAAATATGTGTTCATTAGATATTCTGAAACATTTCTCATTAAAAATTAGAGCAAACTGGTATTTTAATTACCAGTTATCTTGTGGATAACATTGGTGGAAGAGGAATGTATGCTTGTGGTGTATATTTAGCAAATGTTTTGCATTCTGAATAGTGATCAGATTAGGAGGTGAAAAAGGCAACTACATACAAAGTAGGTGTGTGCTTTTCAATTCATTTTTATCACTTTTTTGCACTGGAAAGATTCCTGGCAGAAAAGGACCTGGGGATGTTGATAGACAGCTGAATATGAGCCAGCAGTGTTATCAGGTGGCCAAGATGGCCAACAGCATCATGGCTTGTATCACCAATAATGTGGCTAGCAAGACTAGGGATTGTGCCCCTGTACTTGGCACTGGTGAGGCCACACTTTGAGTAATGTGTTCAGTTTCAGGACCCTAACTAAAAGAAAGACATTGAGGTCCTGGAGCAGGTTCAGAAAAGAAAGGTAAAGGGTTTGGAGGACAAGTCTTATAAGGAGCAGCTGAAGGAACTGGGTTTGTTTAACCTGAGGAAGAGGGGAGTGACCTGGAAGGATATTGTAGCAAGGTGGAAATTGGTGTCTTCTCCCAAGAAACTAGAAATAGATAGAGAAGGTCTTAGGTTGAGTCAGAGGAGGTTTAGATTGGAATCTAGGAAATATTTCTTCACTGAAAGAGTGGTTAGGCATTGGAACAGGCTGCCAAGGGAGGTGGCAGAGTCACCATCTCCTGAAGTGTTAAAAAATGTGTAGACATAGCACTCTAGAGTTCCATGGGTTTAGTTGACATAGTGGTGGTGGACTGATGACTGGAGTTGATGACCGGACTTGATAATCTTAGAGGTCTTTTCCAGCCTTAAGGAGTCTATTCTACTTCTATTCTATTCTATTCTATTCTATTCTATTCTATTCTATTCTATTCTATTCTATTCTATTCTATTCTATTCTATTCTATTCTATTCTATTCTATTCTATTCAAAATGTCTCAATCTGGGCACCACGGCCTACAAAATTCTGTTTAGAAACCATCTATCTGTTTATTCCATAGTCTCTAGCCAAATCAAGGCCATTCTGCTTCTTTAAGACCCTCTCCTCTGGCTGCATCTCACATCAATAATGTGGATCTCCATCCACAATATTTGCTTAAGAGATAAGCAGATACCTGTGGTTTTAATCCCATAGGTGCAATTCCCATAAAATGAAGAAACGTATGTTGGTAATCATGCCTGTCAAGAATGCAAGAGATGTGACCCATGTCTGTATGACAATCATAAGCTACTTTTTAAATATTCATTTTGCTTCTTTTACCCAACGGGTAAACAGAAGCACAGCAATATAAATTCTTGAATATCTGAACATGTAGATCTGACTCTGATCTTATCTGGAGAATATGCAGTACCACATGTACATCAGAAATTTTCTACTGCAATGAATCCTGTGAAAATGTGGCAATACTTGCTGGAGAAAAACTATGATGTTTTCATTTGAAAATTACTGTGAAAGAAGACACGATTGCAAGTAGAGGTAAATAAAACACAGCATAATATGGATGTATAATATGAAACAGAATGTTTGTTGCTAGTCATTGCTTTCCTAGTAAAATGATTATCTATTATCTTTTCAACATGAAGGCTGAAGTGAAACATCAACACAGCAAAATATTCTAATAAAGGTCCTTTCTCTATCACAATATAATTGTCATAATACATTGTCATTATTTGATGAGATCATCAGAGAAAAAAGGGCACAGGATACATTTCATATCAGAATGTACTTTGAAAATTAACACACAGAAAAATGTAAGTAAAGCAAATCTTAATAAATTCTATAGAGTGTAATGCAAAGGAGAGCAACCTAATTTCATATTGTTCTCAAGTGAAAAGTTTAGTGCAGTGTAAGTAAAAGCATGCTGCCTACATTAATCAATAACTTAACAGAAATAAAATTCATCCCATCTATGTTTGTTCTTAATTAAAAATAACCCTGGAAACAGTGACCTGAAGTGAAGAGCTTAAACTAGAGTACTCAACCTGGAGACTAGAAAGCTATTTTCTAAGTGAATTTCAAATTAAATTTCTCTTGTTCAACAGAAGGACTAGTAAGTGTATCATTTGCTGGCTATAATATTCTCAAGGGAAATATAAAGTTTAATTTTCTGAAGCAGAAAAAGGAACTTTTCCTATATTTCCAAGGGAATCCACATGGTCACATTTTTTATTCATGATAGCTTGTCTGAAATTCTGCTGGTTTAACTTCTGCCACATGCATTATCTCACAAAATGTACCAAATAAGTCTGTTATTTCATGCTTCTGATGAATTATCGTGTCATTACTGCTGCAATTGAGTAATGTGTTAACTACTCTTTCTACACAAATGCAGATCAACCTTTGATATATTCATCCATATAACGTGCACTATCCATTGTGGTTTTTTCCAGTGCCTAGAATGGGGAGGAAAAATGGATGAGATTAAAAGAAATTTTTGCTTCATCACATATAATATATCTGAATGACAGAATTAAAAAAGTGAAACTGCAAGGTTTTTTTATTTTATTTTGCTGGTTTTCCTCACTGGTTGGTGATTCTGTTCTTACTGAAACTCATGACAGTCAATATCAAATTCATTGACAAAATATATATCAAATTATATTGCATTCTGATGAAACACTAAATGATTACTTAGTTAATGCGGTACTTTGGGTATACATGAGTCACTGACTTTTGTCAGTCACAATAGTAAACCAACCTTTTTGGAATGTAACAAATTCTTCCAATAAATTCCAATGTATGATTTCTGGTAGTGTTACATAGTGTATAGGTTAATATTCTCACCACTTTTATCTATAAAAGATGTAAAATTCCTTTGGTATGAGGCACCACTACAAATTCCACAGTAATCAAAAACTGTATTTCAGTTTTTCCAACTCTGCTTCTAGATTTCAACTTCAAATGGCATAATTCAGGTAAAAGAAATCTATGAAGACATACAAGGTCCTTTAAATAATAGTACAAAGAAGAACATCAAAGTAATTTTGTATTGTATTGAAAAAAATAGGCTATTCATCCATAACACCAGGGAAGGACATAAAGAATATTCACATTGCAAAACCACATGAAAAGTTAGGAATAAAATTCAATATATTATCAGCATTTATTCCAATGTCCTGATCTCTATTAAACAATCCTCTTTAAAGATAAAGACATCCTGACATACTTTACACAAGTTTAACTTCTACACGAGTGTTGGCACAGAACTGTTTTGGGTTTTGGTTTGTTTTTTTTTTGTACCTAGCTAGCAGCTTTGCCTGGGTGCTTATTCACAGCAATTCAGAACAGTTAGGGCCATTTATGTCACCTTCAGAATATGAGTAGCTGCTAGCTGCAATCACCCTTCACAGGCCAAAAATTAGTGATAACATTTTCTCTTGTTGTAGTCCGCCTTTGAATTCAGCTTCCATGCCAATAATTAAAAAATAATTAATCTGTGTTGCAATGTATAGACATTCTCAGCAAACTGCTTGAAAATAATATATCAAAATTAACAACATTTAAACAACTCTTCTTCATATCCTATCAACTTCTTTCCATAAAGGATTATATATATATATATTACTGCTTATTTTCCTTAATTCTGTGTGTGCCATAAATGGAGCTTTGCTGCTCCATTATTATTTCAAAGTTTCATTACTGGTGTTTTCATGTTTATTTACTTGGATGAGAAGCAAAAGGGTAGGAAAAAAAATAAAACATGGATTCAGATAAACAATTCTCAGAAAATGTATTATGTATACTAAAAAACAATCAAACAAAAAAAACCCCAATCTGTTCCCTTTTAAGTTTTTTTTTTTTCTTCAGTCTAGCAAATTAAAAATTTATCTTAGTTTTTACATGAGGATTATAGTATTTTATATTACAAGAACAGCAGATTTCTAGTAGGAAAAAAAGTGAGGAGAGATCTCATCATGTTCTCATAGCTGTGGCTGGATGACTTGACTGAGTAAAATATGCATGCATATAGATGGTAATTTCAATAGAAGATTTTTTGGTAGAAATTTTAAAGCACAGTTGAGAGCTTGAGGGAATATAATAAATGGCCTTTAGAGCAAACTTTCTGATTCAATAGAAATTAATTTCTACATGACAGAAATTATATGAAAAACACATACTGGTACAGCCGAGTTTCATAGAGAATGAGGTTCACTCTTGCTTCAAATACACTGTGTGCTACGACAAACAAGTAACATCAAAATATCCACATACAGAGAAAGTGAGAAAATTACTGATCTGCTGGATAAAAATACATGTGAATAAAGGAGGACCAGGCACTCCCACATTTTCAGCAGCTATGTGTTGTGAAGAAAGAACTACAAGAGAACGCAAGATCAGAAGATCAGAACTGAAGTTGAAGTTGTGACATAAACTACAAGTAGGCATGATGGTCCTGCAGAAAGATGTTTTCAATATACCTACATTTCATTACATTGCATTTTATTTGATTAGCCAAGTCATTCTTCCTCACTTTAGTGGCTCTGGAGTTGTCATAGATTTGGATTGGATTCTTCCAGCATTTTGTGGGGAGCCTAACCACATGCCAATGTATTTTGCATTTTGCACTTGGATCAAAGACCTAGATAACTGCCTTAGTACTCATCAAAAACAAGGATACACCTGTTCAGATAAAGAGGTTCTAGTATGAGAGGGAATTAGAGCTCTTTATTTAGCACTAAGATTTAATGGATTGATAGAATAATAGCAAAGCACTTAAGAGAGGCAACTGATAGGTTGAGACACTAATCAAGATCCACAAAGCACTAAGCAAGGCCTTTTAGATAGAGTGTATATGTTCCTGTGATGTTACTAACAAATCTAGTCTAACAGAACAAAAGACAACGAAATTGGTAACACATTAGCACAAATAATACATACAATTTATGTTTCACTAGTTATTCAATGGCAATGCAATGAAAACCCGAGATTTAACTGAGGGAATCTCCAAATAAATGGAGGAATTTGCATTGAAACTACTCTACCGTAAAGTTTTGCTGGATGTATAATAAGAGATGAGGATAATAAAGAGAATAAACTCTCTTTATTCTGAGCATAGTTTATTAGACTATGGTTTAATTAGACTATGATATTAGACTAAAGATTTCATTAACATTCTGTGACCTACAGGTTAGTTTTCTGTGCAGGCCTGCTTATATTGTAACCTATAACTGTAATTTAACTAAAACATAAAGATTTTTGAGCCTCACAAATATACAAATAGCATATATAAAATATAACGATATCAAAAAATTGAAAAATAATATTAATTGAGCAGGGTTTTTTTTCAGTAATTTTTAATCCTGGTTTCTAAACCAGATTAAAGTGCTGGCCTCTGTGATAGCATGTGTGCATTTCTATTTCTCTTTATGGCAGGGTTATATAACTGTGGAACATCTTGTCCAATTTCAATCCAATTTCAATCAAATTTCACAATTAAAATGATGATCAAAAATTTATTTGACATTTTTTATATATCCTAATGTTGAATTACACTCTAGAAATATCAACTGATTGTAAAGGGAATTTGCAAGTTTGAAGTGAAGATGTCTACATATGCTGTGATGAATCCTACCAAAAGCTTCCAGGACCCAGCTAGAGGAAAGACACCTTATTAACGACAATGTTATTAAGCTTAGTGGAGCAACACCAAAGCAGCGCTACATTTTTTTTTGTGATGCTCTCTTCATTGCTCTAAGATCTTTGAGCATTATGCTGTTAACAAGCAATGTTTAAAATACAGCACATTCTGTGATTCTGTGATTAAAATACCCAAAAATAAAACTAAAGTATGGATAGATTACACTTTGACCCTCCTAATGTGTCAACAAAAGAACATGGCTACAATTAAATACCTTGAAACACAGAACTGGAACAAAGCCATTTGTTCCTTACAGGGCATGGGAAGGAACGGAAGATTTGCTCTTCCAGTTTGAGAGGTAAGTTTTATTGGTGGTGGTCATCACCCTCTGGGAAGGAGTTGAGCTTCTGTCTTTACCTGGTGGAGGGTCAGGATTCCAACACCCACCAGAATGGTTGATGAGATGAGAACATGGATGATGGGCAGTCCATGCTAGAGGGGTTTCCACAGTTGGAAAGGCCTACCACTCACCTCACAACCACATCCATGAAGAAGAAAAGAGGGGATATTTTTGTAGGTGACTGTTCTGAGAGGAACAGAGGGTCCAAAATGCCTAGTTGACCCTCCTCAAAGGGAGGTCTGCTGTCTCCCTGGCACCCAGATTAAAGATGTCACAAGGAAACTTCCCAGCTTGGTAAGGTCCACAGACCATTATTGATTTTCCAGGTGAGTGGTGAGGAAGCCACAACTTGTAGTCTGTAAGCAATAAAGAGATACTTTAGGCCCGTGGGACAGCTGGTGAGAAACTCTGAGGCACAAATTTTTTTTTTCTTCCCTCCTTTCAGTGGCAAGCACTGACAGGAATAGGAGGATACAGTCTGTAAACACATGGCTACATGGCTGGTGTCACCACACAATTTTGGTTTTTTTGATAATGGGATGACCTCTTAGGCACCAGGTATGCTGACATGCAAAAGGGGACACCCTTCTCAAAGGGAGAAGAGGGTCTTTGCCCAAGAGATTGTGTCACTGATTTAAAGGGCTTTAAACTAGATGTGAAGAAGGAGGGAGATAGTAATATCAAGATTGTCTGTTATGAGCGTCAGAATGAGATGCCAGGGTTGGAGGGATGGGGTGATAGTAAGAACCCTCAACCTGTTGCCCTGATGCATGCAGTGGGCACTGTGGCACAGTTTTACTGAAACAAGCCTGAGGCTCCTGACATAATGAGAGACAGGGGCAATTAAGGGGTGTCCCTCTAAGAAGGTGACGTGACCACTGGACCAGCTGAAGTGCCTTGACATGAAGGCATTCAGCATGGGCAACAAACAGGAGGAACTGGAAGCTCCCTACCATGCTACTAGAAAGCTATGACACAGTGACCATTACTGAAACTTGGTTGGATGAATCCCATGACTGGAGGGTGGTTATTGATGGCTACAAGTTGTTTATAAGGTAGAGATAAGGAAGGAAGGAGGAGTAGAGGCATTGCTTTCTGTGTTAAGAAATGGATAGAGTGTGAAGAGATATCCCTAAAGAATAGTCATGATCAGGTTTAAAGCTTACAGATAGGAATTGCAGATTGTGATAAAAAGGGAAGCATTGTGGTTGGTGTTTACTACAGGTTGCCCAGTTCTTGTTCCAGTTCCAGGAGGCATTGAGCTCCCAGGCTGTCATCCTGCTGGGGGATTTCAACCACCTTGACATCTGGTAGAACAGATCCTCCTTGAAGCTATGCTGAGGCACATGGAGGACAGGGAGTTGATTTGAGACAGCCAGCTTGGCTTTACAAGGAGTAAGTCCTGCCTAATCAATCTAGTGGTTTTCTACAATAGAGTAACTGCACCAGTAGACAAAGGAAAAGCTATGGATGTCATCTGGATTTCTGCAAGGCCTTTGACACAATCCCCCACAACATCCTTCTTTCCAAGTTGGAGAGAGATGAATTTAATGGGTGGACTGTTTAGTAGACAAGGAATTGGCTGGATGGTAGTATCCAGAGGGTGGTAGCAATGGCTTCAATTCCAGATGGAAGATGATGACAAGCCCTGTCCCTCAAGGGTCTGTACTGGGACTGGTGCTGTTTAATATCTTTATTCATTATATGACAGTGGGATTGAGTGCACCCTCAATACGTTTATTGATGACACCAACCTGAGTGGTGAGGTTAATGTGCCAGAGGGATGGGATGCCATCCCAAAGGGACCTGGATAGGCTGGAGAAGTGGGCCCAGGTGAACCTCATGAAGTTCATCAAAGCCAAGTGCAGGGTCCTCCACCTGGGTTCGGACAATCCCCATTATCCATACAGTTTAGGAGATGATGTGCTTGAAAGCAGACCTGAGGAAAAGGATTTGGGAGTACTCATAGATGAAAAGCTGGACATGAGCCAACAATCTACATCTGTAGCCCATAAGGAGAATCACATCCTGGGCTGCATCAGTGTGGCCAGCAGATCAAGAGAGTTGATTCTGTCCTTCTACTCTTCTCTGGTGAGACTTTATATGGAATACTGTGTCCAGCTTTGGAGCCCTCAACACAAAAAGGACATGGACCTGTTGGAGTGCATCCAGAGGAGGGCCGCAAAAAAAGATCAAAGGCCTGGAGCACCTCTCCTATGAAAATAAGCTGAGAGTTGGGCTTTTTCAGCCTGGAGAAGAGAAGGCTCTGGGGGGACCTTACAATGGCCTTTCAATACCTGAAAGGGGCCTGTAAGAACAGGGAAGGAACAGTTCGTGAGAGCATGTAGCAACAGGACAAGGGGGAACAGTTTTAAACACGAAAAGGAGAGATCTAGGTTGGATATTAGGGAAAAAATCTTCAATATGAGAGAGGTGGACCACTGGAACAGGTTGCCCAGAGGTGCAGTGGAGACCCTATTCCTGGGGATATTCAAGGTCAGGATTGATGCGACTCTGAGCAACTTGATCTAGTGAAGATGTCCCTGCTTGCTGAGGGGTGGTTGGACCTTTAAAGGTCCCTTCCAACCTAACACATTCTATGATTCTATGATTCTTAGACTGTCGGTATGTTATACAAGACTAGACCAGAGCTTCTAAAGTAAACAGAAATAACTGAAAATCAATATCCACTGTTTTCTTTTTCACTTTTGGAAAAAATGATCCTACAACAAAGAACATTGATACCTGTTAAGAGTTTCTCTACTTTTTATACAGAATGACAAGCCTGATCTCATCTGATCTCATCTGGGGTAGTTTAATGGTGTCTGTCAGCTATTCAATAATGTGTGAGTGGTATATCACTCTCCTTTTCCCTTGAGAACGCTTACTTTGTAGAGACAGATAAAAAAAGTAGATACGATAAGCTCATCTTCATCCACACAGATAATACAGAAAATCTTGCATAACTGTTGATTTTGAAAGATTACCTCTGGAATTGCTGGTGTACTTAGTGAGAAATTTCATGAGGCATTTAAAATACAATCTGATGAGATGGAAGCTGGTAATCCAGCTATATATTTTAGAGAAATTGTATAATAAGTGCAGTTCAACTCTCCTGGAAACAGTAGTTGATATGTCCTGGAACTTTTGGGTTTTTTCACAGGTAACCCCTTAGAATATCTCAAATCACAAATACTCTCTTGTTACAAAAAAGTTTTAAAGAGAAAAGAATAACCCACAACATAACTATGAGGTAATAATTCTAATTCATCAAAGTAGTTCCTTCAAAGGGAAACTCACAAAATATTAAAAAGAAAACCAGTTTTGCACATATAATCCAAACTTTCCTGGAAGGTTTAGTTTTGGCTTTAGAGGTTTTTTTGTTTGGGTTGGGTTTTTTGTTGGTCTTTTTTTTTCTTTAACGTGCTTTACTGATAAAATAAGTCTAGGGAATAAATGCAAGTCTGCACAATTTTGATTTCATAGAATTATAGAATATCCTGAATTGGAAGGGACCCATAAGGATCATCAAGTCCAACTCCTGGCTCCAGACAGGGCTAGCCAAGTCAGAGCATGGGACCAAGTGCATTGTCCATACACTTCTTGAACCCAATCAAGCTCAGTGCTGTGACGACTTCCCTCAGGATCCTGTTCCAGTGCCTGACCATCCACTCAGTAAAGAACCTCTTCCTAATATCCAACCTAAACCTCCCCTGTCACAGCTTCATACTGTTCACTCTGGTACTATCACTGGTCACTAGAGACGAAATTGGCAACTGCCCCTTCACTCATCAGGAAGCCATAGACCACAATGAGGTCTCCCCTCATAATATCATCCCCTGATCATATTATTGTGATAGGTTTTAATGTTCCTGTATAAAAGCAATTGCTGTAATGACTTTGTATTGTCCAAGTAACTTATTTTCATATAAAGTTCCTGACTTCCACTATGGTAAAGATACCTAAAATTAGTGGAGACCGTTTACTACTTTCTTACCTGCTTACCTAGGTCTTACACAATTTGAAATTTAGAACCTGACTGACCAGCTCCTTTTTTTTGTCCCCAGGAAATGTGTATATCAATCTGGTCTATATATCTAATCTCTATCCCTAATGATCTTCATTATTTCCAAATGCTTTCCCTGCAACACCTTGTAAAATATTATTTCAGACTTATCAATAGATCTGAATATGAAACAATTAAAGTATGTAATTTCATTAGATTTATTACAGAAAGTCATCCAAAACACCGGCTAGCATAAGTTAATTGGCTATCCTGCATTCTTGGCATTGCCATCCCATAGTTTAGTTCAAGCCCTTTCATTAAGTTAAACATAATTAAAAATCTGGCAGAAGATTTTTGGAAGGTCTAGAACAATGAATCCAATGGTCAGTCATGTTCCTGAAGCAGGATGAAACTATCCATACATAGTAAGGAAAAATACCTCATATTTTTGCATGACAACTCCTTCTCAAGTCCTGGTCCAAGAAGTTAAAAAATAAAAAATTTATAAGCTGAAGCACCTAGCTCTTTGCAATGATCTACTATTTCAAAAACAATTTCACAATTGTGACAGCACGTTTAAAAAAAAAACAAAAAACAAAGAATTAAATATGTGTAAAACTTCACTGTGCTGGGTTGACCCCAGCTAGAGGCAAGGTCCCAGCCAAAGCCGATCACATCCCTTCCTCAGCTGCTCGAGTGAGAGAAAATATACTGAAAGGGTTGTAAATTGACATAAAGACAGGGAGAGATCATTCACCAATTGCCATCATGGGCAAAACAGACTCAACTAGGAATAAAATAATTCCAATTTTTAACTGTTGTAATAAGAACCTCATCTACCCGTCTTTTAAACACATCAGGGATGGTGACTCAACTACACCCCTGGACAGCCTGTTCCAATGAAATCTACACAAATTATGAAATAAATGTTTGTCTTACTACCCTGGAAAAATGAGAAGATTCTACAGGTGCTCTTCATATATCCAAATCTACTGGAAGTTGTTGAGGTAACAGTAAAAATCATCATGTTGTGAGGTAAATTCAGAAGGTTGTGGTATTTTTCTGAGTTCTTCAGAATTGTGTTGCCTTGCAACCCCATGCCTGTGAAAGTCAGCCTGATCTAGATTGCAGCAATATCTGTAACCGTATGTGTTCTTTTTACTCAAAAACAACGCAGGCAACACAGTTCTTTTGAGACAGCATGGGTTCTCTAAATAAATAAGTACTTTCTATTTCTCTTTACAGTTCAGAATGCAGACTGAACTTCCTCAAGATACTTCAGTACTCCCCATAGATTTGGTAGCTGGTGGAGAGAGAAACTGTGTACTACTACAGCATCAGATTAGCAGCTTCCAGTTTTATTGTTAGTTAACACAGTATCTTGCAGAAGATCAATTTTGCAGTTCCTTTAGATTTCTCATACTTTCTTTCCATCAAGGGTGCTTTAGTCTTAGTACCACCTAATTTCACAGTAATGATAGTATCCAGGTTTGGAATATACTTATTTAACAACATTTATGAAATAAAATACAGTGTTGATATTATTGCAGCCATCTGTCCAGTCTTAGTTTCAGTGCACAAATATGTATTTTGCTCACACTGAATAAGGGTGCCAATTTACAATATTTCATGTACTACATATCAATTACCACGTGCCTCTGTAAACAGGAAAAATTAGAAGTTTATTGTTTGCTTTCACTGAAAGAACAAGAAAACTCTTATTTCACAATGGGATAAAAGTACACATGTATCTAGAAATAAGCTGTCTGTTCTGAGTCTTTCCTATCCTATACCAATTTGTTTGAAGACATACTTTCTGCATATGTGTTGCTTTGACTTCTGAATAATTATCATGTACCTACAAAAATGTGAATATTTCGCATGTCCCAAGAGGGATAGAGTCAGATTTTTCAATTTCCTGAATCTAGTATTCTTTACAGAGAATTCTCTATAGTAGAGGTCTCTGACAGTTCAGTGACGTTTTAGGTTTTTTACTATAAAATGGAACACTGCTAGAGAATGACAATGATAGAAAGTATACTCATGAAATAAAAATTGCTGGGAAGACAGGCTGCTCTCTTGGAAGTGTAGAAATTTGATACTACAATGCTTGACTAGAAGAAGAAACAAAGGCTCTGAACCTGTATTTTAACCCTAGGTGAGTTCTATAATTGCTCGGTTGTTTCTTTCTTGACTGTAAAGTATTATACTTAAAAGGCCTCTAATGTCAAGACATTAGTCATACATATTCGTTCAAAAATGGAAAGCATGCTTTGTCACAAAACTACCAGTTTGTTAAGAGTCAGATTGGAAATTGAGTAAATCTATGTTGTTGTGTGAAAGAATCTTTGGGGACCAAAAGAACAAAAGTAGGAGAGAATGCTCAAGTGTTGAGTAGCATACATATTGTAAAGCAAAATACCAAAAAAACCCCTGCAGTCTATTCTGATTAAAATATACCATGTTGTCCTAAATAAGGCATTACTTTTTTGACATAGTACACAATGTTCTTACTTTGCAGCAATAAGTAGTTAAAAAATAGCAATAATTAGCTAGCAACAGCAATAATCCAGTAGTGGGGAGATTTAACCTATCCTGAATATACAAATCTAACTATTTTAACTGATTCTAATTGAACATAATCAGATATGCCCTACATGTCACAACATGATTTCTATTATATTTCTAGAAAAGACTCTTTTAGTCTGTTTATTTAGAATTGTCTTTGTTTAAAGAAAAAAAAACCACAACAAACACCACAAACCATCAACAAACTAACCAAAACACAGGTTCTGATATTGAAGTTTTGTCTCTGTTCTAAGTATTACATGTAGTGTCCTAAAATAACATAGCGATTATAAATGAACCAGGATTCATCCCATAATTGTAACTGCTGCTCCATAAATCTCAACCATAATCTCATTGTTGCCATGCTATTTAAATATCAGGGAAGAATGATAGATAATGAATTGGAGCTAGGTTATACCTTCTGCAGAAAATCTCTTATCATCTTCAATCTTTTAACTATGTTCTTCCTTCATCTAAAGGTAGACCTTGGTTGGACACATTACCTCAAAGTACATGACCTTTGAATTTCAGAATGCGTCGGAAAAAAAATTATTTGATTCAAGATGGATCTCTCCTTGTTGCAGTTAGAATTTTAAGAGAAAACAAGGCAAAGCTACATGTAAAGTGGAACAGAAAAAGAATGAAGTAAAACTTTTTTCCCTGTAACTTATCTGCTACCTCACTTGATAATAATATGTAATAAATATTATTTGCCTTGCCAACATTTCACAGACTTGTACATGTTTGGACTATTGAAAGCCTTGTTCTTCTCTGTCTTTTGATAGTAGTATCACAACAATAATACTAAAAACAGTCACCTTCAGCTCTAGTAGAGTGTAGGAAAAAAAAAAGAACAGTAGGACTCTGTATTATAACATGATACACCAGAAAAATGCTGTAATGTGTATGTAATACAGTATAAAAATATTACAGACAAGGTAAAATGGGAACCAGAACAATCGGTGAAAGTCAAGGGCAATACATTTAAAAGTGACAAAAGATAATATGAATTTACTTGACGTATAATTGACTAGTATAATTCATTGCCACAAGATCTGACATCAAGGAGTACTTATACATATAAGAATCCTATACAGAATGTAAGAAAATTCATGCTTATGAAGTTGAGGCTAAAATCATTTAAAATTAATATATACCCAGAAGCTCCAAGATATAAATTAACCACAAGCTGAGAGCAATAAGAAATATATTTTCCCCTTAGATAGGTTATTCTTTGTGTGTTTCAGAATTTTCTGCATCTGTCTGTAATCTCATTGGGCCACCATCAGAGGCACCAATTTGTGTTAGGTGGGCAATGCAATATGGCAACTCTGAGGCATTATGCATGCTTGACTTTCATAGAATCTTAGAATCATAGGGGTTGGAAGGGACCTCAAGAGATCATCAGGTCCAACCCCTCTGCCAAAGCAGGCTCCCTAGATCATATTGCACAGACAGACATCCAGACAGGTCTTGAATATCTCCAGAGATGGAGATTCCACAACCTCCCTGGGCAGCCTGTCCCAGTGCTCTGTCACCCTTACTGTGTAACAGTTACTTTAGTTACTTTAACAGTTTACTTTAGTTGCTCTCTACTCTACTGTTCTCGAAATGTAAAATTAAGATTTTACAGTGTTTACATGACATGTTTCCAGGAAAGCTCATCACAACAACATATTGAAAAGTAATCATAGAAATATAAATTATAAAAGTAATATTTTTCTCAATACAGTGTATATGCTCATATGTGTGTTTCTAAGTACATTTCTACCACTTTTTAAAAATCTGCTAAGAAACAATGGAAAAATAATAATTTAAAAAAAGGTTTTCTTTGTTAGAGGAGAATGGTAGCAGGGAAGAAACATGAAGCTACTATGCCTGCTATTTTACCCGCAGGCATTGGCAGCAATAAAAGGTGCTCCACACTGAACCAAACTTTCTAAGTTGTCAAGATAGTTCTTGACAAATCTGTGCTTTGCCAACCGCTAACTGCACACAAGTGTCTTCAAGAATTACAGAACAAATAGATTTCTCTCTGTGTTTGCTTGTGCTTCAGACAATGATGGTGCAAGAAGACTGAAACCCTGGAAGCATATGCTTCCTGTCACACTTGGATATACCAACCATTAGGACAGCCCTTAACTATCATTTTTCAAGCTATATAATTTTGTGGTTGAGGTAGCAACAAAATGCTAATGTTTAACGTTTTAATTAGACCATGGAGATAAATACAATCTGTTGCGCTATGAAAAATCTGGATTTTTAATGCTGAACTAAATTACATGTTATTCTTTCTTTGGTGTCATCTACTTAATCCTTCTATAAAGAAAATGAATTCTTTAAACACTCAAAAAGAAAGTGAAGATTAACATTCTCTAATGAGAAGTTTTGCTACATCTTCTTCCTCCCCCTTCACTTTCTAGTTTCACTATTAATGGACTACAGAAAGATAATTTTATTTTGATT
The DNA here is from genome assembly GCA_022605575.1 of Laterallus jamaicensis coturniculus. Taxonomy (NCBI): domain Eukaryota; kingdom Metazoa; phylum Chordata; class Aves; order Gruiformes; family Rallidae; genus Laterallus; species Laterallus jamaicensis. Next base: position 84,461,738 of record JAKCOX010000001.1, read on the forward strand.
TTTCAGAAGCTCAAACTTATACTTCCACTTCCACTTCCAGAAACTGACAGACTGTCTACTGAGTAAGGCCCTAATTAAATTTGATCATACCTACTCTGTTCTTAGGACATAATTTACATCACAGATGCAACATATCTAACAGTTAGTCTTGATTTTCCTCTTTTGATCAGGAAAAACTCAGAGCTGAGTTTTCAAAACCAGAATTATATCTTTTGCTTCAAGAGAGGATCCTTTATGTTCAGGAAAGGGTCATGGGAAGAATGAAACAACCTATTTGTGGTTTAACTGGAAGGGAATTAGTAACTTACTGTGCTGTTACAGTTGTAGTTTGTAGAATGGTATGGAAGATTTTGACTGAGAGATATCTCAAAACCCTTAAGTAAAGCTCCGTTTAATGACATTCAGGGTATTTTATGAACTGCTACTTTTTCAAAATAATTAAGTATAAATTCAAGAAAGTGGAACATTAAACTGAGGTATCTACAAAGTCCTCTGCCAGACATTCACACTCTATTGAACAAGCTTTCTTATACATATCAAGTAATTTACATATATTTAAAGAGGCTGTAGTCAAATGGATGCAAAAATCTTGCAAAACTTTGACTTACTGCCAGCAGTGGTATTACTCTCTTGTTCTTGAATTTCTCACTTGAAAACACAAAAATCTAGTGATTTTCTTCTGCAAGTCCCTATATGACCTCAATTTTGACCTGTGCTGCTGGTAGTAGGCAGATACTCAATTTTATTTTTGAAAGATGCCCTGTGACACTCAGTATATTATTAGAGAACTCCAACACTCCAACCTGGTTGTCCTTACGGAGCTAGGTAAACCATCTGGATGATAGCTGCCTAAGTGAAGTTCCTCACAGTGTGACCCAGGATCCTTCGGTGCAGAATATTTCTGAGAGAATAACAAATTAAATTATTTAAAAAGAAATAAAACAGAATAACTTTAAACCCTTTTTTAAAAAAAAGTTACATAGGGAAAAAGACCTAACATATATTTGCTCACATATTTTTTCAAAATAAATAAATATTAGAAGAGCAATATGTATGGGCTTCTTAGCTTCATATAATAGCAGCAGTTAGTTCAGTGATGTCCTTTATGAGACAAAGGGTGCTATTCTGTGACTCACTGCGAGGCATTTAATATATCACCACATCAAAAGAGCACTGACTGTATTTATCACCGAGTTCCACAGGCTTCTATCAACTGTGTTACTGAAGCTTCTAAGAAAATTGCTTAATGTTTCCTCTAGGAGGAGGAATGATTTTAAATCTTAACTGGTCCACTTGGTGGAATCACTGAACAAAAGAGTGAGCTAGATAAAATACACTTTCTACCAATGGGGTTAGTACAGAGTTAAATTTTGAGCCATACTCAAAAAATGTTGAAGTGTTTGAATCTGTTGGAAATAGGATCTCCACAGCTATTTAAGGAAACTTGACAGTAGTGCTACTTTTGCTCCTAAGTTCAATTTTTTTCAAGGTCTGTCTGAAGAAATTGTACATGAAATAGAGTAGATTGGATCAATAACATATGTCCCGGTTTATTTATCCAGTATCCTAAAGTAAATGAAGTACTCCAGTGTTCAAGACATCGCAAAGTTTTTATACCTGAAGGAAAGAAAATCTATTAAAAATATAACAAAGCTCTATGTTACTATCTTTTGGGCCTGGATATTTTATTTCCTTTTAAAAATGTAAAAAAACCCCCAGTACTTGCAGAACTTAGGATTTAAAAGTAATGATTTATTGTTTTTACTAGGAAAGTTTTATTAAAATGTACAGGATTTGGTAATTTTTGTCTTTTTTACACTAATTCTTCTGGTGTTTATAGCAGTGATGAAGAGGTGGGCTGGGGAGAAGGAGGCAGAAAAGGAAATAGTGTTCTCAGAGATTTCTTAAGGATTTCCCACTATTTCTACAGCTGTGTAGAAAGGAAGCTTGCTTAAGAAGATATGTTTTGCCACCCATATATCTATACGTAGCATAAACATAAAATGCCCATGCACATGTAAATAAGACAAGGGTTCACTAGCAATGAAAGCTCACCTATTTTTTATTTCTTATTTAATCCAAGTTCTTTTTATGCAATTTTGGAAACTATTAGGATGCTAATAATTATTTAATATTTAAATACCTATTGATGTGCAACAGATTTATCCTCAGAGTACCCCTAAAGAAAGGACTACATGAGGCAAGATTTAGCTAAATGTGTCCAGAAAGACAGGATTTACTTTCAACAACTGCAGTACCAGGAAACTTCCAGTATGTAACAGAGAAAGCAAAATCACAAGAAAGCCAGAGATCAAAAAAGAGAATCTTACTTCCCAAAAGAAAATGGGATCTTTAAGCTCTAGGGTGTTGCAGACACCCAGGGGTTGATATATGACAGTCTTTACTGCCACAGGCTTCCCTGTATTCTGTGAGCAGGTGAGAATGGAATTGTTAAGAGGTGAGATAACAGTTCTGTATCTATAACACATTCATCTTGAAGAATAGTAATATATTATGTTGTTATATATGGCTTTAAGAGCTCCCCAGACTCTGCAATATTGTCTCACAAAAAAGGTATGTTCTTCACAGAGTACGATTTCCTTCTGTGAACTTTCTCCTCTGCAAGAAAAAGGAATAAAGTCATTTTATGGTGTGACTAACAGAGGATTTGGTCCCTATTTCTGAAACTGGCAGAACTTCTTATGTGCTTCTTCCATTCATTTGGATGGATGGAAAACTGTAAGACAAGTAGGGCTAGTTACATTCTTTATCCTGTCATGTTTCCTCTGCACTATAGCGTCTATAGATTTTTTTATATTTAAGCACTAAAATTATAGAACAACCCAAAGAGGTAAAGGGAGAGAGCTGAAGCCTGGTTTTCCCCTCAAGCAATTAATTCTATCTCCCAGTGAAAGAGTGAATGGAGATTTCTTCATTTTCAGTTAAATAAATTTTGGCCATCTTCCACAGAGGTCATTTAGGTCCGCAGTAAGAATGTTTATGCGAAACAGGTACTCATATATTTTATTACAGTTTGAAAGTATTAGACCATGATCTTTACAGAAAAGTGTCTAAAAAACCCCACATGGCTTATAACCTTTTGAAAATTGTTTCTCCTGTGTAACAAACATACAGAAAAATTAAAGACTAGACAGTGGTAACATTTTTTCAATATCACCTGTGTTTTTAACTAATTTACCGACATAGCTAATGCATGGGTGAACTTGTAAGTTCTTCAGCATTCATATTAATAAATCTGTAAGGGCACAAACATACATTGATACTCATCTTGTTTTCATTCTGTAATGACTGTGAAAACTTCAATGGATGTTAGGACAAGTAAACATATTTATCATATTTTAAAAAAAAAACCCTTAAAAAATAATAATAATAATTCTTCCAATAGGATAAAATTCAGTTGGAACTATGCTGTATGTTTTCTGGGAAAAGCAATCACTTCTTTGAGATTAAGCAGACTGCAAATTACTTTTATTGCATTTTTATTGTATTTTTTTTAGTCTATGTGCAATTATTCTTGAGTGCTGCTCAATATGTTACTGAGAAAGTATTATTTTGAGCTCCAGGACAACAGTCGTCTTTTCAGTGGCAAACTCAGGGCTCAAAGTCATGACCCTAGGATTAAGAGTCTTACGCTCTACCGCTACCCCAGACCTTCAAGTACCAGAAGCCATCCCCATGATGGACAGGGTCAATGCCAGTAGGCTTCAAGATAGATGCACCATTGTCCAAAGCTGAGACAATTAGTGATGTTGCTAACACCATTGAGATAACACATTTAAGAAAGGCTAAAAATGCTGCACAACAGCATCTGGAAAAAAGGAGTGAGAATGAGAGAGAAACAACTATGTAAACACCAAGGTCTGTGAAGAAGGAGGGGGAGGAAGTGCTCCAGCCACCTAAGCAGAGGTTCCCCTGCAGCCCATGTAGATCCATGGTGGAGCAGTTATCCATTTACAGCCCATGGGGGAAGTCATGCTGGAGCAGGTAGATGCATCTGAAGATCACAGAATCACGAAATCACTTGGTTGGAAAAGACCTTTAAGATCATCAAGTCCACCCATATCTGTCCTCTATTAAATCATATCCCTGGGCACCTCATCTACCCATCTTTTAAATACATCCACGGTTGGTGACTCAACCACCTCCCTGGGCAGCCAATGCCCAACAACCCTTTTCAGTGCAGAATTTTTTTTCCTAATGTCTAATCTAAACGTGTCCTGGCACAGCTCGAGTACATTTCCCCTCATCCTATCACCAGTCACTTGGGTGAAGAGACTAACACCCATCTCTCTATAACCTCCTTTCAGGTAATTGTAGACAGCGATAAGGTCTCCACTCAACCTCCTCTTCTCCAGGCCAAACAAGCCCAGCTCTCTCAGCTGCTCCTTGTAAGGTTTACTCTCCATCCCCTTTACCAGCCTGGTTGCCCTTCTTTGGACACACTCCAGGACTTCGATGTCTTTCTTATAGCGAGGGACCCAAAACTGAACACTGTATTCGAGGTGCAGACTCATCAGTGCTGAGTGCAACCACTTCCTGCTGGCCACACAATTTCTGATACATGCCAAGATGCCATTAGCCTTTCTTGGCCACCTGGGCACACTGCTGGCTCAGATTCAGTCTGCAGTCAAACAACATTCCCAGGTTCTTCTCTGCCTGACAGCTACTCAGCCAGTCTCCCCCAAGCCTGTAACACTGCACAAGGCTGTTATGCAGGACTCTGTGCTTGCCCTTGTGGAATCTCATCCCATTGTTCTCAGCCCATAGATCCAGCCTGTCCAGATCCCTCTGAAGAGCCTCCCTATCCTCAGGCAGATCGACACTTCCTCACAGCTTAATGTCATCTGCAAATTTACTGAGGGTCTGTGACCCCATGGGAAATGTACAATGAATAAGACTCCTGGCAGGATCTGTGAACCAATGGAGCAAGCAGTCGAGGCTGAAGCAGGACTTGTGATTCCATAGAAGGGACCCATACTGGAACAGTTCATAAAGAACTACAGCTTGCCCATTGCACATGAAAGGGGAATAAATTGTTGTACTTGTTCTTAGAGGAAGATTCAATCTCATTTGTTAAGAGAGATTGATAAAGGATATTCAATTTGCTTTCTAAAGTTTTCGTAGCCTCCTGCAAAACTCTGAACAATTTTATTCCCTGCAGTTTTCACTGGAATTACAGTATATGGATTCCACAGGAACTTACAGGACCCTACAACTTGTAAATTCTGAAATAATTAATTTTATAGTTAGATTTTATGGAAACATTTTAATAGACAAAATATGCTGGAACCCAATTCAAGTGTAATTCTTTAGCTGGCTATTTGTAGTAGCATAAACTGCATGAAGTACAGGATTAATGATGGTAAGTGCTACTTGATAGCAAAATGTTTCATATGTGCAAGTTGAGGTCATGACATCTGGAAGTAACTCCTGAGAATGAAGAAGAAAATGGAATGGAGCAAGTTTTCTGGTTTCTATTCAGATCATTGGACCTAATGTACATGAAAACTCCATTCAGTATTGCTAAAATATTAAGATTAAAGCCATGTGGTAAAATAAAGTACTTTCTGTCATGGCTTATGCATTTAACATATGACATTTATAAGAAGAATGAAGAAAATGAGAAAAATATGTGATGAACTACATAGCTTAGTAGATGCCTGGAATAGTCAGCAACAGAAAAGAATTTTGAAAAGATTTGTAAGAAGCCAGACTTTAACGGCTAATTTTCAAAGCAGTTATACTATTAATGTGAACTTTTGCCACCACAATTACGAAGCACCATTGTTGTTGAAGGCAATCTCCTATTTGCAGAGGAAAGTATAGACTGGGAACATTGTGTCCTCTGAGTTGCTCAATGTATGTTTTCTTCACTGTGCTTGTCTTTGAACTTGTAAGCAAAGTAAGTCAGCAAGGTCTTTCATTTTTCATTCGTGTAACACAGAGTATTTTGAGGTCCATAGAGAATAATAAACAGGAATAATACATTAAAGTGCATCCAGAAAGTCTTATTTTGCGCTTTGTATATTATAGACAAGGTTGCTTGAATGAGGAATGTTCAGCAAGAAAAAAATGTGGAAGTCCTTTTTATTGTGCTCTATTCCAGCAAACAATTTTGCACATGGTTAATTTTATCCGGGAGGCTAGTCAAACTAAGTCTAGAGGATATGCTAACTACTGATTCTAGTGAGACTATCTACATATGTCATAGTTCCATCAGCTGATCTCTGACTTACAGTATTATTGGTAGCTAATATGCATTATTTCATGTTACTTAAGAATCAAACCATGAGGCTATAATCATAAATATTTACATTTAAGTATATGCTATCAAGAACATATCACATAATTCTTTTAGTATGGCTGAATATGAATGAAATATGAAACTTCACTTATGACTGAAATTATTTAGGTATGGCTAAAATTTAAATATTCATAAGTCTATTGAAAGTTTAATTTATACTACTAAAAGAACTTTTCCGATTTAAGAGACTATTGATCAGTAGATTGTTTTCATGACTGCAATTTTGCATGAGCAGATCTTTAGAAATCTAAACCTGAATTTTTTCCTATTTATCACAAACTCTAGATTCCCTCTTTTCCTGTAAAATTGTTCTCCATCTCTCCATAAGATTCCACGTTATTCACACGTTGAATCAGATTTCATGTGACCTCCAGCAGTTCTGATTAACATTGTATATATAAATAAACAAAGCTTGCCTGGTAGTTTTTAATTCCTTAATGCTAAATATATGCAAAAATATCTGCAAACTTTTCAGCAAGTTTTTTGAAAACACTGTTTATTCTATGTTGAGCAAAAAGCAAAACATGCTCTGCTTGCCTTTGTTCCTCAAAATCTTTCTTTGTTCAGAATGTTGACATGTATAGGTCAGTTAAACTAAAATTATCTCTATTTCATCATCACTCCATTTACAGTTTAGATACAGTGATCCAATTTGTTTGTTTTGCTACTACCTTCTTTTCCTTCTTGCATTTTCTCCACCTTTTTTCTTCCAATTTTTTGAAGACCTGTTCCTGGAGACAGATCCGATCAAACCAGAAGGCAGGATTATGTGATGCACAGCAGGAACATACTCTTTTATACAAACCTGATTTCAAGAGACAGGAAAAGATACAATATAAAAATATTTATCTGGATCTCAGATTTTTTATAAAATCTTTTCTCAAAGCCTGATTTTTATTTTTTTTAAATGACCTACCTCTTAGTCAAATTATTGCCAGGACAGAAAGATCCCTCAACAAATATTTTAGGGCAATATTTTCAGAAAAAAATTGTTTGACACTAGGAAAGACTTGGGATTTGGTGCATTTTTTTAACTATTATTTATATTATTTTTCTATTCAGAATATATTCCAATATATTTTTTTCATTAGATATAAATAATTTTAATATTTGTGGTGGTTTAACCTCAGCTGAGAACTGGGTCCACACAGTCACCTGTTCCTTTAAGAGAGAGAGAGGGGGCAAGCGGAAAGCCACAGGGGAAAGGAAAAAAAAACCAAACCAAAACCCCACGGGTTGGGATAAGGATAGTTTACTAAAACAGCAGAAAATGATACAAAGAACAACAGTGATAACACTACTTTAGAACACAGGGTGCACGAAACTGGTGATACACAATGCAACCTCTCACCGCACTACGCAACTTAGGCAGTGCCACGCAAAGCCAACTCGGAACCCGACCTACCGCCAAGAAACCGCACCTGCCCCGAAGCCGCGTTTTTGGCTCACTTTTTCTTCTTTATACAGAACATGATGTAATTGGTATGGAATATTCTCATTGGCCAAACATAGCCCACTGCTAAAAGGTAAATTAACTCCTTCTTAGCTGAAACCAGGACAATATTACAACTGAAATTTTCTATGAAAATGTGGGTATTATTTTACCTAAACATTCAGCATGTGTAGAAGTTAGTTTTAAGTTTTTAAGGTCAAGGATTATAATTTATAATATGCTCAAACAGTGAATGCTATTTAAAGAGAAATCATAACCAGTCATAAGAGATGTAACAATAATATTAAAATTTCATTTTATTCTTGCAATCTTAAAAAACACTGTTTAAAAGTGTAAAGTTTGCAATTAAATACAAGGAATGAAAGAGTAAACTAAAAATGATCACATACTCTTTTTTACTATATTCTCACCATAATCTTTGCAAGGTATTTTAGAAGACTACACTGAAAACTAATAGCAAAGGTTAAGGAGACAAATATCCCTATCATTATTTGCTGGTGCTGAAAATATGGTTAAGGCCTCCACAATACTGACAAAAATTCATCAGACTCAAAATCTGGTGGTAGGGTTATCTTAATGATTTCAATTATCTTTAGAAAGTGAGAAAAATAGCAGAAAAAGGACAGTTCTGTTTGTGTTCTGATGGTTAGAAATTAGAAAGACTCAGATCAGAGGACCATATGATGGTGTTTTTTTTCCAAATCTAAATATGGAATGCTCATGAAAACCTGTGTCAGGCTAATACTGTGTAAGCACATTAAAGAAAGATATTCTTTTCTGCTTAATGGGTATATTTTAATTTTAACAGTTTAAATGACTGTCATTTACACATATAAAGTTCTATTTAGAAACATCATCCTAGATGATGCTGCCAGTATCAAATTAGATATGACACACCCAACAGAAGAATATGTGTAATAGAAACCACTCTCTCAGTAACATTGATTCATTTTGACATAAAAAATTGATCACCAAACCTTTATCGGTTAAATTCACAAGGTTAATATTAGCACAGTATATCGAGACAAGAAAATGAACCCATTGATGGGCACAGGATTGTCTATGCCATTTAATGTCTAGGCCAGCAAAGGGAATGATTTTTGATTCAGACAGGAAGCATCCTTCCTAATAATGCCTTAGCAGAGTCTGAAATTATTGAACATTGGGGGAAATGTCCCGTAACCAAAACTTAGCATTCTTGGCAGAAGAAAACCACCGTATTTTTGTGGGTTGTGCCATGTCACTTGTCCTCAGGGTCAGATGACAAACTTCAATCTTTAATCCTCAAAGGGGACCTGCTAAGAAGGGGTTGCATTGAATTGTCTAGTACTAGGGGTGCTCCACACAGTATGGTAAATCAGTACTTTTGTACTCCAGAAAGATAGAAATATCTTGTCCTTTTTCATCTTAATTACCCAACCGTAAACAGAGAAAAGATCATCAACCTGTTTTGTGATGCTGTTTTGAGGATGCACACTTAAAGCTGGCCATGTCAGTTGTTGATAGTGTTAGTTATATGAACTCAAAAGAAAGACTCCAGTGTCTCCATACACTAATTCTTATTCATATTGCAGAGTGCTGTAGCAATTCAATTCTAATTACTTGTTCCTGTGACTAAGGGCTAGAAAATTAATTCCTGACCACCTACTGCATATCATTATACAAGGAATAAGCAGCAAAATGATTAAATAGACTATATTTCCCACTCTTGTCCTGCAAGTTTCCCTATTACATCTTTTTATACTTTGCAATTTCCTAACTTCTGAGATGATGCTTTAACCTGCAGAAAAATACTTTGTGATATGGAACACAACCACCCACCAGACCGACAGAAAGGAAGTCACTAATATGCTACAAATTACTATAGGTTACATCATCATAATTTCTTTTCTCTGTGTATCATTTAATGCCTTTTCTTGGGAGAAAATAATTTTCTTTGTGATGTGCTAGTGATCAGAAAAATCTCGGATTTTACTCATAAATGTCTCATAATATCCTTTACATTTTTTTTTTATATAATGTCCTAATATTTTTTATACAGTGTCCTAATAGCACACTACTCTGAGATTAAATGAACTGTTCCTTAATAGCCATTCCGGTTTTGCAATAAATTATCCCCCAAAATTGAAAACTAATAAATTTTACTATTATATTTTTGTTTGATTTCTTTTTTCTTCTTCAGAGTGCCGAAGTAATTATAGGTATAAAGGATAATTGCATTCGCCAAACATTTTCCTTTCCCTTTTATGATGTATATATCACATAGACATTCATCTCAGCCACACAGCATACAGGAATAAATTTTCTTTCATTAAAGCTAGTTGTGAAACTTCTATTGACCTCTGTTCTCTGTGTGTGTGTAGGTCTAAGTACTAGAAACAAGAGTGAGACCCCTGGCCAGAGGTGCCTGTTTTTCCATGGAGCAGCAATTGGAGGAAGTATGAGTATGCATGCGAGTGTATGAATATTAACAAAGAGCAAACTGAGTAAGCTGGCAAGTAGATGAAGTGGCCTGGGAGATGGGGGAGAGATGGGGCAGGAAGGAATGTCTCCGAGAGTGAGACACTGGAAGGGGCTGGCTTTGAGGGACCAGGGTTGTACCAGCCGCTTCTCTCTGAGTGTCTGTGCAAGCAACTGGGGAGAGCAACGGAGGAGACTGACATTTAGAAGCAGGCACTGGGCACACTGAGTGTCTGAGTGAAAGTGCTGGAGTGACTCGTATTCTGCAGGTGTGTGTATATGTATATAGTTCCCATTAATAGATCTTTACCAGCCAGAGACACTAGAAAGATGAGGCCCTTGAGCAGTTTGTGTCTGTGTGAGGGCTGAGTGTCTGCCTGTGTTGATCTGTGTTGCCAAGTGTGTCTATATGTATATAAAATTATATATTATCATACACGTATGTGTGCATATATTATGTCTGTGCACATGCCTACTGGGAATATGCATTCAGCCTCATTACTAGTTGGACCTAGGTCATAGAGCTGTGGCAGGTTCAGCTTTCTCAGGAAGCTTCATTCAGTCTCTCCCTAATATTTTATTTTATTATCCTCTTTCTGACTCTCTTGATCATCAGGTTGTTAGTAACAGAAAAAAAACCCAACAAAATAAACCCCCAAACAACCTAAAAACTTCCTGCATCCTTTGTATTTTTTCTTCAGAGTGTGATTTCCCTAAAACCTAGAACAGAACTGTCAAATCTTTGGGATAAAAGATAGTTCATAAGAATTTTCCTTTTCTGTTTTAGGTCTGTATGTTACCTCCTAATTCCATACAGATACAACCCTATGAGCGTGAATGTCCTTTGGTCGGAGAAAGTGATAAGAAACAAAACTACTCTAGCTTGAAAAACCAGAAAAACTATTTTATTGCTCCTCTAAGGCAGTATAGGTAAGAACACAAATAGAAAGAATTCAGATATTCAGATGCATGGGGCAGCCCCTGGCCTCTTCTCACAGAGGCCATCCCTGCAGTCCTCACTCCTGCAAAGCCTAGCCATGTAAATCCAATCCAGCGCAGCAACAGGACAGTTACTTCCTTTCCCTATGCTCACTGGGTAGAGATGATGCCTGAAGGCAACAACAGATCAATTTATTCTACAGTCAGGCGTGCTGCCTGTAGATATCTCTGTTGAAGGGACTTTGGCTTTTTCTTTCTCGCTCATTGACACTTCCACCCACACTTTTCTATGTCTTTTATCTCTGTTTTCAGAGGTAAAGCTTAGGTGGATAGAGAATAGACACAAATCTGCTGAACACATGTATACTGACAACTATCCCATTGTGAACTGGCACATCTCCTTGGCTTTTCACTACGCATAGCAGGCAAGTATATAATTCTGTCTGAGAACTTTTTCTGTTCCAAGGGAAAAAAAATGGAAATAATTTTCTGCATACATATACAAGGCCTTTTTTTTCCTTTTTCTTTTTTTCCACAGAAACTTGTCACAAGTTTTTGCAAATCAGGAAAGAAAAAGACATTTCATTTATCACCTGCTGGATACTTATCTACATCTTTCTGAGATGCTAGAATTTCATCATGCACCATTTTGTGTCTAGAAGAAGAGTAAACACATTCATATACAGGTACACAAAACTATAGAATGTGATAGCCCTTTATTTCACGTTATGAATTTCCAACCACAAAGTGCATCTGTGAAAATAATTAATATCTCAAGATCTAGACTAGATTTTCACTCAAATGATATAATCCTTGTAACTCCCACACATTTCAAAAGAATCATAGAATCATAGAATGGCAAGGGTTGGAAGGGACCCCTAGGATCATAAAGCTCCAACCCTCCTGCCACAGGCAGGGCCACCAACCTCAGGCCTGGATCTACACAAGGTTGCCCAGGGCCCCATCCAACCTGGCCTTGAACACTTCCAGGGATGGGGCATCCACCACCTCTCTGGGCAGCCTCTTCCAGGACCTCACCACTCTTTCCGTAAAAAACTTCCCCCTAATATTCAATCTAAACCTTCCCTCCTTCAGCTTTAAACCATTCCCCCTTGTCCTGCCATTATCTGCCCTTTTAAATAGTTTATTCCACTCCTGTTTGTATGGTCCCTTCAGGTACTGGAAGGCTGCAGTGAGGTCCCCCTGCAGCCTTCTCTTCTCCAGGCTGAACAAGCCCAGCTCCCTCAATCTCTCCTTGTAGGGCAGGTGCTCCAGCCCTCTAATCATCCTTGTGGCCCTCCTCTGAACCCTCTCCAACAGTTCTACATCCTTCTTGTATTGGGGGCCCCAGATCTGGACACAGTACTCCAGGTGGGGCCTCACGAGGGCAGAGTAGAGAGGGACAATCACCTCCCTGTCCCTGCTGGCCACCCCTCTTCTGATGGAGCCCAGGATACCATTGGCCTTGCGAGCTGCAAGAGCACACTGCTGGCTCATGTTAAGTTTCTCATCCACGGTGACACCCAGGTCCTTCTCAGCAGGGCTACTCTCAAGGAGGTCTTCTCCCAGTCTGTATCTATGTCTGGGATTCTTCTGGCCTAAGTGCAACACCTTACACTTGGCAGTGTTGAACCTAATTAGGTTCACCCGGGCCCATTTTTCCAGCCTGTCAAGATCCCTCTGGATGGCTTCCTTTCCTTCAAGAGTGTCAACCACACCACTCAGCTTCGTGTCATCTGCAAACTTGCTGAGGGTGCACTCAATCCCATCATCGATGTCATTGATAAAGATGTTAAAGAGAACCGGTCCCAAGACAGACCCCTGGGGGACACCGCTTGTCACCGGCCTCCACCTGGACATAGACCCACTGACCACCACCCTTTGGCTACGGTCTGTTAACCAGTTTCTTATCCACTGGATGGTCCACCCACCAAATCCACATCTCTCCAGTTTAGAGATAAGGATGTGGTGGGGGACTGTGTCAAAGGCCTTGCACAAGTCCAGGTAGATGACATCGGTCGCCTTCCCTTTATCTACTGATGCTGTCACTGCATCATAGAAAGTCACCAGATTGGTAAGGCACGACCTTCCCTTGGTGAAGCTGTGCTGGTTGTCCCGGATCACATGCTCTTCCCTCATGTGCTCCAGCATGTCATCCAGGAGGATCTGTTCCATGATCTTCCCAGGCATCATGAAAGTATGCATCAGGAGCTTTCACTGCCCTTCATCTGAATAAACCTTCATAATGCACTTGCAAGCTGCTCACAATTTTATATCTTTATTCTGTAAATTATTAACAGAAATTTTTTTTTAAGATGATTTCTTTAATTAATGTAAAATTTATTTAAATGTTTATGAATTGTGAGCAGAAAGCTGAAAGCCAAAATCTTCAAATTAAATTATTTGTTTGCTAGAATTTTTTTTAATATAGATTCAAAATACTAATGTCTTCATGAAGGAAATTGCTGTAGGTGAAACAAGATGGAAATTAAGCAATACATTGAATTATTTTTAATAAAAATCATTAAATATCTGTGAATGGTTAAGTCATCATTTTTATTAGATAGCTTCGTTGGTTCTTTTCTTGACATAGAAAGACTTGTGACTTGTTTTCTACCTTTGTTGCTTCTTTCAGGGGAGAATAGAATAATTATACAGAGCATAATTAATGAAGTTAAATTGAGCAGAACTATTTATTTTACAAATATTTGCTTTATAAAGTCACAATTAGTAAATGCTAAATAAGACAAAGACAGTTTGATTCGAAATTACAATCTGTAAAGTATGCTTATTTATAATCAAATTTAATGGTTGCTGTAAACGTTAATTTTGCTAATTCAGCTTGGAGATAAAGGATAGTAACCAACTCTGTATTAATTTACTAAGGATTAGAAAGTGGAATGTTGAGAATACTTGAAAGGGATTTTCATTTGAAAGAAAGAATGCAAATCAAAAGAAATCAGATACTCAGATGTCATTCTAGTTTCAGCTAATGTTTCCTTACAGGCTAAAAATAATCTAAATAAATAACAAAACATAATTCTTCCATCTTTTTTAAAATCAGTTAGGCTGAAATCTTTTTTCTAACTCATTTTGAAAAAGTATCCTGCAGATAGCTATTAAAAGTCAAAATCTGGTATATGTCTAGGATGTACATCTTAATGCATCTAATAGAATGTGGTTTAAGAACGCAGTTCTTTATTAATTGTGTGAATCTTTTCCATGTCAAGACAATAGCAATGTGATTGGTAATAACGTAATTACTTGTGACAGAAAGACACTTGACTGCAGGGTTTAAAAATAATGATAACGATTTATTTAAAACCCATGTGCAGATTCAATACATCACTATTGCTGGTTTTATGGATACAATGTAGAAAGGCACTATTGCTGTTTAGAAGTACGACTACACTTACCACAACAACAATTGATTCACAAAATGCACTACTTCCAGCAGGCACCTAACTCACTGTTACCACCCGCGGGCAATTCACAAGGTTCAATATTGCAACCACAGCAGATTCACAAAACACACTATCACCAGCGCACTAAATACTACACGTGTGTTAGTCAGTCACCCGAGACTACAAACTTAAAACCTAGCAAATATTCACTTACTGATCTCTCTGGTAAGGGTTCTCAGTACGTTACTTCAGCCAGACTCCTGGCCAAGGGGGAAGATTCTCCTCGCAGAGTTGGAGAAGCGGCTCCTGCCTCTCAAACTGAATTTGAGGGGGTTTATATGGGGGTTAATTTGTTTTTGTGTCTTTGATCTACCTGATAGTGGGAAGGACTGTGCCCTAGTGGACAATGTCATCTTCCATATTTGTCAATATCAGCGTCTCCTCTTATCTTATGCCCTATCTGTTGCATATCTTTGCATTGTCTGGGGCCAGTAAAGCCAAATGAGGACCCTCTGGCTTGCCTTTCTCTTACTGACAGGCAGCCAATTAGTGGCTTGATTGGGACTCCTGGTATTGTTTGTTGAAGGAGCTACAAGGCTCAGCCCAGGTTTCGTTTCATTGAATTATGCATCACTGCCCTTTTAGTCTCAGTTTATAGGACAACTCAAGTCTGAGAGATCTACACAGCTCCCCACGAGTCCTCCCTGCTGAGATGAGGACTCAAGGCAATCCAAAACAAGAGTTGCTTTACAACCCCACATGAGTAGCCTGATGCGGTAGACATTGCTGAAACCTGTTTGTGGGACTCTGAGCCAGATGATCCTTACATCATTGTTGATATTTGTTGTTGATTACAGTTGATACTGTTACAGTCACCCTAAAAACATAACTTCAATCATTACCTCTTTTCTATATTTAGGGTAATTTAATTTAGAATTTGAATATTAAGTAATCAGTTATGCTACCCAGTAGTTCCGGGAATGTGGCAACTGCCAGGGGTGGAGGGGGTGCACTACTTGATTGAATCGTTACCTCTTTTGTATACTAAACAATCGGTGAGACTGACCAGTGGTTTCTGTATTAGAAAGAAGGGGAAGAGGATTGCGAACACTGCCAGGAGACACACGGACAATGGGATGGGCATTAAGCAATGACTACCTCTTTGTGTACAACTTAACCAATGAGGTAAGCATTGAGTAATAGCTTCGTTAAAAATGGTATAAATATGTTGTTTTAAACCTATGGCAGAACACGTCTTCTGGAGGAGCTACCCCACGTGTTTCTCCAGCGCTGCAAATAGAGAAGTGCCTGCTCATCTGCTGTGTTGCCGTTCTTCCAGATTGTGACCACTACCAATACTATTACAGAATCACAGAATCACAGAATCTTAGGGGTTGGAAGGGACCTCAAGAGATCTTCGGGTCCAACCCCCCTGCCAAAGCAGGCTCCCTAGGACATATCACTCAGATAGGCGTCCAGACGAGACTTGAATATCTCCAGAGAAGGAGACTCCACCACCTCCCTGGGCAGCCTATTCCACTGCTCCGTCACCCTCACTGTGAAAAAGTTCTTCCGCATGTTGGTGCGGAACTTCCTGTGCTCCAGCTTACAGCCATTGCCCCTAGTCCTGTCCCCACTGACCACTGAAAAGGGGCTGGCCAATTCCCCCTGCCACCCATGTCTAAGATACTTGTAAACACTAATTAGGTCCCCCCTAAGTCTTCTTTTTTCCAGGCTGAACAGACCCAGCTCACTCAACCTTTCCTCATAGGGGAGATGTTCCAGACCCCTAATCATCTTTGTCGCCCTTCTCTGGACTCTCTCCAGAAGGTCCCTGTCTTTTCTATACCAGGGAGCCCAGAACTGGACACAGTATTCCAGGTGGGGCCTGACCAACGCAGAGTAGAGGGGGAGGATCACCTCCTTCGACCTGCTGGACACACTCTTCCTGATGCATCCCAGGATCCCATTGGCTCTCTTGGCCACCAGGGCACACTGCTGGCTCATAGCCAACCTGTCATCAACCAGGACCCCTAGGTCCTTCTCCATAGAGCTCTTCTCCAACAGCATCTAGAGCTTTCATCGTGGGCCATGCGTCAAGACTCATCTTACATACATACTGTTTTTTTAAATACAGAGATTCATTATTTTTTACAATCTACAGGAATTGCTATATGATCATTGATGTGTCCAAGTCCACTGAAAGTGAAGTGACGCTCCAGAAATGGGTAGACCATTCTGATCATGGCTTATTTAATTGGTTCCTTCAAAGGAAGGTTCCTTATTTAATCAGTTCCTTCAAAGGATTTTTTTAGATAGGCTTACTTTGTAAATACGGTACACACTTCCAGAATATTTAAAATGGAATCACCAGCAAGTCCATCTAAATCCTGTGTCTGAACAACCAGAGCCTTTGGAAGAATCTGTTGGTGTGTAATAGACATCTACAGTACTTTACCCTTATATCTACATGGAATTTTTTTTTCTTTTCATTCTTAATTCTATTCTTAGAAAGAAATAGTGTAATATTTTCCCGTTTCTCTGTTCTTTGAGGAGGCTCATCTGCCCAACTTGCAAAGTCTATGAAATTTCAGAATTTATTTTGTGAATGGGTCCATGTTCTTCCAAGTCAGACCTCTCAATCACAACCTGAAATTTAAAAAAACGTTTCATTTTACTATTACTGTGTGACTTGATTGGTTTATACCCTCACCAAAATTCTGTTTTCAATGTCCAAAGCAGTGGGTTTAAAAGATCTTTTCCTTCTTTGAGAATTGTTTTTTTTCCTGATTTATTTTTTACCTTCATCTTCCTTTCAAAATTTTTAGTTGTTATTCCTAGCAAATTTACAAACTTAAAATTTTTCATTAGTGTTTACAAGTTTTTATAAGCATCCTTCCATGATCCAGTCTTTCAGTAGTAATGCACACAGTATTGCACTACAATAAATGCACTTGAAATAGCCTGCGAAATGTGACTTTCGTTACTACTGTGAAAATAGTAAAGGATCTGTGCAGACCCAGCAGTGTAGGGGCTGAGCCTTACTTCAGTCTAACTTTGTTTGGCTGTTTTAACTCTTGCACTAGGGCACAGTAACTGCTGCCTCCCCTGATTTATCTTCAGATCTGAGGCATGATAGAGGCTTCCCCTCTGGAGGCTATTATAAAGCTGCCCAAGAGAAGGAAAAAGGCTGTAATAAGACCATTGACTTCCAGGAATATTACATTCCAAAAATGAGGACCTTAGTATGTAAGTCCTCATAAACACTCTCTCCTTCTCTCTTCTTGTCTTTGAAACCTCAGCAGTATAGTGGCAGTGTAAGTATTAAATGAAAGGAGTGGATGGCAGCAGGTCTGAGGGATTTTCTGTTTATCAATTTTAACCATAATATTAATTAGGCTTCTCTTTGTAATAAGATGGTTTGGGCTATTCAGATATTAAAACAGTAACAAATTAATGACTTTAAATATATGGTGACTTTTATCTATGAAAGGATTCTGAACTTCATGATACAAAATTTGTATGATTGCTTTTTTCTTTTAATATTCCTTAAATTATATTTTTCTATCTGGCATCAGTATTATCTATGCACATGCATAACTGAAAACTGTCCTTGCTGATTACATTTTTTTTCTTCCATGTTTTGCTTGTCCTATTTATTTGGATTGCTCTTATTGGCAGAAATTATGATTTCCATGGCCAGTAAGATAGAGCCATAAATAGTATAAAAAGTATTTTGTCCAGTATTAAAAATACAACTGCAATTTTACCTCTATGAAATTTATTACAAATAAGATATCACTCTGATAACAACTTTAACAAATCATGAAGAAGGTTTTTTTTGGGAGTAGAAGTGTTCTAGTTTTTGCTGTTTATTTAAAATAAAAAGATTGTACAGTGTATAAAAAGGTTTGGTAGTGATGATAGAGATAAGAAAAACTTAAATATAATTGTTGCACTCTCCATATCAAGATCTTAATAGTTCCTCCAAAGTCACTGGCATGACATGATGACTCAGTTTATACTTGCAGCATATTTATTTTCCCCATCTGCATGAAGAAAACTAAAAGCACTGTAACCATTAAGAATTTTTTTTAAATGGTTATTGCCAAGACATTACAAGTTCTTCTTTAGATTAAAATCCTTCTTTTTATGTTAATAGTTTTCAAAACCACAAGAAAACACATAGCACAAATGCTTTCATTTTTAGACACATAACACATTAATAATGAAAGAATTATTTACTAGAACTTTTCAAATGGAAAATTTCTGTTCATTTCTCTGCCAGCTGAGAAAGATGAGAAAACTTACTTTAGATTGTTTGGTTAATTTGAAAACCTGCCTAAATGCAAACAGCAAAGTATCTATTCTTATAGGAAAATTACCCACAAATGAAATCTTACTTTCTTGGGAACAAGTAGTTAACCATTCTAAAATGCCACTTTTTAATTTTTTTTTTAATCCCTGAAGTACTGTTTACAGGAAAACAAATTGAAAACCAACTAGCAGTTACCTAAAAAACACTCCAAAGAAAATAATCTCTAGAAAGAAATTTTAACAAAATCTAATTGGAAATAAATTTCTGCTTGTTTTGTCATTCAGGATGTCTATCAGTGAAAAACTGGCACTCACTATCCTGAAAAGCAGAACTGAGCATTTATCTTTTGCCTTGCATGAGAGAGAAGCAGAATGAGGAAAGAAGCAGAAATCTGGAATAAAGCAGGGGGATGTTTGGAAAAAACTTTCCTTTGCCATGAAATACATAGAATATAAATCCACAAGAAACTTTTGGCAAGCTTTATGATCTTTGATTTGTCCGTATTATTTTGAAATGAATTCAAATTCCATCAAGGCTTGTAAGAAAGAACATGAAGGCAAAGCAAGGCACTGAGACACACACAAAAAACCAGGATCTCTGCTGGGTCATAGTAATGTCCATTCACTGTAGCACTGCTCTGCAACAGAGAGGAGAGAAAGAGGAAGAACAGGAGAAGGAGGGGGAGGGCTGGCCTTTTCTGCTTTCTGCCTCCTCCCAGTAATTTACTTTGGCTGCCTAGGGTGTTCCTTTCCCACACTTTTCTTGCACAATCTCTCCTCTCCCTACACTTTCCATCTGGCCTAGGGAAAGGGACAAGAGGTCAATCCTTGTATTATAGCACATAAAGGATTTCACTGCTGCAATCCTTACTGCTCTACCACCTACACTACCATTTTTCACAGTGCCCTAACACCACTGATATCTACACCTTTGATACCACCCCAAACTCTCCAGACTAACCTTTCACCATCTCACACAGCAAGAGCTTTTATTTGAAGATGGAACATGTCACCATGCCTACCCTTTCTGCTGCGGGCTCTTGAAGACTTATTTTCTGTGGATGAAGTCCAGCCTGAAGCAGGCTAAGACTTCAGGACATCTGGCAGCTTTTTCTCATGAACTTGAGAAGTTCTTCCCACAATGATTCAGAGCTGTTACAAATTCTCAGTTAAGACCTGAAAGTTATTTTCAGTGACTATGGGTGAAGACTTACTAGCAGAGTCTCTGCTTCACAGCCCTCATCTTCCTCTGTGAAGACCTCAGGGATGGTCCTCAAGAGCACCACGGAGACTGGAGATTTGATCTCACCTGCCATGCTTACAGTACAGCATGACCTTCAAAGGTGTATGCCAGCTTTCCTGGGTAAGAGGGCTGCATTCTGTCATTCTTTCTTGAGCATGTGGGTGGGTGCCCCTTGTTCATGCCTCAGCCTAGGCAGCAATCAGTTTGCTGTTTGAGACTTCCTGGCATATCACACCTGTAGGCAGTGTGTCCTGCCTCTGGCTCAGAAATGCATCCTTCTGAAATACCACTACACATTTGCTCCTTATCTGCTGCACTTCCTTGCACTTGTGAGTCATCACTGAAGGAGGATACATAGCCTACTGAGACAGATTATGCTCCCACTCAGGTTTTGATCTTATCAGGTAATTCAAGAGAGGTGAGGATGGCCCTATTTGCAGCATTGTCTAGGGTACACCTGGTTCAGAGGGGAATTTCTGCAATGAAAGGAAGAGCCTAGAACACATTTGCAATCAGTTGACTAGGCCTTAATAACTCCCCTCAGCCCACCAGCATTGCTGCTGAGGTTCTGGCTATAGTTCTATCCTCAGCCTTGTATCCTCACTGGCAGGTCCCTGGGGTCAAGGATCAGGAGCAGAGGGAGGTCCCCAGGGGTTCATTAGGGCAGGGCCTGGTAGCCATGCCTGTCACAGTGCCCTAACCAGGGTTCTGGCAGTGTATTGTGGGTCCTCGCACTTATGTCTAGTCTTTTGGACATTGATTCTTTTCTTTCCCCACACCACCACACTTCATTGTCCCTGAAATCGCTAGATCTTTTCCGAATTTTCTCCTCTTTCTAAGCCCATTCCTTTTGTGGAAAAGAGAGCAGTGGTTTTGTCATGAACAGACTAGTCCTCTTTTGGTCTAAAATCCTTAATGGGGAAAAAAACCCTTAAAAATAGTTGTCACAAAGGCGCATTTAAGAGTGTTGAAGAACAGAGGATGCATATGTAGTATTGCTCAGCATCCTCTGCTGGCACCCAGCCAATCAAAGCTCAAGACCTCAAGGGCATCCTTCACCAGAGGTTATAGATATGCATTTCATAACCATAAGTGGATTTGCATGGATTCTGCATGGTCTCTCTTTAGCCTATCTAAGCAATTAAACCCCATTATTCAGAGTGTCACAGTTTAATTTCAGGTGATATGAAGATCTTAATTTTTTAACTTCTTACTAGCTTTTTTTTGTCCCCTAGTGTTTACAGTGGAAAAAAACAATTATGTCTATCATCTCCCTACAGCACTCCTGGTCATGATTTTTGCTATATCACATCACTCATGCCTTTACTAGAACAAATAGTCCAAAGTTACTTAGACATTCCTTAATCTAAGTCCATTATATTCCTTTGAACATATTCATCACATTTTTCAAAACTTATGCCTTTCAACAGAATCCTTCCTGAGGTGAACAAAATGTTACTACAGAACATATTTAGAGGATATAAACCAGGGGATTTTTGCAGTGAAGTAGCAATGTTTTTTGTTTTGTTCTCTTACTGATTTGTTTCTCGTGCTACCTCAGTATTTTCTTTGCTTTTTATATTGCTGCTAAGCAGTGAGTTGACATCTTCATGAATTATCTACTGTTCCTCAAGTTCTCATTTCTGAGTGACGAAGGTTAGCACAAAGTTCTTAATTTTACACATGAATTTAGAGTTGAGGGTTTTTTTTTTTCATATCACTGTACTATAGTAACTTTGTGCAGTCTATCTCAAATAGATAGCATTTCTGCATTAACTGTCATTAATTTTTTTACACCAGGCATTAAAATAGCAAAATTCTCATTAATTTAACCGCATGGAACTTTACCTAGATGACTGAAACTTAAAAAAATAAAACACATTAATATAAGTCAAACAACAACATTGAAATGTTCACAGGAGAATCTCTATCAGCACAGTTCAGACTGATTTCATAAGCAGGTAGGGATACTTGTGATGCCCTGGGGTATCCCTTCTGGCTCCAAGTTACTAGTCCAGAAGGACACACATCTCTTCTCAACCCTGTGTCATAACTATCAGGGTAAGTTAGAGACTGAGGGACAGGGCAAATGACAATGGACATTTTTTAAGCAGCTGAATCATGCCAGAGATCAAATATGTCATCTCAACAAGAAATGGTATTTTCTTACTATCTTGTAATATATCAGTCAAAATGAGAGTCAACTTTTTAATGTGAATATATAAGGTCAATCCAGCAGAGTAAATGGCCCAGCTTCTTTCCCAGGTTCTGAACACTTATCACCACACAGTTTAAAATCTAAATTCTATCCTATTATAATTGAATCTATTATAACCCTGTTCTATTATAGCTATAGTTATAATTGACTTTCCTTCCTGATTGTCTGAGTGTGCCTCAGTAGCCCAAATAAATCATTGCTCCACTAACCATTAAATCTATGCATTTTTATGACCTATGCAAGAATTGAGCTGTGCCTCCCACATACCTTTATTCTCTCATCCTCCACACTAGGTGTCAGAAGATTACTTAAGGCCAAAGGTCCCCAGACTTCAAAATGTTTTTCTTTTGTAGGATTTAATAGTACCTCTGGTAGCATTAATACAACTACTTTCAAGTGGTATCCTGCCTGCAGTTTTGAGTGCAGAGGACATGTCAGAGTGTGACAGTGAAGGAAGGGTTTGGGGCTGGAGCAGTGCTGCCGCCTGACAAAGTTTCCAGGACATTTGTAGCCAGGAAGAGAATGTTTAAGGCAGAAAGATTAAACTTGTTTATCAGTCATGAAGGTACAACTGAATTTGTAGCAAACACTGGGAAGAAGATGATATAGAATTTTAGATTAAAAACAAGCATTGTAAACAAAAATTAAAAGTTAAAAAAAGCTTTCCATTTGACAAGGGAGTTTGTACAAAATAGTTACCTTTTTAATGATGCATGATAAAATTTCCTGCAACCCTTATGAAAAAAAACTTTTGGTGGTTTGACCCTGGCTGGAGGCCAGATGTACACCAAAGTTGCTTTATCACTCCCCTTTTCAGCTGGACAAGGGAGAAAATATATATTGAGAGGCTCAGGAGTCAAGATAGGACTGGGAGAGATCATTCCACAATCAGCATCACAGGCAAAAGAGAACACAGGGAAAAGAAAACTCCCTAACTTATTACACTACACTGCACACCCAATGAAATCAGAGTTGGATAATGAGAAGAGCGACCAGATCTTAAAGGAAACTCCCACCCCTTCCTTCTTAGCAGACTTAACTTTATTCATGATTTTGCTCCCTTCTTCCCCCTGTTCTCCATTGTGGCATGGGGAGGGGCAAGGAATGGGGAAACGGGGGTTTTGGTCAGTTCCTCACAAGTTGTTTTCTTTCTTAGCTGGGGGAGGGGCAGGGGGACATTCCTCACACCCTTCCCCTGCTGTAGCACAGGGTCTCATCCACAGAAGACAGTCCTCCATGAATGTCTCCAATGTGAGTCCTTTCCCACAGGGCTTCAGCTCTTCACCAGCTGCCCCTGCGTGGGTAACTGCTATGGGGTGCAGTTATAGAATCACAGAATGTCTCTCAGTCTCTCAAGCTCAGACTATTCCAGCCTGGTCCTCCATGGGGTCACAAGCCTCCCCCTCCCCGTCCCCAGCAAGCCTGCTCCAGCGTGGATCTCTCCCTCTCTCGCTCATCTCTGTGTCTCTAGCTCTCTCCATGGGCTGCAGCTGCTGGCAGAGGCTTACTCCAACGCAGGTGATAACATGTCTTGTATGTGTCCACCTGCTCCAGTGTAGGGCCTCTTCATGGGCTGCAGGTGGGGTCTCGTCCTTTTCCATGGGCTGCGAGGGGGGGAACATCTGCTCCACCATAGGTTTCCCAGTGGGTTGCAGGGGCATCTTTCTCCAGCACCTGCGGCACTTCTTCTCCCCGCTCTTCACTGACCTTGGTGTCTGCCCAGTTTCTTACATCTTCTCACTCCCTTCTCTGGTGTCAAAAAGCAGCTGCTTGCAGTTTTTTTCTTCTAAATGTGATTCACAGAGGCACTATGACCATCGCAACAATGACTCCAACCTTGAGTCATCTGGTTTTTACTCTCTCGGGCCTGCAGAAAGCTTCTAGCTGCTTCTTGCAGAAGACACCCCTGCAGCGTCTCCCCCTTCTCCACCAGAACCCAGCCACACAAAACTACAGCACCAGTATTTCATAAACACACAAACACCCCCCCCACAAACCAGAACAAAACCCAAAGCAGATTAATTTCATACCAATACAGTAAACACATATTTTTGTTTGGTAGTATAAATATATATAATGTGTTTTTAAAATCTATATACTATCACATGAAGCCTCTGATAAAGAGATAAGCCAAAAGTCCACTTGTGAATAGAAATGTCCTCACAGAGTACAAATGGATCACCAGTTAATCTGAAGGACCACATCAGGCAATTAAGATGAAACATAAAACAGAATATTAAATAATCTTCTGCATTTCTAATTTAAAAAGAATTTAATACAGAAATATATGGAAATGCTATGTAAAGGGAATAACCAATTCTAAGCATGTAAAATTCACGTTTGTTGCAATACTTATTCTGCCTACCATGAAACTATGTGATTTGTCTAATGATTTGTGCTCAGTGAAGGGGGCTTTATCTCATATATAAACTTTAGCAAGTAGCCAAAGAAAACACTACTTGACATTACAACAGCAAGAGCATGCTTGTAGAATTTTTTTCTACTGGTTTAATCACAGAACAAGTGAGAAGTTAGCACCTCGCCCCTTCATGACATTCCACTTTACAAGCATGCGCAAAATAAAACATTGTAAATGCTTTCTGAAGTGAAGGGGAAGTGTGCATGTAATCACATGTCTTCAAAGAATACAAAGTGAATATACACAGACAATAGAAATATAAATATCACTTTATGTATTATGGATACTTTAGATACTACGTTTTCAGGCCAGACACTACTTTTGGGAGGAGAAGAGGTGCTGGAATATGATTGCCATACTTATATTTTCTTACTTTAGTGACTGATGTTAACATTAATATGCCAGCTACTTTCATAAACACCTGTACTATAATAAAACAGAGGAAAACACACAAAACTACTCATTTAGTAAGTATAAATTGTACATAACCTGAGACATCTTTTCATCCTAGACTTCATTTACTATAATAGATGATTAAATGGGTCCAGGTATCTCTGCTACAAGGTATAAAATATTAATTGATACAGCAATAAAAGGGATTACATAAAAAAAAATATTGGTAGCAAAATCCTAAAGTTCCATTAAATAGAATATGAAATAGTACTGTAAGCCTGATGTTCTGTTAGCAAAGCCATACTCTAGTAAGACCGATGATTTTTAATGGTCAGTTTATAGAAAAGAGTGTGTTTATCAAATTTTAATACTTCTTTCCCACAAAAAAGAAAAGCCCACCAAAACAAACTAGGTAGTTGGGGAGGAGCTTAATTACAAATACAAAGGCAAAAAAATGTTTTAGCATTCATATTTCAAGGCAAAAAATAGTGTGCATTAAAAAATAAATATCAGGAAATATAAGGGAAGCACACAGCTGAACTTTCAAGCAGGTCCCTTTAGAAGATGGACCTTCAGCTTTGTCCATTTTTTTGTACCTGGTTTCACAGCTACATGTTGAGAAATAAAAAGATTTAACTTGAGGAAATAACTCAATAGTTCCAACAATCCACAATCCACCAAAAGTCAGTGAATAGCCCCACTCTATCTTCATTACTTTGAATGAGATGTTCCTGCCCTGATGAATGAAAATGGAGACATTATATTAACAGATGAGAAGGCTGAAGTGCCTCGATCTTCAGTAGAATCAGCCCTCCTTACCCCTCCTGGGTCAGTGGGCAGCAAGATGGGGCACAAGGGGGTAAATCCCCTCCCACTGTAGGGGAAGATCAGGTTTGTGACCACCTGAAGAACTTGAACATATATGAGTCTATGGGACCCAATGAGATGCATCCAACAGTCCTCAAGTAATTGGCTGATGTGCTTGCAAAGCCACTCTCCATTATATATGAAAAGTCATGGCAGTCAGGGGAAGTCCCTGGTGGCTGGAAGAAGTGCAATGTTGTGCCCATTTTTAAAAAGGGTAAAAAGGATGACCCGGGAACTACCAACCTGTCAGCCTCACCTCTGTGTCTGGGAAGATCATGGAAGAGCTTCTCCTAGAAGCTATGCTAAGGCACATGGATGATGAGGAGGTGATTCGTGACAGTCAGCATGACTTCACCAGGGGCAAATCCTACCTGACCAATTTCGTGGTTTTCTATGATGGGGTGACAGCATCAGTGGACAGAGGAAAAGCAATGAATGTCATTTATCTGGACTTCTGTAAAGCCTTTGACACAGTCCCCCATAACATTCTTCTCTCTAAACTAGACAGATATGGATCTCATGAGTGGACTGTTCGGTGAAGAAGGAATTGGTTGGATGGTTGCATCCAAAGAATAGTTGTCAATGGGTTGAGGTCCAGATGGAGACATGTGACAAGTGCTGTCCCTCAGGGGTCCATACTGGGACCAGTATTATTTGATATCTTAATCAATGACATCAACAATGAAGTTGAATGCACCAAGCCAAGTGGTGCAGTTGACTTGCTGG
This sequence comes from Laterallus jamaicensis coturniculus, assembly GCA_022605575.1. Taxonomy (NCBI): domain Eukaryota; kingdom Metazoa; phylum Chordata; class Aves; order Gruiformes; family Rallidae; genus Laterallus; species Laterallus jamaicensis. Next base: position 84,488,502 of record JAKCOX010000001.1, read on the forward strand.
AAGGATGAAATGTCATCCAGAGGGACCCAGACAAGCTGGAGAAGTGGACCCATGTGAACCTCATGAGGTTCAACAAGGACAAGTGCAAGGTCTTCCATCTGGGTTGGGACAATCCTCGTTATCAATACAGGCTGGGAGATAAAGTGTTAGAGAGCATCCCTGCAGAGAAGGACGTGGTGGATGAGACGCTCAACATGAGCTGACAATGTACACTCACAGCCCAGAAGGCAAATCATATCCCAGGCTGCATCAAAAGGAACATGGCCAGCAGGTGGAGGGAGGTGATTCTGCCCCTCTACTCCGCTCTTGTGAGACCCCACCTGGAGTACTGTGTCCAGTTCTGGAAACCCAAACATAAGGATGACTTGGAACTCTTGGAATGGGTCCAGAGGAGGGCCACGAAGATGATCCAAGGGCTGGAGCACCTCTCCTATGAAGACAGGCTGAGAGGCTTGGGGTTGTTCAGCCTGGAGAATACCTTATAGTGGCCTTCCAGTCCCTGAAAGATGCATACAAGGAAACTGGGAAAGGACTTTTTAAAGGGGTACGTAGTGATAGGATGAAGGGGAATAGTTTTAAATTGGAAGGGAGTAGATTTAGATTGAATATTAAGAAGAAATTCTTCACTATGAGGGTGGTGAGACAGTGGAACAAGTTGCCCAGGGAGGTGGTGGCTGCCCCCTATCTGGAAGTTTTCAAGGCTAGATTGGATGGGGCCTTGAGCAGCCTGATCTAGTGAGAGGTGTATCTGCCCATGGCAAGGGGTTTGGAACATAATGATCTTTAAACTCCCTTCCAACCCTAACCATTCTATGATTCTGTGTGTTAGAAGAAGATCTAATCATTAATGGCCTTGAAACTCTAGAAAACAGGTAGTAGAATTTTGCTGGAGTTTAAAGCAAATCCATTGTGGGCTTATTCCTGTCTTGAAATGATGGAAATAGGTCTTTATATCAGGACACTGTAAACCAATGGATCAGAATTTTGACATCATTTGTCACCAAACTATGCAACTACCAGTTGCTCTGATTTTAAATGCTAACATCAGAAAGTTCACTTTCTTTTCCCTCTGCCCTTGTGTTACAAGAAAATCAAAATGTTCTACGTTAGGAGCTACAATTGCATTCAGTGTCTGTAAATTATTCATTCAGAGCAAACAAGCAGTCCCGTGAGTGGTGTTCTTGCATCTGTCTGCTTCAGGTAACCCTGTGGGCTAATGTCATCTACTTTCTTTCCTTTTTTTACTCTTCTTGCTTCTAACGTTGCGTCTGCATACAACTGACTCTCCCCAGGGCAGGAGCATATTCAGAATAATTTCCTCATGGACTTATTCTCTAACACTAGATTTTTGCATACTGAAATTGTCCTGTTCTTCAGAAGATATAGATGTCTCCCATGTTGTGGTGTATTCAGTAAAATAACCAGCACACTATATACAAAACCGGTAGAAAAAAACAGATATTTTTTCATTCAAAACAAAATTTCTGACAATCACATGATGAACTGCGTTGGTTTTCTGACATTTTCAACCATCTTATTATGTAAATAAAGAATATTTCTTTTCATTTTACCTTTGACTTCATTTGATCAAATTGATTTGTAGGACTTAGTTTAATTGTAATTTTATTAGATATTATAACTGTATGTTATAAATAGTCATGTTTTAAAAAACTATTTGTATTAATGACAAACACTTTTGACATTTTACTTAATCAAAACATTTTCTTTTAAAAGAAAAAGTTTCCTGTGAAATTTCTCATTTTAATTTATAGTTAGTCTAATTGCCTGATACTGTTGTTTCTTTTCAGGATGGAAATATTTCTGGTCCAGTTTCAACTAGATGTCAATATAAGCTCATGACTGATGCAAAAAGGCATCTTTACATGCCTTAAACTTTCTTGGAATTGTGAACCAGGTCATGGAATCACAAGCAGGATCCTGATTTCTTGGCATCATGTTTTATGTATTTGAATCCCTCATGTTAGACAGAGCCAATATCAGCCGGCTCAAAGATGGACCCACTGCTGGACAAGGCCAAGCCAATCAGCAATGGTAGTAGCAACTCTGTGATAACATATTTAAGATTTTTCTACCAGCAAAAGGAGTGAGAAGCTGTGAGAAACTACTTTGCAGTCAGTAAGCCTAATGAAGAAGAAGAGGGAAGAAGTGCTCTGGGTGCCAGAGAAGAGCTTCTCCACCATGTTGAAGACCATGGTGAAGCAGGATGCCCCCTGCAGCCCGTGGAGGATGATGGGGAGCAGAGGTTCCATCTGCAGCCCATGGAGGACTCCATGATGGAGCAGGTGGAGACACCTGAAGGAGGCTGTGACCCTGTGGAAGCCCATCCTGGAGCAGACTCCTGGCACAACCTGCAGCCCATGCCAGACCAGATTTGCTTGCAGGACTGTTGACCCTTTGGGGTACTCATGCTGGAAAAGTTTGTGAAGAATTGTAGCCCATGGGAAGGACTCACAATGGAGAAGTTCATGGAGGACTGTCTTCCATGGGAGGGATCCCATGCTGGAGCAGGGGAAATGTTAGGAGTCCTCCCCCTGAGGAGGAAGGAGCAGCAAAGACAGCATGTGGTGAACTGACAGCAACCCACATACCCATCCCCCTGTACTGCTGTGAGGGAAGTATGTAGAAAAATCATGAGTGAAATTAAATCTGGGAGAAGTGTTTTCAAGATCTGATTTTATTTATCATTATTCTACTCTGTTTTGATTGGGCAATAATTTTTTTTTTCTGTGTTGAGCCTGTTTTTCCCAGGAGAGTAATTGCTGAATGATGTCTAGCTGTCTTTATCTTGACCCATGAGACTTTTGATATATTTTCTCTCCACTGCCCACATAAGGAGGGGGAGTGATAGAACAGCTTTGGTGGGTACCTGGACTCTATCCATGCCAACCCTCCATGCACTACCATGTATAGCTATGTGGTCAAATTCAATGAGAAAATATATGGAAAAACATGTGTGCTCTTCTCATCTGGGTTCACTTGACAAGAAAGAAAATGAGGTTATTACTGTTCTCAAAATCTACCAAAGCTTTTCGGCATCAAAGCAGCGCAGACTGTACCCTTTAATATCTGTCAGAGGTCAGCATATTACTTGCATTGCCATTATGGTATCTAAGTGTTCTGCCATTGAAGAAGTCACACATATATATGAAGAAAATAAGAGAAGAAAGACAAGGAAAGGTGAGAGAGAAGAAAGCAAAAAGCTAAAATCAGAGTGCCAGAGACTCAGTTTTCCATTTCCCATATTTTTGTATTATGACTGTTGGCAGACAATTGCTTACCAAGTATTTATCCACTTTTGTTCAAAGAATATTAAGCACAAAAGAGCAACATAAATCAGTGATTACTCTCTGTAGAATCCCCCTGACAGCTCTTATCTCCTCAGGTAAAGCACAATCTACTGTAGCACTGGATGTGGAGCATAATACACTGAATGGCAGAATGCTTGACATGAACCAACTGTAAAGCAGGCAAAGTTCTCTCTCTCTCTCTCAGAAAGTATTTTTTCTTGTGTAAACTTTCCTTGATACATGGTATAATGATGTGTTATATATCAAATATATTTTAAGAAAGCATTATATATTTCTGATTTGGGCAACTGACCAAAAAAAAAAAAATAAAATTTATGTACATTTGAGATAGGGTCAATATTACAAGGGATCTGTATTTCTGTTTTGGTTGTTCATTCCAGATTCTTTATTTGAACTGTTCCTTATAATCAACAGCAGTAATATATAATGTTCCTGTATTTTCCTCATAAAAATTAAAGTGCTAAAATCCCAAATTATACAGGATTGAGTCAAAGAGAGGAATCTGAGGCATGGGAAGTCTGTAAAGCATGTCTTCACTCCATCCCTGACTGTCCATAATTTTCAAAAATACCCTAAATTCATAACAGTATGGAGATCTTTGCAAAGTGCAGTGGAATAATTACTTTAGACAGCACTTAGCCTCCATTTCTAACAGAAGGAAAATCTATCTACATACATAAAATTCAGAAATATGGTTAGACTTTTGTTGTTCAATTTTCTTTGAATAGTAAGTTTCTGAAGCTTCTGTAGATGGAAATGATTTTTTAAGCTTTTAAATACTTTCTAAAAGTACACCACCTTGATTTAATACTGCCATTGGTCTTCACATTAAAAAATGTCATAATACTGAATCCTCCTGCTTTGTTTAAAACCCCAATCTGTTGCCAAACAGGGGCTTTGTTGTTAGCAATGTTGATTGTCCCAAAATTGATTTTGAATTAGAAACCTAAATTGAATACTAATGTCTGTGAAGCCTTATTTCAAAGGTAATAGAAAACATCTTCATATTATTTGTTCTGAAAAATGACATTATTTAAAACTAGCATTCTGGCAAATGTAATTACACGCAGACATCAAAGCAGAAGAAACTATTTTGAGACAAAATAAAAAGCCTTTTAAGAATGACTAATTCAGTCTTTTAGGACTTAAGATATTGAAAGCAAAGGGGCTAAGGCTCTTCAGCTCCAATTTATTTCAGGCCCAGATTCACTACATAAATTTTTGTATTTCACCTTCTGCAGTGAAGATCCTGTGTCACTGGCAGGAATTATTTTTTAATTTATTTATTACTGATTATTATGTTTATTTGTGTTTGTGCACAGAAGCTTAATTCTTTTTCGTATTGCTTTATAAACATTCAGCAGAAATATGGTGGGTATGTTATGTTTTTTGTAGTTTGCAGCAATGCGCAACTGATAGAAGCAGGTTGAGTAGGACAAAGAAACTGACTTGTGACACACTCCAGTGTCAACACATCATCAGCCAAATTATTACTAACTTCTTAATTTTGGGGTAGTTTGCTTAAATTCTCCAAAGAACTTTAAAGAAGCATTTTAAAGCTAAGAAACTGATATTACATTACTAATCCTTTTTGGAAGTTTGATCTCTTGAGAATGTAAAGCAGCATGGGAGAAAAAAAAGAACAATTTGTATAAAAACAAGTGGACTATAGAGTATGGTACCATTTGGTGATTAGATTTAGTAGCTAACCTTTTCACAGTAAATGAAAGATGGTGAGTAGTATCTGAATAGTACATATTGTCATCTTTGATATGATGGCAAGAAGGGAGTAAGTGAATGCTAAAAAAGTTATTTCTGAATCAAAGCAGAAAGCTCAGGAAACCCAGGATTTTGAATGGATTTGAGGAGCAAGGGTTACCTTACTTAGAAGGGAAGAATTTTAGCTAGAAAAAAAGGGAAAGGGCCATAAAAAAATTATTTGTGGTATTTAACACATCATTCTTGTAATTTACACTGTTGGTGTACATATTTAAGCAAACTGTCCTTTGCTCCTAGTAGTCAATGATGTTGTTGTCAGAACAGAGATTGAAGTCCAAAGAAAACGAGTCTAATATAAAATAGAAACCTATTTTGTTTTAGATGATTCTCACCTGAAACATT